>CM076579.1:973128484-973830286 GCA_034641835.2 Pinus albicaulis
GCTTCTCTATATTGTCAACCCTGGCTGCCACTAAGCCAAGCTATTATGCCATTACTAAATACTTTACATTCTGGGTCTACATAAGATCTTCCATGCCCTTCTTCAATTCTCTCAAAGATTGAATTTAAACCAACATCTTTACCATGTGTCTCATTCATTCCTGTACTTCCACTTGCAGGTTGTTCTCCTGCATTTCATGTTGGTTACTCTAATGTAGGGTCATCTTCATCACCTCCCACTAGGCTTGCCTAAAACCCTTCACGTACATCTTCATATGTAACATGATATCTACCAACTCACACATTATATAGTTATGAGTTTGATACATATTCACCTTTGGGATCTCCCCATGATTTAACCCACCCTTCCATGTCTAAGGTTGCCTAATCTTGAATTAGTGCCAAGGTAGACAAATATAAAGCAATGATGAAAGGGGCCATAAAGATAAAAGCATCCCACAATAAATGAAATACCCTTTGTCCACCACCTTAACAACTGCTCTATTATTGACTTGAAACGAAAGGATGAGAATGAAGAGCGAAACTTTACCTCCATACCCTTCCTCCCATCCACATAAGTCCACGTGACCATTGGTATTAATCTATATTAATTACTCATCCCAATTTCATGGGAGGGGTGCAAAGATAGGTGCCCTATCCTTAAATCTTGGAAAAAGGAAGTGGATTCAAATTACATTTTTAATACATTTCTTTGAATTGTCATTTTTAAATTCGAATTTTTGGAAGTAGAATAAGAAAGGATACACTAGATAATGATGGAGGAGTTTTCAACATCTTTTATATGATTTATAACTTGCACTTTTCTTTTTGAAGACCTTGTTGCACTACTAAAGCTTTTACCTTGCTATTAGTAGCTACTTCTAACTCAATATTTCCTTTAAACCCAAAGAGTACCCACCCCACACTTATCACCCCTATTTTAGAAACTATAATTATGCTAAGAGACACTCTAGTCCAATAAGGGGGAGATGTTGTACTGGAGCCTTAGATCAATAACAAAAAAAAATCAAACATTAAATACACTATGGGAGAGATGTTAGATTGAAACTTTTAATCTAATAATAATAATAAAAATAAAAATGCTAAAATCAATTTGTTATATTGCAAATTTTTTTTATTAATAAAATTATAAGTAATTTCTTAAAAATAGAAATCTAACATGCACATCACATTAAGAGAAATTTAAATAATAATAATTCATATTTATAATAACAATATTTTAAAACTTGATATTTAAATTTAGTTAATAATTATATAAACATTTAATATTCACAATAAACTATTTTTCTAAACTTTATGTATATAATTAATTTATGTTGTACATGTTATATTAACTTTTTTTATTTATTTTTATAAAATATGTTAAAGAAAAATGTCACACATATATATGTAGCTTATATACTATGGCAGTTTTAATAGAATAAGAAATAAAAATATTTCTGAAGTATATAAAAAATATAAAAAAGATTCATCTTATAAAATAATTTGATAATTCATATTTGTAACTATAATATTTCAAAACTTCATTTTAATAATCTCTCTTTTATATATAATCTATATTGTGATATCACATTTAAAAATTAAATAATTTTTTTTTTATAGAACTTATCAAAGAAAAATGTTATATATGTAATTATATAATAAATGAAATTTTTAGTTGAATTAAACATAAAAATATTTCTATAATAAAAATGTTAAATTTAAATATAAGAAATAATATTATAAAAAATCAAAGTAGATATATGTTAATTTTGGATTTATCAAGTTTTTAGAGTGATCCAATTTCTAGATGTAAAAAAAATTGCACAAAAAAAACTTGCTCTTTGAAATATTTAGCTTTCTCTTTAAAATATTTGATATTTTAAATTAAAATGGATCTATGCATATATTATTAAAGTAACAAAATAAATATTGATTCATTTTAAACATAAGCTCAACAAACTCAATATGTTAAATTAATTATATTTATTAAAGGTATTATTTTTATATCTTAGGGAATTTAATAAACATATATATGATATTGATACTTCTCAATGTTATATTGATTCACTATTTAAGATGGCTCGGTGTTAGTGAGCATCCTCAAAACTATATTAATTGCATGGTGAAATCAAAACACCATATCTATATGGATGGTTAAGATACATATTAATCTTACGCACAAAGATAAATAGATAATATTATGTTGAATCAATGCATTGTAAGTTGTATAATTTGTAAAGTGAAATAATGTGTATAGTGTCAAAGAATGTAATCCCAACCACCTGCTAGGTGTCGAAATCGTCAGTCCAAGTGTCCAATTTAGTTTCTAATTAGTCCAGTTTATTCGAGTTTAACTCCAGTCATTTATTGTTGATGTTTCCAATGTAATCTTATTTAAGTAATTCGTAATATTGTGAAGGGAAATCCTCTGCTCCACTTCTTTTTAGTTTTTCAATTCTTGTCATGGTATCAGAGCTAGCTTGCATAAGCCTCCTCAAAGAGCAGCAACATAACCAAGTTGGAGCAGTAGAGAGGAGAGGCGAGCCTGCATAAGACTCTTTGACTGAGCAGCAGAAGTTTGAGGAAAGTTGAAGATGCCTCCTATGAAGAAGTAGAAGAAGAAAGAAAAAGTCAGGCAAAGCGTGCCGCCGAAACAAATTACAGAAAAGCAATTCGAGAAATAGAAAGGTTGTTCGAGAAGAAAGCCAAATTAAAATTTTGGTGCACTAACGCACTGTTTTAAAGGAAGCTCGGCATTATTAACGCATGCCAGAAGTGAAAGAACCGCATTAGCATTTCTGTGTTAACGCTCTGTTGGAGAAGACTCCCAACGTCACTAACGTAGGAGCCAAGAGGAATCGGTCGCGTTAGTATCAATTACTTACAGTGATTTTGAACTAACGCGAGGACAGAGTGCAATGACCTGTGTTAAGCTACACGCGGATCCAGAGTCAATCACCTGCGTTAAGGTATTTTTGTTCAATAAAGTGATTTCCCATAGAGTTAAAGTCATTTGTGATAATTAAATACATGAAGGTATTCTTTTCTTTCATCGTATTCAATGGAATTCAACGTGACTTCAAAAAAGGTATTCAACGTGACTTTTAAAGGTTTTTTCTTAAGGTATTTAAAAAGAAGAGGAAGCCCTTTTATATGAATGAAAGAATTTTTTTAAAAGTTTTTTTTTTAAAACAAAAAATTCAAAATTTGCAAAGGTTTTAGGAAAGAAAAAAGGGGCTCGTAAAGGAAAGGAATTTTAATGGTTTATGGCATAAATATTTTTTGAGTTTAAAAATTTAAAAAAAAAAAAAACCTTAAATTGATTATGGGTATTGTGATATTTTGAAGAAGAGGTTTGCCAGATTTTTTTTTGAGTTGTAGTTAACACTCATAAATGAGAAAATCCAAGAGGCTAAAGCAAAAACAGAAGGTGTTCGAGATCTTTTTAGATCTGGAAATAAAGAAGCAAAAAGACATCTATGCATTAAAATGCATAAACGAATAAGTTGATGAAAGTATACTTCCCTTGATTTCAGATGCCAAGACAACCAAGGAGGTTTGGGATACCCTTGAGAGATGTTTTGGTGCAAGGGGGAGCATTGAAGTTGAAGATGAAGGCGAATCTGAAGAAATTGAAATAGCAGCACAAAGAGAGCACAAAGATGCTTGTGAACCCCACTGTACACAGCTACAAGTGGACGAAGATTTGATGATACCAGCAACATGGCCTGCTGACGAAGATATGATGAATCCAACAACAGAGCTTGCTGACGATGATTTGATGATTCCAACAACAGAGCTTGTTGATGATGTTTTGATGAATCCAGCAACACAGCTTGCTGATGAAGACTTGATGATTCCAACAACAGAGTTTGCTGATGATGATTTTTTGATTCCATAAACAGAGATTGCTGGCGAAGATTTGATGATACCAACAACATGGATTGCTGACGAAGATTTGGTGATTCCAGCAACAGAGCTTGCTGGCAAAGGTTGGATGATTCTAGCAACACAGCTTGTTGATGATGTTTTGATGATTCCAGCAACAGAGCTCGCTGACGATGATTTGGTGATTTCAGCAATAGAGATTGCTGATGAGTATATGATGAATCCAACAACCGATTTTGCTAATGATATGGTAAATCCAGTGATTAATATTGTTGATGTAAACTTTGATAATGAATTTTTGGCTAATGATGACTGGTTGCAGATGATGCAACAAAAACATGATATTGACATGATGTTATTTGGTGAGATAACCCCACTTCAAATAGTGGAAGAAAACATGTTTGCAACATGTTTGGTTTGTGGAAAAGAGACAAAGACAAGGACAGAAACAGAGATAAAGAAATTCTGCAAAGGGAAAGCAGAAACAGAGAAAGAAGCAGAGACAGAAGCAAAGAAAGAAGTCTGCAAAGGGAAAGGAGAAACAGAGATAGAGACAGAAGCAGAAAAAGAAACACAACAGGAGAAACATCTCATTGCAGAGCAAAAAGACCAAAATGAATGTCGTTCTGCAAATATTTTTAATTCTAACATTGATTTTCAGTATGCAGGTAAACAAACAGATTATGAAGAAGATTTAAAGTTTATTGAAACTTGGCTTGCAACACCATGTCTGGATGAGATCTACACAGAAGATGTAGATATGAATGTTGAAGATGACATGCATGACGAACATGTCAATGAAATTTTCAGGTATTGAAGTTTTGAAGAAAGAAGATATTATTCTAATATTATGTTGTAGCAGATTGATGATGAAAAGCGCACTACAGAAGACAATATGTGGCAACAACCCACATTTCTTGAAGACTTCTAGGACATGCTTAGACAGCCTGGAATATAAAAATATCTGCACCAGCAAATCAAGAAACTGACGTTTGAAGGATACAAAAAATGGAAAACTCTGAAACAATTTAGAGGCTACAGAATTTGGAAGAAGAGAAGAAGAAAACCAAATCTAATTGAAGTCAATTTTTTTTAATTATAAGCCTTGCTGAGACATAGACCAGCAGGTATCTGAATTAAATTTTTATGTGGTTGTAATTAAAGGGGAGTGTTAAAGAATGTAATCCCAACCACCTGCTAGGTGTCGAAACCGTCAGTCCAAGTGTCCAGTTCAGTTTCTAATTAGTCCAGTTTAGTCGAGTTTAACTCCATATATTTATTGCTGATGTTTCCAATGTAATCTTATTTAAGTAATTCATAATATTGTGAAGGGAAATCCTCTGCTCCACTTCTTTTCAGTTTTTCAATTCTTGTCATATAGGTTATTAAGTTTAATAGAAAGATTAATTAACGACATATGCATAGCATATAGAGATTGATTTTAAAAATATTTAACTAGGAAAGTTGACAAATCTTTGAATCATATTTCTCTTTTAATTATATTAAATTCATTATTATGAATATATAGACATTTTGACATTTTGAAACATTGAAACTATAATTCATTTACCAGAATTAAATTACAATTTTTTTTCTCATAAAAAAAAACACAATTTTATTCATTATAGGAAAAAAAATACATTTTTCATATGCTATAAGCATTTTAGGAGAAAACATATTTGATGTGTGCTAACAAGAAGCACTAAACAACTTTAAAAAACATAGAATAAAAAAAAGGCATAAATTAAGTCTGGCAATTTGTGATTATCTTTTCCTTTTTACATTTCTTTTTTTGCACTTTTTTCCAACCATTTGAATTTGGTTCAATAAGAACAAATGTCAATTCTCGACTTGCTTCCATATAGGGGATTTATTTGTATGAATCTGAGCTCTCCAAAACATCAACTATCTGTGTGCCCCCATTCCCATCCGAAACCATAATACCTTCAGGTTCAAAACCCTTTTGAGGAAAGGTAACAATTATCGACTATGCCACAACATCTCCATCCATTTTGGTTCCACTTTGAGCTAGAGCATCCACATCTAATTCGACAGGATGATTCTCCTTGATGTCTTCTTCTTCTTCGTATGAAAGGTGGTATTATGAAAACAAACATCCTTTAGGGTTGTTAGATTGCCTCTTTTTATTTTTTGGATTCTTCTTCACTTGAGGACATCTGTTCTGCAAGTGTCTTTTTGGAAACAAACTTGACATCCAAATGTCGTGTTTTCATAATGTAAACTTGAAACCGCTGAAATTTTTTGTGTTGCATGTTGAAAATGGCACCAAGAAATATTCTAATTTAATTTTCCCTTGAATTAAATTAGAAGAGAATTGTGATTCCACATCACATGACAACTTGTATGAGTTAACTAAGTTATTTTGACTTAGTTGGTTCAATTAATTCGAGTTGAGCGCCTAAATTGAGTCATGTAGAGTGGTTACTACTTTTTAGGAGCCCTGGTTGACTTTATTTTGAGTTGTAATTAATTAATTCAATTTATATGAGTTAAAGTTAGTTAAACTAGTTCCAACTATTTGAGGACTAGTGCAAGGTCTAGTAGTGAGTTGTATGTTATGTGATCAACCATTTAACTAATAAATCATCCATAAATAACTCATTCATGCAAGATCTACGAGTTACCTAGTTGATATTGGAGTTCAACGGCAGTGTACTATCAGTTGTATAATCATCCAAATTGTACATGTGGTGCATGCAGTCAGAAGAAGGCCTATGATGAATTGTGTATTTGTGGATGAGGAATTTCCCTCATTAATAGGGGATAATTCCCAAGGAAACAATAGGGACTTGGGAAAGTAGAAAATTGGTTAAGTATTGGTCAAGGCTTATTTAGGAAGCAATGTGACAGATAGAGATAGTGCAGAGGTTGCTCGGACTTGAGAAAAGCATTTTAATCTTCTCACATTTTTTGACTAATGCAATTTACAGATAGTGGGGTTTTTAGCTGTGTCTTTTCCCAGGAAATCATTGTGTAATGTGTTGATCAAATTCTTTCTCTATTATGCTTTGTGATTTCACAATCGTTTAATTGGTTTCTGCAAATTGGTAGAGTAGATTCAAGTATATTGTTCTAGTAAATTACAATTAGAAATTTGAATCTACATGGTATCAAAGCTGAAATCACTATAGAAGAGAAGAATATGAGTTTGTGCTTGCAGGAGGAACGAGTTTTGCAGATCTTTTCTTCAGAGATAGCAGCAGGATCCTGATGGTGTTCTATGGTCTAAGGCTCGATTATGCCCTTGATGGTAGCTCAAATTACATTGCTTGGAAGGACCCAATGGAAGCGGTTATGATGGATGATGGGTTGAATGAATACATTAATAGCAATGTTCTGAAACTAGTAGTTGTGGAAGCCCAGGCTCTAGCAGAATAGAAGAAGAATGCATCCAAGGCAAGAAGGATCTTACGGGAAGGATTTTGAGATAATATTGTCTTGAACCTTTACAAGAAGGAGACTCCATATGTAATGTGGAAGGCCTTGATAGACTTTTTTTAGAACAAAAATGACCAGAGGAAGCTGGCACTAAAGGTAAAGCTTCGGAAAATAAAAATGGAAAAGCCCGACACAATACCATAGTACTTGAGAAAGTTCACCCAATGTCGAGATGAGCTTGGGAGTGTTGGTGTTGGTGTTGCTGAAGATGATCTATTCATCCTATAACTTCTACGCCTTCCCAAGAGCTAGAACAAATACTAGGATTCCATAAATGGGAGGAAGAAGCTACCATAGTGGGAGTGCTTGTGGTATGAATTGGTGCAAGAAGAGATAAGGAATAACACTAGAGATGGAACCTCATCCAAGAATGATGATGAGGAAAAATATGCCTTGGAGGTAAAGGAAAAAAAAGGGAAAGGAAATAAATCCCAATCCAAAGGAGATTCTAGTCAGGCAGGAAAGAAGAAGGACTCATCAAAGATTAAATGTTTACACTGTCATGAGTTGGGACACTATGCCACGAAGTGTTCGCATAAGAAGGTCAACAAGAAGACCTCAGGAGGAGTGACGAGTGAATATAGTGCTTCATAATTCGAGTTGGATTTCACCCTCATTACATGCATGGTGACACCATTGATGGGTAGTGTGTGGTATCTGGATTGTGGAGCCTCATTCCATATGACTGGCAACAAATAATTTTTTAGTGACTTGGAGGAGAAGGACCTCTAGATGCATATCGAGATGGGATATGATGGAAGGTATAGCACGACTGACATTAGGAATGTTAATTTTCAGAGGGATTATGGTTCTCCTCTCACATTAAAAGATGTCATGTATGTTTCGAGTTTGAAGAAGAATTTAGTTTCAGTTTCTATGTTGGAATATCGTGGCTACAATGTGATATTTAGCAAAGGAAATTCTTTCCTTCATCACATAGCCACGGGACATGTGAAGCGGATCAAGGTTCGAGTGAAGAACCTCTACAAATTGGATGTAGAATACTATGTTGCTTTGAGCACGAAAGCAAAGAAGGTGTAGAGCCGAGACATCAGTGAATTATGGCATGGGTGACTTGGCCATTTTCACCATGGATATTGAAAGATCATGCAACATATTTCTACATAAATTTCCAAGGGTGCACTAGATTAGAGAGATACATGCAAAGGGTGTACATTGTGGAAGTACACCAAAGCCACCTTTCATGATAAGGACAATCGAGTGCAAGCGATACTTGAAAGAGTTCACTCAGATGTGTGTGGACCGTTCTCGAAAACCTCCATGGGAAAGCATATGTGTTATGTTATATTTGTAGATGATTTTTCATGTAAGTGTTGGATATTATTCATGCAAAAGAAATACCATACATTCTCAAAATTTTGTGAATTCAAAGCACTTGTTTAGAAAGACTCAGGTAGGAAAGTGAAGGCTCTCAGGAGAAATAATGGTCGATAATATGTTTCGAATAAATTCAATAAAAATTTTTCATCAGAATGCATTCAGTGGGAGTTAATAACACCCCATAACCCACAACAGAATGGGGTTGTTGAAAGGAAGAACAAAATTATTGTGGGAGTTGCATGGGCGATGTTTCATGATCAGGGCCTATTGTTGCACTTGTGGGCTAAATCATTCAACACAACGGTATATGTGCAGAACAAGAGTCCTCATCGTATTCTCAAGATGAGTACACTAGAAGAATATTTTTCAGGTAAGAAACCAGATGCAACACACTTCATGATCTTTGGTTAATCAGTTTACTGTCACGTTTCCAAGGATGCAAGGAAAATTCTAGAACCAACAGCCGAGTTGGGAATATTTTTAGGGTACACCGATACACTTCACAACTATTGGGTGTAACTTCCATCTCACAGGATGATAATTGTTTGTATAGATGTGAATTTTGATGAGGAAAAGGCCATGAGATGTTCCCTTGAGAGGTAGCTTCAGTTGCATGCAGATGAGGAGATTTTATGATTCGAATTTATGCAGGAATGCAAAAAAATACACATATAACCATTAATACAAAGATTTAGTGGAAATAACACTTCATTTCATTAATATCAAAGAACTAAAATTTGTTTACAGACAGAATGGAAATAAACTAGTGAGGGCATTCATAGCTTATCTCTGAGGAGAGATATGGTGGCTACAGACCTTTGAAATGTGTTACAATGAGGCTCGAGGGCCTATTTATTACTAAGAAACAATGGAAAACCCTAAACATCCAAAAACCTGACCCTAGGAGATGAAGCGCCAAAACTATGGGCCCCATTTGGGTAAATTGGTACATCAACTTCCCAGGGACGTAATTTTGGCATACAATCTCTGTTAGACATGCTCAAAATCTCGTTAGAAATGTATATCCTAGAACTACAACTTTTGAGTGAGAAACATCGGTCTATGTATCCATGTTGCTCCCAGTTTTCCCAAAAAACGTCATTTAGGGCCTCAAAACGGCTCCGGAAGTTCAGGACCCATAAAACTTCTAAAAATAGTAAATTGTGCTATCATTAAGGAAACTAAAAAAATGAAAGAAATAATGGTGGGGCCCCAAGTGGAATAGGCGGGTGGCCACCAATATCCACCTGGATCATTCCTCCCCCCTTAGTAAGAAATGGTCCCCATTATGTTGAGTTCCTCCATGAGATGAGGAAACTTCTGCTGAACTTGGTCCCTGGTGAACCACTTGCCTTGGTGTAGGAGCTGGCCAGCTTTGACAACCCGATATAGTTGGATATTCTGCTGGAAATTGTTCTTGATTTTCATGTCCATGATACAATCTGTGGTGGCCTATTCCATGCAGTTTAGGTTTAACTCTGTTGGTGTGAGTTGTTATGCAATGTCAGAGGTGTCCATTAGAGGTGGGAAGTAGGGTTGAAGGTAGTCCACATTAAATACTAGGTGTAGACCAAGGAATGGTGGAATATTGATCTCTAAGGCATTGGCCCCTACAGCCTTGGTGATGGTGTATGGCCCATATCGGAGCGGGTGAAGCTTGCGGTGAGGTTCAGTGAGGCACTCCTTCTGCAAATGTAGCCATACTTTTTCACCCACTTGGAAGTTGTGTGGCACCCGCTGTTGATTATGTCATTGCTTGTACTTAGCATTGGCTCTGTCCAATATGTAATGAACCTGTTGGCAGATGTGCTGAATGTGCTCGATGAATTTGTTCGCTTTGTCAACTTTAGACTGGACATGAGCCGAATCATCTTGAGTAGCCACAAATGGCATGGCTACGTCAATGGGTCATAGTGGCTGGAATCCCAAGCCCACCTAGAAGGGACTTTGGCCAGTTGAGTTGTGGAGAGCCCGGTTATAACTGTGTTGTACATAAGGGAAGCTCTCATCCCATGTGCGTGGATTCTTTGAATTGTACATGCACAAAATGTGTATAATCATCATGTTGATGACCTCTGTATGTCCATCAGTTTGGGGATGGAAATTTATGGGCTTGGTGAGCTTGGTGTCCATCATTGACTAGAGGCTGGACCAAAATTTTCTGAGGAACCTACTATCCCGATCTGAGATGATAGACTATGGGATCCCAAAGTTCACCCACACTCATTCAAGGAAGAGTTTAGCAGTGGCTTATGCTGTGATATTCTTCTTGCAGGCTGCCATAATGGCCATCTTCGAGAATCTGTCGACGACCATGAAAACATGGTCGTTTCCATGCTTAGTAGAAGGAAGGCCTAACATGTAATTCATGGAGATGGATTCCCAAGGTTGACTAGGGGTAGGTAGCGGAGTATAGAGGCCTTTCTTCTTGATGGTCGATTTGGAAATGGCCCAAGCAGTGCAGGATCTGATGTACTTCCCAACATCCTGTAGAAGGTCCTGTAGAAGGTTTGGCCAATATAAATACTTCTGCAATACTGCCATTTTTTTCTCAACCCCAAAATGCCCCGCGATTCGACTGTAGTGTGCTTCCAAAATCATCTTTACACGCTCGCTTGAAGGAACACAAAGGTGTCCCAAGTGACATAATAGTGCATCTTGGAGGTCATAATTTGTAACTTGCGTACCCTCCAAGAGTGTCTTGCATGTGTGGCTGAATTTTGGATCGATCTTGTAGAGAAGAGGCCAATCAGAAGTCCCGTGCCCACAAGAGTTGAGAACGGTGGTTAGCGCCATGATCGGTGGTCGGCTGAGGCAGTCTGCAAAATTATTGGTGTTTCCATTCTTGTACTTGATGTTCAAATGAAACTGTTGCATATATGTGGACCACTTCTGATGCCGATCGTTCTGCAACTTCCCTTGTGTCTGTATGAACTGCAGGAGTTGGTGGTTTGTGTGGATGACTATTTCCTTGCCCAAAATTTCATGCTTCCATTGTCGACAACCTTGCACAATGGAATACATTTCTTTGTCATAAGTGGGATACTTGCAGATTGTGTCAAACATTGTCTCACTGTGATATGCCATTGGATGCCCTTGTTGAGTAAGAATTGTCCCAATATGATAGTCAGAGGCATCTGTCTCGATATCAAATGGTTGTTGCAAGTCAGGTAATGTGAGCATTGGGGCAGAGAAGAGTCGATGTTTCAATTCTATGAACGCCTTCTGTTGATATTCTGACCAAAAGAATTTTTCTTTCGCTCCTCCCTTAGTGACTTGACTCAAGGACCAAGTGATATGAGAGAATCCCAACACGAACCCGCGGTAGAAATTATCAAGACCCAAAAAGGTGCAAAGCTCTGTTAGAGTGGTCGGGGCTGGCCAATCTTGAATGACTTCGATCTTGGTTGGATCCACATGCACCCCCCGTTCATCAATAATGTATCCTAGATACTAAACCTGGGTCATGCTAAAATTGCACTTCTCCAAATTGGCACACAACTTGCATTGCAGTAGTGTTTTGAGGACCTATCGGATGTGGTGGAGTTGCTCTTCCCAAGTCTGGATGAAGATCAGAATGTCATACAAGTACACTACTACAAATGAGTTGGTGAATGGATACAAGATGGCGTCCATCAACCTCATGAAGGTTTCGGGAGCATTCTTCAACTTGAAAGGCATGACCAACCATTAGAAAAGGCCCTCCTTGTCTTTGAAGGCAGTCTTCCACACATCAGAGGGTTCGATTGGTACCTAGTGATAGCCGAAATTCAAGTCGATCTTGTTGAAATATTTCACCCCTTTGTGTTGGTCTAGAAGGTCATCAATCTGTGGGATTGGGCACCTATTCTAGACAATGATCTTGTTCAGTGTTCGATAGTCAATACAGAGTCTCCAACTCCCATCCTTCTTCTATACCAACATGATTGGGCTCCCACAGGGTGATGAACTCAACCGGATGTGACATTTTTGCGGCATCTACTGAATCTGCCTCTTGATTTCATCTTTCTCAAGAACAAAGCAACAATAGATCGATCCATTGGGCAGTGACGGACTTGGGGTCATATCAATGGGGAGCTTGACCTAATAGTGCAAAGGCACCCCTGTGGGTGAGGTGAAGATGTCCTCATAATCCTCCACGACCTTGTCCATTTATCATTGTCGTGCGAAGGAGCCCTATCTGGAGGTCATGGCCATAGTCTTCTTCTTTCCCTAGGGGCGGATCATCAGGAAAAAAAATTTCCAATTTTGGAAATGAGCTTATGACATTCTTTTCCAGTAACCAAAGAGATAGCGGCCTGCAGTGGTACCTCTGGTATCCTATACAAGTTATTTCCCAAAGTAAGAATAAAAGGGAGAGACAGAGACTCATACACAACATGTCGCTTTCCACAAGTATGGTTGGCCTGATAATACATCACAAATATCAAGAGGAGCAATGTAACATAATACCTCATCCGTGAAGGGCTTGATGTTGTAGGGAAGGCGACACTGCTGGCTGACACAGAGATCTCATCCTTGGTGAAGCCACCAGATGGTGTACAGATGTGGGTGTGTTGTGGTTGGAAATCCCAATTGCTTCATGACCTCTACTTAAATGAGGTTCTTTTGTCTCCCACTATCGACAATGAACTGTATTGGGGAACCCTTTACCCACATCTAGGAGTGGAAGAGATGTTCCTCCTCTTCTGGATCTTCTGGTTCCTCCTTCTAGATCTTCACAGTGGCAATGGTGGTGTTGGGATCCGCATCAATAATATGCTTCCCTTTGTCATTCCCCTTGTTGGGTTCTGATTCAGAGTCAGAGCATTCATCTGATTCAGAAGCCCTCATCTCGGCCACTAGTGACTGCTTGGCCTGACACTCACTTGTGTTGTGAGTGGAGCTCTTATGGAACTCACACCACTTTACCGTGTCCTTATTTGGATTCGCAGTGTTTTTCTTTGCTTGTGGCTTTAGCAAGTTGTCTTGGGCTACCATGCCTTGGCTTTGTCCTTTGTTCTGCGGTTTGGGGGCACCTTTCCCATGCTTTTCATTCGCAGATCCAAAGTCTCGCTTCTTCTGTTTGAATTTCTGCTCAATCTTGGTAGCATACCGATATGTCGTACCAAACAAGGAGATGTCGAGGAACTCCATTTCCTCCTGAATGTATCTATGCAGACAACCATGGTACTTCAATACCAAATGTTTCTCTAAATATTTGATACCCAATTTTTTGTGTAGGGTATGGAACAAATTCATCAACTCATGCACATCTTGATCCCTTTGCTACTGCAGCATAGTCCATTGTATGTAATTGTCCTCATAGCTCCCCACGAGATAGTATTGTTCCCTTCTGGTGTCTCTGAAATAATTCCAAGTGGCTACGACTGAGAACAGATAGGTTTCTGTCTTGTCATTTTTCTCACAGTAGGTTTCCCACCAGTCCTTGACATGGGGGGTAGCTTTAAGGAGTGAAAAAATAATCTTCTCCTAGTCGAAAAAGTCATGAACCGAGAAATATCCTTTTAATAGATTCAACCATATATCTACGGTGTCTGCATCTATTTTTCCCTCAAATATGGGAATGTCAAAGTTTACTTGTACCTTAAAGGGAGCCGCGCCTCCAGAGTGGATGTGGGATGCAGATGCATCGTCGGTGAGAATTCGTTGAAGGATCTGGGCAAATTTATCCATCATCGCGTTCCTTTATTTTTCGAGGGCCTCCTCAAGAAATATTTTGATAGGATCTCCTATTCCCTCATCTTTCGTTTCGTCCCCCATGAGCGGTCGTCGGGGTTTGCGAGGCTGATCTTGCAAAGGTTCAACCAAATCGAGCCTTAAATCCTTATACCCTGACCTCACTGGGGACATGCAAAGAAGGATCGAGAAAGAGAAGACGGCTCTGATACCACTGATCTGGATTTATGCAGGAATGCAAAAAAATACACATATAACCATAAAAGCAAATATGCAGCGGAAATAATACTTCATTTCATTAATATCAAAGAACTGAAATTTGTTTACAAATAGAATGGAAATAAACTAGCTAGGGTGCTGGTAGCTTATCTCTAAGGAGATATGTGGTGACTATAGGCCTCTGAACTGTGTTACAATGAGACTCGAGGGCCTATTTATTATTGAGAAACAATGGAAAACCTTAAACATCCAAAATCCAAACCATAGGAGATGAAGCGCCAAAACTATGGGCCCCGTTTGGGTAAATTGGTACATCAACTTCCCGGGGACGTAACTTTGGCATACGATCTATGTTACATGCGCTCAATACCTCGTTAGAAAGATATATCCAAGGACTACAACTTTTGAGTGAGAAAAATCGGTCTATATGTTGGGTATGTGTTATATTCTTTCCAAGACTAATCACGCACGGGGGGGTAAGAGGGGGGGCGATAGCCCCCCCATTGCGCTGGGCACAACGAGGGGGTCACAGGGGGGGCGGTAGCCCCCCCTGTTAGGGTCCAGGGCAGCACCCCGGAAAAAAATTTTGGTCCTTAATTTCCGGTGGACGGTCTGCGCCCATGGTTTTGTGCATGGTTTTGCACATGGTTTTGGGGTATGATGGTTTTCGGCCCCTGATATTTTTGTAGATCCGGTCAAGGGAACTACGGTTATGTTCTAATCCAGGGTTAATGGATTAGGTTTTATGTATGCTTCAACATGTATATATATGTGTGTTGTAACACTAAAAGGAATATAATGAAATATCAAGCTGGTCGTCCTGATTTGGGATCCAGGGGAAAATCTCTGTGTTTATCTGTTTTATGTTTTATGCTCTCGCCATTGTTTATTTTATGTTATAAGATTCATGTGTAGATAATTTTTGTTCAGGGTTAAAACCTACATTTGGTATCAGAGCTGTTTCAGCTTCAAGGGGACGCCTTTGCTGCTGAGGGTTTTTTGCTCGGGCCTGAGGTAGACCCTGTTCAGTGGGAGATCTGCGGGATCTATTCTTGTGGTGAAAGAAGATGGCGAGCAGCGGAAAGATAAAGATCGAGAAATTTAATGGTTAGAGTTTTGAGTTGTGGAAACTCAAGATGGAGGATCTGCTGGTGGATAAAGATCAGTGGATCATGGTAGATCCAGGTACTAAACCAAGGGCAATGTCAGATGAAGACTGGAAGAAACTGGATCGGAAGGCTAAGAGCACAATACGGTTGTGTGTCTTAGATTCAGTATTGTTGAATGTATCTGGGGAAGCTACGATGAAGAATTTGTGGGAAAAACTTGGGACTTTGTACCAATCTAAGTCTCTGGTGAATAAGTTGTTCCTATGGAAAAATTTGTATAACCTGAGGATGAAGGATGGAGACTCGGTGACAGAGCATCTAAACGCCTTCAATACTGTGGTAAATCAGCTGTCATCTGTTGATATTAAAATCTCAGATGAAGATAATTGCATCAGTTTGTTGTGTTCTCTACCAGATTCGTGGGACAGTCTGGTTATTGCAATAGGTAGCAATACAACTACCTTGAATTTTTATGACATTGTCTCAGCCTTGCTATCGGAGGAAATGAGACGGAGAAATATGGAGGGCCAGAATGGAGATGCCTTATCTGGACGAGGAAGATCCCAAAATAGAAACAAGAATAAGGTTTCGAGTGGGAGATCTAAATCTCCTGGAAAGTTTGTAAAGGTATGCTGGAAATGTGGAAAGGAAGGGCAGTACAAAAGGGAGTGTAGATCTAAAGCTCCTAAGAAAGGAAAGGGATTTGATGATGCTCCTTCTGCAGAGGAAAAAACCACCTCGGATGAAGGTGGGGATGTGTATTTGGCTTCTTCTTCAAATACACATGTAGATCATGAGTCATGGTTGATTTACTCAGGTGAATCCTTTCACTTGACTCCCCATCGGGAGTGGTTCTGCGAGTATAAGAAATATGATGGCGGTGATGTCTTCCTAGGGGATGATAGGAAGGACAGAATCATCGGACGTGGAAAGGTGAAGTTGAAGCTGCAAGGTGGAAGGATTAGAACACTTCCTGGTGTTCTGCATATTCCTGCATTGGCTAGAAATCTGATTTCTGTAAGAAAGATGGATGATGCAGGTATAAAAACAGTGTTCGATAAATATGGTTGCAATATGGTTTGAGGAGCACTAGTATTAATGTGGGGAGTTTGGAAAGGAAATATGTACAAGCTACAAGGTAGCACTGTTATTGATGGGTGTAATAGTTCTGTGGTTCCTGAAAGTGGAGTGGAAAGCCTAACTATCTCTGGAGAAAAGACCATGCTATGGCATCAAAGGCTTGGACATATTGGAGAGAAGGACCTTAGGATACTTCATAGAAATGGTATGGTAGAAGGTGTGGGGAGTTCTGCAAGAAGGAATTTGAAGAGTTCTGTAAGAAGTGTGGTATAGCACGGCAGAAGACTACTCCATACACACCTTAGCAAAATGGAGTTGCAGAAAGAATGAACAGAACACTGATGGAAAAGGCAAGAAGCATGCTCAGTGGTACTGGGTTAGGACAAGAATTCTGGGCAGAGGAAGTGGAGACTGCATGCTATTTGGTTAATAGATCACCTTCATCAGTGTTGGAGGATAAGACTCCACATGAGGTATGGATTGGTAAGAAACCCTCTCTTTCACATCTAAGGGTATTTGGATGTGATGCATATGTACATGTTCCAAAGTAGAAAAGGACCAAGTTGGATAATAAATCTGAAAGGTGCATATTTATTGGGTATAAGGATGGTTTAAAAGGTTACAAGCTTTGGAAACCGGAAACAAGAAAGGTTGTGTACAACCGAGATGTGGTGTTTAGAGAGGTGAAAGATGTTGCTAAACATGAAGTCATACCAAAGGAACCTGAGAAGATAGAGTTTGAGCTAAAGGAGTATGAATCAGACTCTACAACAGAAGAAGATTCAGAAGAGGAAGAGCCACAGACTTCAGCTCTGAGAAGATCATCTCGGGAAAGAAGACAACCAAAAAGGTATAGTCCATCTAGTTTCTGTTTAAATTTTTCTTTAACTATAACTAATGATGATCCCAGAACTGTCAGGGAGGAATTATATTCAGAGGATGGAAAACTTTGGAAGGAGGCCATGGTTGATGAAATGGAATCCTTGCATAAAAATGAGGCATGGGATCTGGTGGAGTTTCCGGCTGGAAGGAAGCCCATCGGGAGCAAATGGGTGTTTAAGAATAATATGTATGTAGAAGGCAAGGTGGAGAAATACAAATCTCGGTTGGTAGCAAAAGGTTATTCCCAGGTGCCGGGAATTGATTTTGGTGATATTTTTTCTCCTGTTGCCAAAGTTACTTCTATTAGATTACTTTTATTTGTTGTTGCTGCATTTTATTTTGAGATAGAACAGATGGATGTGAAGACAACATTTCTTCACGGGGATCTAGAAGAGGAGATCTACATGAAGCAACCTGAAGGCTTTATGGTGAAGGGTAAGAAAGAACTGGTATGCAGGTTGAAGAAGTCTCTGTATGGGTTAAAACAGTCACCGAGGATGTGGTATCAGAAATTTGATACCTATATACGGGGACTTGGCTTCACCAGAAGCAAGGAGGATCACTGTGTTTATTTTAAATTAATTGGTGACCGTGTTATTTATTTGGTCTTGTATGTGGATGATATGTTGTTGATTGGAAATTACAAAGAAATTATCCAAGATTTGAAGACCCAACTATTCTCCAAATTCGACATGAAGGATCTTGGTGCTGCAAACTATATTTTGGGCATAGAAATTAAGAGAGATCAGGCAAAGAGGAAGCTCTGGTTAAACCAGAGGAAGTATGTCAAGACTATATTGCAGAGGTTCAATATGCAGGATAGTAAACTGGTGAATTTTCCTATTCCTGTAGGTGTAAAGCTGTCTTTTGAACAGTGTCCCAAGAGACAAGAAGAAGAGGAGGATATGTCCCGTGTTCCATATGCAAGTGCAGTGGGTAGCCTGATGTATGCAATGATCTGTACTAGACTAGACATTGCATATGTAGTGGGATTATTGAGTAGGTTTATGTCAAACCCAGGAAGGAGCATTGGATAGCAGTGAAGCGGGTTTTCAGATATTTACGTGGCACTAGTGATTATGGCTTGTGCTACCAGGGAAGACCAAGATTGGAAATAATGTTGGACATTCGTGGTTTTTTTGATGCAGACTGGGCTAGAGATCTGGACCTAAGAAGATCTACAAGTGGGTATGTGTTTAGCCTATTTGGAGGCGCAGTCAGTTGGATGAGTAAAAGACATTCTGTAGTGGCTCTTTCAACTACAGATGCAGAATACATGGCAGCCACTCATGCAAGCAAGGAGGCAGTTTGGTTGCAGAGATTGTGTTCAAGTATGGGGTTGGTACAACAAGCTATAAGGATAGACTGTGATAGCCAAAGTGCAATTTTCTTGGCTAAGAACCCTGCTTATCATTCAAAGACAAAGCGCATTGATGTTCAATATCACTTTGTTAGAGATACGGTTGAGGCTAAAAGGGTGTTGTTGGTAAAGGTGGACACTTTGAAGAATGTTGCAGATGCATTGACGAAGTCTGTGAGCACTCAGAAGTTCTCTTGGTGTAGAGAAACAATGGGTGTTGAAGAATTGGGCCAATGACTAAGCTCTCCTGTGGCCCCCTGTGGAAATAAAACAACAAGTGGGAGAATGCTGGGTATGTGTTATATTCTTTCCACAACTAATCATGCGCGGGGGGGTAAGAGGGGGGGCGATAGCCCCCCCTTTGCGCTGGGCACAACGAGGGGGTCACAGGGGGGGCGGTAGCCCCCCATGTCAGGGTTCGAAGCAGCACCCTAATGAAAATTTTTTGGTCCTTAATTTCTAGTGGGCGGTCCGCATCCATGGTTTTGTGCATGGTTTTGCACATGGTTTTGGGGTACGATGGTTTTCGGCCCCTGGTATTTTTATAGATCTGGTTAAGGGAACTAAGGTTATGTTCTAATCCAGGGTTAATGGATTAGGGTTTATGTATGCTTCGACATGTATATATATGTGTTGTAACACTAAAAGGAATATAATGAAATATCAAGCTAGTCGTCCCGATTTGGGATCCAGGGGAAAATCTCTATGTTTATCTGTTTTATGTTTTATGCTCTCACTATTGTTTATTTTATGTTATAAGATTCATGTGTAGATAATTTATGTTCAGGGTTAAAACCTACACTATAGACCCACGTTTCTCCCTTTTTTCCAAAAAACCTTTTTTTAGGGCCTCAAAGTGACTCTAGAAGTTCAGGACCTGAAAAAATGCTAAAAATAATAAATTGGCTATCATTAAAGAAACTGGAAAAATGAAAGAAACAATGGTGGGGCCCCAAGTGGAATAGGCATGTGGCCACCAATATCCACCAGGATCATTTTATCTCCAAAGGAATAACCTCAACATGTTGTGGAGCAACCGCAATCATAGCAGCATAGAGTGGCTCATGCAGAGACATCTAGATATGGAAGGAAGTGCACCAGAGAGGTTGACAGATTGATGCATGATGCTAGAGATAATGTGGGAGCACCCACATCACAGCACAGGCAGAGGAGGTCACCATATCGGTACACTGGCTACATGGCTCTGATGAGCGAGAGTGTAGATACTGAGCCATTCTCATTCTAGGAAGTAGTGCAACAACCAATACGGGTTGATGCCATGGTAGAGGAGTATGATTCCATTATTGGGAACATTGCTTGGGAAGTTTTCCCAAGTCCAAAGGACAAGTCAATTGTAGGTTTCAAGTGGATCTAGAAGGTGAAGCAAGCAACAGATGGGAGTGTCAAGAAACACAAGGCCATATTTGTGGCCAAGGGGTTCACTCAGGTGTAGGGAATTGATTACGAGGAGACATTTGCTCCAGTATCAAGGTGCTATTCAATTAGATCAATTCTATCACTTTCAACACAGATGGTGATGGGCCTCTAAATTAGACATAAGTTAAGGCCCATATAACCTTTGCTAGGCCCATATAACTTTCTTATGCACATAAAAAGATATATTAAATCTCTCCTTCTGCACTTAATAATGTTTTCTTATGCTTTAATTTTTTCTTAGGAAGGTTTAAAGGTAATTTCATATTTGTACCTAATATTGGTTATTTTTGTAGAATATTGTGAGAATATTGTGCAGATTATGCAGATTTGGAG
Source organism: Pinus albicaulis (assembly GCA_034641835.2). Classification (NCBI taxonomy): domain Eukaryota; kingdom Viridiplantae; phylum Streptophyta; class Pinopsida; order Pinales; family Pinaceae; genus Pinus; species Pinus albicaulis. The sequence continues at coordinate 973,149,274 of CM076579.1, forward strand.
AAGGAGATAATTAAGGGAATTTCTCCCTGCCACTGGAAGATCAATATTGAAGAATAAATGAGCACAATATCAGGAAATTATTGAGAAATATTGGAGAGATTCAAGGGGGCTTTCCACCCTCCTTAACTATCAAAGGTAGCCAAACAAACTGAAGACGAAATGAACTCAGTCTATGTTTACTTGGAGTAAAGTGGACTCAATCAATATTTTCAAGGGAGATGGTGGTAGCTGCCCTGTAGAATAAAGAGAGTAGAGCTAGAGCTAGGAAGGATTCAATTCCATTCAGAAATTTTGTTGCAAGCTATTAAGCTTTTTATTGTACTCAATGATAAAACTTTCAGAAATGTAACAAGGCTATTCTCTTCCTGAAATGAGTAGACAGGCTCCATTTTACTGATTTAGTTCCAGAGAGCTGGGCTCGTGGGTTAGGGCCCAACCCATGTGCCTCAACTTCTTTGTTGTTATCATTCTTTCCTTTCTGTCGTTTAGCTAGTTTTGTTTCTATCATTTAGTTAGTTCTTCTTCTGCTAGTTTCATTTTTGTTTAGCTTTTTCTTTCAGTTTGTTGTTGTAGTTCTTCATTTTCTTACAAAGAGTAATAGAGTAGAGGAAAAATCCAAAAGCTGTGGTCAAGCCTTCCCCTCTCATCTTTGTCAATAGAGTTCAAGTAGGGTTGACCTCCGCACAGGCCATAAAAAACTGCTTTCTGTTCACTCTTTTATCACACATTTTTTCTGTTTTTGTGCATGAATCAACAGGTTTTATTGCACGAATAAGTCTCAACAGTCCCAAAAAAGTTCATCAAGTTGTCCCGCTTCATTTTCCATCTCTGTTTTCTTGCCTGAACACTGATGTTGTGCCTCTATTTCCCTCCTTCTTCTCTCCTTAACAGCTGCCGCACCCTTTTTATTCAGAAAAACCATCAAAGTTGGACCTTCGCCTTTTCTCCTCGAATCTCCCGCTACCACATTTCACTCATCGCAAATCACATTTTCTATTGGTTTCTTTTAATACTTCCGCCTCCGAACCCCGATTGCGATATTACTATAGCACTCTGCCAGGTCACCCATCGCATTTCTCACTTCACAAATTTCAGCCTTATCGCAATCACATCGCTGCACCTTCCCTTTTCGCAACCTTTTCCATTTTTCCTTTAAGACTTACTGCAATCCCTTTTCGCAATCGCATTTCAAAACATTTTCCCTTTTTCCTTTAAGACTTACCATTCTCGGTGTCGATTGCGATATTGGAATTCCACTCCGCCGCCAGCCCTACTACCACATCATCCCATCACATTTCACATTTCTCAACTTCTACCCCATTGCATTTTTCATTTCGCGTTTCGCTCCCGCTCCCGAACATCACTTCCGCTACTCCTCTAACTTTGCGATATTGCAATTGCGATATCGCATATCACACTTCCATCTGCCATCGCACTTTTCAAATTATTCCGCTCCAAATAATTTTTGCATTATAATAAAGTTTTAATAAGGTTCAAACCCCTCTTTCCACACCTCTAAGACTTGTCCCATCTATTCAAGCCCTTAATTAGCATCTTTAGCCCTTTCTTCTCCAAGCTGCAAATCAACACTTTTTCAATTAGAATTAAGTCATGGATAGCTTAGTTGCATGGATAGAAGCATGGTAGATAGAGCATAAGATAAGTAGGGTGTGTTTAGCCAAATGGCCAAGTTAAGTGTGGTTTGAATTAGTTTCCCTTCTGCAATTTAAATTGGTTTCCTTTCTGTCATTTCCTTTCAGCCATTTAGTTTAGTTTACTTCCTGTCATTTCTTTTCAGTAATTTAATTTAGTTTCCTTCTGTAATTTCCTTTCTGCAATTTATTTTAGTTTCATTGAAGTGTGAAAGACTTCACTGAGAAACCCTAGAAGTATCACGCTTTCGTACAGTGTAAGAGGATGACATGAGTAGAATGCATCTGCTTTGTATATAGCACTATCACCTCCAAGTTTGTATGAACCTCGGGTTGATAAAGTAAAGTAGCGCAGCCCCTGGGAGTTGCAGCACTCTTGCTGCAGTACCAAGGCTCACCAGATGGGATGGAAGATACATCAAATGGATGTGAATACAACTTTCCTCAATAGAGTGATTAAGGAAAAGGTGTACATAGAGAAGCCGAAATGATTTGAGACCTTCGTCAGAGAGTCACATGTGTGCAAACTCAAGAAAGCATTGTATGGATTGAAATAATCACCCCATGCTTGGTACACCAGGATTGGCAACTATTTCACCGGGTTGGGCTTCACCAAAAGTGAAGCAGATGCAAACCTTTACCATATTATGGTTGAAGGTAAATTATTTATTATAGTATTATATTTCGATGATTTAATTCGAACAAGTGATGATAATATGATAAAATCTTGAAAAGAGGATTTGGCAAGAGAATTAGAGATGAAATACATGGGGCTCATGCATTATTTCCTTGGTTTCGAAATTTGGCAAGGAGATGGGGAATTGTTTGTCTCTCAGGGAAAGTATGCCAATGAGATACTGAAGAAGTTTCACATGGAGAGAAAAAAACCAATGGATACTCCTCTAGTAGGGAATTAGAGGAAGGAAGATTCTACTTCAGGAAAAGTGGTAGAAGCAACCATTTAAAAGCAACTTGTGGGTTCACTTATGTACTTGGTGAACACACAACCAGACATGTGTAATGCAGTTAACCATCTTAGTTAAGCAATGGTTAAGCCAACCAAACTCTATTGGAAGGCGTCCAAACGTGTGTTAAGATACCTTAGAGGCACCACTCATTTTGGTCTTGGTACATACAGATAGAGGGAGTGAATTTGCAACACTTCACATATCTAGATTGGGCAGGGATTCCATAGACTGGAAGAGCACATCAGGAGGAATCTTCAGTATTGGGTCAACAACTATTTATTGGTACACCAGGAAGCAAAGATTTTTTGCACTCAGTTCAGTAGAAACCAAGTACATGACTGTTATTTAAGTAACTTGTGAGGCTATCTAGAGGAGGAAGATACTTGTTGGGTTATTTGATCAGCAGATGGATCCTACAATGATTTATTGTGAGAACCAGAGTTGTATCAAACTCTTTTTTAATCCAATTTTTCATGATAGGTCCAAGCATATCGACATCAGGTACCACCATCTCAGAGATTGTGTGCAGAGGCAGATAATGTCGATAGAGTACATTAATACAGTGGAACAAGATGCAGATAACTTGACTAAGGCACTATCAAGTGGAAAATTCGAGTTCCATAGAGGTAGGATTGGGGTACATGATAATCCCTTTCTTGCAGAGAGGGATTGTTGAAAATGGCACCAAGAAAGATTATAATTTATTTTTCCCTTGAATTAAATTAGAAGAAAATTGTAATTCCACATCATATGATAACTTGTGGGTAAAACTGCGAAGGTGGGTTACACTTTTGTGAGAATCGGGGGCGGAAAAGTCATTTTCCCAACAGTTCTTCCAAAATTTCGAAATTAGTTCGGCCGAACTCATTCTGTCGTTTACATTGACAGCGTATTGATGGCGTGTGCAAACATATTTTTGGTCGGAGATGAGAAAACTAGCAACTAAAGTTCGATCGAACTAATACTTCAACTGAAATTTTAAAATAATCCGACCAAACTTTAGCTTATAAATATGCCAGCCCATAAACGTGAAGAGGTTTCGAGCTTATTAGCATTGCCGCAACTATATCTGCTGTGTTTGCTGAGGTTGTTGTGTTTTCTATATGGTGTATGTCGTGTTTGTTGTTTTCTGTTGCAGAGTCTTGGTGTTGCGCAGGGGTGAGGAGGTGAGAAATTTGTTGGTTTTCTGCTGTTTATTTTCTTTGTGAATTTTTTTTATTGTTGTTCTGTTGTTTTAATTTTATTGTTGTGTTTTTTTGTTTGCAGGTAATTTGTAATCTGTGTCCTCCACGACGTCCTCATTGATCTCCTTCTTGTCTTCTCATTGCGGCCTCATCTCTGAATTTCTATGTTGGTACATGTGTCAAACAATTTCCACATTCAATATTATAGCACCCTGCGATGTTAAAACATGTTAGTCTTTTTTAAGGTTGCTTGTATGCATGTTTTCATGAGACAGGGTCACCCTCAAGTTTTCTTAAACCGTCTTCAAACTTTTCACATTCAACTTCAAGATTTTCCTGAACATGAATGTGGGATACCTTTTATACCTGGATTTAAGAAATTTGCATCTCCTTGGAGAACCAAAGTCATGGATGAGTTGAAAATCAAATATTGTTTTGCTCTCGGATTTTGACTTTTTCTTACCTTCATATATTTATCTTCATGATCGATCATCTCCAGGCATGTCCTTGTTTCATTACTCGCTTGGTTGCATATTTCATATTTAGTAGGCTTCTTTTTTTAAAAACATTTCATTTTTTTCATTTATAGTGATACTGCTTTCTCATTTGTTGAAGCAGCCTCTTGATTTTTGAGTTATTTTCTATAGATATACATATATGCAAAATAAACATACAAGTAGATTCTTAACCTCATAGAAGGTGAAGGTGATGCATACATTTTACCCACATCCAATGAATACTTCATTTCATGGTTGGAAAAGGGTGTGAATCAAAGGTTTTTTCTCTTTCATTCCATCATCTATTTAATGGATGTTTCAACAACTGTGATTTTTCAATTTTTTTGTTGCCTGAAGAAATTTTACAAACTGTGCAGCCTAAGTTTTCTTTGTTTCAAAATGACATGATTTACTTCAAATAAAACAACCTTCAGAATTGATCTGAAATGTCTAGCCCTTCAAGAATATCAAGTAAAACCAACAAACAATTCCACATCTTGAAAACCATGCCATTCATAAAATCCATTCTTTCAGTACAGTGAAATATACAGGGAAAGGAAGATAATAGCATTTCAGGTAGGTTAGATAAAGATGTCATAACAGAACTCTAATATATAATCACAGTCTTCAATTCCATTTTTTTGTAGGTAAAGTATTATCTTCACATTAAAGCATAATTTGTATAAGGTTACTCTACAGAACATCATCTACTTTTTACTGAAGCATATTTTTTAAAGACAAATAACAAACAGAGGCTAATATTTGAATCACATAGGCAATTCAAAGAACCTCAAAAACAGAGATTGAAACACTTATTTATTCCTTCACAACCAGGTACATTTCATAAACAAATTTTATAATCTGTGGATTTTCTTTCCTCTATAGTGTTTTTCCAGGTTATCCAGTTTGTTAGAAATCACAAGTGGGTTGCAGAAGTAGATAACAGATCCAAACAAAGAGAGCTGGAGTTTAGAAGCACTCTTGTGACATTACACATCACAAGAATAAGTTATTCACATAATATCTCATCATCATAGCTTGATTATATTTATACAATTAAGTCCATAACAATTTAGTTGGAAAAGGGTGTGAATCAAAGGTTTTTTCTCTTTCATTCTGTCATCTATTTAATGGATGTCTCAACAACTGTGATTTTTCAATTTTTTTGTTGCTTGAAGAAATTTTACAAAACAATGCAGCTTAATTTTTCTCTGTTTCAAAATGACATGATTGACTTCAAATAAAACAACCTTCATAATTGATTTGAAATGTCTAGCCCTTAAAGAATACCAAGTAAAACCAACAAACAACTCCACATCTTGAAAAACATGCCATTCAGAAAATCCATTCTTTCAGTACAGTGAAATATACAGGGAAAGGAAGATATAATAGCATTTCAGGTAGGGAAGATAAAGATGTCATCACAGAACTCTGATATATAAGAACAATCTTCAATTCCATTGTTTTGTAGGTAAAGTACTATCTTCACATTAAAGCATTGTATAAGGTTACTCTACAAAACATCGTCTACTTTTTACTGAAGCATATTTTTTTAAAGACAAATAAAAAACAAAGGCTAATATTTGAATCGCATAGGCAATTCAAAGAACCTCAAAAACAAAGATTGAAACACTTATTTATTCCTTCACAACTAGGTACATTTCATAAAAAAATTATATAATATATGGATTTTCTTTCCTCTATAGTATTTTTCCAGGTTATCCAGTTTGTTAGAAATCATAAGTGGGTTGCAGAAGTAGAAAACATATCCAAACAAAGAGAGCTAGAGTTTATAAGCACCCTTGTGACATTACACATCACAAGAACAAGTTATTCACATAATATCTCATCATCATAGCCTGATTATAGTTATACAAATAAGTCCATAACCATTGTCCCTAAATGGGATTGAATTAGTCAATTTTGATCACTGAAGTCTACCCCAAAGTAGTTATACAATCCACATTTCATGGCCCTTTCTGCACCTAGTTGGTTACAATTAACTTGGGTATAAAACTTAGTTAGTCCTATCCAACCAGTTGCATCCCATTAGTGTTGAAATTTGGGGCAACTTCGGGACAAATTTCCCCAAGAGAAATCCTGTTACCCCAAGGAGAAGCTCAATTATCCCAAGGAGAATCCATGTTGCCCCAAAAGTGAATTTAAATTGCATAGAGGAAAATTATTATTATTGATGTGTTTAAATTGACTTGGTATTCCTCTTATTAAATAATGTGACTCAAATTAACGTTGGGAAAGCACTCATGTTCATCAAATCGGATTCTCTACAAAGAAACCATGTACATGTCATTTCTCCAACACACTCATCAAGGTGTGACTTTTGAAATAACTTCATCAACAACTACCACTAGTTGTTTTAGTAAGTGCACAAAATAGTTTTGCAAACCATTTACATGTGTCATTTCTCCCACAAACTCATCAATGCATGAATTTTGACATAACTTAATCAACCACTACCACTAGTTGTTTAAGTAAGTGCAAACCACTATCACTTTAAGGAAAACCATATACATGTGTCATTTCTCCCATAAAGGTTTAGGAAAACTTTAAAGCATGTGTCAATTTTATGTCATTTCTCTGCCATTTCTATGCCATTTCTCCCATAAACTATAAGGCAATGTCATTTCTCCCATATATACTATAAGGCAAACATTAAGGCAAAACATGTACATGTTATTTCTCTCATAAACTCTAGGCAAGGAAAACTTTAAGGTGCATGCCATTTCTAGATGTGATTACTCCCATAAAATTTAAGGAAAACTTTAAGGCAAACCATGCACATGAAATTTCTCCCACAAACTAAAGGCTTTATCCCATTAATTAAAGGAAAACTTTAAGGCCTAAAAACTGAACCTAGAGTGGTTGAACTTCCATAGGATTTTAGTTTGTCTGTTGAGTGTTAACTTCTGCAAGTTCTAAAGGAAGAATCTGTAAAGGGCCAGGTAGCCTCTGGATTTCATCTTTTCTAAAAGGTGACATATCTAGTAAATTCCCCTATAGTCAATCTCTGGAACATATCTAAATAGAAGTTCTTCATTTTAATATACATAAACCACAACCACTTTAAGGAAAATCAAGTACATGTGTCATTTTTCCCATACATGTGTCATTTCCCATCTAGATCTAAATAGAAGTTCTTCATTTTAATATCCATAAACCGTAGCCACTTTAAGGAAAATCATGTACATGTGTCATTTCTCCTATAAAATCTTACGGAAAACTTTAAATCATGTGTCATTGGCCTTTTCCCATTAACTTTAAAGCATGTGTCATTTCTCAATGCTTTCTCCCATTAATTCAAGGCAAACTTTAAGACCTAAAAAATTAAACTAAAGTAGCTGAACTTCCACAGCATAGGATCCCCCAAACTCAAGGCTTTCTTCCATTAATTCAAGGAAAATTTAAGGCCTAAAAACTGAGCCTAAAGTGGCTGAACCTCCATAGGATTTTATTTTGTTTGAACTTCCATAGGATTTTATTCAGTCTGTTGAGTGTTAAATTCTACAATTTCTAAAGGTAGAGTCTGTAAAGGGCTAGGTAGCTTCTAGATCTCATCTTTTCTAAAAGGTAACATATCTAGTAAATGCCCCTACAATCAACCTCTGGAACATATCTAAAAAGAAGTTCTTCATTTAATATCCATAAACCACTACTAGATCTAAATAGAATTTCTTCATTTTAATATCCATAAACCACTACCACTTTAAGGCAAACCATGTACATGTGTCATTTCTCCCATGAACTCTTAGGCAAATTTTAAAATCTAAATAGAAATTATTCATTTTAATATTCATAAACCACTACCAGATCTAAATAGAAGAACTTCATTTTAATATCCATAAACCACTACCACTTTAAGGCAAACCATGTACATGTGTCATTTCTCCCATGAACGCTTAGGAAAAATTTAAAGCATGTGTTATTGGCTTTCTCCCATTAAATTTAAAGCATGAGTCATTTCTCAAGGCTTTCTCCCATTAATTCAAGGCAAACTTTAAGGGCTAAAAAATGAACCTAAGGTAGCTGAACTTCCATTGGATAGGATCCACCAAAATGAAGGTTTTCTACCATTAATTCAAGACAAAATTTAAGGTCTAAAAACTGAACCTAGTTTGTTTAAACTTCCATTGGATTTTAGTTTGTTTGAACTTCCATAAGATTTTAGTTTGTTTGAACTTCCATAGGATTTTAGTTTGTCTGTTGAGCGTTAACTTCTACAAGTTCTAAAGGAAATTTTTTTAAATGACTAGGTAGCCTCTGGATCTCATCTTTTCAGAAAGGTGACATATCTAGTAAATGCCCCTACAGTCAAACTCTGGGACAAATCTAAATATAAGTTCTTCATTTTAATATCCATAAACCACTACCACTTTAAGGAAAACCGTGCACATGTGTCATTTCTCCCATAAAATTTTATGAAAACTTTAAAGCATGTCTCATTTCTCAAGGCTCTCTCCCATTAAATTTAAAACATGTGTCATTTCTCAAGGCTTTATCCCATTAATTAAAGGAAAATTTTAAGGCCTAAAAATTGAACCTAAAGTAGCTGAACTTCCATAGGATAGGATCCCCCAAACTCAAGGCTTTCTTCCATTAATTTGAAGGAAAACTTTAAGGCCTAAATACCGAACCTAACGTAGCTGAACTTCCCTAGGATAAGATCCCCCAAACTCAAGGATTTCCCACATTAATTCAAGGCAAACTTTAAGGCCTAAAAACTAAACCTAAAGTGGCTGAACTTCCATAGGATTTTAGTTTGTTTGTTGAGTCTTGACTTCTATAAGTTCTAAAGGAGTCTGTAAAGGGCCAGGTAGCCTTTAGCTCTCATCCTTTCTTAAGACATGTCATTTCTAGATGTGATTTCTACCATAAAATTTAAGGCAAACCATGCATCAACCATGTACATGTGCCATAAATCTCCCTTAAACTCTAGGCAATGCAATCTTTAACGCATCTCATTTCTAGATGTGAATTATACCATAAACTTTAAGTCAAAATTTAAGATAAACCATTCACATGTCATTTATCTCAAGCACATGTGTCATTTCTCCCATGCATTTGCAATAAATGTTAATTTAATATATTTTATTGAATTTGTTTTTTTCGGGGATAAAAAAACCCACTAAATGTGAAAATGGACATTGTGCATAGATGTTTCTTGCTATCCCAATCCAGGGAAAGCAGTGATTACATATGTGCTTTGAAATATTGCAACTAGCAAGGTCCTCCAAAGGAAAATGAATCTACTAGGAAGAACAAAAAACAACGAGACATATTATATTGCATTGATAGAAGGCTTGGTAACAACTAGGGAGTATGGATCAAATGGAATTGTAGTTTTCACCAATTCTGAACTTGTGTGTAACTAGATGAAAAGTGTGTACCAAGTTAAAAAGGAGAGGCTAAAACAACTGCATGGAAAAGCAAACAATATTGTTATCCAATTTCAATTTTTTAGTATAAGACATTGTACAAATGTTAATAAGATATCTGATGATCTATTCCGTTGGGCAATGCCAATTCAGGATTCATCTATCAAAGATTATTTAATAGATGAATTAGAATTATACAGGGAAATGCCAATGCAAGATTCATCTCTCAAATATGAATTAGTTTTGAGGCATCACTCTTCTTCAAAAATTCAAGATTCATCTCTCAAAGATGAATTAGTCTTGAGATGCGCTCCTTCAAAATTTATTGATGGAAATTGTAGCATATGCTGGATATGTGTGTGTTTTGTACTTATAAATATATATTTTTTAATGAACATGTGTTTTTTTCAATTATATACCAAGTGTGCTCCCACCATTTAAAGCGCAACTTGGTGAACTTCACATTTGAAACAAGTGGTGAACTTCACATTTTTATAAAATTAAAATGTGAGGAATTCAACAAATTTTTGTTTAAATGGAGTCTCACGCTTATTTTTTAATGACCATGTGGTTTTTTCAATTATATACCAAGTGTGCTCCCACCATGTTTTCAATTATATACCAAGGGTTCTCCCACCATGTAAGCGCAATTTTGTGAACTTAACATTTTTATAAAATTTTTGCTTAAATTGAGTTTCACACATCAATTACTGCTTTGAAAGTTGTGTTTTACATAATTTGTGTACACTAAATTGCATTGATTTTTTGAAATTTATTTTGAATGGTAATTTTAAAAATTAATTGAAAATGTCCACTATATATATATATATATATATCATGGAGGATGAAAGGCAAAGATCAATAGAATCCCATGTCTCTACGAGAGAGGGGGATTAGGGATCAATGGATGTTCATGGTATTTAAATATAATCTTAAATCTCCATACATATACATACATGTTTGTACATATGGAATTTATTTTTTATCAATTCTGTGAGTTAAATTAGTTGTTAATAAGTTTTATTTTTTATTTTTTAGGAGGTAGGAGGACAAGGGTGTCTACTCCATCAATGGAGCATGGTCATGGTTCACGCAGTTATGGTATGGTTCACGCAATTTAATCAATGAATATGTACATGTACTTATATGTATGAATGTATTTTTAAATTGATTATAAATTCATATTTTTTTATAAAGCTTCCCTCTCGTCTCGTGAGGTTTGTGGTGGTACACATTCGCTTGGAGGGCCATCAATAGGTGTCGGCGAATTGCGTGAAGGTGGTAATATGTATTTTTCCAGAGGCCAATAAACGGATGGTCGTGTTGGTTCTCAACCAATCAATGGTTGTTCTGGTTCTCAATAGTCTTAGGGTGGGCAAGATGCTAACTAACCATATTGAGGTGGCCATCAATTTGAATATTATTTTCATTCAATTTGTACAAATTTGTTTACATGTGTTTTTTTAATATAAAAAAAATTATATATTGATGCAGAGGCTAAAAATTCTGCTCCAAATGTTGCTTGAAAAAGACGTAGGACAAAACACATCATTCAAGAAGAAGGTTGTACACCAACCATGACTTATCCGTCCGACATTTCTAATATACCTTGGGAATCAAACATGTAACAATGCAACTTACAAATGTGTCAACATATTCATGCCAAATTGAAGAGAGATCTCGTGGCTTTGACTCTCCCTGCCGAGAGTCGACAAAGCTTGGAAATATTTACTCACTCTTTAAGCGAACTAGTAGATGTGTACCTAAAGCTTGGGCCAACCACTGATACTTTTGTAGAAGTGATGAGAAAAAAAAAGGAAACAGTGATGGGTCCCGATACATGGGAGGTTGTTAAACAAAGAGTTACAACAGAAATGGCCAAGTCTATGTTTAATTTTAAAGAAGGGCTGAAAAGAAAGATGTTGAAGGTGCAATATTTCAAGCACCCTTATATAGCTCGCTATTTGTATGATAGACACCTTGCGGCCTATGGAATATTCCCATGGAATGACGAGGTTCCGCTTTATTTTGAAAAAATATTTTATGCAGAATTCTTTTTGGGAATGAAACCCAATTACAATGACCTTCCCTATAAATTTTTTGGTCCTACGAAAGGTCGATTGTGTGACTGTAAGGGCACTAGGCATGATGTTGAGTTGTCTTGCCCTGAGCCACCATTGGTTATTCGACCTCTTCGTGTCGAAACTTTGAGGTCATAGATGGATGCCACATCTCAAATTAGTCGATAAGCAAGGGATGCCATCATTGACAATGTTCATAGTGGATTGGGAGGAGTCGATGTTTGTCTGAATTAACAAAGAGCACTTGAGAATACACGCACTAATTTTTTGTATTATACAGATGAAGAGATTTACAACATGAGTGTTGAAGATATCAGAACATATGCAAAGAATTTTCGCAATGGTTGGCAGGACCTAATTGTTCATGAGAAAGAGGGCATGGGAACTATATGTGTTAATGGTTAGGGTGATTATTTTAACACATGTACAATTTGTAATAAATACATATATAAATAAATTTATTTGTATACATTAATCTAACAAATATGTATCATTATATGTTAACACCATTTGCAATTGTCATGCTTGATGAATAAAGAAAATTTTAATATCACAGTCATAGCCTCTGGTTCAAACAATCAAGATGGGTCTCACCATCAATCACACAATCAAGATGCTTCTCACCATCAAGATATGTTGGAAAAATTTAGTGTTTTTTAAGTGAACATGATGATGTACAATTATTTTTTATCTATTATTATATATATCAAAACATGATGAGATATTTTTAAAATAAATAATTGTGCACACATGTACATGTATATATATAATAAAATGTTTTAAAAAATTCTGATTCCATCTGATGTTTTTGGGATGGCAGTACCTTCTTCTTCCTTGAGATATGTGCCAAATTCACCATCACAAGTATGAACAATTTTTCACTTTTAAATATGTTTTTAAGTTATATATTCCAGCTCAAAAATTTCCATTAAAAAATGAGATATCTAGATCTTGAGTTATTTTAAATTTTTTGAATTTTAGGTTTTTAGAGATTTTCTTTCCGAGCCACTCTTAGGAGATGTGCCAAATCCACCAACACAAGTATTCAATTTTTCACTTAAATATATATGTTTTTAAGTTATAAGTTATAAATTGAATTTCAAAATGTTTATTATAAATTGAGATCTAGATCTTGAGTTATTTTAAATTTTTTGAATTTTAGGTTTTTGGAGATTTTCTTTTGGAGCCTCTCTTAGGAGATGTGCCAAACCCACCAGCACAAGTATTCAATTTTTCACTTAAATATATGTTTTTAAGTTCTAAGTCATAAATTGAAGTTCAAAAGTTTTATTATAAATTGAGATCTAGATATTAAGTTATTTTATACTTTTAAATTTTTTGAATTTCAGGTTCCTAGAGAGAATTTATTTTCTCTATAGACTTTAGCGATGAAGTGTATGATAAAAATAGGAACATCCACACCATTTCAACCATTTGAACAATTTGTCTAATTTTTTTTTAATATTATTGAAAATAATTTTATATATGCATTTTCATTTGAAAAATTTTAATATATATATATATATATATATATATATATATATATATATATATATATATATATACACTTGTACATGTATATTTTACAATTTATTGTTGAAGATGTTCCAATGGGGGGAGTTTTAGTGGACGAGCAACAAATGGAGAGGGAACCTCATGAGGTATTGCATGATTTTTTTTTACTTTTGTTTTTTAACATAAAGTTCTATATATTCTCATTCAATTTTAAAACATTAAATTTTAATGTTTGTACACATTGTGTACAGGTTCCCCATGCTTCCACTTCGTGGGATAGCTCGAGGATTGTGACTTTGGTGGGAGAGACACTACATCCATCTGTATTTGATGGATGACGCACATGCACGTGCAACATTATATTTTCAATAGATTTAGTCTTAAATTTACTTTTTATATATATAGTCTTAACTAGATGTAGTCATATATAACTGTATACTTGATACTTGATACTTGTGAGATACAAATTTTGGACATATTTTATGTGAACTACATTTGGTACATGTGAATGTGATATAATGAAATCGGATAGTTGAATTACATTTGGCATGTGAAGTAATGTTGTGATATAATTTGTTTTGTTTTTAAAACTCAATTGGATGGTTGATCTACATTTGACATGTGATTGTGATATTTAATGTTTTGTTTTTATTGGATATTTGAACTACATTTGGCATGTTTAGTAATGTTGTCATATAATGTTTTGTTTTTAAATCTCAAGTTTTGGATGGTTGAACTACATTTGGCATGTGAAGTAATGTTGTGGTATAATGCTTTGTTTTTAAAAATCAAGTTTTTGATGGTTGAACTACATTTGGCATGTGAAGTAATGTTGTGAACTATAATTTTTTTTGTTTTTAAAACTCAAGTTTTGGATGGTTGAACTACATTTGGCATGTGATTACACGATATAATGTTTTGTTTTTATTGGATAGTTGAACTACATTTGGCATGTGAAGTAATGAACTGTGATATAATGTTTTGTTTTTAAAACTCAAGTTTTGGATGGTTGAAATACATTTGGCATGTGATTGCATGATATAATTTTTTTTTTTTATTGGATAGTTGAACCACATTTGGCATGTGAAGTAATGTTGTGAACTATAATTTTTTTTGTTTTTAAAACTCAAGTTTTGGATGGTTGAACTACATTTGGCATGTGATTGCACAATATAATGTTTTGTTTTTATTGGATAGTTGAACTAAATTTGGCATGTGAAGTAATGTTGTGAACTATAATTTGTTTTTTTTTTTAAACTCAAGTTTTGGACGGTTGAACTACATTTGGCATGTAATTGCACGATATAATGCTTTGTTTTTATTGGATATTTGAACTACATTTGGCATGTGAAGTAATGTTGTGATATAATGTTTTGTTTTTAAAACTCAAGTTTTGGATGGTTGAGCTACATTTGGCATGTGAAATAATGTTGTGAACTATAATTTGTTTTGTTTTTAAAACTCAAGTTTTGGATGGTTGAACTACATTTGGCATGTGATTGCATGATATAATGTTTTGTTTTTATTGGATAGTTGAACTACATTTGGTATGTGAAGTAATGTTGTGATATAATGTTTTGTTTTTAAAACTCAAGTTTTGGATGGTTGAACTACATTTGGCATGTGAAGTAACGTTGTGAACTATAATTTGTTTTGTTTTTAAAACTCAAGGTTTGGATGGTTGAACCACATTTGGCTTGTGATGGCACGATATAATGTTTTGTTTTTAAAATTTAAGTTGTCATTTTCCAAACAAAAAAAAATTCACATGAATATATGTACATGTAGAAATCATCTAAGTATGTGTTTGAATATATATATAAACAATCATAAGATTATAGGTCTTGTTAGATGTGTCAAACAATCATAAAATTTTAAAATTGCATTCTATAATGTATATATATCCATTACATGCAACATTTTTCATCAATGCACATGGAAAAGCTACTTTCAGTTAATTGCATTCTAGAACATATATATTATCTAGTACTTGCAAAAAATTTCATCAATGCAAATAGAAAAACTAATGTCAGTTAATTGGATTCTAGAACATATATATCCAGTACGTGCAACATTTTTCATCAATGCACATAGAAAAGCTACTTTCAGTTAATTACATTCTAGAACATATATATCTAGTACTTGCAACATTTTTCATCACTGCAAATAGAAAAGCTACTTTCAGTTAATTTCATTCTAGAACATAGATATCCAGTACGTGAAACATTTTTCATCAATGCACATAGAAAAGCTACTTTCAGTTAATTTCATTCTAGAACATATATATCCAGTATGTGCAACATTTTTCATCAATGCAGATAGAAAATCCACTTTCAGATGATACTAGTGTGCATGCACCAAAACAATGTACATGTGCAAACACTTTCACAGATAACATAACAAGGAAGTTCAATTTTTAGTTGAGTTCTGGAATTTCTAAAACATGAATCCCAAGGGAATAAATTGTTGGGAAATTCAATCAAAAAAATTCCAATGGAATGCCATCTTCAATGATTCGTTCATGATCGGATTTTGACATTTCCATTTCTTAATTTTCGTTTTTTTCTTTGATTGAACCTCTATCAACTTTATGCATGTTGCACACACCAAGTGACTATATTGACAACTTATGACATCAGGTTCATAGTCTTCAAAGTAAAAAAAATCACCACTTTGATTAGTTTGTCTGAAACAATAACCTTTCAGTATAATAGACCCTCTATCATATTGAAACCTGTGATAATTATAGTTTTCTAATAATTTCATCTTTTGTTCAGTACAATGCATCAAATAATGCTTCACATTTTCATCGTTGATAGTAGGTGCAATTACAACAGAAAAATCTCCTGCGTAATAAAACAAACTTATATGTATTTAAATTTAGATCATAATTAACATGAAAAGTTAACTTTAAAATAATTTTAGTATCTATTTCTATATCTCTATCATTTGAAAGAAATTCAAATGTTGCCTTCTCTAACAAGATCAGAAACTCGATCACCATCAGATGATATTGTAGTCTCCTCTGATTGCATTTCTTCAAACATTTCAACAGACATTTTCCCCTTTGTACTTAGCTTTGTATGTTTCCAATCTTTTACATACATTTTGTTTTCACAAATATCATTGGATTTTGTGTTGTCTATGCAAACATGACAAAAAAAAGAATATTTTCTTTTATCCAATGCAAACACATTTGTGTACGACTTTTTTTAATTGAATTCAATTTTCGAGTCCCTTTTATTGTTTCAACGCCATTTCCAATTGATCTATCTACATCTTCGACTCCAATATGCCCAAAAAACCTATATGGAAAATTCAAAGAAAAATGTAAATATGATATCAAAATACCATCAAAGATAATCATTGTGATAAATGTACATTGTTTAAAGTTGGATATCCAATAAAAATTAAATTGAATGTACCTACACACTTCCCTTGATCGGTTAGTCTCATGGATTAGTGCAGTGATGCACCATTGAACAACTTCTTTAGCGTCCACAAGTCGGTTTGCAGAGGGATCCATTTGATATCTTCGAAGTGCTCATTTTATGCATGCCCCTACACCTTCATGTTCTCCTTTTCCATGATCAGTCTCAAAGAAATTCCAACAATGTTTAATGCATGTTTTCATATGAAGAAAACACAACCAAAAGAATGATCGTGAAGATTTGAATTGACCTGCGCATCTCTCTAACCATATCCAATGTTCATTGAATTTTATTCCATGACTTTTCAAGGAGTCATAAATATTTCCAAAACAGTGTTGTACAAAATATGTATCATGTGTATGATTGTCACTGATATAAAAGTGATATTCTTTAATAACATGTTGATTTTCACTAGTGCTTTCTATATGATCAACGTTTTATTCAGCAAGTCTATATAGAATATGGACAAGCATGGAGACTTGGTCAGAATGATAGTATTCACTCTGAATTTCTTTTTGTGGAACAAATATGTAGTTTTATGCAAAATCAATTACTGAAAAAATGGTCCCTCATGGAAAAATTTCACAGGATTTTTTGAATTGCAAGTCCTGCCATTGAGCTCTATGGGAATGCTTCATGTATTTATAAATCTCTGCTTCAAACTTTCTCAAAAAATCTATCACAAAATTTTTCTTCTTCTTGTAATTCAATTCTTTTAGCACTATTTGAACCTTGAATCAATGTATGGATATATTCATAGCTCTTCCATTTCAATTTCATGTTGGACAATTATTGATCAGTTATATTAGTACGATATTTGTTTTTAAATTTAGTCAAATTTCCACAATCATCACATTTTTTACCACCAACATATTTCTTTTTGTAAAATAATTCATCGCTTTCTCTTCCACATAGAATTTGAGATATGAAATCATGGATAGTGGAAGGAAGAGGTGAATCTTTCCAAAATGTTCTACCAAAACTAAGGAATGTGTGATAATATAACTGAAATTCCACATGATAACGACAACAACAAGTGTCACATATGGTGATAGGTTTTACATACCATGGTTTTTGTTGCACAAAAGCACTGATTGAAACATCAATTTCATGATTCTCTTCTTTGAACTTGTTGAACAACTCTATATAAGTGGTGTCCAATAAATGTTTTGCATGTGTTTCGTATTGATTTCGTGTTATTCTTCTTTGCATCACATCCCTTGCATTTGGCGAAACACGTGAATTTTCTTCCAATATTCATATATTGTTTTTTTAACATTTTCTCCAAGTCTATTTTTGTATGGTTGCCTACAAATAGCTCTCCAACAAGCAAGCTCATCATTTAGATCTATTTGCAATCGAAATTTCTGATGTTTGTGCAAAGTTTTTCGTAAAGTTCCTAATGCTCGTGCCATAGATTTTACCAAGCGATTCTATTTAGTACTTGATGAAACCACTGCCATATGTATTTATCTACGTGCAATTGAAACATTTTTCTGTCTAGATCTTCTAATTGAATTTATAGCACTATTTATATCTTGTATCACATTTTCCTTCATATTTTTATCTTTTGTTGATTTTCGAATACCCAATAAAGTTGTAGCTTCTTTTAATTTCCTTAATGATAGGAGACATTTCAATGTTTGGTCTTGAACTACCACATTTTCCTTTATGAAGTACGTATCAAAAATGTGATTAACATGATATCGTATAACATGGTCAGCTCTTTTATCTCCATATGTGTGAGTGTCAACATTTTCTAACATCTCATCATTGACATTGATTTCATCTGTACATATTCCAATTAATAGTACATAATAAGTTTACATATTCAATAGATAACTAAATTAATAAAAATGTATAATTTCAATAATATGTGCATGTGTTCAAAACACACACACACACACATATTTATATATACCTTATGATTCAATTTCTGAATTTCTTTCAACATTTTCACCATCTTCAATCATTGGTTCAATATCTCTTTCACTTTCTCTTTCAAAATTTTGTATCTCATCATCAATGTTTTGAGGAATATCTCTCTCTATTTATATTGCAATTTTTTTTTTCAAATTATTTCATCAAATAAAAATTAAGCTTCACATTTTACACTAGGAAAATTTTAAATATCAAATTCATAATATTTACATTTACATACCTGCTTTAACTTCTAGTTGAGGCTGATTTTCCCTTTCAATATTTGAGAGTGCTTCTCTCTTTCTTTTATGAGATTCTCTCCCTTGTTCTCTGTGTTCCTCAGGGTCTCTTGCTCAATCATATTTTCTCGTGCAATTCCTTCGATTTTCCATAATAATAGAGTATGAAGTTCAAAAAAAATCCTTCAAACATTTAGACAAAAACTCAATTAAAAAAAATATCACAAAATATTTAATTTTAAAAAAAAATCTCATTTTAAAAATTTTGCAAAAAATACATACTTCAATCCAAAACACTTACTTTAAAAAATCTGAGAAAAAAATATCTTATAAAAATGAAATGAAGCTCAAAATATTTCCTTCCAAGTCCTGCAAAAAAAATTCATTTAAAAGGTCAGACAAAAACTCATTTAAAAAAATCATTATAAAAGATTTACTTCCACCCAAAACACGTATTCTAAAAAAATGTTACTTCAAAAAATACCTCCAAAAAATGTCCATTGAAAATTAAGCCCAACCTCTTAAAAAATTCCACTTAAAAAAATACCTCCAAAAAGCCTCTAAAAAAATATCACTTTAAAAAATATCTCCAAAAAATGTCCTTTGAATATGAAGCCTAAAAAGAGTCCTTTCGAAATTAAGTCCAAAAAATAATTTTTGGAAATTAAGCCCAAAAACCTCTAAAAATAAAATACATCCATAAAAATGTCCTTTGAAAATTAAGCCCAAAACTTCTAAAAAAAAATACCTTAAAAAAAAAAAACCATGAAAATTAAGCCCAAAGCCTCTAGAAACAAAATAACTTCAAAAAAAATGAAGCCCAAAAAACATCCGAAAAATGTATCACATACCTCCACGAAATGTCGTTCTCCAAGAAATGTCCTTTGAATGTTATGCCAAAAAGAATCCTTAAACCCAAAAAAATCCTTTGCAAAATAAAAAACAAAATAACTTCAAAAAGAATGAAGCCCAAAAAACATCCAAGAAATGTATCACATACCTCCAAGAAATGTTCTTCGAATGTTATGCCAAAAAGAGTCCTTAAACCCAAAAAAATCCTTTGCAAAATCTGACCAAATGAAGAAATATGCAAAATTATGCAAAAATAATGAATGCGTTTATGTCAATTTATATTGCCGCGAAATGTTTTTTTGGAAGGGATTCGTTGAATTTTTCAGCCGACGGAAAGTTAATTAAAAGTTCGGCTGAACTTTTGTAAGAAATTTGGCCGAACTTTTGTGTCGTTAGCCTTGACAGGCCATCGGGGAAAAAAACAAAGTTCGTCCAAAGTAACACGTCTGCAGTTACGCAAAGCCAAGCTCTGAACACATTTATTCAACTTTGAATTGATTAAACTCCATGAAACTTTCTGAATTAACTATCGGAACCAAGACCAGAATTTGCAGAATTCAGTCTACTTTCAGGAAATATAACTTTTATGAAATTTCATAAATATTTACTAATTTTAATTAATTTTATAATAAAATGGGTGTAAAAAATTTCTGAAGTTCATTATGATTCAGTGAAATCAATATTTTGTATCTTCCAAAATACACTGTAAAAAAAACTGAAAAAATTATGGTGCATTGCATTGGTCTGTCGTGTGTAATGGGTAGTTTTCATATTTTTAGTTTATAACTTATATGTTGAGAAATTTCGTGCGTCCCGAAACATATTCGAAATATGCAGTTTCTTCATATTGGATTAGTTCAAAAAATTCTAGTAATTATGATATGCATCAATTGGTTTCATAAATATAACGAAACCGAAGTAGACTCTGTCTAGATTGTTGTAACACATTTTTTTTCTCAAAAACACAAAGTTTTCAAAGAATACACCAACATGTATTAACATGATTTTTTATGAATCATTTGATTCTTAAAAAAGACACACTCAAATAAACGCTAAGTTGACATATCAAATGTGTATAAAAAAATTCCAAAAAAAAAGTAATAGAAAGCTAATAAAATTTCTGACAACTTTTATTTTTATCGCAAAATGAAATTCTAAACATAAAAATTGTTTTGGCTCGCAGAAAGTTGAAGAACAGAAAAAAAATGAAATTTTTGGCTTGCAGAAAGTTGAAGAACAGAAAAAAAATAATTTTTTTTTCTCAAAAAAGGGCAAAAAGTGTAACCCAACTTCACATTTTCAAGTACGAGTTAACAAATTTAGTTTTACTTAATTGGTCTAGTTAATTCGAGTTGAGGGTCTAACTTGAGTCATGTATAGTGGTTCCTACTTTTTAGGAGCCCTCGTTGACTTTATATTGAGTTGTAATTAATTAATTCAGTTTATCTAAGTTAAAGTCAGTTGAACTAGTTCCAAATATCGGAGGAACTAGTGGGAGGTGTGTTAGTGATTTGTATACTTTGTGATCAACTAGTTAACTAATAAATCAGCCATAAATAAATCATGCATGCAACATCAACGAATTATCTAATTGAGATTGGATTTCAAGGGCAGTGTACTATCAGTTATATAATCATCAAATTGTATAGGTGGTGCATGCAGTTAGAAGAAGGCTTGTGATGAATTATGTATTTGTGGATGAAAAATTTCCCTAATTAATAGGGGATAATTCTCAAGGAAACCACACAAGGAAATAAGGAGTTGGGAAAGCTATTAATTGCTTAATTATTGTCCAAGGCTTGTCTAGGAAGAAATGAGATAGATAGAGATAGTGTAGAGGTTGCTCGGGCTTAAGAAAAGTGTTATAATCTTCTCATATTTTCTTAATAATGCAATATAAAGATATAGGGGTTTTTAGTTGTGGCTTTCCCCAAGAAATCATTGTGTAATGCGTTGATTGAATCCTTTCTCTTTTATGCTTCATGATTTCACGATCGTTTAATTGGTTTCCGCAAATTGCTAGAGTAGATTCAAGTCTATTGTTCTAAAAATTACAATTAGCAGTTTGAATCTACAAGGAATTTATACATTTCAATATTATATGATCTTGTAACCCTTTGTTGAGGTCAATCTCCACACATATTATGACAAATGTGAAGATGCATTTCTCTATTCTTTCCAAATCTTTTTTTTTTTTTCCTGGAGTATTTCCAACATCCTCAAGGACTTTCTGATGTCAAGAGGGGAGAGGGTAGTTTGAAAGCCTCACCAAAACCGACATAGTTGATACCACCATAGTTGTGGCATCAAAACTCCGAGAACCATGGAGTTATAAACAACCCAACTCTCTCCCAAAACCAAGGCCCTTCATTTAGAACAAACTCCAAGTCCTTTTGAGTTTTAAATTGGAATATGAAGAAACATTTGGAGCACAATTTAATGTCACAATTGGGTGTCCAAAATGAGAAAACCAATTGGAATAAAGCTTCAAGTTTTGTCCAAAAACCATTAAACCTACAAATAACAACCTTTGAATGGAGGAAAGAAAAGAGGGAAGATACCTAAGACAAATTGACTTCCATAGTAGTTGTTTGCTCCATTTGGTCTACTATGTATCGGTATGGATTGTTTTGACTCAGGCTATTGTAGCTAAAGTATTCCCTTGCACGAATTCCTTGAAAGAAACAAAAGTTCCAGTTGAAGTCTTGGCACCTTGAGCACCCCCACACAGCCTTGGCATTACGATAATGGTGGAGGTTTTAATGATGTTGTAGTCTTTGAGTTGATAGGGATATTGAAGAACTTTCCCTTCATAATGAAAGCATTTAAGTTTTGTATGCAATCAATTTGACCTCAATTGACTACTTCAAAAATAAGACAAAGAAAAAGCTTCTTGTCTGAAAAATTGAAGTCTTCCCATTGATGTTTATGACAAAAATATCGAAAAAAATATCCTAATTCCTCTTTTTCTAAGAGGAAAAATGCTCTACCTAGGAAAGATATATTTGTAAAGAATGCACCAGAGAGTAAACAAGGAGTGAGATCGTCCCACCTCGACCATCCGGAAGGAAGAGCATACAAAACTAAACAAATATGAGGGATTGGAGGCCAAGAAAAACCTCCCTATAAAAGACATCCAACACATCATGCACAACCA
This sequence comes from Pinus albicaulis, assembly GCA_034641835.2. NCBI lineage: Eukaryota > Viridiplantae > Streptophyta > Pinopsida > Pinales > Pinaceae > Pinus > Pinus albicaulis. The sequence continues at coordinate 973,172,163 of CM076579.1, forward strand.
TAACTCCAACTAGAAAAATCTGAAATAGATTCCAGAATAAAAGACAGGGTAGAGACGACTGATGCACCACGAAGAAAGTCGAGTTGTTCCAACATCAATCTTGGAAGTAACGGGACATGCCAACAAACATTCAGATTTTTTAACAAAATACATATCTTATCTTTATGCATACAGACAAAAAAATTGAGAGTTGTATTGTAAGTACCCTAACTTCTAGCTTCTTCGAAGGTCAAACTCACAACACATCATATGATTGATTGAACCACATAAGGTAAAGGCTAAAGGATAGGACTGTCCACGCACAAGAGGAAAGCAGGGGGTTATTTGCCCTCTCTATGACACATCCACATATAGGGAAGCGAAGCCCAATTTCACAACTATAGGGTGAAAAAGACCAAAAATGAAAAAATACCCTTGACTCCATCGCACCTCTTTCTTCCCTCCAACGATCCTAATTTTTTAACTAAAATTAAATTACAATAGACATAAAACCATTAATTAAAAATTACTAAAAACAATATAATTTTCCTTTAAAATACATTAAAAATAAATAAACTTATCCCATAATATATGTAAACAATGCACAAAAATAACCAGATATAAAAAGATATTAATATTACCTATAAAGAAATATGAGATACAACACATTCTCAACCATTATATCTGTTTTGGATAGTTTAAATAAGCCATGCCTATTTGAATGACATACACAATGAAAATGAAAAAGTAAAACGTATTTCACATTGAATTGATTTGATAGTATGTTTGGACGTGAAGACAATGCATATGAGTAGTAATGATGAAAAACAATGCATATGAGTAGGAAATGAAAACAATGCATGTGAGTAGGAATGATTGAACCATTTACGCGTTACATAAGTTTGTGCTGTACATATGCTAAAAGCAATGCAGCAGCACATGATACGTCTTTCTTATTGAAAAATATATTTCTCTAACCATGATAACTACAAGTCACACAGTTTTTTATCTTTATTTAATGTTTCAAGGTGTTAAGAACAACATTTTTCCTTTATAAATTTTAATGGTATATATAATAAATTTAATGAATTAATTGAAATATTAATTTTTATGTTAGAGATTTTTGTAAAGTTTGTTAATGGTGAGGTTATATCATCGTTATATTTAAGAATAATACTTAAATAAGATAGAAAATTAAATTAATAATTTAACATCTAAAAATATCTTAACCATATGTCTAATCATCTTTTATCCAAAATCTATAATTTTATGTTAAAAATTTTAAAATTAAAATTTTAAAATAATAATTAAAATTATATTATTTATATTTTTATTGAAATAAAAATTATGATGCTTTCTTAAATTAAAAAAGTATGGTTAATGATATGCATTATATATCCTTAATGGCTATGTAAGAATCCAATAAAAAATATGCATTAGAATCCAATCAAATAAAGTCATTGCATATACTAGATTGTTCTAAAAGAATTCCAATTTTTCTTTGAAATTTTTATTTGAAAGGTTTTATGTTGCTAATATAACTTAATTAAACTAAAAAACAATAATAATAATAATAATCATCACAAAAATAAAACAAGTATTAAAATATTGTATTGTTGAATATCATTTCCAAAAATTTTAAAATATGATTAACTAATATTGTTTATATTAACCTATATACACTTTATTATATATGTTTATTTTTTATTAATATATATCATTTTTATAATTAAATTTATTAAAATATATTTTTAACATAATAATAAGTTAAGTATGAGGGGTTTCCGCAGTGCATTATATTAGATATCATTTTTTGGGATTCAACTGCACTAATTAAGTCATCCATATGACCATTTCCATGAGAGGTAGTCATAACTGACTAATTTCTCATGATTTTTGAATAGTTCACTTAGCACTCATTGCATCGGGTGATGCTCACAGGGGTGAAGAAGTGGGATTGAAACTAGTGAAATGAATCACATAGCATCAATCTTCACTTCTGGGGCTTGCACCCGGTAACCAATACTTCCCTGGAGTTCACGCATCCCAGAACTCCTCTGGCTCAAGCACGCTTAACTGTGGAGTTTTCCCCACAATCAAGCCCACTTAGCTTGCTATCCCATTTGCAAAACCTTAGCAAGTATCGTGCCTCATGAACCATTCAAGAAGAGAACTCTTTACTCTTTTTATTTTAAGTATGAGGGGTTTCCGCGGTGCATTATAATAGATATCATTTTTTGGGATTCAACTGCGTTAGTTAAGTCATTCATATGACCATTTCCATGAGAGGTAGTCATAACTGACTAATTTCTCATGATTTTTGAATAGTCCACTTAGCACTCATTGCATCGAGTGATGCTCACAGGGGTGAAGAAGTGGGATTGAAACTAGTGAAATGAATCACATAGTGTCAATTATCACTTCTGGGGCTTGCACCTGGTAACCAGGACTTCCTAGGAGGTCACCCATCCTAGAACTCCTATGGTTCAAGCACGCTTAACTGTGTAGTTTTCCCCACAATCAAGCCCACTTAGCTTGCTACCCCATTTGCAAAACCTTAGCAAGTATCGTGCCTCATGAACCATTCAAGAAGAGATCCCTTTACTCTTTGTATTTTAAGTATGAGGGGTTTCTGCAGTGCATTATATTAGATATCATTTTTTGGGATTTAACTGCATTAATTAAGTCATTCATATGACCATTTCCATGAGAGGTAGTTGTAACCGAATAATTTCTCATGAATTTTGAATAGTCCATTTAGCACTCATTGCATCGGGTGATGCTCACAGGGGTGAAGAAGTGGGATTGAAACTAGTGAAATGAATCACATAGCGTCAATCATCACGTCGGGGGCTTGCAACTGGTAACCAGGACTTCCCGGGAGGTCACCCATCCCAGAACTCCTCTGGCTCAAGTGCGCTTAACTGTGGAGTTTCCCCCACAATCAAGCCCACTTAGCTTGCTACCCCATTTGTAAAACCTTAGCAAGTATCGTACCTCATGAACCATTCAAGAAGAGATCCCTTTATTCTTTGTATTTTAAGTATGAGGGGTTTCTACAATGCATTATATTAGATATCATTTTTTGGGATTCAACTGCATTAATTAAGTCATTCATATGACCATTTCCATGAGAGGTAGTCGTAACTGACTAATTTCTCATTATTTTTGAATAGTCCACTTAGCACTCATTGCATTAGGTGATGCTCACAGGGGTGAAGAAGTGGGATTGAAACTAGTGAAATGAATCGCATAGCGTCAATCATCACTTCTGGGGCTTGCACCCGGTAACCAGGACTTCCTGGGAGGTCACCCATCCCAAAACTCCTCTGGCTCAAGCGCGCCTAATTGTGGAGTTTTCCCCACAATCAAGCCCACTTAGCTTGCTACCCCATTTGCAAAACCTTAGCAAGTATCGTGCCTCATGAACCATTCAAGAAGAGATCCCTTTACTCTGTGTAGTTTAAGTATGAGGGGTTTCCACATTGCATTATATTAGATATCATTTTTTGGGATTCAACTGTGTTAATTAAGTCATTCATATGACCATTTCCATGAGAGGTAGTTGTAACTGACTAATTTCTAATGATTTTTGAATAGTCCACTTAGCACTCACTGCATCGGGTGATGCTCACAGGGGTGAAGAAGTGGGATTGAAACTAGTGAAATGAATCACATAGCATCAATCATCAGTTCCGGGGCTTACACCCGGTAACCGAGACTTCTCGGGAGGTCACCCATCTCGGAACTCCTCTAGCTCAAGTGCACTTAACTGTGGAGTTTTCCCCACAATCAAGCCCACTTAGCTTGCTACCCCATTTGCAAAACCTTAGCAAGTATCATGAGGCACGATACTTCCTAAGGTTTTTCAAATGGGGTAGCAAGCTAAGTGGGCTTGATTGTGGGTAAAACTCCACTGTTAAGCGCGCTTGAGCCAGAGGAGTTCTGGGATGGGTGACCTCCGGGGAAGTCCTTGTTACCGGGTGTAAGCCCCATAAGTGATGATTGACGTTATGTGATTCATTTCACTAGTTTCAATCCCAGTTCTTCACCCCTGTGAGCATCACCCGATACAATGAGTGCTAAGTGGACTATTCAAAAATCATGAGAAATTAGTCAGTTACGATTACATCTCATGGAAATGGTCATATGAATGACTTAATTAATGCAGTTGAATCCCAAAAAATGATATCTAATATAAGGCACTGCAGAAACCCCTCATACTTAAAATACACAGAGTAAAGGGATCTCTTCTTGAATGGGTTTTGCAAATGGGGTAGCAAGCTAATTGGGCTTGATTGTGGGGAAAAATCCACAGTTAAGCACGCTTGAGCCAGAGGAGTTCTAGGATGGGTGACCTCCCGAGAAGTCCTAGTTACCGGGTGCAAGCCCCAGAAGTGATGATTGACGCTATGTGATTCATTTCACTAGTTTCAATCCCACTTCTTCACCCCTGTGAGCATCACCCAATGCAATGAATGCTAAGTGGTCTATTCAAAAATTATGAGAAATTAGTCAGTTACGACTACCTCTCATGAAAATGGTCATATGAATGACTTAATTAACACAGTTGAATCCCAAAAAATGATATCTAATAATAATAAGTTATTTTAAATTGAAGATACAGAGAAAAAACAATAAGTCATGAAAATGGAAATAATAGAAAAAAAAGAAATAAACACAAATTAGAAAGTTAAATTAAAGAAAAAAAACTAAAAACAAAAAATTAGTAACTAGTAAAAATACAAGTTATTAATAGCCTATAATAAAACCTCAACCAATCATCTTACAAATAAATAAATTTAAACAATTATTAAAAATTAAAATTAAAAATTAAATTCCTAATATTAAACTAGAAATAAGAGAAAATATTGTTGACAAAGTAATACGCACTCAAAAGAAAAACTAAATGGGTAATACCTAATAAAGTAAATTAAATTTTTTTTGACCTAAATACTTGTCATTGTTAATGGTGTTGTGGATAAATATAAAGATTATAAATAAAGTAAGCTAAACTTTTTGACATGAACGTTTATTAATTTTTGTGGTTGCTAAGGGTGTTGTGATAAATTTATTAGGTGTGGAAAATATTATTATTATAAAAATAAAATTTACCAAATGAAATCATTTATTTTTATATTTTTAATAATTTAAAATATATAATAAGGTGATACTTTTATAATTTAGTATCAATGTTATTAACGTAGTTATTAATGTTGATTGGGTAAATTATTATTTCTAACATTTATTACATTTATTCAATTTGATTTTTTTATTTGATGTTTATTTTTACAATCTCTATTATTACATTTATTCAATTTGATTTTTTTATTTGATGTTTATTTTTACAATCTCTACATCAAACGGCTATATTTAATAGAAAAAAATGGCATATGATGGTTATTTATTGATTTTAAGTGTATTTTTTAAGATTCAAAATATTTGATAGTTTTAGTATTACTTGGGTGTAATATATCTAGATGTGTTTTGGGTGTTGTAATTTGGCTTTACTGCCTAGTTATTTTGAACTTGGTTCCATGTTCATTATTGATGCTCCCTTTAGGGTTTTGGAGTTCATTGATGCCTCAACTTCAATAAGTAAGGATGAATTGTGAGTTCTTCTGGACTAGTCTCTCCTTGGGCTTGGTAATTGTTCAATGACACCTTAGCATTGATTCCATAAGTAGGCATACCCTTTCCTCCCAAGCTATTATCTCAAGGGAAAGTATAAATGGTTAAGGGGGCTTCCCCACCATCCATCTCAATTGATTCCAATGTTCAAATTTAGGGCAAACTTTTATGTGATCATAGTTTGATTTATAGATTCAATGGGCATTAGCCAAAACTAATAAATCTAGACCAATGGATCATTGTAACTTGGAAGGAAAAGATCCAAGAAGAATAATTCATATAATGGTTAGAGAATGAAATGATATGGTCAATTTTTGTCATTTCAAAAAATATATATTAACCTTGCTAGCCTTGGTTTTCACCTCTTCCTCTTAATTTTTACTTTCCCTTTCTCCTTTATCCTCTTCCTTTTTTCGATGTGATTCCTTAGTTTATTTTTGGCCAAATCCATTCTTTCACGTATATATTTTTTATAAGTCTAACTTACAACATAAAAGAACATGCTACATCATAGCAATAGCAAGAACATGAAAACACAAAGAAGAAAGGTCTTTCATGAAGGAATTCCAACCGTCTTTCCATTACTATTCATGCATATTTATAAATAGATGATATGGTTGGAGTGGTTGTACCCGCACTAACTAATCACTCATACATTCACCTTTTACCCTTTATTACATACATTTAGTCATATATATACGATGATTTACATAGGCCTAAGAGTCCCTGCCAATATCTCCCCCACCCTCAATGCCTTATTCGTCCCGAGCAAGGATGCAATAATGTTTTGGACTGATACTTATTGTATAAGTATCCTTATTGTACATCAACCATGCATATTGACCTCCATAGGAAATTTAGCCTCAACAATCACCAACTAGATAGGAAGATGCACATATACAAGGATTATTATGACTTCTACTCACCAGGCGATCTGAAATTAAAAATGAAGGTTTCTTGTAAAAGTTTGCAGGCTAGTTTATGCCTTGTGGGCAATGGATCGAAATTGAAAAAGCACATGAACTTGGTAAATTTAGTTAAGTTTTGTAGATTTTAATAGTGAAAAGTAGAAAACATGCAACGACACAAAAAAATAATTTGATGATGGAGTTCACCCTTCCTGGGCTACATCTCTAGGTCTAGCTTCAAATGTTGGCCCTTTAGATTATATGCTCAAAATGTCAATGACATCAACATACGATGTTCAAATCACAAAAATAATACTTTCATTATGTCCATAACACCCAAAAACCCCTTTCTAGGCTCTTCTTGGGCTCAAAAAGGTTTAAAAATGGCCAAGTTAGGCATCCTTATTCATTCCCCTTCTAATTGTCCTACAAAATTGACCCTTCTATGCGAATGAATTTTTCCTTTGGCATTCTTCAGCAACGACAAAATCACAAAAACAGGTGGTGCGCACCCACCGAAAAAGGTACAATTTGTCGGATACTTAATTTGGCACCACACCCCTAACTTCTGCCCTTTTGTTGGTCACATTGATCGAGGACGATCATACAGGTCCAAGTACAAGTGTCTTAAGTACAAAGGCTCAAAAATCAAAGTGTCAGGAATTTGGAGAAATTAGTGTCAAGTTGAAGATCTCGTCATCCTAATCACAACGGTATGAACAGTTTGTCAAACCAAGCTCGTATGTGAAAGTTAGAGGCAGTCAAAGTTTATGGGTTGACTTGCTGATGTGGCAGCTTAAGGAGGCAACAGATTTACAGAAATCCGGCCACCGGATTCTAGCAAACTCCGGCAGATTCCAGGCGAAATTGTGGGACCATTAAATTGACTCCTTTGGTCAATTTTGAGAAATTTTAAAAAGGCCTATTATGGTTATAATATATATATATATATATATATATATATATAAAATGGTAGGGCGGGCCATGACCCCCGCCCCTACCCCTACGAATAAACAATAGTATTAAATATGGGGTGGGCAGTGGTCATGACCCCACCGCCCAACCACCAAAACCATTAAATATGGGTGGGGTGACGATTGTGATCTCGTCGCCCCAACCCATTCACCATATGTAGATAACGTGTCATCCGAAGTTGTGGGGTAGGCCACCCGATGCAGGTCCAGCCCCCCCAAACCCTTTATTAAAAAATGCAGCGGGGATTCACAACAAAAATGTCACCATTTTTGGAGGGGGCGAGGTTTGACCGCCTGACCCCCTCCCCACAAACCAAGATCTTAACTGTTGAGCCAAGCGACTCCCTTAGGGAGTCTTCCCAACCCAACATTATTTAAACTTTCATTTCAGAAGTGCGCCCAGGTAGACCAAGAGCGACAAGGAAATCAAGATAGGGCAGTGGAACCCTAAGCCTTCTCAGGGGCAGGTGGAACCATGATTTGAGCTCAACTTTCAAAGGGGCCAAATTCTCATAGTGTCCAAATTAGATAAACTTTATATGGATTCTAGACCTCTCGGCGAGAGGATTCTGATTGTGATGCCTATTTCTGCAACAGAGGTCTCCATCTTTCAACCACTTTTCAGCTTGGAGGTATAAGGGTGTAATTTTACATTGATGCTTGTACTTTCATTTTATTTTCCACTTAATGAAGGAGGGCCTCCCCAATAATTGAGCAGGGCTCGAAGACGTAGTCCCTCCTGGACGAACTTCGTTATCAAGTTCTTGTCTTATTTGCATGATTTTATGTGCTTCTCTCTTCTTATGTTCATGCCTTTTAAGTTTCAGGGTTAACATGCAAATTTACATGTAATTCTTTATTTTATCTCAAAGCTAAATATTTTGGATCAAGTGCTACCAGAGCAAGTCTTTGTTGATGTGAATTGCATGTTTGTATGTTAACCTGAAATAGGCTAAGAAGAGGCAAAGGGAAAATTCCGCAAAACATTCTACACCATGGCAGATCAAGTCGAGAAGTTGTTCTCAAGGCTTGAGAAACTAGAGAAATCAGGGGAGAATGCTTCAAAGGGATGAGATTGAGCACATGGAGATGATGGAGGAGATCCACCTCCTTCTCCTTCTGCGAGTGAAATATCTTCTTCCTCTTCTCACCATCATCATAGGAATTTAGGAAATGCATCTAAGAAACCTTTCTTTAAATTAGATGTCAAATTTTATATTCCCATGTCTAATGGCGAAAGTAATGCATAAAATCTTAGCAAATAGGTTAGGCAGATTGAAGTCTGCTGCAGGATTCAGCAGATCAAGGAGGATGAGTGTTGGCTGGATAAATCGTTCTTGCGGACAAGATCGATCTCCCTAGTGTCAGAAGACAATCTAGCAACAAATGAACAACTAAGCTTGTCTTTCTCTAAATATATTCGTTTTACAAATAAATGCTATGAAGGTGTCGATCCTACCTTAGATCTAAATGCTTATTTGCAGTCAGAATCCTTCTGTCGCAACAAGAATCCTTCCGTCACAACAAGAGTTCTTTCGTTGCAACAAAGTGTCGTCTTTTGTCGCAACAAAGTGTCGTCTTTTGTCGACTTGCAATCACAAACAAGAAAATATTAAATAGCACCTGTATAACAAATAATTATAAAACATACCTATCATAGTGATCAAGGAATCTATGAAATAAACGATCAAATGACAGCTTATTGAAATAAACAATCAAACGACAATTTATTGAGAAAAACAAAACTTGATTTTATTAATCTTAAAATAACAGAAGAACCTTATAACCTTAGCCTTGATGTTTGAAAGGCCTTCCCGAGGTCCGAAGCAGGAGTCTCCTCTACTTTGATAAGTCTTGCACTCTTCCTCCAAGATCACAAAGAGGTATGTTATCTTTCCTCTCAAAAGATCAGCAGAAATAAGTCTAAATCTCAACAGCACTTCAACTCAATCACCCATAAAGCTTGAACTCTAATTCTCAATCTCGAAAATCTCAATCTCCAAAAACTAACCATTTGAGGCTACCCAATGCCTCCTTTTATAGAGTAGATGAGGAGGTTAGGATTCCACCTTTGAAGGGATAGAATCCTCCTTCAAAGGGATAGACTCCTCACATCAAGGGATTAGTTCCTTAAGGTGAGGGATACATGCACCTTATCAAAGCATACTCATCCCCAAAAATTCTCATCTAGAACCTTCTATAATTTACCTCAAACCAACTTTTTAACTTTACTTTCTCGCCTTTTTGAGTTTGGAGGGGGTACGCAGGAATTATTAAGGAAAAATGCGTTCTGGAACGCAGGTAAGCCGTGCATTACCTGCGTACCCAAGCCAGGAACGCAGGCAGGCTTCATGTTACATGCGTACCATTCTTTCAGAGGTTTTTAGGGTTTTTCTTCTTGTTTCAGGGCTTGACATGAGGAGTAAAGGTTGTAAGACTTGCAAAGGAGGTATGTATGAGTGTTAATGAGCTCATACAGTTAGCAGAATGTCAAGGTGACAGTTTTTAGTGTAACATATTGCCCCCTAAAGTGCGAAGTCTAAAATAGATGAAGATGAAGTCTATCATATATGAAGAGTGAAGTACTTTATCATTTCAAGGATCATCCTGTGGACACCCCAGTTGGAACCTGTAAAAACATTCAATGCAAAATATATATATATGTAAACATATCATCGCTGAGGTAGGCATTCCCATACTCAGATAAAAAACTAAATAAACTTGTTCTGATACAGAAATGATTTTAACATTACATCAATAGTGTAGACACAGCATGGGCGCAGCCATCTGTAATGAATAGTCCACTGTATAATAATAAAACTCCTTGCAGCCTGGATGGTGGAAACTAGATCCAGGGTCTTGATTTCCGCTTCCCGAACTAGTACGATTCTATCCATGCGATTAAATGTGTTGAAGTCGAACATGGTAGAAACCACTTCATTACCAGTCAATGATGCGAACTGTTAACAAGTGTGAGAGAAACCACCAGTAATGTCAATGGCTCTCAAAGTACTCAATACAATCCATGAAATGTGAATGAATGAGCTGAAGTCGAACATGTCACGGAATCATTCGATCAAAGGAAAATGATGTAACCTGTCGTCGAAAGCGAGAAACCTGCCATTGAGGCATGCAGATTTCAAGGTACTGAAGATTTCTAGATCAACTTCCTAGATAATGAGCTGTCGTCGATAGAAAGTGATCCGTCGTAGGCAAGCCCACAACATGAAATCATAGATCAAGTTTTGAAAATATATTGGCAAGGACTGACTCAGGGATGGTCAAAATGGATGACAGATAATTTGCAAATGAATGGTTTATTTGAATTGTCCTCTTGAACACATAACGACACTGCAGATGGCTTGGTGACAATTGACCCAAAGCTAATACCCAGAAACCGGATGAAGAGTTTCAATGAGGTTTGATTAACTGTTAGGCAAAGGATTTCCCAACCCAGGTGAATGAAAGTGTCGTGCTCAAGAGTGGTTAACTGGATTTTCGAAAAATCAAAATACAACAAACAAGTCCATTTTTCTCTCTTCTCCCCCACCATTTCTGGCAAGTACCTCTTTATTTTTGACAAACTTGAGGAGGATAACATTTGCTTGTTTATAAGCTCATCCTTCGTATGAGTCCAACTTAGTTTAAGATTCGAACCCTAAGAAGGAGTGGTTCATTCCTGTTTAAAAATTGAACAGGTCCTTTACTGTTAAATTTTAACGAGTCCAGTATAGGAGAAACTTGGTGTTTTTCAATTTTAAGGAGTCAGAATAAAAACTTAAGAAAACTTCGTGGGTGTACTTTTTCGTAAATTTAGTCTCTCGAGCCTAAAAAAGGATAAAATAATGTGGGAGAGAACTCTATTGACCGTAATTAGTCAACGTATACCTTTTTCGTAAATAGTCCATTTCAGTCCGCAAAAAGGGATAAACTTATACTAAAGGGACGATCATTAATTTATTTTAACAAGTTCGAATAATCAAGTGCTCGGAAATCTTTTCAATTTTCGAGAGTCTGAAAAGGGCTTAAAAGAGGACTCCAAGATTTTGCTTTTTCGTAAGTTTTAACGAGTTCGAAAAAGGGAAAAAAATGTACTCATATGGCCAACTTTCAATTTAATTTACGAGCAGGAAAAGACGGAAAGAACTCGGCATTTTCATGTGTTTTACGAGAACGAAAGATAGCAAAATAATCTCGGGATTTTCATGAGTTTAACGATTCTTGAAAATAATAACCGAAATTGACTCAAGATAGGTTTCATTTTTACAAAAGCTTGAAACAGAGAAAAACTATGCTTCAGAGTGGTTTCATTTTTACACAATCTTGAAACAGAGAGAAAACTGTGCTTGAGAGTGGTTTCATTTTTACACAAGCTTGAAACAGAGAGAAAACTGTTCTTGATGCCCCCTAGGTATAACTGCTAGAGCGCATGCCCCCCCAGCTTCATTTCATTCAACTAAGTACATTGCTGGTAATTAATAGTTGGATGGAATGAAGGTTCATTTACGAGATCATATGAAAGACCCGACCTAAAACTGTAAGAAAATTATGAAAAAATTGAAATAACCAACCTAAATATATGACTTAACATTTACGAGATCTAGTCAAAGACTCAACTCAATTAGGGAAGGATTTGTTTCATTTTTTAGCGAGCTTGACACAGGAAAAGAACTATGCTCATGGCAATGTGTTTCATTTTTTAATGAGGTTGACACAGTAAAAGGAACTTTCCTCTTGATTCACTGATTCATTTTTAACGAGGTTGACACAGTAAAAGGAACTTTCCTCATACCTGATTCATTTTTTTACGAGGTTGACTCAGTAACAGGAACCATCCTCAGAAACTACTTATTTCTAATCTATAAATCTACTCTCTACAATCTACCTACTGATTCATTTTTTAATGAGGTTGACATAGGAAAAGAACTATCCTCATGGAAGCTTGTTTCATTTTTTTAAACGAGCTTGACACAAGAAAAGGAACTATGCTCTCACTCACTGATTCATTTTTTAACGAGGTTGACACAGGAAAAGAACTGTCCTCATGAACACTGATTCATTTTTTAACGAGGTTGACTCAGTAAAAGGAACTATCCTCATACCTGATTCATTTTTTAATGAGGTTGACTCAGTAATAGGAACTATCCTCAGAAATTACTTATTTCTAATCTATCAATCTACTCTCTACAATATACCTACTGATTCATTTTTAATGAGATTGACATAGGAAAAGAACTGTCCTCATAGAAGCTTGTTTCATTTTTTAACGAGCTTGACACAAGAAAAGGAACTATGCTCTCGAATAACTGATTCATTTTTTAACGAGGTTGACACAGGAAAAGAACTATCCTCGAACCTGATTCATGTTTTAACGAGTTTGACTCAGTAACATGAACTATCCTCTTAAACTACTCTCTAAAATCTATCTACTGATTCATTTTTTAATGAGGTTGACACAGAAAAAGAACTGTCCTCATGGAAGCTTGTTTCATTTTTTTAAAAGAGCTTGACACAAGAAAAGGAACTTGGAATTTTCATGTGTTTTACGAGAACGAAAGATAGCAAAATAATCTCGGGATTTTCATGATTTTAACGAGTCTTGAAAATAATAACCGAAATTGACTCAAGATAGGTTTCATTTTTACAAAAGCTTGAAACAGAGAAAAACTATGCTTCAGAGTGGTTTCATTTTTACATAAGCTTGAAACAGAGAGAAAACTGTGCTTGAGAGTGGTTTCATTTTTACACAATCTTGAAACAGAGAGAAAATTGTGCTTGATGCCCCCTAGGCGTAACTACTAGAGCGCAACCCCTAGTCAAGGATCATCCTGTGGACACCCCGGTCGGAACCTGTAAAAACATTCAACGCAATATATATATATATATATATATATATATATATATATATATATATATATATATATATATATATATATATATATATATATATATATATATGTAAACATATCATCGCTGAGGTAGGCATTCCCATACTCAGATCAAAAACTAACTAAACTTGTTCTGATACAGAAATGATTTTAATATTACATCAATAGTGTAGACACAGCATGGGCGCAGCCATCTGTAATGAATAGTCCACTGTATAATAATAAAACTCCTTGCAGCCTGGATGGTGGAAACTAGATCCGGGGTCTTGATTTCCACTTCCTGAACTAGTACGATTTTATCCATGCGATTAAATGTGTTGAAGTCAAACATGGTAGAAACCACTTGATTACCAGTCAATGATGCGAACTGTTAACAAGTGTGAGAGAAACCACCAGTAATTTCAATGGCTCTCAAAGTACTCAGTACAATCCATGAAATGACCAGAGATTCTGGGTTCGATCCCTAGCGGAGTCGCCAATTTTTTGGCCAGATAAATCGTTCTTGCGGAAAAGATCGATCTCCCTAGTGTCAGAAGACAATCTAGCAACAAACGAAAAACTAAGCTTGTCTTTCTCTAAATATATTCGTTTTAAAAATAAATGATATGAAGGTGTCGATCCTACCTTAGATCCAAATGCTTATTTGCAGTCAGAATCCTTCCGTCGCAACAAGAATCCTTCCGTCGCAACAAGAGTTCTTTCGTCGCAACAAAGTGTCATCTTTTGTCGCAACAAAGTGTCGTCTTTTGTCGACCTGCAATCACAAACAAGAAAATATTAAATAGTACCTGTATAACAAATAATTATAAAACATACCTATCATAGTGATCAAGGAATCTATGAAATAAACGATCAAATGACAGCTTATTGAAATAAAAAATCGAACGACAATTTATTGAGAAAAACAAAACTTGATTGTATTAATCTTAAAATAACAGAAGAACCTTAAAACCTTAGCCTTGATGTTTGAAAGGCCTTCCCGGGGTCTGAAGCAGGAGTCTCCTCTACTTTGATAAGTCTTGCACTCTTCCTCCAGGAGCACAAAGAGGTATGTTATCTTTCCTCTCAAAATCTCAGCAGAAAGAAGTCTAAATCTCAACAACACTTCAACTCAATCACCCATAAAGCTTGAACTCTAATTCTCAATCTCCAAAATCTCAATCTCCAAAAACTAACCATTTGAGGCTACCCAATGCCTCCTTTTATAGAGCAGATGAGGAGGTTAGGATTCCACCTTTGAAGGGATAGAATCCTCCTTCAAAGGGATAGACTCTTCACATCAAGGGATTAGTTCCTTAAGGTGAGGGATACATGCACCTTATCAAAGCGTACTCATCCCCAAAAATTCTCATCTAGAACCTTCTAGAATTGACCTCAAACCAACTTTTTAACTTTACTTTCTCGCCTTTTTGAGTTTGGAGGGGGTACGCAGGCATTCTTAAGGAAAACTGCATTCTAGAACGCAGGTAAGCCATGCATTACCTGCGTACCCAAGCCAGGAATGCAGGCAGGCTTCATGTTACATGCATACCCATTCTTTCAGAGGTTTTTAGGGTTTTTCTTCTTGTTTCAGGGCTTGACATGAGGAGTAAAGGTTGTAAGACTTGCAAAGGAGGTATGTATGAGTGTTAATGAGCTCATACAGTTAGCAGAATGTCAAGGTGACAGTTTTTAGTGTAACAATGAGGAAAATATCTAGTTGGCTTCTCTTCGGCTGAATGACACCAGTCTTATTTGGTGGGAGAGAAAATTGCAAGGCAACGAAAATTTGGGTAACCATCTCTTCTCATGGTCAAATTTTTTTCTGCATTAAGAAACAAGTTTTACCCTTTGGGTTATAAGCAAAAGGAATTAATGGAATGGAAACACCTAAGGCAAAGAGAGGTCAAAATGTACAAGACTTCACTGAACAATTTAGAAAACAAGCATTGAATTTGGGCATTCCATTAGATTCGCCAGAGATTGTAACTAAGTATATTGGTTCTCTACATAATTACATAAGAAATTCATTATTATTGTTTGAGCCTCCTACCATCGATGAGGCCATTATGAAGGCCATGCATCTAGAAAGATAGGGAATGCATGAACAAAATGACCACTCAAAATGAACTGCAACAACCAAGAGAAGGGGAGAAAATCCCTCTTGTACACATTGTGAGAAAGAGGGACATGATGAGGAAAGTTGTTGGAAGCTGCAACCTGAGTTCAGATCTGAGAGGAATGAAAAAAAGGGGAAGCAGAAGACAGCTGCCACCATGCAGCAAAACCAAGATCCTGAATCAGAGGAAGATTAAAATGTCACAGCTGCAGGATTTGCACGAGGTAGACCAATTGAACTGGGGTCTGATTTCAGCAATGAAATGAAGCTTGTAGCCTTTGGGATCGCAACAGGAGGACCCATAGACTTGGGTTCTGATTCAGGCGATGAAACAAAAATTTCAACAGACATAGTACCAAAGATGAAAAGGACACTCACTACAACAGGGCTCCGATAACTTTAGGAGATCAACCAAATCATCCAAGCAGAGAATACTAAGCTAAGGAGGCTCCTACATGAAAAGAGGGAAGAAAAATAAATTTTATTACACCAGTTACAAGCTAAGGATGAGGCCTTGGAAAAGTTACGACATAGCCAAACTGAGGTAAAAATCAACCCTTTAATTTCATGTACTTTGCATGATGAGGATTTTGCTGCTTTTGAAAAACATACTACAGGGATCAGATCCAAACTGCTGAAAAAAATGGGGTATTAGGGAAAGGGCCTTGGTATCAATGGCAAAGGCATCGTAAACCCCATATAATTCGTGGAATTTCCATGTCATGCAAGACTTAGATACACTAGGAAGGAAGTTGGAGAAAGCTCCAACACAGCTAGTGACCAGCCAGCGATAGATGATGAAATCACTTCCTCACATTCCAACGATAGTCAAGGGTCCATGAACACTTGTCAAGAGAACACCAGGGGAAATTGCTCCAAGGAAACCCAGAAATTTTAGAGGAAAAATAATCATTTTAGTCACCGCAACAAAGTGGGACACCAACAAGCCACGTGTCCAATGATCCATGCCTCGGGAGCATCGATAGAGGAGCTGAAAGGTGAAAATGTTCAACAAATAAATCCACCACATTCATTCTACTCTACTTTATTAAGTTGGGTTTGTTAGAGGTAGTAGCTTGTTATGGCCGCAATTGTAAATCATACGTTGCAAGTAAATGTAAATTTGATGGTGTGTTTCCCATCACCTCTAAATGAAACGATGATGTTTTGGCCTTTCCTTATGAGTAGTTGACGTATTGATTTTTTTATGTAATCATTGGAAAATGAGTGTGTGCTATAAACTCTTGGCAAGTGAGGGGTTGTTGATTCATGTGTGGTGTGTGCATGGTTGCAAATGATGTACCAAATTTGTGTGCAGAAGATTGAAAGTGTGGTTTTGAACAGACAAGTAGTGTGTTGAATATGTTAATGCTTTTGGTGGTCCAAAAGCTCCTTAGTGGGGAGGAATGATCCAGGAGGATCATACAGGTCCAAGTACAAGTAGCTTAAGTACAAAGGCTCAAAAATAAAAGTGTCAGGAATGTGGCAAACTCAATGTCAAATTGAATATCTCATCGTCTTGATCGCAACGATGTGAACGGTTTGTCAAACTGAACTCGTATGAAAAAGTTAAAGGCAGTTAAAGTTTATGAGTTGACTTTGTGATGTGGCAGCTTAAGGAGGCAACATGTTTGTAGTAATCCGGCCACCGAATTCCGACCAACTTCGACCAAATTCTGGGCGAAATTGTGGGACCATTAAATTGACTCCTTCGGTCAATTTCGAGAAATTTTAAAAAGGCCTATTATGGTTAAAAAAATAAAATAAAAATACAAAAAAATGGTAGGGCAGGCCACGACCCCCACCCCTACCCCAATGGATAAACAATAGTATTAATTATTGGGTGGGTAGCGGTCATGAACCCACTGCCCAACCACCAAAACCATTAAATATGGGTGGGGCTGACAGTTGTGACCCCACCGCCCCAACCCATTCACCATACATAGATAGCGTGCTAGTGGAAGTTGCGGGGTGGGCCACCAGATGTAGGTCTGGCCCCCCCAGATCCTATATTAAAAAATGCAATGGGTATTCACAATGAAAATGTCACGATTTTTTGAGGGGGCGGGGTTTGACTGCCCGACCCCCTCCCCACAAACCAAGATCTTAACCGTTGAGCCAAGTGGCTCCCTTGGGGAGTCCACCCAGCCCAACATTATTTAAACTTTCATTTTAGAAGTGCGCCCAGGCAGACAAGGAGTGGAACGGAAATTGAGACAGGGCAGTGGAACCCTGATCCTTATCAAGGGCAAGTGGAACCATGATTTGAGCTCAACTTTCAGAGGGGTCAAATTCTCACAGTGTCCAAATTGGACAAATTTTATATGTATTCTACACCTCTTGACGACACGATTATGTTGGTGCTACCCGTTTTTGCAACAGAGGTCTCCATTTTTCAGCCACTTTTCGTCTTGGAGGTATAAGGGTGTAATTTTACATTGATTCTTGTACTTTCATTTTATTTTCCACTTATTGAAATAGGGCCTCCCCATTGATTGAGCAGGGCTTGGAGACGTAGTCCCTCCTGGACGAACTCTGTTAACAATTTCTTGTCTTCTTTGCATGATTTTATATGCTTCTCTCTTCTTATTTTCATGCCTTTTAATTTTTAGGGTTAAGATGCAATTTTACATGTAATTCTTTATTCCATCTCAAAGCTAAAGGTTTTGGATCACACGTAGCATCAATGCAACCAGGGGCACATGGAAAATGCTACATGCTCTGTCGACCCTGCTCTTGGTCATGTGTAGTGTCAATATGTCCGAGGGCTATGGCGCGGGCAAGGTGCCATGTGCCCTACCCCTCTTGTTGGTTTTGTCATTGGTTACGGTAATAAACATGGGACTGGGGAATGGGGGCCAACTCCCCACCCCATCCACCCTGTGATTTGGTCATATAGCATACCACCTAACCTGGCTGGGCTGGTCGGGCGAGCCCACTGGCCTGCTCCCCTCCATCCCAAACCGTCAATGTGTTGCATAATAAATATAAATGTTAAACCATAGTTTAACAAGAAACACCATGTCTCGACAATAGAACGATCAGTTATTTTTGCGAAGGTCGCAGGATCGAACCCTGTTGAGGTCAGTCGGTCAGTTAACATAATTTTGTCTAATGAGCCTAATCCATGTGGCAACCTCCCATAAGGCCACGTGGCACCCCTTCATTGGGCCACTTGTTGGCCTGTGGTTGGCCCAACTACATTCACCGCAACCAATAAAACTTCGTCACTTGTCCTATCATGATTAATACTTTAAAAACCATACTGTCTAGTCAACTTGTTGAGGTTAGAGCCACATCATCATACATCCTTCCTAGTTAGTTGCGCAATCAACCCTATAAGTTGACTTTTTAGTTGTTTGTCAAAAACTTCAAAATGCGATAACTTTCTCATACGATGTCAGATTGAGGCGATTCAACTGTCGTTGGAATCAGAACAATGAGATCTATGATTTGGTGTCATTTTTGGAAATATTTTAATCACTTTGATTTTTGAGCATATGTTTTACCCCTTGGATCATTCCTTCCCACTGGAAGATTTTGGACCACCGAAATTTTTTTATACTCATCAAGTTGGTGAGGGTAAAACTCCCTCACTTTCCTGATATCAATCCACCTTGATTTACTTGGATTTGTACCTTTGAGCCCCACTCGAAGATACTCCACATTGCCTCTGCGTGAAGTCCTTATCCTCCTATAAAGAACTGAGTCTTCCTACAACTCATTTAAATATTCAGTAGAAAAATATTCTATAGATGGAATCTAAACATTCTCTTCATGATCAGGCTCATACAATTTCAAGTTTTCCACATTCACAATTGGATAAATTTGCATGTAAGGTGGAAAATCTAATAGGAAAGCATTATTACCAATATTCTCCAATATTTTGAAAGGACCATATATGGTTAGCTTGATATTTTTACCTACACCTTGAAGTCTTTCATTGTTGATATATAACCAAACTTGATCTCCCACTTGGAAATCATGATTTCAATGCTTTCCATGTCTTGATTTGTACTTTTATTTTCTCTAGTTGTTCTTGTAATCTTTGACGCACTAGCTGAATTTTTTCACTGAAATTCTTGGCTTAGTCCATACCACTACGTTCATCTACTCTAATATCCTTACCCAAGATGAAATCCAAAGGAGACTTTGACAAATAACCCAAACAAGCTTCAAATGGAGATACTTGCATAGATAGTTGCTTAGCACGATTGTAGGCATGTTGGATGTAATGCAAATGCTCATCCCAAATTTTAGGATGCTTACCACAATATCCTCGAAGGAGATGCACTACTCTTATGTTCACTACTTATATATGGTCGTTGGTTTGTTGATGAAATGTGGTGCTCCTCTTCAACTTTGTGTCCATCCATTCCCATAAACTTGACCAAAACTTCTCGACAAATCAAGAATATTTATCAGAAATAATAGAAGTGGGTAACCTAAAGTGAACCCCTACATTTTGGAAGAACGTATTTACATTCTATTCAGTTTTAACTTATTTCTTACATGGCAGCAACACACACATTTTTCTGAAATGGTCCACAACAACATAAATATAATCACGACCTTTCCTAGAAATTGGTAGTCCCCCTACTTAATCTATAGAAATAATTTCCCAAGGACGAGAAGGAATAGGAAGTGGAGTGTAAAAATACAATTTCTTATTTCTAGGCTTGCTAGTAGCACACATGGAACATCCGTTTACATATCTTGAAAGAGTTTCATTCATGCGAGGCCAATATCAATACCTCTGAATTTGTGCAATTGTTTTACCTACAACAAAGTGACCAAAAATAAGAGAAGTTTAGGATTCCCTTATGACATTGGATCTTTCACCATCTTGAACATATAACTTTCCAAGATGATACAACAACTTGTTATGAAAATGATAATCGAACTCTTCAACATGATTTCCTTGACTCAAAGTTTCATAAACATCTTTAGAATCATCATCTTGAGCATACTTTTCACTATAAATTTCATGCATGATTGAGTTATGCTTAAGAATTACAGATGCATTAACAATATACCTTGATAAAATATCAGCAAATTCGTTGCATACACATTTCTTGTACCTGATTACCAAATTAAATTGTTGTAGGAATCCCATCCACCTGAAATGTCTAGCTTTTTGTAGCTTGGCTTGCAATTGTAAATATTTCAAAATTTGATGGTCAATATAAATAATCATTTCTTTACCCATCAAATAATTCTTCCAATTCTTCACACTTTTTACCAAAGAATACAACTCTTTATCATAAGTTGGATAGTTAATTACTACATTGGTAAATGTTTCAGAATGATATCAAATAGGCTTACCATGCTGCATCAAAAATACTCCCATAGCACAATTTATTCCATCGATTTGAATCTCAAATGGCCGCTTAAGATCTAGAAGTGCTCGAAATGGCGTTGTACTTATTTTATCTTTCAAAGTGTCAAAGTATTTTTGCTACTTTCCTCCCCACTAAAAGACCTGTTTCACACTTTTCAATGCATGTAAAGGTGCTACAATGAGTAAGAAGTTAGCGATAAATTTTCTCCAATATTATTGAGCTACTCCCAAAAATCTCCTAACTTCTATTACATTGTTGGGTTTAGGCCAATTCACAATCACTTAAAATTTTGAGGGATCAATCTTCAATTCACATCCTCCTATGATATAACCCAAACAAACCAAAGAGGTTTTCCAAAATTCACACTTAGACATCTTCAAATACTTCTCTTTTTTCAAGGCATTTAAAACTTGTTTTACATGCTTTACATGCTCTTCACGAGTCTTACTGAAAATTAGAATCTCATCCAAGTAGACTATGACAAAATCATCAAGGAATGGACTCAACACCTCATTCATAACTCTCATGAACTTTGTAGGTGCATTAAAAATACCAAACAACATAATTATCCATTCAAACAACCTTGTTTTGTCTTGAAAGTAGTTTTCCAAATATCATCTTCACCAATCCTTATTTGATGATAACTGCTTCTCAAATCTGACTTAGTGAAGTAAACAATGTCCTTTAATTGATCTGTAAAATCATCAATGTGAGGAAGGGGATAACGATTCTTTACTGTGATCTTGTTCAAAGCTCATAAATCCACACACATGCACCATGTACCATCCTTTTTTGGGACCAAGACAATAGGAGACCCACAAGGAGATGTGTTAGGCCTGATGACCCCTTTGTCAAGTAGCTCTTGAATTTTATTCTTGATTTCTGCATTATCCAAAAATGACATTCTATACATTCCAGTATTTGGAAGTGGCGCATCCTACTGCAAATGAATCTCATGTTGGATTCCTATTTTAGGAGGAAACCCTTCAAGTTCTTGAAACATCTTGACATAAGTATCACACAACTTCAACCAATTCATGATTGAGTTTAGAATCACATCTTGTGAAAGCTTTACATTCAATAGTATCTTTAGCTTTAATCATCAAAAACACAAAATTCTTACTAGCATTTACAAGACTTTTCATATGTCTAGCACTAACAAGGGATAAGTTCATCTTCTTGTGATTTTCTCTAACAATATACTCAACTCCATCTTTAAAAAGATGATATTTTCTCTCATGACATTATAATATATAAAAGCTTTTTGGTCATACAAGTAAGGACTCCCTAAAACAATTCCACATATGTCAAGTGGCACAACATCAAGTTTTACCTCATCTATAAAATGAACAGTGATGTCAAGTTTAATTTTACATGTTATTGTCACTTGTAATTTGGCATCATCACATACCCAACCCAAAGGGTAAGGTTTAGTATGAAGTGTGGTTTCTAGATTTAGTTTCATGACAATTGCTTCAGAGATAAGATTGACTTGGGATCCACTATCAAACAATGCATCAAATTTTGTATGTTTTGTAAAGACCTTGATATGAAAAAACTCACTTCTTTCTTTATCATTTTGAGACTCAATAGGCTTACTAGAAGAACCAGTACTTGTATTAGAAGCTTTACATTTTATTCCCATGGTTGTGATTTTGGTTTCATCACCTAAATCAAAACCTAGATCTTGTTGAGTTGTAGCAGAAATATTTTGTTTCCACTTTTTATTGAAATTCTTTGGTATCAATCTGGATGTAGTTTCCAACAATGGTATTCATCACGGCCTTACAATTTTTACAGGTAATTTACTCTCCCTCTTTCTTGACAGGAACATTCTTTTTTTCTTTTCCTTTAAACTTCCCCTTTCCTTTGTCTCTAGATTTGGAAGGTTTCTTGCTAGTCTCTTGAGGAACATTCTTTCCTCTTGATTCTAAAAGATTTTCCTAAACACATACTTCATCTATATTGGTGGGATTAAACATAAGTATAGTATGTATCAAATAAATATGTAATCCACCTATATATTTAAGGAGGGTGTCTTGTGAAGAAAAATAAACACCCAAGATTAAAGCTCTTCTTCTAAATTATCGTGTGTAATTTTGGACACTCTAACCTTTAGCTTGTCTAAAATTTTTCCAATTCATAATTTCTTTTTTCGTATAAGCTAATGGATAAAATTTCCTTCTTAATGTAGCTATAAAATAATTCCAAGAAGAAATAATTTTAGCAATTTTATTTAAATCTTCTTGAGTTATGGCCTCCCATTAGATGAGGGTTTCACTTTCCAAATGAAGAGAATCAAGTTGGATCTTTGTAAAATCATCATCAATATTTTGAATCCTACAATAGACTTAAATTTTACAATCCCAATTATCTAACTTTTCAACATTTAATTCCCCATTGTACATAGGCAATTCAAACTTGACATCAAGCTTAATCAAAGGAGACTCAGTGTGTCCTTTTGGAGATGGAGGAGGAGTAGGTATTTGAGATGAAAGAGGTGAAGAAGGAGAGAGGATGAAGGTGTATATGGAGGTGAAGGAGGAGGTGGAGGCAGAGTCTTGCTCCCATCACCACCATTACCTTTTGGATGATTTGAACTCTATCCTTGCAACCATATTCTCCTCTCATTGTACAACACTTTTACCATCTATGACATATCATAGAAATATTTTCTAAAATTTCTCTCATCCTTAGAAAGGTGGAGGTGGAGGCTTTCTCCCATCACCACCATTAACTTTTGGATGATTTTAACTCTCTCCTTGTAACCTTATTGTCATCTCATTGTGCAACACTTTTACCATCTCTGACATGTCATAGAAAGTCTTTCTAAAATCTCTCTCATCCTTAGACATAAGATCCTTTCATTTTTCATGTCTCATGACTGGTGGATTTTGTGGAGTTTGTTATCTCCTTAAAACAATTTGAGGGTTTGGTTCTTCAAGTACTCCTTCTCCTCTTCTCAACTTAGACCTTGTAATCATTCAAGAAAAAACTTCCCAAAACTATCAAATCTTCAAAACAACTGTGCTCTGATACCAAACTAATATGAAATTAAAAATGAAGGTTTCTTGTAAAGTTTGAAAGCTAGTTTATGTCTTGTGGGAAATGGATAAAATGGAAAAGACACATAAACTTAGTAAATTTAGTTAATTTTTGCAGATTTTAACAGTGAAAAATAAACAACATGCAGTAACACAAAACAATGTTTTGATGATGGAGCTCACCTCTCCTGGGCTGCATCTTTGGGTCAGCTTCCAATGTTGGCATTTTAAATTATATGCTCAAAATTTCAATTACATCAACATACAATGCTCAAATCACAAAAATAATGAAGCCATTGTGTCCAGAACACCCAAAAACCCTTGTGTAGGCTCTTCTTGGGCTCAAAAAGGATGAAAAATGGCCAAGTTAGGCCTCCTTATTCATTTCCCTACTATACTTCCTACAAATTGACTCTTCTATAAAAAATGGAAACGAATTTTTCCTTTTTCGGCCTTGCACAATGACAAAATAGAAAAAACAGGTGGTGCATGACCACCAAAAAATGTGCAAATGGTTGGATACTTAATTTGGCACTGAGCCCATAACTTCCACCTTTTTTTGGTCACATGGCATATCATGCGACCAAGGGCATGGGACAGAGTCCATTTGCTCTGCTGGACCCACTTTTGGTTGCATGCAATTTCAATATGTCTATGGGCTGGGGCACGAGCAAGCTAGCACATGCCTCGCCCCTCCCATTGGTTCCATCGTTGGTTACGATAATAAACATGGGACCGGGGGCTGGCAGCCAACTCCCCACCCCCTCTGCCTTGCGAATTGGTAATATAACATATCATATAATCGAGGCTGGCTAGTCGGGAAATCCTGCTAGCCTGGTCCCCCCCCAAATCATCGAAAAATTGCATAATAAATATAAATGTTATACTGTATTTAACAAGAAACACCATTGCTTAGTGGTAGAATGGTCAGTTAGTATAGCGAAGGTCATGGGGTTGAACCCCTTCGATTTCATTTGGTCCATTAACATAATTTTTTCAAATGAGCCTAAGCCACGTGGTGGCCTCGCATAGGGCCACATGGCAACCCTTCATTAGGCCACGTGGTCGCTTGTGGTTTACCCAACAACAATAACCACAACCAATCAAACTTTGCCACTTGTCTTGTTCCAATTGGTCCTCTGATAACACTACCACCTAGTCAGCCTACTGACATCAATGCCACGTCATCGTATGGCCTACCCAGTCAACCCTGCAAGTTGACTTTTTAGCTGTTTGCCAAAAACTTCAAAATGCGATAACTTTCTCATATGGTGTCAGATTGAGGTGATTCAAGCATTTTTGGAATCAGAAAGATGAGATATACGATTTGGCTCCAGTTTCAGGATATTTTGAGAAATATTATTTTTTAGCATATTTTTGATCCCCTAGATCACTGGGTTGCTAAATATCACAAATATCAACTCTCAATTATTCTATGTAGTCTCTCTAGCATACGAACTGCTACTCCAACTAGGAACCATTGAGAAACTCCTCTATAATCTGGGGACCTCTCTTTTCCTCTCTATGGATGAGTCCAGCACGTGACTATTGCTCCTAGAAGTTCTTCATTTATACATAAAATTAGTGAACGTCTACACATCAATCATCCAACTCTTTACCACTGTCACAATCCAAGAATCATTCTAAAATATTCATAATGGGGGGATCAATCAATATAGTATGATGTTGTCATCATCTTTTCACATAAACTCTTTGTGTGTTCTATGCTTATCTAACTTCTTGTTCTTGATTTTTTCTTTGCTGCAAGTACTTCTGTAAAAAAATTTCTACTTCTTGGATGTTGCTAAATCAATTTTCTTCCTAGTTGTAATAGATGCTTTGTTGATTTGGTCTTCTTATTGATAGATTTAAATTTATAATCATTGATTAATGTTTATGTGATGTTCAATTATCAAATGTGTTGTGTAAATAATGGTTGGGTTGACTTATTGATACTTATTGTTGATTTCTTGGAGTATACAATTAAATTTATGAAGGAAAACTTTAACAACTAGACACACTAATTTTTGTTATTAACCGAGATTTTCACAAAACTTTCTATTTGACATAGAAAAATGTCAACAAGAGGATGATCTCATCAAAAAAATATTAATTTTAGTTACAAAGGTGAAGAATACCATCTTCCTTAAACAAGGCTCACGTTTCACCCTCCCTAGATTAATGACTCCAATGATTGAAAGAATCAGTCACTTGACATCTTGAAATTATTCTTATATAAATTATAGAATCAAAAAACTAAATTACAAGAAATTTTTACGAGTAATAGACCAGTAAATAAAATAACAAATTATTCCATAGCACAAATTAATGTGGCTAGTTCCAACAAATCGCTACCAGTTCCATCTAACAATTTAGTTTATTTTGGAAGAAATTCGATCAAGTTGAATAGGCACATAAGACCCCACATCAATCCATTAAACGTTTACTGGAATTAGTGGAATGAATCCGTTTATAGCCGAATATATTTTATTTTCACTATGGTATTTATAATGATTAAAGAAATCAACCAACCACTGCGAATATAATCATCGACTAGTAATCTAGGGTTGACTAAGAATCATCAATCGATCCATCAACTGCAAGATTCTAATTTTAATTGATCCCAATGCCAACCAAGAAACAATTATTTCCAAACCATGTATCCTTCGAAGAGGCATATGATAAATGATGAATAATGGTCATAGGAGCTGGGGAATGTCGCTTATACATATGTTTCCTTAACTAGAAGAAATGCCACAAGCGGTGGTGCATCATAATACAAGTGGTCATAGTTAAATCGTGAAAGGGGGAAGTTGATTATACCCAAGAACCAAGCATAAGTCAACACCCTTCAGTCGATTATGTGTTGAGGCGAAGTCAAAGCTAAGGATTTTTGGATCTAACCCGACTAGATTCCAAAATTCAAAATTATGTAAAGTAAGTCGACTCATACATCAGCGCCCATAGACTCAATATAGTTGACAAGCACTACCACCAAATAGGTTAACTAGTCAAACGCACCTCCTCAAAACGATGATAATATGTTTATAGGAGAGACTCATGTCAATTACTTTGATCAACACATAGTATTCATATGCTAATCAAAAGGACACTTGGTATTATTTTCTTTATATTTTCTTTTATTTAAATCTGGATAAAGGGTCCCCTCTCCTTGAACTCATACAAATAGTTCAACATCAACACCTGATATCATAATTTCATACTTTTCTATTGTAGCTCACCTTGATTTATTCCATTGTCAATGTTGAGTGGTAGCTAGTTTCCATGCAATTATGAGAAGTGTAGTATCCCTCAATTACTTTTTCACACCCCCCAAATGGATGTGACATCATCATAAGGGAGTAGTACATGGATAACCTTACCTTATAGCTATTGATTTTAGGGCTAAGGAAATGAAAAAGTGGATCTTTTGCATGTACAAAGGTTTCCTTTATGAAACTGGGTTGGATTATATTATGTTTTCTTAGGTATGGATCCCCTTCCATCTCAAAGGAAACCAACAAACCTACTAAACGGATATATCTATATGGTTGGGGAATAAATAAAACATTTTATTACAAATTCTACCTTGTGTGTTTACCTTTGTCTCATGAAAAAGTCAAGTCCACAACAAGTCGATTCGAAGGAGACTCACCAACTAGTTAATAATATTATCGTTGTTTTCACATAATCTCTTATCCCATGCCAACTCCTCCAATCAAGCATCTGTGAGTGCCAATCAATGTGTCACACTCGCCATACATAACTCCAATTCTTGAGTGTTAATCAATGTGTTTGACTCATTATACATAACTCCCATGTGCTCTATAATGGTCAATAGTAATAGTAACATGGTTATTTCCTAACAACATTAAAAAACATGATCAAAATAATTCTTCCTACCATTTTTTGTTTTTTTTCATGTCCATAATTAAGCATCCATCCATAAGTAATATTTTAGACTTGCAGGTTTTTGACATGAACAATATTAATGTTTATTTTATTAGCAACATCAAGTATATACATAGTCATTGCATTAACAAGTAATTTTACTAATAGTTATTCTTTACAACTTACACATTGCATATTTTATTGATCTCACTTCTTGTCTACAGCTATATGTATTCAAAGCCGAAGTGGCTTCTCACTTCCATGGTCATTTTCTTAAAAAAATTGTAGTTTATTTATCTTCCATGGGCTTTAACATGTACGATAAATTTTCCTTTTTCAAGAAACATGCTGTCAAACAAAACTTTTCTTGTGTATGGTTTCTCTTTGTTCTTCTTGTGTAGGTTGATTCACTTTTTTCTTCTTACAGGTTCAACCCACTCCCTCATTTGTTGTTGTTGTCACCCAGTGAAATGAAGGAGGCAAAAATGCACATGTTATAAGTCTAAATTACTATGTAGGAGAAAAGGCTACATCATAACAACAACAAGAACACACATACACAAAGAAGAAATGATTTTCAAGAAGGAATTCCAACCATCTTTCCGTTAGTATTCATGCACATTTATACATAGTAGATATGGTTGGAGTGGTTGTACCCACTCTAACCAATCACTCATACATCCACCTTTTACCCTTTATTACATACATTTACTCATATGGATATGATGACTTACATAGGCCTAAGAGGCCCTACCAACAACATCCCTTCTTTCTACATATTCTATTTCCTCCACGGACTATATCACCTTTTCTATGCATTGACCTGGCCTCTTCCCTCTGTGAGCAAATAATGGTAATAGGAAGTCGAAGAAAGATATGGGAAATCAGAGTGAATTCCAAAATATTCCCTCTTATAACATCAATGAATGTTGCGAAAGCACAAGGGCTTCACTCAGTGAACCACTAACATATCATATCAATGGAATACTAAAAAATACCATTAATTTGACTACATATTGGAAAATACCTCTAAAAATAAAATTATTTAACCCCCTACTAATACAAACCCAATACACCTTTAAAGAACCCCTACTTTCACTAGATATTTTAAGTATCCATTTCCTCGTTAATATTTTTAATACCTGTTTATTTTTATTCATTAACTTTGAGCTCCATTTTTTATACCTTCCAATATAAAAACTATTGACCCCCTATTCTATGCTCAATATATTATGCCATTTTTTCCTCAATATATATCCCCCAATATGAATGCATGTGGTATGGTATTTCTCCCCCATTGAATCCCATATGCATGCAAGGAATTCATTTGTGGTCAAGCTAAAGTCATCAAAATTATATGCAAGTTCCAACTGAGAACTAGACCTACACAAGTGGAAACAAAGCATTGATGCAAAACCTACTACCATTGTTACTACCACCAAGGTCAAGTAATATGAGCCTGAAGATCTAGAAGAAGGTGAGTGACTCTTTCACTCACTAATGTGGGTGAAGTGTGTTCCACCTAATTTCACTATCGATAACCAGAGTCAAAAGAACCTCATCTCAACAGAAGTCAATAAGTAGTTGGGCTTACTGACAATGCCACACTTGCATCCATACACCATCACGTGTCTCCAACAAGGGTGATATATTTGTGTTAGCCAACATTGTTTCCTACCCTACATCATCAATCCTTTCAAGGATGAGGTATTATGTGATGTTGCTCCCCTTGAAGTTTGTGACATTATGTTAGGCCAACCATGTATGTGGAAGCATCATTTTGTATATGAGTCTAGACCTTGTAGTGTTATCATTAATTTGGGAAGAAAAATATACAAGTTACTAGAGGTATTCATGTCTACTGCCAATTTTTTGGTATCTATTAAGCAATGCAGTAAGTGTTACACAACATATTTTCACCGTCCCTGCAATCCCTCGTCCCGTACATTGGAGGACTATTCCCATGACCAGTGAATAGTAAAATGTCTGGAAAACACCTTAATGGCATCCTTCTGCATAAGGGCAAGAATTCTCCTAAAGAAAATTTCATCAGAAAAGACCCAAAAACCCATGTTTTGGCATTGGCGCGAGTAGCCAGTTCATCCCTCGTGCCAATGGGAAAAATATACACTAGTGGGCGCGCTAGCTGGTGCTCTGTCCCTGTGTTCTGCCCATGCCAACCTGTTTTGGAATGTTTTTTAACAAATAGAAAGTGGAAGTTTTATTCTAACAACCTTAGAACGGATCATCAAAAAGAGGTTGGGCTTTTTGGCTTCGGATCTCCCTGTTTAGGAAGTGGTTTTCCACCTCTAATGAAACCTTCCTAGGAGATAGGACTCTCCCCCATGATTATAGGGAGCCTAACCTCTCCTTCTCCCTCTATAAAAGCCTTCCCTCTCCATTTGCTAACTAGCTGAACTTTTGAGAAGGAAATTATAGCTGAGTGACAATCAAGAGTAGAGCTAAGGAGAAACCTGTGAGAGAAAGAGTTTTGTCAAACCCCTGACGAGCTTTGTGAGACATGTCCCGCTGGAACCCTGTCGAAGGAAGATCATGACGTTAGAGCACCGGTTGTAATTTTTCTCTTGTATCTTAATATACATGACTCTTATATTCATTCCATGATTGCGTTTGTCCATTATATAATGCAATTTCATTCGTTCCTCTCTGACTGATCGATAGTTATAAAGTGTGAAATATTATGTTGCATTTTATTTCTCTTCTTTGCATGTGTATAGGTATTTGGATGCAGCAAGCTCACGGATCGTGACCTGTCTAGCTAGGAATGGAAGTGCCACTTCTTCTTCGACAACAGTAGCGAAGGAATCACGGTAAGCGATCTATCGTGATTCTATCTTTTGTAACTAGGAATCAATAGCTTTGCATGTTTCGATTGTTGCTAGACCCACTCTAGGGCTAGTGGGATCACCTTTGTCTGTAGAGGGGATTTACCTCCACAACAATTTGGCGACTCCGCTAGGGATCAGTGGGATTTGGTCCTTCCTCCATTGGGTTGTTTTTTGGCTTTTTGTTTGATTATTCTTCTTTTTTGGTTCACCTTCCTTAGTGTTAAAACCCTGTTCAGCCCCCAGAAGACCAAATCTAGCCTCTATTAGTTCATTTTCATAATTTTCTAGGGTAAACTTGATTGGCACAGTTATCCCTCTGACATTCGTGCCAAAGGGCACAAGTTGCTAGTTAGGCCCCTACGCCATCCCCTGTTTGGCGCAGATTACAGCCAGACAGGCGCACCAACCCTGCTTGGTTTTAGGGTTTGCCTATTTTTGAACTCTCTGAGCTTTAGTTTTGGTCCTGGTTTTTCTTTTCTGATTGTTTGAGTGTTTTGAAGTCATTTTTTACTGTGTTTAGCACTTTCCCTTCGGTTTTCTATCAGTTTTTCATTTTATCCCTAGGGCTTCTAGGTGCTTCGGTGTGCTA
Organism: Pinus albicaulis; assembly: GCA_034641835.2. Classification (NCBI taxonomy): domain Eukaryota; kingdom Viridiplantae; phylum Streptophyta; class Pinopsida; order Pinales; family Pinaceae; genus Pinus; species Pinus albicaulis. The sequence continues at coordinate 973,203,356 of CM076579.1, forward strand.
AGCCTCCCGTGGGAGTTTTGGGTCTTTTCTTTCTCGGTCAACTTTGTTTTTGCTTCTTTGCATTCATCTTGCTCAATCCAATTGAATCATTGCATTTATTGAGTGATTGTCCTCTCTTTCGTTTAGTTTCGCTTTGTGTTGCTCCAATCCTAGATCACACGGTTTGTTTGAGCCTCTTTCGATATTCTTCTTCACTTTGAGGGATTTCGTCATCAATTTGAGTCTTGATTGTGCTTGTTTGAGTTTAGTGAACTTTTTTTGTTTTGGATCTCTCTCTATCATTCTCAAGTTGATGTTTTCATTTGTTTTTCATTTATTTAGCGCATTTGCTCTAATATATTGAAAAATATAAAAAACAAAAATCTTTTGCATTTTGATTGGCATAGTGAAAATTGAAAACTCTTTCGCATTACTAGTGTTGTATAATTCTGGAGAAAAGTTTTCCAGTTTCATTAGCTTGCATTGAAATCAGTAGTGGATGTTTTTGTGTATTCATTTCGCTATCATTTGAAAGCTCTCAACTCTCCTGTAGATAGCTCTTCATTGAACAAAATGATATTTTGTGGCATGTAGTTTGCATCTAGAGGTTTTATGAGATCCAACATTCGATAAGGCCTTTAAATCAAAACATAAATTGAAGATCAACTTTAAAATTTACTGAATTAACCTAAGGCAGCATTGAAACTTAACGGAACATCTAGTAGTCTAAGGTAGAGATGTGTTCCGACGTCTTTAAGCCTAGTAGTTTTCACTCGCCATCCGGCTACAGACAGAACTAGTACAGACTTGTGCTCCCTGTACCATCATGTATATAAAGGGAGACCCCATTAGGTTGCAAATCCTTTATCCATAGGAAGCCGAGTCTACCGTCTTTTACCCATGATACACCAGACACAACATTCAGAGAGATTACCTGCACATACATTAAGTCCTTGGTTGATTTCTCTTTCATTTTTACCAAGGTGTATATGGCAGTTCACGGATATCTGGTACACCCATTTACCTAAATTACCAAAGAAGTCATTTTGATCTTTACTGTCTCCCTAAATTTGAAAAGATCATCAAGCGCTTGTCCTTTCACGCTTGTTTCCAAAATGAAAGTGATAGAGTCATATTTTACTCGTTTCTAGACTCTTAAAACATCAAACACTGAAATTTCCAGTTTCAATGTGGTAAAATTAATCACCTACGATCACACACCCATTTAGAGATTGATTTTTTCAGCCTGTTTTTGTTTTCCTTGGTTTTTGCCTGTGTGTCTTTGTTTTTTATCTCTTCCTCTTTTTGCTATAGTCACCGTGGCAGAACCATCAGTTTCGTCTACTGGTAGTCCTTATACAGAAGATTCATCAGAGGTCTCTCAGTCCTCTATTGAGCATCAGCAGCCTGTTGTATCCGAGTTTCTCTTTTGGGGACCGGTTATATCCGAACTTCCCTTTGGAGGACTAGTTGATTTCAATTGGCCCTTGTCCAACACTTGGTTTGGATTTGGATTTGGGGAACACTTCCCTCCTCTTACATCGGAATCACCATTTTTGGCTGTTGTCGTACCTCCTAGTCCTCGTCGTCTTTTAGAAGATCTTACGGCAGGGTCCGATATGGACTCATCCAGTCCTATTCCTAGTGAGGGAATTCCTACGTTTGGTGAAGACTACCAGCTTTTTCTCGAAGACATCCCTAAACCATATATTCTATCTTCACCTGGTCCATCGCTCCCAGCTGGATATAGGTCTTTAAGTCAGGTCATGGCCACTATTGCCTCTATGGGAATATCGACTCCGTCCACGGAACTGACCATTCCCTCATTAGGGATGTCACCATCGACACCTGTCACGACATCTCCTTTTGTCACATCGGTACCTATTAGACCTACTATCTACGTGGCTGCGTCTACGCCTATTATCACCACTCAGTCAACTAGGACCTTGTCAGTTCCTGAAGACGTTTATATAGCTACTGCCATTCCTGAGAACCTTTCTCCCGAGGAGTATCGGATGTCTCTACAGCCACCGATCTCCCAGTTTGATCAGTCCTCTCAAGATCTTAATCGTCCTTAATTTTCTCATTATGGAGCGGATGGTACCCCGATCTACTCATTCCCATTTCAATATGATGAGCACGGTAATCCCATTCATTTTCCTGCTCCTGAGGCTTATCATTATATTAATGGTTTTATACCTACCCTGCCTGTGCAACCTTCTAACCAACAGGGACAACCCTTTCAGGGACAACCTTTGTTTCAGCAAGGATATGCTTCTGGCCCACAAGGAAAACCCTTCCAGGGACAACCTTCGGCCCAGCCAGGGTATGCATACGACCCGCAAGGGCAACCCTTACAAGGACAACCTTCGGTCCAGTAGGGATTATTTTACGGCCCGCAATGGTAGTCTTACAATCCTTAAGGTCAACCGCTACAGCCTCATCCTGTGGTTCGACTAGGGAAACCTCAAGGACCGGCAGGGAAACTGGGTATCAACCTAGTCCTCCGTACGATCCTGGGGGGCAAACCATCCTTCTCAACCTTTGGTGCAACCCCAGCAGCCTCATTTTCCAATCCGTCAAAATGTTGCACAGCCAGGGCCATCTTATGGTGTTGTCCCAGTTCAACCTGGTTATCAGGCACAACTTGTCCCACTCCCGCCATCAGGCCAACATGCTCAGCCGAGGCAACCTGTTGTCCCTCATCAGCCAGGTCAACCTGTTCAACCAGGACAACCTGCACAGCCTGTTAACCCTGCTCAGCCGCCGATCTATTCTATGCCACAACCGAATCCACCTGTGCACCTGACTTATCCAACTCAATAGGGCCCCACTTACTAGCAGCCCGTTCAACCCCAAGGTGGCTATTACCCTCAAGGTCAGTCTCGACCAATTTACAACCCGCCACAAGGTTCTGGTTATTATCCTCAATAGCCAGGATATACTTATACTCAGCAGCAAAATCCTTACACTGCTCAATCGGGACCCATGTATAATCAGAATCAATACCCTGGTTATCAACCCCTGTATCTTGGTTTTCAGCTGCCCTATCAACCCAATTATCCGACTTATATCCCCTATGGTTAGAATCCTCGAGGACAGAACCAATGGGGGCAGAGTTATGCTCAACCGGGATGGAGTACAGGTACAGGTCCTTATCGGGGACCTGGCATGCCTTTTAACCCTCAATTACCTTTTCTCTCCATGTTGGAGTTATCGGACGTGTCCAAATTGACCAATGATCTGATTATTCATAATCCATATTGGCCTCCGGTTCCAATGAAGGTGCCTGGTGATTGTCCTAAGTTTGAGGGAAAATCTGGAGAAGACCCCTAAGCACACATCATGACGTACCATTAATCGTGTTCTTCAAATTCTTGGGTGGATGATTCGATTTGTCTGCGTCTTTTATAGCGCACTCTCACTAGCGTTGCTGCTAAATGGTATATAGAACTTTCTCGTGGTATTTTTCAAGATTCTAATACTCTAGCTATGGTGTTCCTGATTCATTTCCAGTTACTAGTTCGTTACGAAGCCAGGACGCATCTCCTGACATCTCTAAAACATGACAAAGCTACTCATATTTCAGATTACATTCACGAATGGAGACGTCATCGTCATCTGATCAAGTTCGAAATTCCTGATCAGCTTCTAACTCACTGGTTCACTACCTATTTTGTCAATAATATTGCACAAGACATTACTATGGGGGCATGTGTAACCGAGGAACAAGCCATTGCTTGTGCCCAGTACCTCGATTTAGTGTACTCTCAGTCGGGCACGTTATATGACATCTTAACTGATGCCCTGCGACCAGGGACCTCTAAAGCACTACCTACTCCATCAGTAGATGGTGTTATTGGTTCCGTCTCTCATACTTCTCACAATTCTTCCAATGGGAAGCAGAAATCAAATTCTTCCAACAATTCTGCTCCTCAGGCTACCCCAGATTCTGGTAAGACCGTAGAGGTCAATGCCGTCCAAGCCAATCTTGTGGACAAGACTTCCAAAGGGAAAAATAAGGGAAAAGGCAAATCCAAATCCGATGCCCCAAAACCAGAATCGTCCAAACCACATGATGATGATGGTTCATAGCGAAAACCGAAGTACCCTTGCCTGATCTGTGATGAAGACCACTACACTAAAGATTGTCCTAGACGATCTGAGGTTAGTTAACTTCTTAAGGGCTCTAAGGGAACTCCAGTAGTTCTTAAGGAATCTTTTCCATCTCAGCAGACCCAGATGGTTGAGCAGCCTTCGCCATCTGCACCGTTTGGGTCTCAGGTTTTCATGATGAATGGTGTTGCACCTGTTTCTATCACCACTCGGTTGAAAGACTATGCTGGGTCACGTCAAGCGACAGGGAATGAGATCGGTGATGGTCCTCCTCCCCCACCTATATCTAGCCCACTTGAGATTGAAAGGCCCAGTTCTAAACCCGTTGTATAGCCACCTTCTAAAGGTGTTCTCCGAAAGTCTTCCTATAATCCGAACGCCCATGCTGCTCAGCATTACAACATTGTTGAGGATATGGCACAGGTGCCTTCCACGATGTCCGTGCTGGAAGTACTTCAGAGTTTTCTGTCTCAACAGAAAGCTTTGTTATCTGTAATCAGCGGGATTGATCCTGCCGATTCTAGCCTTCTCACCTTTGATCTAGAGAATTTGGTCCCCTGACTTCCACACCATATTGCGCTTGTTATACAAGTCAGCATTAATGGCCTCAATATTCATAGAGCCATTGTGGACGAAGGTGCATCTACCTGCGTTATGTCATCTGCTTGCTGGAAGGCCATTGGCTCTCTATCCCTCACTTCATCTCCAAATGCCCTTGAGGCATTCGATGGAAGGGAATCAAAACCCTTGGGTGTTCTCACGAGTCTACCGATTACATTGCAAGGAAAGACAGTCAATGTTGAAGTGGAAGTTGTTGATGCCAAACTCAACTACAATATTCTACTCGGTCGCAGTTGGACCCACGCCATGTTGTGCGTTCCATCCACCCTCTTTCGAATTTTGAAGTTTCCACATGAGGGCAAGATTATTACTGTCGATCAGTTGTCTTTCTTTACCTCGTGTTCTGAGAACAATGTACTATACATGGATCAAATTCCTAATCCAACTGACAGTATAGGACCAAGTCTTTTCAAGGACCCCGTTCTCATGGGTATTTTCCCCATTCCACCATCGAATACCGTTCATGTCAACATGATCTCTAGGTCGAATGACCCATGGATCATCCCTTCTGTTGAACAGGTTACCTCTTTTGGAGAATCGATGCGTCTGACCCCGGTTGAAATCAATTATTGTGAGATCATTGCCGCATTGGATCCTCCTCCTGCTGATAATGCTCCTTTGAGCATGGCTCTTGATGTTTATTCTCAATCCCCTTGGCTCGACGATGTGGATTCGCCTGATCCTTTGAGAGAGGTTTTTCCATCTGACGAAGCTATCGTGGAGACTATGTCTCTCGAAGATCTGTCGTGGGGCGATGGTTATCATCATTCCTTGTTTATGCCTAGCCTGGGGGAAATGTTTAATTGTCTTGAGAGGTTTACATCTCAGGTTCCCTCTCCGCCATTCCAAACACAAATATTGACTCACGAAGTTTTTTCGAAAGGAAATTTGAGTAATATTACCCAAACGATGCCTATCGACATCTCCGTTAAACCAGGGGTTGTCGAGAACATCCATGTGGGAGTCACTTGTTCTCCCGATGAGATTCAAGTGTACACTATTCTCTTCCGCAAATTCCGTGATGTTTTCACTTGGTCTTACAAAGAGATGCTTGGAATTGATCCTAGTATCGTCATGCATGAAATTCCCACCTATCCCGAAGCGAAGCCTGTGTGCCAGCGTTTGCGTCCAGTTCATCCTTGGAAAGCCGCTGCTATAAAAGCTGAAGTTGAGAAACTTCTTAAAGCGGGTTTCATATATCTGATCCCTCTAATAGAGTGGGTTTCCAACATTGTCCCTGTGGATAAGAAGTAGGGCACAATTCGAGTCTGTGTTGACTATCGAGATATCAATCGCGCTTTCCCTATGGACAACTATCCCATCCCTTTTATCGATCAAATCATTGACGATTGTGTGAGGAGTGAGATATTTTCCCTTATGGATGGCTTTTTAGGTTATAATCAAATAAATATCCTCCCACCCGATCAACATAAGACCGCTTTCATCTATCCGTGGGGAACATTCGCCTATAAGAAACTTCCTTTCGGCTTGAAAAACGCTGGGGCTACCTTCTAGCGTGCCATGTCTTACACCTTTCACGACATACATAATGTTTTTCAACCATATCTGGATGACCTTCCAGCTCATTCAACTCTGTGCAAAGACCATCCGGAACATCTTCGCCAGATTTTTCTCCGCTGTAGACGTTACAATATTAGGCTTAATCCTCACAAGTGCGTCTTCTGCGTTGACTCTGGTCGACTTTTAGGGTTCATTGTCTCTAAGGATGGAATTATCCTTGACCCTCTTAAGGTTGAGGCTATTGTTAATCTCCCCTCCCCATCCTCGTTACATCAGCTTTAGAGTCTTCAAGGGAAAGCGAATTTTTTACGTCGTTTTATCCCGAACTATGCGGAGGTAGCCAAAGGGTTCACGCGACTTCTAAAACAGGACGTCTCTTTCTGTTGGGATGAGATTGCTCAAAAATATTTTGATAAACTTAAGACATTTCTTATCAAAACTCCATTAATACATCCTCTGAATTATCATCGCGGCTTTACCCTCTATTTGGGTGTCGCATTCAGTATAATTGCCATGGTTCTGGTGCAGGATGACGATGACGGTAACGAACATGTGATTTATTGCCTGTCTCGAAACCTTCTCGACACTAAAACGCGCTATGCACATGTCAAGAAGTTGGTGCTGGCCGTGGTCCAGGCCATTCAGTGATTTCGCCATTACATCCTGTTACGCGCGATAACCGTGATTTCCGACTGCAACCCCATGACTTACATTTTGTCTCGACAATTGCTAGGGGGAAAGTACTCAAAGTGGATTGTGATCCTCCAAGAGTTTGATTTGGAGTTCACTACTACCAAATCAAAGAAATCACTGGTTTTTGCTGATCTCATTTGTTCTCTCCCTAACGACTCTGTTCCGTCTCAATCTGAGGATCATATCTTGGACGAAACTCTCTTCTTAATCAGCACTCTCGATCCATGGTACGGTGATATTATCATGTACCTCTAGACATCTACCTTCTGATCCGAGTTAATGAAGGATGCTCGACACCGTGTTCGACATCAGTCGCAACCATATCGCATTGTCAGAGATACCCTATATCGTGTTGGAGTCGATTCCATACTCCGCCGGTGTTTGACCTTAGAAGAGACTGAGAAAGTTATGAATGAATGCCACAGTGACACCTGTGGTGGTCACATATCCAGTTATGCTACCGCACAGAAGATCCTTCGTGCGGGCTATTTCTTGCCATATATATTTAAAGACCATATTGTTGCAGTACGAAATTGTCATGAGTGCCAGATCTTCCAACGCAAGATACGTGCGCCACCTCTCCCATTACATCCTGTCATTACCGTGTGCCCTTTTTCCAAATGGGGCATTGATTTTATGACGTGTAACCCTCACTCGGCTGGGGGGCATGCTTATATCATCATTGTCGTAGATTATTTCACCAAGTGGGCTGAAGCAATGCCTACACTGGCTGCGAATGGTAAGACAGCTGCACAGTTCATTTTCAACCATGTGATCACTCATTTTGACATTCCTCAAGCCATCGTCACTGATCATGGCTCTCATTTTCGGGACTATATGATGGTAGAGCTGACATCTAAGTTGGGCTTGCATCACGACAGCTCAAGGCCATATTACCCTCAGGAAAATGGCTAGGTTGAAGCCGTGAACAAGGTGCTTGTCACGATGCTTCAACGAACAATTGGTATACATAAATCAATTTGGAATCTCCAGTTGTTTTCAGCTCTTTGGGCCTACTGAACATCAGTTAAGAGTGCAACCGGATTCACACCATTTCAGTTGGTGTATGGTCTGGAAGCTACTCTTTCAGTTGAATGTGAGATCCCTTCACTAAAATTGGCTGTGGAATTACTGCCCGATACTTCACCGGAGGAAGAACGTCTCCTATATCTCGAGAGATTGGACAAAAATCATCGCTAGGCTGCTTTGGTTATCGAGGCACAGAAAAAGCGTGTTAAAGCTCATTTCGATCAAACGGTTTCTTCGCGCTCTTTTATCGAAGGGGACCTCATCCTCTTGTATGATCAAGCCCATGACAAGCTTGGGGTAGGCAAATTCCAACCTATGTGGCATGGGCCCTATATCGTTAAACGTGTATTGAAAATGGGGCTTATGAGCTGATCGATTATGAAGGTCTTCCTTTGGTGTAGCCCAGAAATGGGTTGTACCTCAAGAAATATTATGCTTGAATCATTCTTGCGTAGTATATGTACATAGATTATTTTTTCATTTTTGTGCATGTGTGGTGTGGTATGCTTTGTAAGCATTTTTCTGCTTATCGGCTCTTCCTGATTGTGCAGAGGTCTATTACTCCTTATGTCGGTTTCGCGGATGGTGCCTCCTGCAGTACCAGGAACCTGTCTTCAACAACCTGGGTAATTTACAATCCTACTGGTGAGTTGGTTAATTGAAAAGGTGTTTGTCTAGGGCCTGCTACAAATAATATCACGGAATATAGTTCCGTTTTGGAATTATTAAACGAGGTTGTTAACCTCGACATTCACGCATTCCTTGTACATCTAGACTCACAGCTTGTGGTTTTATAGCTGAATGGTCGTTATTTAGTTAGAAACCCATGCATTTTAAGACTGTATCTATGTATTCGCTTACTTGAAAGAAATTTTGATTACATCACATATCATCATATACCAAGACGAATGAATACACTAACAGATGTAGTATCCAACATGGTATTAGATAGACATTTACGCAATTTGTAAAAACATTATCATATGTAAGAAAGATCCATGTAGAAAATAGATGTATATATATATGTCGAGTGTTTGCAACGTGTGCATCATATAAAACCAAAATATACATGTTTGTTTAAGTTACATCCGGAGACGACATGTCTCTCAAAAAATATGCAAATAAAAAGCCTAGGTGACTAATCGGCATGGTGCTCGTGGTAGCACGTCACTTCCCGCACCAACCACCTCAGTAAGCGGTGGAGACGACTCAGTACCCCTACGGTGTGCCTCTAATAAGCTAAAGGAACATCAGCTAAATAAGCATAATTCGGAACTCCGCGAGTGATCCCCTCTAGGTTTTGTACGAGCTCATCCCCCTCGCCCCCCTCACCTTGAGGGTCATAAGCGAGAGGGGTCCTCCTCGCTGTTGGTGACATTCTGGCGAGCCTCTCTGGGCCAACATCTGCATACATATAGGATTAGCTGTTAGAACATGCATGTATACCAAAAAATCATAAAACTCATAAAATTAAAAAGAGTATTACCAAGCTCCTCGTCCCAGTCCTCTCCTTCCAGGAGTGGAAGGTCTGGGTCTCTAGTAAAATCAGTGCCCACATAGGGCAAGTCCTCCATGATGATCAACTGTCGTCGGAGCCAGTCAAAGAAATCAGGCCGCCAGGACATCTGCTGGCCGCCCCCTGCCCTGGGCATCAATTTCGCCCATCGAGCCATCTGTGGCTGCCTTAGTGGTGGATCCGAGACTATGGCCTCCTGGCACTGAAAAATAGGTAATCGTTCTAGGAAGAACGACACCTTAATCGACCCATATCCAAACTATTTTAGTTTGGTCTTCTTGAATTTTGTAAGTTTTCGTTTAATGTTCATGGTCACGGCCGTGGCCCAGCCAAATATAGTTGGGTTCATGCACTCCGATGCAAGCAGTAGCTGCGTCTTTGTGGCCTCATGTGGCGCCTGTGATCCCGCAACCCGCGTAATGGTATGTAGCACTACTCTCAGTGCTAGATCGAGGACGGTCTGAATGTCTACTTTCCCGCTCCCTATTCCTTTGCGTGCCCCTCGGCACACCCTTTCCATGACCATTGCCATGTTTTCTCCTGAAGGCCTGGTACCGGTCAGAATAGGGACTAGACCCCTGCGTTACAGTCCAGTGACGAAATATACATATGATACTTCGAGCTCAAGTACCTAGTCTCGAAGTTTTAACCTCTCCTCATCCTCATCCCAAATGCTGATAAGATACTGCAGTAGTTCGGGCTGAGCACGGAGACATGGCATCAGAAAGAATTTTTTCTGCCCACAATTCTAGAGAGCATTCATACAATGCTCGTTTCCCATTTCCAATTCATCTTCTTCGCTATGCTCTCTCTTTTTCCATTCAATAACCATCCTTTTTGCTGGATACTTGCATCAATTAAACATAGGAATGTTATAAACCTCCTTGAGTATTAAAAATTACATTTCATTGGTTCAAATTTGAGGAATTTTAGCCAGATTTTGTTTTGCACCGTTGGCACAGCTATTTGGTTAACAGTCGTGCCAACTGGTGACCTCTGTGTAAAACAGAGCGGATTGGCGGAGCCCTAAAATTTGAAAATCCTTCCCTAAAGGACCCCAAAAAATTATTAAATGCAGTAAAATGTAACTTAAAGGATGGAAAAAGAGGTCGGCTCTTACCTGAACCAGACGGAAGTCGATGTGGTCCATTGGATTGGTCGCAATTGTCACCTAAAGATTGAAGCAGAAAAGGGTCACTGTTGCTCTGCAAAGAGGTAAAAAGTGAAAAGTAAATATTTTTGACCATTGTTCGTCTTTTATAGATTTTCAAAGTCCTAAATGGGTTTTTAAACATGTTTTTCGATATATTTTTCACATTATTTTCATCGAATATGTTTTACACGTGTATTTTTGTGCAGCAACAGGTTTTTCACGTGGCTTTGACGAAGACTCGAGTTGTATTTTATACTTTTTCGGACTCGGTAAAAACATGAAAAATTCACTGCTGGAGTCACCTTTCAGGTCTTTTCTGACTCTCTAAAATTGAAAAGATTGCCGAGCCGCTTGTCATTTTGAGCTCGTTAAATTGGCTGCGAAACGAGATCTACCCAGTATATGTTTACCCCTTTTTCGGGCTGGGATAGATTATTTACGAAAAAGGAATACCCTAGCCTATCGCGACTAAGAGGTTCTCTCAGACATAGTTTTCTACATTTTCAGATCTGTGGGACTATCTATGAAAAGGGATTGTTGGAGTTTTCTTTTCCACTATCTTTTCAAACTCTCTAAATATTAAAAGATGTCGAGTTCTTCCTTTGTCAGACTCGTTAAAAATTGATGACATCGGACTCTGTCGTAATGACATTACTCGAGTTCCTCCTTCCTAGGGCTCATAAAATGTACTAGGTTGGATTTTTCCGCAGGAAAAACTTACATCGCAAGCATATGCTATCCCCTTCAAGCTTGTTTTCAAAAATAATTGGGGTACTCGCCAGAAATGGTGGGGGAAAATGGAACCAGTATTATAGTCGTGCTGGCAGTATGTCGCTCTTGAACATGGCACTTGTCTGCATTCGTGTCGGGTTAGGGACATCTCATCTCGTTATCTGCTTGCCTCCATGGGTTTGGGTAATCTCTTTTGACCGCTTATCTGCTCTTTGCCACGTCACCTTGACCTCAGATCCCTTGATGTCAAATACTGCCAAATCAAATGTTGTGCTGCCGATATGTTCAAGAGAAGTTGGCCTTTGTAGTTTTCAACCTCCCTCTGATTCTCTGTTGGTCTTGATTCACAAACATTATATCCCTCTGTCTAGTGTCGATGATGTGGGAAACATTATGGCCCACCTTCGATCAAGGTCACTTCCTGTCGACTTTAGCTCATTATCCAGGAAGCTGATCTAGAGACTCCCTTCAGGTACCTTGGAGCTTGCATGCCTTAATGGCAAGTTCTTCGCATTTGATGCAAGGTTTTAATTATTAGCCTTCGATCAGATGATTCTGCGGGTGTTCGACGCCAGCTCACTGTTCACATTCTGTGGATTGTACCTCTTTTACCTTGAGAGCTATCATCATTATTGGTGGTTTCTCTCGCATCTATTAACGGCTTTCATTATTGGCTGGTAATCAAATGATGTTCTTGCATGTTCGACTTCAGCTCACATATTCACATGCTCAAACTTGTACTCTGTTCGGGTTGAGATGGAGCGCAAGACCCTGGATATTGTCTGATAACATCCAAGCTGTGGGTTATTTGTGGATTATTATGGATTATTACATGACTCTTTTGATCGGATGGCTATGACCATACCTGAGTCTACTTGTTGATCCTTATTTTCTGGATGGTTGCATCCATACCTTGGATCTCATTGTTTCAGTACTTTTTATGGATGGTTGCGCCCATACCATATATCATGTATTAGAGAAATCAGTTGTATTTGTATTCGCAGGTCTTCCGACAGCAGTGTTTTCAGTTGAACATGTTCTCATAAAGCATTTCACCCCTCCCTCTCTCTCGGACCTCATGCTCTAGGGGGTATCTGTTGCACAAAATTTTGTCACCGTCCCTATAATCCCTCGTACCATACATTGGAGGACTATTCTCGTGACCTGTGAACAGTAAAATGTCTTGAAAACACCTTAATGGCATCTTTCTACATAAGGGAAAGAATTCTCCTGAAGAAAATTTCCTCAGAAAAGCCCCAAAAACCCATGTTTTGGCATTGGCGCGAGTAGCTAGTTCATCCCTCGCACCAATGGGGAAAATGTACACTAGTGGGCGCACTAGCTGGCACTCTGTCCCTGTGTTATGCCTGTGCTGACCTATTTTGGAATGTTTTTTAACTAATAGAAGGCAAAAGTTTGATTCTAACAACCTTAGAACGGATCATCAAAAAGAGGTTGGGTTGTTTGGCTCTGGATCTCCCTGTTTAGGAAGTGGTTTTCCACCTCTCATGGAACCTTCCTAAGAGATAGGACTCTCCCCCATGATTATAGGGAGCCTAACCTCTCCTTCTCCCTCTATAAAAGCCTTCCCTCTCCATTTGCTAGCTAGCTGAACTTTTGGGAAGGAAATTATAGCTGAGTGACAATCAAGAGCAGAGCTAAGGAGAACCCTGTGAGAGAGAGAGTTATGTCAAACCCCTGACGAGCTTTGTGAGACACGTCCCGCTGGAACCCTGTCGAAGGAAGATCACAACGTCAGAGAACCAGTTTTAATCATTCTATTATATCTTAATATACATGACTTTTCTATTGGTTCCACGATTGCGTTTGTCCATTATATAATGCAATTTCATTCGTTCCTCTCTGACTGATCGATAGTTATAAAGTGTGAAATATTACGTTGCATGTTGTCTCTTTTCTTTGCATGTGTACAAGTATCTAGATGCAGCAAGCTCACGGATCGTGACCTGTCCAGCTAGGAATGGAAGCGCCACTTCTTCTTCGACAACAACAGCGAAGGAATCACGGTAAGCGATCTATCGCGATTCTATCTTTTATAATTAGGAATCAATAGATTTGCGTGTTTCGATTGTTGCTAGGCCCACTCTAGGGCTAGTGGGATTGCCTCTGTCCGCAAAGGGGATTTACCTCCACAACAGTAAGGTCATCTCCTAGACTAGGAATTTTGTCTCCTTCTTGATTCGCTCTAAATATAAAGAAAATATTGTGGCCACTGTTGGGCCCAAATTAACGTATGTTCTGACCCTGTAATTACTTCAAATTATGTTACAATTTCGGGGGAATTCCTCTTCATATTAACAATAAAGAGAATAAAATATTATGAAAACGAGAACAATTAGACTAATGATGAAAAGGATGTTTTTGTAACAGAAAATTGACTTCTCTTATCTCCGCATGCAGGAAGGCAGAATGGTTGGATCAATAGGAAACGAAAGATAACCAACGGTCGCAAACATATGAGATCCTGGTAACTCCCAGTGGCTGGCAAAAGGCAGACATACGAATTCGAGTCCAAAAAATCAAACGACAGCCACACGCAGTAGGCTGTTTTTTGGGAAATACTTTCGCATTTTTGAAATCTCCTTTAAAAGGGCGAAGGACGGATGAGAAGGGGAGTCGGAGAAAGGATAGGAAATTCATTCTGTAATCGACGCATCAGAAACAGTCTATCTAATTGTATTTTTGTAACATCACTGGATTTAATATAGAGCTTTCAACAATAATATTTTGAAGTTTTTACTGCACTAGAGCTTCTGGTGGTCTGGGCCCAACCTCTGGAAGTTCCTTTCAATTTTTCATACTCTGTGTAGTTGCAAAACCAATGCTTAAGTATCTTATGCAATTGTAAAGTATATTTCCATTCAATAAAGTTACAGTTCTCTTTCTTCAGGATTGTTAGAAATCGCGTTCTTGAATTAGGACAATTGCAATCGTATTTTCCGACTTATGGCAATATTTCATTATCAGTAGATAGTTCCAGTTCTTTCAATACCATTGTATTTGAGTTACAGATCGTAGAATAAGTTGATTTCGATGTTATATATGAATTTCATTCTTTTTTTAGAATAACGAAGCATTCAATCGTCGATCAATGTTGATTAATTAAGTCATAAAGAGAATTCCATTGAAAAATTACTTAAATAATTTTTGTATGATATATTTAATTCGCTTCAGTTATACTACTGTTCCATTACTACTCAGTTAGTTATACTGTTGTTCCATTACTGCTCAACTAGTTATATTGTTGTTCCATTACTGCTCAGTTAGCTAAACTGTTGATTCAATTCAATTCAATTACTGTTCAGCTTAGTTAGACTGTTGTTCCATTCAATTCCGTTGATGTTCAATTTATCTAGACCATTGTTTAATTAAATTCAGTTGCTGCTTGATTTATCTAGATTGTTTTTCGGTTCAGTTAGACTACTATTTAATTCAATTAGATAGCTGCTCAATCTTAGGTTAAAAACCAATCCAAGCCACCCCTCGTAGGATAAGAAACTTAGGAAGTTAGCAAATTCTTCCTCATAAGTGACAAGGAGTAACTATTATACGACTTGACTCACATATATTGTGCCAACACTCTTGAAATAAGAATACTTACCCTGGGTTGATAATTAAATGAGAAAGCACCAAAGTTGTCAATAATAAGCCACCTCTTTGAGCACCAACATTTTTGCATCGTTGCCGGGGAGAGTGTTAAGAGTCATCTCCTTTATTCATCTTTCTCCATTGCTGTGAAGAATTGGGTATTGAAAACGAGATGTAAGAACATGCGTACCGGCAAGCAACATGCTTGCCCTCTAGCCCACTTACTAGCAAGTCATGAAAAAAACCGTAGAATAGGTGCTCTTGTTTTATGTCTAGGAATAAAATATAGAAACAATCCAAAATCATTCGCAACCATCCTCACAATCCAAAGGATCAGTGATCCTTGGAAGAACAACATATATAGACAAAATCATTAAGAAAGATGAATCTGAGGCATCTATAGGACCCAGAACTGTTTCCATTCAAAGTCTTAATACACTCCCTCAGGCAAAAGCCTTACCATCTGTAGCCTACGTCAAGATTCACTGTGAGAAAGAGGGGTCTGAGAAAATCCTGCAGACTGTCATTCATATAGGTACTGACCCTTCAAAAGAGGGAGGCTCTTGCAACCTACCAGAAGGAGGGGGAGAAACTAGTGGAGGAATTCACATAGAAATATCAGAACCTAAGTCCCTAAAGAAGTGATCGAAACAGAAGTACTTAGGATCCTATATCAAGGAAGTGTTGTAAAACCCCCACCATATTCACCTCCCAAGCCTATTAGAATCACTCTTCCAGATCAAGAATTTCCCAAAGATTTCTGGCACCTCTTTGATCATATGGAAAATAATCAAAATCAGAATCAGAGGTAGACATCAACATTAGAATACCCTATTTTTTTATCATGCTTCCAATTCCCCTATGAAAGTCATTCCCTTGCACAACATCCCCACCTTTCATGGATTAACCATAGAAGATCATGATGCATTCCTATTTAAATTTGATGTCTTATGCAGAGGATATGACCACACCACCGATCCCCATAAACTAAAACTATTTCCATCTACATTAAAAGGAACTGTGCTCCGCTGGTACATGGGATTAGGAGGGGGAACTATAAACAATTGGGACCAAATGAAGAATATTTTTCTTACCAAATACCAAGACTATTGTCGAACCTGATATCTAAAAGATGAAATCTTCAACGTCCGCAAAATACAATGAAACATTAGAGGAATACATAGAAAGATTTCATTACAATTTACAAAGATCCCCATATACCACATTGTCCAAGGGCATTTTAAAAGCCACGATGCTTAAAGGGGTGAAGGAAGAATGGGTTGAGATGCTTAACATAATGGGGAAGGGAGATATTTATCAGGAAGAATACGACGAGATTATTTCCTTATGTATTAGATGCTCCCAGGGTAGCTCACGCAATAGACCTGTTGGGTGTGATTCTATGAAGAAAGAACTTAAGAAGACCAATTGTAATGTAACCAGAGCAGAATTTGGAAATATGTTAGAAAATTTTAAACTAACATTTGGCTACTTTGACAACACAAATTGATGTTTTACAAGCCAAATAGAAACAAGCTATAGCAGAACAAAACTTGGCCATATTTTTCCCAAGATGTCGGAAGAAGCGCAGCCAGAGGGAATGTCCTTTAGACATGGTTTAGACTTGTGCTATCTGCACTAAGGATCATACCACGGACCAGTTTCCTTCACTTCCAGGGTTGAAATTCATCTACAAGGAAGAAGAAGAAGAAACAGAGCCATTTTATTTAATGAAGCAGCATCGGCAATGGAAAACACGACCTGGCATACCGGAAGACCTGCCTCAATACTTTCTGTTGTTGTAGTTTAGCCAGGAAAACCCTATAACAACTTGGCAGACTCAAAACCCCTTCCAAACTTGGCAAAACCAAGCGTTTCCTATGCCACCTTGGCCTACACAACCTCCATCAGGGAGTAATTGGTAGAAATTTCCTTGCTTTCCCCCTTATTGGCAAAATGTCTCGTATCAAAGCTAATGGCCAAACCCCCCTACTCAAAACACCAATTGGAATTGGGAGGGACCCATGGGAATGACCAATCTACCAATAGGAGTAGGGACCCAAAATCAATCTACGTTGCCAGCCCCCTACCCAATTTAGCATAAACAGCATCTTGCCATATGCCCTCAATTTCCAGCCCAACCCAATCCTAATCCCAATAACAGATCGGTTCAACTAATTTAGATCATAGAAAATACAAAACCCAATGCCGAACAGAAACAGTGCAATGATTTGAGGTTAAGATCAAGACGTACCATCTTACCTATAGAGACCACAACTCCACCTCAGTACCAAGTTGAAACCTCAACAGAACCTAGCTTAACAAATATAACAAAAACATGTAAAGATAAGGAAACAATTAATCAACAAAGACCTAAAGAACTTAGGGTGATCCGCCTCCATTTCCTGAAAGATTAAATCTACCCGGGCCTATAATCACTCCAGATTTTGACATCCTGGGGGAATTAAGAAACCTTTGTATCAAAATTCCTCTTCTCCAGGCCATCCAAGACATTACCATCTATGAAAATACAATCAAAGAATTATGTGGAAAAAAACAAGTCAAGAAAACAAACGCTGCACCCACCATTCATGTGGTAGGAACGCTATCTGACTTGTTGTTAGGTAGGGAATCACCTATAAAATATGAAGACCCAGGAAACCCCATTGTAACCATGCAAATCTCTTGTCACTCATTTCCAAACACATTGGTTGACCTGGGGGTAGCCATTAGCATCCTAACTACTGGAGCTTGCGAAAAACTAGGCATATCAGCTTTAGAACCTACGACCACTCTTCTGGAACTAGTTGATAGATCTGTTATCAGACCGGAAGGTATAGTGCAATACATCATGGTCTCTATGGACTCATGGGAATACCTAGCTAATTTTTTAGTCATTAATCCAAAAAACGGGATGGAAGGGCACCCATTGATTCTTGGGCAACCTTGGCTGGCCGCAACAGATGCTTACATAGGTTGTCGAACAGGTAGCATGACTATCACTAGAGGAGATTCTATAAAAAATATCATTATTTATCTGCCCGCCAAACCAAGCCTGCCCACGGTAAAAATTCACAAACATCCAAATACATATTGGGAGCAAAACATCCGTCCACCTCTGACACTAGTAGAAGCTCTCGAATTCAAGGATCAAATTGAAGATGATGTAATCAATAATTTTATGAATCAGTCACCCGCGCCTGAAAATCTGAAATGCCAAATGTTGAAAACAGTCCTCGAACATGAAGATCAAGAGGATCCTATGACAAACTTCAAGACTCAAAATATCTCCACAACCATTGTTCATAACAACATACCTGTTGTGATCAAGCCAGGAAAGGTTCTGAATATTAATGGTAGTTTGGATGACAACCAAAAACAGAAACTTATAAAATTCCTCCAGAAGCACCAAGGTGAATTTGCGTGGGACTACCAAGACATGAAGGGTTTGGACCCACAACTATACACGCACCACATCTATACTGATAGGGAAACACACCCCGTTAGACAACCCCAACGAAGATTAAACCCACACTTAAAAGAGATTGTAAAAGAGGAGCTGCAAAAACTATTAGATGTAAATTTCATTTATCCTATTTCAGATAGAAAATAGGTCTCCCCTCTGGTAGTTGTCCTTAAAAAGAATGGGAAGTGAATAATCTGCATAGATTACAGAGAATTAAATAAGGAAATGCAGAAAGATCATTTCCCCCTACCCTTCACTGACCAAGTCCTTGATACATTGGCTGGGAAACGATTCTTATCCTTTCTTGATGGATTCAACAGATACAATCAAATCCAAATAGCTCCCGAAGA
The DNA here is from genome assembly GCA_034641835.2 of Pinus albicaulis. Classification (NCBI taxonomy): domain Eukaryota; kingdom Viridiplantae; phylum Streptophyta; class Pinopsida; order Pinales; family Pinaceae; genus Pinus; species Pinus albicaulis. The sequence continues at coordinate 973,222,141 of CM076579.1, forward strand.
CTAAGATAAGACAACCTTTACATGCCTGTGGGGCACTTTTGCTTACAGAGTTTTACCGTTTGGATTATGTAATGCCCCAACAACATTTTAGAGAGCCATAATTAGCATTTCTTCTGACTTAATAAATGAAGGACTTGAAATCTATATGGATGATTTTACACCCTATGGGGAAGACTTTGATCAAGCTCTAGAAACGCTAGAAAAAGTGTTAGAACGATGTATTTCTACTAGGCTATGTCTAAGCAACGAAAAATGCCACATGATGATGACTAAGGGGGTAATCCTAGGTCACTACATTTCTGCAGCTAGAATACAAGTAGATCCGGCTAAAATAGAGGTAATCCTTCTGTTGGTCACACCCTGTACACAAATAAAGGTGCGCAGTTTTATGGGATATGCAGGATATTATCGCAGATTTATAAAAAAAAATCTACTAGATAGCTGCACCTCTATATGCATTGATTGGGAATGTTGAATTCCATTGGACTGACAAATGTGACACCTCTTTTACAGACTTAAAGAGGCTGGTCTCAACAACACCCATCCTGCGAGGTCATAACTGGAAAATGCCCTTTCACATCTCTTCCGATGCATCTGACATAGCAATAGGAGTAGTCCTTGGACAAGAAAAAGACCGAAAGCCTTATGCTATTTATTATATCACCAAAAACCTTACTCCTGCTGAATTAAATTATACAATGATTGAAAAAGAATTCTTGGCTGTCATTTATGCTATCAATAAATTCAGACACTATATAACTAGATATCAAGTGTTCCTGTATACTGACCACTCTGCTATTAGATATTTAGCTAAAAAAAAATCATGAATGGGATAATAACTCGTTGGTTACTATTGTTGCAGGAATTCGATATAACGATCAAAGACCATCCAGGGAAGGAAAACGTGGTCACAGACTTCCTGTCCAGAGTCCCTAATACAGACAACACGCTAACAGTTGATGATCAATTCCCCGATGAACACCTGTTTATTGTAGCGGTCAAAACACCATGGTATGCAGATGTGGCAAATTATCTGGTAGTGGGGAAGCTACCCAGACACTTAACATCGAGAGAACGAAAATTTATTGTATAGCGTAGCACAAAATTCTCTTGGATTGGAGGATATATATTCCATATAGGGGCCGATATGCACATAAGCAGATGCATAAGGGAAGACGAAATCTATGACATCTTACGAGCCTATCATGATGAACCCTGTGGTGGCCATTTTGTAGAATGACGGATAGGGCATAAAGTGTTGCAATTAGGCTATTATTGGCCTCTGATTTTCAAATACGCAAAGAAGTATGTCCAGGCCTGCGATAGCTGCCAAAGAATAGGCTGCCCAGGCCAAGCAAATGAAATGCCGCTCATTAGGGGAATTTTGAGGTCTAAAATGGGCCTCCTAAGGAAAATGTACAATCAAAATTCACTTTATGAGAACCAATCACATTTTAGGGGATGACATCATCCCTAGTGGTTGAGGTGGAATTGCTTGAGTTAAAGGTACTTACTTGTCACATTCTCAATGGTGGATAAAAACTCATGGTTAACCATGGTAGTGCTCTAAGTACTATTAAAGTCATAAAGTAAAGTACTCATAATAAATTTCATTTCATAACTTTTGAATAAAATATTATTATTTTCATTTCATATTTTTTGAAAGAAACAATGCATATCCATGGTAGTGCTCTAAGTACTTTTAAAGTCATAAAGTAAAATACTCATAATAAATGTCATTTCATACTTTTTGACTAAAATATTATTTTTTTCATTTCATATTTTTTGAAATAAACAATGCATATCCCTACATGTTACATGTTATATATATAGCATGTTACATGTTATATATAGTATATTAATTACATGTGATTATATAATTTAAATTATATAAAATTTATTTAGTAGTATATCATATAATTAAGAATTTATGAATTTATATTTATATTTTATTTTACGTTATTCAAGTACAAATGACAAATGCATTAGTTGTTGAATGATAATGACTTTATTCTTGAAAATCTTATTCTTATTTACGGTCGTATCAATACAATTTTTTTATTAATTTTATTTTGGTACAACTTTTGAATTGAATTTAACCATGGTTACATGGATTTTGATGCAAAAAGTGAATCGCAAATTCATAAATATTATTTTATTGGTTTAGCTATTATTTTATTATTTCCTTAGGAGGCCCATTTTAGACATCAAAATTCCCCTAATAACAACCACAATTGGTGGTGGAACCATTTGAACAGTGGGTGTTAGACTTCGTTGGGCCATTCAAATCACCATCAAACTAGAAAGCCCACATACTAGTTGCCACAGATTATGTCACCAAATGGGTAGAAGTAGTGGCCTTGTCAAGAGCCACGGAAGAATCAATAATTAAGTTTCTCTTTGAACTATTCGTGCGATACGGCTTGCCAAGGGAAGTGATAGACAATGGGGGGGCACAATTCATAGGCAATAAGATCATATCTACCTCAAGAAATCACCATATCATCCACAGAGTTACGTCTCCTTACCACCCGCAGGCCAATGGGCAAGTCGAAAGCACCAACAAAGTCCTGGAGGAAATCCTTACTAAGACGGTAGCAACGCACCGCCAGGACTGGACCACTAGACTACCATAAGCCTTATGGGCTTATCGAACAACCTATCGAAATATCACTGGATATTCACCATATCAACTAGTATTTGGGAGAGAACCTATCTTCCCTATTGAATTCAAAATTAAAACTCTGAGAACAGCCCAGGAAGTGGGATTGGACTTAACAGAAGCTCAAGCTAAGAGACTCCAGAAAATAAATGAACTGGACGAAATTCGACTGCTAGCCCTGCAACGCACAATGATCATTCAACAATAGCAAGCCAAGTGGCACGACAACCTAATAAAGAAGAATTTATTTCAAAAAGGAGATTGGGCACTCCTCTATGACTCTAGATTCCATGAATTTCTAGGAAAACTGCAAACAACGTGGCTCGGTCCATATGAGATTCAGGAAGTATATAGCAATGGTACCCTCACCTTGACCACCATATATGGGTTTGGTTCAACATTTTCGAGTTAATGGACATAGAGTACGCCTCTATCGCAAATCTCTCACGAAATAATCTTTCTGTCAACAAGTACGAAATGATCCCACCATCCAAGTTGTGGTGCAAGGGGGTGATAACCCCACAAACTCAAGTACATGAGAGGTTTCCCAGCATCACTTGTAAATAATGTATATAATTGTCTTGTCTTGTTGTACATTCTTCACATTTGCAATTTATTTTCCTTGTAAGATTGTGTTTTTATTGTTGTTCAATTCGAGAACAGCTACTGTTCTATCTTAAAACGATTTTTGTTCAATCGAATTGAACATCCATCCATTTGCTGTGTTTTTATTTTTTGCTGTTTGATTCATGGACAGTTGTTGTTCAATATTTGAACGACTGTTGTTCAGTCAAATTGAACAGTCATTAGCTCTGTTTCTATTTTTTTCTATTCAATTCATAGACAGTTGTTGTTCAATCTCTGAATGGCTTCCACTCAATTGAATAGCCATTTGTGGTGTTTTTATTTTTTTTGTTTAATTCGTGAACAACTGTTGTTCAGTATTTGAACGGCTGTTGATTCAACCAAAATTGAACAGTCGTTTTTACATTTTTTTTTACTTTGTTGTTCAATTTGTGAGCAGTTGTTGTTCAATCTTTGAACGACTGTTGTTCAGTCAAACTAAACAGTTGTTCGTTGGTGTTTTTATTTTTGATGTTCAATTCGAGAATAACTAATGTTCAATCTTTGTACGGCCTCGGTTCAACAAAATTGAACATCCATTTTCTGTGTTTTCATTTTTTCTGTTCAATTCATGGACAACTATTGATCAATCTCTAAACGGCTACTGCTCAGTCGAATTGAACAACCATTTGCGGCATTTTTATTTTTTTTGTTCAATTCTTGGACAACTGCTATTCAGTCTTTGAACGACTGTTGATTCAACCACAATTGAACAGCCGTTTTCACATTTTTAATTTTTCTGTTAAATTCTTGAACAACTACTGTTCACTTCTTGGACGGTTGCTGTTCAGTTGAACTGAACATCTATCCATTGATGTGTTTTTATTTTTGTTGTTCAATTTGGGAACAACGGTTGTTCGATCTTTGAATGGTTTATGTTCATTCAAATTGAACAGCCGTTTTTGAGCATTTTTTAATTGTGCCGAGCAATCTTTGAACAGTTGCTGCTCAATCTTTGAATATTTGTTGTCTGACCAACTTAAATAGCCATTCTTTTTATGTTTTTCTCAAATTGAGTAACCTTGAGTAGGGAATGGCAGTTGGAAAAGAGAGAGAAAATGGTAAAATTACAAATATGATGGCCCTTTGGCACTATAATTCTTAAACAGGACGCTGACATTATGCACGCATGAAGTGAAAGCCTAAGTCACCCACAGTTCAAATATGATATCATACAATACATGACCTTATGATGATATATATTTTTGCACTATTCGAGTAATATGTCCCTACAACATGAAGAAATGGAACAAGGGGTATTAATGGTATTGGATTTTTTTTTTTCGCTTCTTTCACCATCCCTCACTCTTAAGGAGTTAATGAGCCTCCCTCTATGTATAAAAAGAAATTATTTTGTGTTCATGCAAATCTTTAAGAGGATAGGGGGTCTCATTACAAGCCAGCCTACCATGATCATAGGGATTTAACAAGTGACATGCCTAGAATGGCTACCAGACCAGGGTAATGACCTTCTCATCTACTAGAAGGACATGAGGTCTCATCACGAGCAGGCCTGATCACTCTGTTACAATTCTAGTGAATGGAATTGTGACTATCTATCTACCACACCAGCACAGTGACCTCCTTATAGATCAAGATGTTACAATTCAAAAGGAAGTAATACATTTACATGAAAATCTTAAGAGAGGATAGGGGGTCTCATCACGAGCCAGCCTACCACGTTCATAAGGGTGTAGCAAGTGACATGCCCACTATGGCCACCACACCAGGGTAATGACCTTCTTAACGACTTGAAGGACAGGAGGTCTCATCACGATCCGGCTTGATCACTTTGATACAACTCTAGTGAGTGGCACCATGGTTATCTGGCCACCATACCAGCATGGTGATCTCTTCATAAAATTGGCAAAACAACTATTCTTACATAAGGATCCTGGCTCATTTTTCGGGTTAAAATAGCAACCCTGTCGAGGCTATGAATGCCTACTGGCAACAGTGGCTCTGCTTGTGGTATGAAAGTATGCTCCTTCAATAGCCAATTTCTTTTATATACACCTTGTCTTCCATTCTTCAACCACAAGCTATTACTCGAATTAGTAATAATTATGACCTACCATAAGAATAACTAACAAAGATATGCTTACATATTTTGAACTTTAGGATGACAACGCCAATCATTACTTGACTCAGTCTTACTTCCATAATAACTTTTTATTTGTACAAGGACATCATATCGCAATAATGACTATGCTATTTCCTCTCGCTTTCTAGTCACTTCCACATAAGATACAATTATGAAAAATTCTAAATCTGACCTTTATATTGCATATGTTAGTAATTACTCAACCGCCCGCTCCTTCACACGCAGATTATCATTACCAAACTTTGACATTCCCCTGTCTGCATTCATGAGCAACCAAATCTCTCTTGTACTTGAGGGTGTGGGCGCCCTTTGTTTGAGGGATGGGGTGTAATTTGCCTTAATTCAGCAAGCATGTGAAATCCTTGCACAAATCTCATTAGACACATCAATAAGACCAGAGAAACACTACAATTAAGGCATGAAGATTATCTACGCAGAGCCACGATCTCTTTTTCGTTTGCATACAACATCTAGTCGAAACAACAGAGCTAAGAAGAAAAACAATCAAAGGAAAATAGCATATCATCTATGGGAGGAAATACCCTTCGAAGCGAGCCTGCAAACTTTCCAATTTGAGAGGCAGCGAGTGCCATCCTCCAGCGACCTAGATGGATGACATATGTACACAGACTACAGGGATTTGACACAAGAATTGCAATCAAATTTTCACAAAATCTGTAGGAAGGGAAAACCAGAGTCAAAGGTCGAACTATACCAGTTACAAAGGGAATTATCACAAAATTTTCTGGAATACTAGCGCAAGGAGAAAGATGGGCAGAGGAGCATCTCCTCCTGAGAGAAGCAGTAGCAGCATACTAGGACCCATATGAACCATTGGAACAAAAAAACAGAGGGATTAACCCTACCTCTGTACACTAGCCATGGCAAGAGCTAGCGGCATTCATCCAAAATTTTATTACATGCGAAGGACGTCGGGATGTGGTAAAACCTCGACAGCTCAAAATTTTAGCCGCTCTTAAACAAAATATTTCAATTAATATACCTACCTTTTTGAATTCTGTATTGAATGATACTGTTGTTCGATTGAGGAAAGCCAAGAATCCCCATGCAGTGGTTAGTCACTAGGGGTTAATAAAAATAATCATTATTCATGAGCTAGATAGGTAGCAGATAACTTGGGATAATTTCGTTAACCCTGAGGCACAGGAACTGGAAATAAACCCTGACAGAACCGAAATTGAGCCCCCCGGGATAAATACACCAAGAAGAAAAAGGACCCAAACCTCAACATCAGAGCCAAGCAGGAAAAAATGGTCCAAGAAACTCCAAGGAACCTCGAACCTCATGGAGGAAGCAGAACCATCCCATGCACCCTTGCAAGATTTCGAGGAGGAAATGGCTCGAGTCCTAGGGAAAATAAGGACATACTATGAACCAAGAAACCCATTGGGAGCAGGGGAGCAAGAGTAAATTTTTGATAAATCCACTAGCCCCAGTAGCTCTAGTCACATTAACATCCTACCTAACCAAGAGGAACCACGATATGATGAGGCTCTATCCCCTATTGATAATTACGGGGTGTATAGTGATGGACAGATAGAGGAGAGAATGGAATCACAGGATCATTCAGGTGACACTGTCCTTGTGGAGCAGAGCACACACAAAGAGACAGCCCCTTTGTCAGCAGAAGGTAGCATCACTCCTCCTAGTCAGGACCCTCACATTGAGGTAAATTCTAAAGACGTAATCAGAAACACCATTCTAGACACCATCCCTGAAAAGGGGAATTCCGCTCCCCTACCACCTGCTGAAATAAGGACAAGTGAAGATTCAGATGAAAGGAGAAGTGAGAAACTAAGAAGGACCTGCAAGATATTGAAGAAATTGGTAAAATATCTAAGAAAACAACTGAAAAAGAAAAGAAGGGCATGGAAGCCAAAGAAAGAAACCTCTATTGTAGGAACTCAAACAGAACCAGTAAATACTGTCGAAAGCGAAATGCAAATTGACTTAGCCGACACCGTGGCAACTGTAATACAAAACAATTTGATAACTACTAATGAGGCTGAAATACAGACCAACCTAGCAAACACCATCGAAGCCTCCACCCAAACTGAGCAGAAGGTTATAGAGGAAAAGGGGACCCAAACAAAGGAAGCCCCTGCCTATGCCCATCTAGTAGAGAAAGCTACCAACCAGAAATTACGCAATGAACTAGTGCAAGTGCGGCATGACCTAACACAATGCAGGAAGGAGGTGGTGCCATTACAAGAATATCAGGCACTGCTAAAAAATTTCACTGACCTCTCCTCCACAGAAGATGAGACATTCTCCCAGCTTAGAGGAGAACGGACAGAGGTTAATGTGGTACAAGAGTAGGTGGAGTAAGCTAAGAAGCAAATCTCTACAATTTTCTCTCTATATAATGATGCGCTATCATGCAAAGCTCCGACAACCAACTATGCCTTTTCCTAATAGAATGGTATTTACTCTTGAAAGTTAAAGCTTACAGGGCAAGAAAATCCACTACTTTTAGGACCATAGAAGAATTTGTCCATTGTTGTAACGGTCAGGATGAGCAGGTCCAGCGCCTCCTATGTGAGCTTTACATGCATAACTTCTTCTTAGAAGAAGACAAAGACAACAACCCTAGCCCCTTCATAGGGGATGTGCAACTGCAAGCCTTCCTTTCATTTGATAAAAACCAGATCATGTGGGCCAAATCCTATGGCATCTTAAAAAATAGAGAGCATAGCCTAGATTTATGGGTTAGGAGGGAGCCAAAAAAACCCCTGCAACTAATCATCCAAAACAAAAACTTCATGAGAAGGCAAGGTGTGAGGACTAGGCTAGGGCCCATCCATAAAAGTATCATAGAAAATGCACGAGAATACTTTGGGGACATTCGTGAAGCGGCCTTAGCAGCAGCCAAGCAAAGATGGATGGCCTCCATGAACAATGTGAAGAATAGGGAGCCATTCAGTTACAGGAATTTCAAGGCTGCTGCCTCCAGATTCCTTTCATACAGTAGCCTGGTCTACAAGATGGGGCCTGCCTATTTTGGATGTAGATACAAAATCCCTCTCCTCTGGTATCCTCCCGAGGATTATAATCACAATTACGAAGTACTAGAAGGAGCCACAGGCGCTGCCTTTGCACTCATGAAACGAAAACAAGGCTTCAAAGCATACAACGGAAAGGCCTACCTTGCCTACTCCTTAATGCATCTACATCTCAATCATTTGTTTGCATGAGGACATGCAACTAGGTAAGCAGGGGAGTATGTTGGGCCCAAATTAAGGTATGTTCTCACCTTGTAAGTACTTCAAATTATGTTACAATTTCGGGGGAATTCCTCTTCATATTAACAATAAAGAGAATAAAAGATTATGAAAACGAGAACAATTAGACTAATTATTAAAAGGATGTTTTTTTAATAGAAAATTGACTTCCCTTATCTTCGCATGTAGGAAGGCAGAATGGCTGGACCAATAAGAAATAGAAGCTAACCAACAGATGTAAACATATGAGATCTCGGTAACTCCCAGTGGCCGGCAGAAGGCAGACGGACAAATTCGAGTCCAAAAACTCAAACGACAGCTACATGCATCAGGCTATCATTTGGGAAATACTTTCACATTTTTGAAATTGCCTTTAAAAGGGCGAAGGACAGACGAGAAGGGGAGTCGGAGAAAGGATAGGAAATTGATTCTGCAATCGACGCATTAGAAACATTCTATCTAATTTTATTTTTGTAACATCACTGGATTTAATATAGAGCTTCGAACAATAATCTTTTGAATTTTTTACTGCACTAGAGCTTCTGGTGGTCTGGGCCCAGCCTCTGGAAGTTCCTCGCAAGATTTCATACTCTGTGTAGTTGCAAAACTGATGCTCAAGTATCTGATGCAGTTGTAAAGTATATTTCCATTCAATAAAGTTACAGTTCTCTTTCTTCAGGATTGTTAGAAATCGCGTTCTTGAATTAGGACAATTGCAATCGTATTTTCTGACTTATGGAAATATTTCATTATCAGTAGATAGTTCCAGTTCTTTTAATACCTGAGTTACAGATCATAGAATAAGCTTATTTCGATGTTATATATGAATTGCATTCTTCTGTTAGCATAACGAAGCGTTCAATCATCAATCAATGTTGATTAATTAAGTCATAAAGAGAATTCCATTGCAAAATTACTTAAATAATTGTTGTATGATATATTTAATTCACTTCAGTTATACTGTTGTTCCATTATTGCTCAGTTAGTTATACTGTTGTTCCATTACTGCTCAACTAGTTATATTGCTATTCGATTACTGCTTAGTTAGCTAGACTGTTGATTCAATTCAATTCCATTATTGTTTAGCGTAGTTAGACTCTTGTTCCATTCAATTCCATTGTTGTTCAGTTTATTTAGACCGTTGTTTAATTCAAATCAATTGTTGCTTGATTTCTCTAGATTGTTGTTCGGTTCAGTTAGATTGTTTTTTAATTCAATTAGATAACTGTTGAATATTGCTTCTCAATCTTAGGTTAAAAACCAATCCAAGCCACCCCTCATAGGATAAGAAACTTAGGAATTTAGCAAATTCTTCCTCATAAGTGACAAGGAGTAACTATTAGATGACCTGACTCGCATATATTGTGCCAACACTCTTGAAATAAGAAGACTTACCCCGGGTTGATAATTAAATGAGAAAGCACCAGAGTTGTCAATAATAAGCCACCTTTCTGAGCACCAATAGCCACATCCATTACATCCACACAGATCTACTCCACGTAGTAGAGGAAATTGGATAAGGTTGTGGAAGAATATAGAGACATTTTCTTCTCACCCACTGGGGTACCTCTGCACTATCAAGTTAAGCATTCAATCGATTTGACTTGTAGCGCACCTCTACCCATTGCGCCAATCTATTTTTTCTCTCTTCTGGAAAATGATGAAATCAAGTGGTAAATCCAAAAAATTACCTAAAGAGGGAACATTCGACCAAGTTCCTCACCCCGTGGAAGCCTAATTGTACTCATACAAAAAAAATAGGGGACTTGGCGACTCTGCATTTATCATCAGGCCTTGAACAAAACCACGGTCACGAACCAATACCCGATTCCCTGGATTAATGAACTTATTGACCAGCTCAAGGGGGCCAAGTACTTCAGTAATATTGATTTGAATTTTGGCTACCACCAAGTCCTAATAAAATCAACTATTGTATGGAAGTATGTTTTCAAGTCCAAGGAGGGTCTTTTTGAATGGTTGGTCATGCCCTTTGGTTTGATGAATTCCCCAACAAAATTCATGATGTTGATGGATGATATATTTCAGCCTTTCACCAAATCTCATGTATTTGTATTTCTGGATGATATCCTCATATTCAATATGAGATGGGAATAATAATTACAACATATTCAATAGGTCCTTCACACAACGTGGTAGCATAATATATGTTCTAACTTAGAAAAAATAACCTTTGACATGGAAAATGTCCAATACCTAGGATACATTATTGATGAGAAATGTGTGAATGTGGATCTAACCAATATCCAAGTCATTCTGGATTGGTTAACCCTAATGACTCTAATAGAGCTTCACAACTTCCTGATCCTTGTTAACTTCTACCAAATATTTATGTTGGGGTTACCTTAATTGCTTGGTCCTTAATTCAAGTGAACAAGGAGCAGAGGAAAATCATTTTTTTTTGTTCTAAGTCACAACAAAAGGAATTCGATGAATTAAAGCACCACCTTTTCTCTACATCAGTCCTCACTCTTCTAGACCTACAATAGCCATTTTATATTGAGACAAATGCCTCTGACTATGCTATTGGTGTAGTCCTCATTCAACAAGGACATCCAATGGCCTATCATAGTGAAATAAAAACTCTTTTATAATATCCGAAAATACCCCACCTATGATAAGGAGATGTATTTCATCGTACAAGATTGCTGAAAATGGAAACATTATATTCTAGGGAAGGAGACAGTCATCCACATAGATCCCAGGAATATTCATTTTATGCAAGAACAAGGGAAGTAACAGAATGATTTCCATCAGAAATAGTCCACATACCTATAAAAATTCCATTTGAACATGAAATATAAGAAGGGTAGCACCAATCGTGTTGCATACATCCTTAGTCAATCCCAAGTTGTGGTACTAACCACAATTCTCAACTCTTGTGGGTATGAGACCTATGAATGGCCATAAATATACAAAAAAATCTTGGAATTCATTTCCACATACTAGATGTTGATGGCAGGAAAACAAGTTGCAGACTTCCACCACTAGGATGCATTTTTGTGCTACCTAGGACACCTTTGTGTTCCTTCAAGTGAGCATGGAAAACTGATCTAGGAGGCACATCGCAGTCAGGTAGCATGGAACTTTAGTATAGAGAAGGAAATGACAATATTATAGAAGTATTTTTATTGGCGAAAACTTTGACCGAATGTTAGCAAGTATATCAGGTCCTCCACCACCTATGCCATTGCCAAACCAACCATTAATAAACAAGGATTGCACACCCCTCTGCATAATATTAACCATCCATGGGAATCCATCTCGATGGACTATATTTTTGGCCTTACTTTCACGAAGTATTTTAATGATTATGTGTTTGTGGTCATTGATATATTTTCTAAGATGGCCACTTTGGTCACCTGCAAGAAGATGAACATAGAAGAAGTCACTGTCAAGCTCTTTGAATGAGTGTGGGAACATTTTAGGATTTCTCATACCATCATATCTAATCAAGATAAAGGGTTCCTAAGTGAATTCTAGTCGAGCCTTTAGTCATTGTTGGACTCCAATATTGCCAAATGAACTTCCTTCCACCACCAGACAGATGGCTAGATCGAAGTCATCCATGGGACCAACCAGGGTAAACATGAGATGAGGGGTACTTAAGACAGACTCAATCTCTTTGGTGGCTTTAAGGATGTGGAATTGAAGTGAAAAACCATAACACAAACCTATACCACTTGCTACAAGAACCCCAGAGGATATCACAATCATCTACCGGACCTGTTGGTGAGCCCTGCTATTGCACCAAGAGTGCTGCAACTCACAAGGGATGCCCTACTTTACTTTATCAACCCAGATTTCATACAAACTTGGAGGTGACAGTGCTATATACACAACAGATGCATTATGTTCATGTCATCCTCTTCTACTTTACGAAAGGGTGTTATTTATAAGGGTTCTCAGTGAAGTCTGTCACACTTCAATGAAACTAAACTAAATTGCAGAAAGGAAATGACAGAAGGAAACTAAATTAAATCGCTAAAAATAAATGATAGAATGGGAACTAATCTAAATTACTGAAAAGAAATGACATAAATGAAACTAATTTAATTTGCATAAAATGAAATGACTAAAAAGAAACCAAACTATATTGTTGAAACGAAATGGTAGAAAGAAACTAAATTAATTTGCTGAAAGGAAATGACTGGAAAGAAACTAAACTAAGTTGCAGAAATGAAACTAGCTTAAACCACACTTAACTTGGCCAATCGGCTAAATTCACTCTATTTATCCTATGGTCTATCTACCATACTTCTACCCATGCAACTAAGTTATCCATGACTTAATCCTAATTGAAAGAGTGTTACTTTTGTAGCTTGGAGGAGAGAAAGGGGGCTAAAGAGGCTAATGGAGGGCTTAACACATGAAATAGAGTTTAGAAGTGGAAAGCGGGGGTTTAAACCTGATAATATGGTGCCAAGATGATTTTGGAGCGAAATGATTGAAATATGTGATGGCGGAGACGCGATGGAAGCAAAAGTTGCGATATGTGATATTGCAATCACAATATCGCAAAAGTTGGAGCGGTAAAGGTTAATAGGAAAAAAAAAACTGTGAAAGGTGATTTGCGATGTGGCGGAGTTCGGAATCAGTGTTTGGAGTGGTAAGTCTTAAAGAAACAAGGAAAAGGTGTGAAGTGTAGTTGCGATGGGTGACGTGGCGGTGGGACCGATGGCAAAGCGAGATTGCAATTTCACAATCAGAGTTTGAAAGTGGTAAGTCTTAAAGAAACAAGGAAAATGTGCAAAGTGCAATTGCGATGGGTGACATGGCGGTGGGACCGGCGGTGAAGCGTGATTGCAATATCGCAATCGACGTTTGAAAGCGGTAAGTGTAAATGAAAAAACTAAACACTATGGAGTGCGATGTGCGAAAATGGATTGCGGTAAGTCTTAAGGGAAAGGAAAAAAGTTGCAATTTGTGAAGTACAGTAGCGGGGATTTTGAGGAGGAAAGGCAGATTTCAACCTTGGATGGTTTTTCACGCATTTTGTGACTAAAAAAAGTGTAGTAGCTGCGATGAGGGAAAGGAAGGAACGAATTATAACAGAGGTGTTTGGAAGTGAATACAGAGATGGAAAATGAAGCGGGGAATCACCACGGAGTTGCTCTGGGGTTTTAGCAATAATTCATGCAATCAACCCACTGATCCATGCACGAAAAAGAGATGAAGTGCATGACAAAAGTAGTGAAGAGAAAGAATTTTTTTTGGCCTGTGGGAAATTCTACCCCCCTCGAGCTCTATTGACTGAGATGAGAAGGGAAGTCTAGATCCACATCTTTTACAGTTTTATCCTCTATTCTATTACTCATAAGAAAATAAAAACTATAGCAGCATACTGAAATAAAAACTTATACAACAATGAAACTATCAGAAGAAAAACTAACTAAATGACAAAAACAAAACTAGTTAAATGACAAAAAGGAAAGAATGGTAACAGTAGAGAAGCTGAGGCACATGGATTGGGCCCTAACCCACGAGCCTAGCTCTCTGAAACTTAAATTAGTCGAATGAAATCAGTCTGCTTATTTCATAAAATAATAACCTCATACATCTTTGAATGTTTCATCACCGAGTAAGATAATAAAAAGCTCAATAGCATGAAAAAAGGCTTCAACTATAATCAACTGGAATTGAATAACTCTTCCTAGCTCTAGCTCTTCTCTAATTATTCTACAAGGTAGCTACCAACAGCTCACTAGAAAATGGTGATTGAGTCCACTTGATTGAGTGCACTCCTCTTTGACTTGCTTGGCTGCCTCTGGAATCGAATTGCTAGAGAGAATCCTCAGGGATCCTTTGGCTGCCTTTGGAATTCAAATTGATGGAGATAATACTTGGGATCATTTGGATGCCTTTAAGAGTTAAGGAGGGTGGACAATCCTCCTATAATTTCTCTTTGTTGTCTCATCCAAGTCTTTATGATAAAATCCTTATAAAAATGCTAATAATTCATGATTTTTTTCACTCAACCTCATATTAGGCACTCATAGTATGTTAGCCTTAATCACCACCTATACTAGCATCATAAAACCAAATAATAATAAAAATGCAAGAAAACGAGATCTAAGAAGGAAAAAATGTGACCATTAACCCCTCCAAATATTTCTAATGATGGAGCTCATCATCACCCTCCTACTGAATGGTTTCTCATCCTCTGAGCAACTAATCCTCCTGTATTTTCTTCAAGGCTTTGATAGCCCCCCTGATTTCCTGATGTAGAAGTGCGGGAGTTTCCCGAAGGGGGTAAAAACCATTATTATTTTCTACATTCTCCCATTCTCTATCTTGTGCATCTATGTCCTTTTCATCATTCAGCCCCAACAACAAAGGTGGGTTGATCTTTAGTCCCAACCATTGGATATTTTCAGCCTGCATGGCCATCTTGTATATTAATGGTGCCATTTCCAATGCACCCCTTAGTCTTTCTGAAGTATGGCACTCCCTGCTCTTGAGGATGTGAGGGAGGTTGTTCCATCTCCTATGGCTGGCCATAATGAACTAATCTTCTATCTACCTAGAAACATCATTAGAGTGGCCTATCACCTGGGTTTGAGTCTGGAGGTAGCTTTCAACCAATGCAGGGTCCCTTTCAATCTCTCAATGGTTAAGGATGACTCCTCTTGGGCTAAACAATTCTGGTATGATATATAAGGGTTATCTATTTCTTCTTCCCATCACTCTCCATATTTATTTTGCTCTAGTGTCCTCATTCATCATCCAAGATATTAGAGCCATCAACTACATATCCCCCATTGTAGGATTGGGGTCCCAAGTATCCATATTTTTCAGCACAAGGTTATGCACATAAAATTTTGCCATCTTTGCCAAATCAACCATGTTAGCTTGCTTGTAGAAATTCATGAATTTCCTACAGTCTTGGAAAGGTAGTGATCCATGGGAGGCTAGAGTTTTGATTTGAAATAAGAGCCACTGCTCCTTGAGGTACATAGCATATGAGTCAGAAGGGAATCTGTGCTGAAGGGATTCTATGCATAAATCTGCCATGGTGGCTACTTGCTCCCCTTTTTGCTGCAATTGATCCTTCAGTGCTACATTAACTTCCTGTGCCTTCTGTAGCTGCTCCTTCAGAACTATTTATTCGATTCTTTCCTCCTCCCTTAGTGATTCTTCAATGATAATATGACTCGTGGGAGGAGTTTCTGGCTCTCTCTGACTCTTCTCAGCTCTAAAATACATAGAGTTCTGCATTTTTCTCTTTGCGCTCAGAGGAGCTACGGTGGCAACTACCTCTTTGTATTGAGGGGATATGGTGCTGTGTTGTGAGTCTATTTCTTGCCCATTTTCTGTTATCTCTATGACTTCTATGGCCATCTCTTCTATTTTTCCTTGGCCCTTTGTCTCTTCGTCTTCTTCTTCTTTTTCATCTTCTGGTTCTTCTTTTGGTTCTTCCTCTTCTCTAAGGCTAGGAGTGGAATTCTACATTGTTTGGGTTGCCATAAAAGCTTCCCTTCTCATATTTACGAGAGAGGATGAGGCCATGGGTAGGGTTATGTTGTCCTGCTGTTGTTGTTGCGTGTTATTCAAATATGCAACCCCCTCTCGGTATTGTTGTGTTGCGGCTCCTTTGGTCTCTTTCCATCAAAAATTCTCAATTTGCTGGTTTGGATGAGACGGGATCTCCTTTTATTAGATTTCACAGCTAATTTTGTAGTGCTTATGTAACTTGACCCAGCTCCAGTTTCTATTGTAGACATTTTTTTCCTTATCCATGTTAATTCATGATGGACTGCGTGTTTCCTCCCCTCATTCTCCTCTACTCCACTTGATTTAAATTCTTTTCTTTTACATGCCTAGGTGGCATGACTTTGTAGTTCTCCCTAGTCATAGTTCACGATGGTGGCCAAGCTAACTAGCCAACTTTCTCTCCCTTAAACTCTAAGTATACAAATTTAATTATTTCTGCCTATTATGGATGCCTAGCGAGGGGGTGAGAAGCTATACCTAATTTTATATGTCGTTTAAGGCATTTGCAGGAGCTGGATTGAGGAGAAAATCCTTTTAGATGATGTGTTATTCACTATTATATATTCTCTAAGTGAGCAGCTTGCTAAATGAGCAACTCTCTGATTGAGCTGCTGATCTTTCCTTGATGTTCCTTCCTATTGTAGATGGTGTGTGGGGGGTGCTCCAGATGTCATGGGTGGCACTCTTGTCTTTCTAGGGGTCTGCGTCATGAGCCCCTCCCTTGTTTTTCTTGTTGTTCAAGAACAGATGTCTATAGCAGTTCGTGTCTTGCTTTCCTTGCTACATTGTGCTTAGGAATGGAGGAATGTGGTGTATGAAGGTGATGGAGGAAGTTATGAAAATGAATGGAGTGAATTATGGGATGGATGCTAAAACAGAACAAGGGAAAAGAAGATGAATGCTTCCCTATGTTTCCAGAAACCATTAATGACTTGCAAAACAACAAACACAGAAAGCACAGAGATGAAGATGTAATTTATTTATTTTCTTCTTATTATTATTTTTTTTGAAAGCAAGTGGGATGCCTCCATAGATTTTTTCAATCCACAGATTCGCCTTGGGTGCCTCAGAGAGGTTTTCACCCATGGATATTTATTCTCTATTTTTTTATTTTTATTTTTTGAGCAAGTGAGCTACCTCCATCGAGGTTTTCAACCCACAAGCTTGCCTTTGGTGCCTCAAAGAGGTTTCGACCCATGGATATTTTTATTTATTTTTCTCTTGTTTTTTAGGAGGTGTGGGAAACTATGGAGTTTCCCATCACATGCACCTCTCTTCTTATTGAATTTATGAACTCTTCCCTTGACAAAGGCTTCTTGTAAATTTGAAGTCTGTGACCATTGACAAGCAAGGGGATTCCTTTCTCATCTATGGTTCTGATTTGAACTGTGCCATTATCAAAACATTTTTCCACTGTGTAAGGTCCCAACCATATTTTCATCATCTTGCCTTTGAAATATTTAAACCTTGAATCATACAACAACACCAATCTCCTTCTTGGAAGGTCTTTTCTTTGATGTTCTTGTCATGCCAGACCTTCCTTTCCAGTTGAACTACCTCTGTGTGAAGAAGTGCTTTCATTTTGAACTCGTCCAATCAATCTAGTTGCAACAACCTCTCTTTTTGGGCATTTGATAGATCTATATTTAATTCAACTTCCATTCTTAAATTATTGAATTCAAACTCAACTGAAATTAGACCTTTCCTACCATAGACTAGTTCATAATGAGTGAATCATGTTGTTGTCTTCCAAGTAGTGTTGTAGGCCCAAGTAGCTTCTACCAATCTATCTGCCCAATATTTTCTACTGCTGCTCACAACCTTGGTGAGGATTCTTTCTAAAGCTCTATTAGTTACTTATACTTGGCCATTTTCTTGAGGGTGATAGGTAATAGAATTTCTATGCTTAATCTTGTGCTTCCTCAAAATATTCTCAATGAGGTGAGAGGTGAATTGTGCTCCTTGATCAATGACTATTTCTTTCAGGTACCCAAACTTGTAAAACACATTTTCCCTCGGAAATTCTACTACTTTCTCCTCAGTTTCTACCTTCAATGCTTTTGTTTCAACCCACTTTATCAGGTAATCAGTGCAGACTATGATATACTTCTTTTGTCTGGATGGTGGATCGATAGGTCCATGAAAGTCCATGCCCCACTTATAAAATGGCTCAAGAGCCACCTAAGGGTGTAAAGGCACTTCAACCCTTTGTGTGGGTTTCCCCATCCTCTGGCACTGGTCACACCTGCTGGTGTATCTTCTGGAATCTTGATGAAGGGTAGGCCAATATCTTGTCTGCAAAACTTTGTAAGCAGTTCCCTTTGCAGCAAAGTGGCCTCCACATGGGTTGTCATGAAATGCAGAGAGGATATCAAAAAATTATTCCTCCCTCACACATCTCCTTAGGATTTGATCAAGGCCTAACTTGAAAAGGTTTCCCCCAATCCATGTGAAAGGGGTGCTTTTTCTGATGATTCTACTCCTCTCCCTGAATGAAATATTAGGAGGGACTCTCCCAACAACCAAGTAGTTGGATATATCATAAAACCATGGTGAGAGTGTTGATATAGAAAAGAGATTCTCATTTGGAAGCTGGTCATCCACCATTCCTTCTTCACCTCCAGGGAGAGCTAACCTGGATAAAAAATCTGCAACAACAATATCCTTTCTAGGTTTATCAACAATAGTCAAATCAAATTGTTGCAAAAGTAACAACCATCTAATTATTCTAGCATTAACATCCAGTTTTTTCATTAAATACTTGATGGTTACATGGTCAGTGTGAACAAAGGTCTGATATCCAGTAACATAATGCCTGAATTTGTTAAAGGAATAAAAACTGGCTAACATCTCCTTCTTAGTAACAATATAATTCAGCTTGTCCATGGACCTTGAAGGATGGGGGCAATAGTCGAATTTCTGTTAAGAAGCTCGAAAGCCTCTTAACAAGGACCAAACCAAATAAAATCAGAATCTTTGGCCAATAACCCAAATAATGGCGAATCCATCCTGCTAAAATATTTGATGAACCTTATATAGTAACCAGCTAAGCCTAAGAAACTCCTGACATATTTTTTCTTTTGAGGAGCAAGTACCCTTTTGATGATAGTGTTTTTTTTTTGGTCTAACTATATTCATGCTTGGGATATGGAGTGTCCTAATACAACCCATGCTTTCTTTAGGAATTCACACTTTTCTAGGCTCAAGGAGAGATGCATCTCAATGCACCTTCTTATTACTTTACCCAAATTGGAGAGAGCTCCCTAGAATTCATCCCCATATGGTGTGAAATCATCCATGTAGATTTTGACAGAGTCATGGCCTAACTCATAAAATATGCTCAGGACAACTCTTTGGAAGGTAGCTGGGGCATTGCACAACCCAAAGGGTAAGACTCTATAAGCGAACGTACCCCAAGGGTAGGTGAAAGTATTCTTATCCTATTCTTTAGGGCTTAATTGAACCTGATTGTACCCACTAAACCCAGCTAAGAAGGAAAATAACTTCTTCCCCACAAGGCCATCCAGGACTTGGTCTAGAAGGGCCAAACGGAAATGGTATTTCTTGGTGGCTTTGTTAAGTTCTCGAAAATCAACAAAAAATTTCCACTTCCCATTCTTCTTTGGGACTAAGACAAGAGGAGATACACACTCACTGTCGGATATAGGATATATGAACCCTGCATCCAATAGTTTCTGCAGCTCTTCTTTGACTATCTCCTTCAAAGCCGAGTTCATCCTTCTTTGGGGTTGTCTCACGGGCTTGCATCCTTCTTCAATGTAAATGTGATGTTTTCACACTGAAGGATGCATCCCTTTCATGTCTTTGTAATCCCAAGCAAATGCATCTAGATTCTCTTTTAAAAGATGGCATAGATTCTTCTCTTCTTCATTCAAGAGGTTTGGGTTGATTTTCATAGATCTGGATGGGCCAAACTCAATAGCCTTGGTGGATTCATAGGTCGACTCAACTGAGTGCACTTCCATCCAAGGCTGGCTTTCAGAATCTTTGACTAAGGTTTTGAGAAGAATTTTAGTGGAGGACTAGTTTTGAATAGCATGGTCGATGAGTTCATCTTCATCAAGCTGCCCCCCGCTAAGAATAGAATCTATGGTACACATGGGGGAAGTGGTATATAACTCATCTTCCTCATCCTCCACCCATATAGGGAGATCATGATCAATGGAAGGCTGGGCTAGAGGATATAACACTAGCTATTTAGACGGTATTATCCTAATTGATGAAACAAAGTTGCTCTGGCATTGTTTCCCCACCTTGATATACAACCTTAAGTCTAGGTAAGGAGGAACACTTTTCGGTGGCATGATTCTCCTCACAGAATAAGAAAACCTATATGAAATTTAGTAGACATTTATTTCTTAGGTGCTTCTTGGTACATCTAGGACAAAATATGGCCATGGCTCTCTCTGCTTCCTCTTGCTTCCTTTTTACCTGCATTGTGTCCATTTGCAAAGCAAAGAAACATGTCACTCTTGAAGTCCTCTAGCATGTTTCCAATCTCATGTTTTATGAAGGTGGAAGAGGAAGGGGTATTGGATGGCTAGCTCTGCCCTTCTTCCTAAATGCCCTAGAATGGTTCTGGAAGACAATTTTTATTGTTTCATAGGGTTGTTGGTAGAAATCTCCTCCCGTTAACATATTCAAGGTTTCTATCATCTCTTCACTGATCCCTCGAAAAAGTACAAGTTTAATTAAGTCAAGATCAAGAGTACAATTGGCTCTCTTATAGTTCAATTGAAACCTCTCTTCATAGTCCTCTAAGGATTCATCCAACCCTAGAGTCATCCTAAAGATCTTATCCTTAGTTTCTTTGGACCTACAATAGTTTTTCTATTTGTGGCTGAAGGTCTTTTCCATTTGTGCCCAGGTAGTGATGTTATCCCCAGGGAGACCCATGAACCAGCGCAATGTTACATCCTTAAGGGTGGATGGAAATAGCTTCAACTTCTTATCATCAGAGGTATAGTCATAAGTCCTACAAACAACAACGAATTCAAACATGAATGTGTCAGGGTCCTTAGAGGTAAGTCCATGAAAGTGTGGAAGAGCTGAGGGGCTAATGTTCTTCATCTTAGTTTCCCCATATGCCTCGCTTATGGGCAAGGCTCTTTGGATCCCAGCCATGGTTAAGATAGATGAAGCAATTCCCTCAGTTGAAACAAGGTATTCTTCTTCTTCCCCAATAGGATCCTCAAAATATTTAGAAGGCTCTCCTAGAGGGGTTTCACTCTCACTGCCACTGAAGAAGTGTGAAGGGTGGCCATGAGGTGATGTGGGGGTTTTAGGTAAGGTTTGTCCTTGATTATTCCTAGTCCTACGGGGCACGAATTTCAATTTTTTTTGTATTTTTTCAATATTTCAGAAATGACATGAAAAGAAAGGAAAGCAGAAAAGAATGCTAAAAACAAAATCAAAGCATCTACTAGACACCTCCCCAACAATGGTGCCAGAAAGTAGTGAGCCCTCGTATTACACCAAGGGTGTTGTAACTCCCAAGGGAGGCCCTACTTTACTTATCAACTCAGGTTTCATACAAACTTAGAGGTGATAGTGTTATATACACATCAGATGCATTATGTTCATGTCATCCTCTTCCGCTTTACGAAAGGGTGTTATTTCTAAGGTTCTCGGTGAAGTCTGTCACACTTCAATGAAACTAAACTAAATTGCAGAAAGGAAATGAAAGAAGGAAACTAAATTAAATCAATGAAAATAAATGACAAAATGGGAACTAATCTAAATTGCTGAAAATAAATGACATAAATGAAACTAATTTAATTTTCAGAAAAGGAAATGATTGAAAATAAAATAAACTGTATTTCTGAAGAGAAATGGAAGAAAGAAACTAAATTAATTTGCTGAAAGAAAATGACTGGAAAGAAACTAAACTAAGTTTTGGAAAAGAAACTAATTTAAACCACACATAACTTGGCCAATCGGCTAAGTGCACTCTATTTATCCTATGGTCATGTTATCACAAAATTTCACTTAATTGGCTGCTAATCAGACAACTCTATGTAACTGTTTCAAAATAGCTTGTTACTTAAGCTTAGCCTCTTCATTTTGAGAGGGCTCTCTCAAAGGGGTTTATGATATTAGATAATGATGAAACTAGATGGCTAACTCTATTTGAAAAGTAACTTGATTTTGATGTATATAGGTTGAAAAGAATACAAGTCTGCAACCATTGGGCTTATGGAGTCAACAAATCAGTAAATTCAGTGAGAAAGGTTCCTTGACATGGAAGCTGAGGTAGATAAGAGTTTTTAACAAAGGAAAAT
This sequence comes from Pinus albicaulis, assembly GCA_034641835.2. NCBI lineage: Eukaryota > Viridiplantae > Streptophyta > Pinopsida > Pinales > Pinaceae > Pinus > Pinus albicaulis. The sequence continues at coordinate 973,244,587 of CM076579.1, forward strand.
CACACATAGAACATAGGGCAACATAGCCATTTCATCAATAAAGGAATTGAGCGAATAAACATATGAATTCTAAGTAATAAAGATGAAATCTACTACAAGTGGTACACATCAAAATATAGATTAGAAATACATTAAAAATTCCATGAGAATCTCAGGTATGTCAAGAAGAAGTCCTCTCTATTACTGATATAAGACAAAATAAATAAAGCATCAGTAGTGCAAAAAATATCCAACCCATTACAACTTCGATAATCTGCCTTTAAATAGACCTTCTTACATCAGAGATCATCTTACCCTTGGAGAGATTCATCAAATTCCTCTAATGACACCTTACATAAAAAAAAAAACATTTCTTTTAATCAGAAAATGACATCTATACTCTAAAACAATCATTTCCCTAATAGCACTCAAACTCCTATTTATTACATCAAACTACCTTATCTCTTAAAACAGTTACATATCTAACAACTAAGTCTCACATGTTCGAATAAGATATGAAATATCTGGTCACTACTTGACATATTAAATATCCTCCTCAGCATATGGAACCAAACCCTATTTCTCAAGAAAACAGAACCCTATCTTCAACGAAAACTTCAGCTGATGAGATGTCTTCATTGCATGGTCTTCCAATCATGGATGTTTTCTGGAAAGGTCCCTTGACCTATTGGATGTGTCCACCTGTCCAAAAATTCTCTTAAACTACTTAGAAACCTTCAAAGGTAGCTCGCTATGAAAATAGGGTAGTTTTGTAGCGTGCTTTCGTAGCATTCAAAAAATGACCTTTTCACTCAAAATTTCTGCTTCTTTTCTCTTGCATGGTGTCCATCATGAAATGACACCTCATAATCACCATTCTCCTATCTTGAAAGCTGCAAAAAGTGGTTTTAAAGGTAAAAATACAGCTACAGAAATTTTCGTAGCGTTTTCCTGGCTTCAAGCCTAGGAAACGCTATGAAACTGTGGAAAACTGTGAAATTTCCAGATTTTTACCTTGCCTTAAAAAAATAATCTCCACCTATATAAAATTGGTATTCAACATGCCATTATCCTCTTAAAACATAATCAAACTCAGCTTAAGATCCTTGAGGTGTTTCCTCTTCATTAATGATGAGTTGAGCTATGGGTTCCTCAGCTATAGTCATCTTTAAGCCCTTATTCTCCAGTTCCTCATGGATCAATTATAACTGCTCTTGGAGGTCTTTGACTTGGTCCTTCAGTTTTCTATTGCTATATTTCAAGTGCGGGTTCATTCTTCTAACATGCTTCACCTCTTTCCTTAATGGCAAAGTCCATTTGATTAATTGTTGTGTATTATCTTGGGTCTTTGACACACTATCAACCTGCTCTTCCCAAATCTCTTTCATTTTCTCAAAATTCATTTTTTGGACATTGTATTTCCTTTCCTCTTTATTCAAGACTGCTATTTCATGATTTTTGTAACTTCAATTGTTCCTCAAGGACATCAATCTCTATTTTTTCAATGATTTTCTCCTTTCCTTTCTTTTGCTTGGTGACTAAATCTTTTTTTGCAGGTGATGAAAGGTCAATGATACTCGGTGGTGGCTGAATAGTGTCAGTGACCTTCTGAACTTATTTACTGCTTTCCAACATTTTTCTAGCATGTCTTGTCATGGGTTTCCTATCCTGAAACATGAAACTTGCATCCTCACCTTCAAACTCTAAATTCTTTGTTGATTTGACTTTCTTGAGCTTCTTTCGTCCCTCATCTATGTCCTTAGCTTGGACTATGGGAGTCTCTTCAATATCAATAGCATGTAGAATGTCTTCTAAATTTCCCTTCGATACCATTTGGCTTCTTGCAGTCCTTTTGTTGCCATGTTTTCTCACATTTTGCTCTTATTTTGCAGGTTTTCTCACACTAGACTTTTGTTTTGCAAGTGTAACAGCAGGTGTATCAACTTTCTGTAATTCCTCTGTTTCCATGATTACTGGTTCACTTTGCTCTGCTCTTAAAGGTTCACTTTGTTCTGCCACTAAAGATGGTGTTATACCTTTAGGTTTAGGATTTTTTTTAGGGGTAATGGCATCCACTTCAAAACCACTGACAAACAGAAAAGAAGACCAGTCTCTGCCTAGTCTTTTTAACTCCTCTAAAACCAACAACTTTATTAAACCATGATGAAAGAGTGAGGTTTCACTTCCTTTAGATTTAGCTATAAATTTATCTGCCATTTTTCCTAAGCTTCTATATAAGTAAAAAGGTAGATCAAGAGATTTCTTACCAACAAAATGTAGCAAAAGCCTGAAGTGGTAAGAATACACCTTATGATACCTCCCTTTACAAGTGAAGTATTTCTGAATGACAAGAAGTAGCTTTGAGAAATCGTATTTCATGTAGCTCCTTGGAATGGCATTTGTAAGTTCAACCTCACTATGTTCTATCTTGATAAATTCCTTACAGTCCTGCATATTGAATTTGAAACCTTTCAACCATTATCCTTCCCCTCTTGGAATTCCTGTTGTTGCTGCAATAGTCTCTGGTGTTATAGTGAGGTTCAGCATTCCTACTTTTGCAGCTATCCCATTGATATTTAGGGCAAACTCTTTACAAACTTGTACATGGCATCCTTGCAATATTTGGCAAAATTGCAAACACCCTGTTCTTCTGAAAACTTATGAAGCTATTGGGTCTTCATTTATCAAGTTCATGTCTGATGGCTCATATCTGAGATAGTGGCCACCTATGTTTTTCTTCCTTTTTGCAGCCATGGTACTTTTATGTCTTCTCTGCCTCACTTGATCAATGATACCTACAAAACTTTGAAAATGCCAGCCACAGCTTGGGCTTAGTAAAATAGCTCTCCAGAGCTCAATAACATGCAAAGAGGGAGTGGAGAATGAAAAATGACTCAATTAGGAAATATTTTAAAGTTCGATGACAACTCATGGCATAATTATGACTCATACATACTTAAAATGGTAATAATGACTTCGGCCATGACCATTGTACATTGATTTAACCCTAACTGACTCGAATGACATCTATCCTAACCCTTTCAATCATTGACTGACACCTAGCAGTTGTTTTGAAAAGACAGATAGGAATACCTCCTTTCGTAGCGTACTTAGTGTATTTCTAGGCAGTTTCACTACAAAAGTATTAGCAGTTTCGTAGTGAAAAGTGCATTTTTTCTGTGTAATTCACTACGAAAGTAGGGATTCTTGGCTAAAATGACCTTTTCAGAGTTGTAAGCTTGGGAAATGAAATATGTTAGGAAATAATGAATAATATGACATGAAAAGACTTGAATAGGGGTGGGTTTGGACCTTAGGATAGGATAATAAGAAAAAATTGAAATTTTCCTTAACCAAGTAATGAAAAATGAATTCTATGACCATACCTTTGACACATAAACCTCTAAGACTATGTCAAATGATGTTTCATTTTTTTCTAAGTGATAAAAGTATATATACCATACTTCTACCCATGCAACTAAGTTATCCATGACTTAATCCTAATTGAAAGAGTGTTGATTTTGCATCTTGGAGAAAAGAAAAGGGGATAAAGAGGCTAATGGATGGCTTAACACATGAAACAGGACTTAGAAGTTGAAAGTGGGGGATTAAACCTGATAATATGGTACCAAGATGCTTTTGGAGCAGAATGATTGAAATATGCGATGGTAGAGATTAGATGGAGGAAAAAGTTGCAATATGAAATATGCGATATCACAATCGCAATATCGCAAAGGTTGGAGTGGTAAAGATTAATAGGAACAAAACAAAAGCTGTGAAAGGCGTTTTGCGATGCAGCAGAGTTTGGAATCGGTCTTTGGAGCAGTAAGTATTAAAGAAACAAGGAAAAGGTGTGAAGTGTAGTTGCGATGGGTGACGTGGCGGTGGGACCGGCGGCGGAGCGCGATCACAATATCGCAATCGACGTCTGAAAGGGGTAAGTCTTAAATAAACAAGGAAAAGGTGTGAAGTGCAATTGTGATGGGTGATGTCACGTTGGGACCGGTGGCGGAGCGTGATAGTAATATCTCAATCAACATTTGAAAGCGGTAAGTGTAAAGGAAAAAACTAAACATTGCGGAGTGCGATGTGCAAAAATGGATTGCGGTAAGTCTTAAGGGAAAGGAAAAATGTCGCGATTTGTGAAGTACAATAGCAGAAATTTCGAGGAAAGGCGGAGTTCAACCTTGGATGGTTTTTCAAGAATTTTGTGACTAAAAAATGTGCGATAGCTGCGATGAGGGAAACGAAGGAACAGAGTGTAACATAGGTGTTTGGAAGCGACTACAAAGATGGAAAATGAAGCGGGGAAGCAGCACAGAGCTGTTCTAGGGTTTTATCAATAATTCTTGCAATACTTGTTGATCCATGCACGAAAAGGAGATGAAGTGTGTGATAAAAATAGTGAACAGAAATAATTTTTTTTGGCTTGTGGGAAAGTCTACTCCCCTCGAGCTCTACTGACTTAGATGAGAAGGGAAGTCTAGATCCACAGCTTTTAGATTTTTATCCTCTATTCTATTACTCATAAGAAAATAAAAACTATAGCAGCATGCTGAAAGAAAAACTTAAACAACAATGAAACTATCAGAAGAAAAACTAACTAAATGACAGAAACAAAACTAGCTAAATTACAGAAAGGAAAGACTGGTAACAGTAGACAAGCTGAGGCACATGGATTGGGCCCTAATCCACAATCCTAGCTCTCTGAAACTTAAATTAGTCGAATGAAATCAGTTTGCTCATTTCATAAAAGAATAACCTCATACATCTTTGAAATTTTGATCACTGAGTAAGATAATAAAAAGCTCAATAGCTTGAAACAAAGTTTCAACTAGAATCGATTGGAATTGACTAACTCTTCCTAGCTCTAGCTCTGCTCTATTTTTTCTACAGGGTAGCTACCAACAGCTCCCTAGAAAAAGGTGATTGAATCCACTTGACTCCCAGTAAACAAAGATTGGGTGCACTCCTCTTTGAGTTGCTTGGTTGCCTCTGGAATTGAATTGCTGGAGAGAATCCTAGGGGATCCTTTGGCCACCTTTGGAATTCAGATTGTTGGAGAGAATCTTTGGGATCCTTCGGCTACCTTTGAGAGTTAAGGAGGGTGGAAAATCCTCCTATAATTTCTCTTTGTTGGCTCCTCCAAGCCTTTATGATAAAATCCTTATAAAAATGGTAATGATTCATGATTTTCTACACTCAACCTCATATTAGGCACTTAGAGTATGTTAGCCTTAATCACTGCCTATACTAGCATCATAAAACCAAATAATAATAAAAATGCAAGAAAAAAAGATCTAAGAAGGAAAAAAGGTGACCATTAACCCCTCCAAATATGTCTAATGATGGAGCTCATCACTTGTCCCTAGGTCCCATTGATATTTTATGAAGAAAACCCCCTGGAAGCTCCCATAATCCTACATCCATGCATTTGGGAGGCTCTGGACGCATGCATAAGCCTACATGCCTACTTCCAAGGAATAATTTTCCTAAACCTGTGCCTACGTCTGCGAGATTTAAGGCACTTTTCAAGCCCATAATTTTGGCCACTGCCCAGAAATTATTGTAAATTCCATAATCCATTAAACACATGATGACAAGATTAACAAACCAAAAGCTGACTCTAGGACTAGGTCTGACCATCCCCAACCAGGACCGAAATTCTGTAAAACACTTGGCATGAATGAAATCTACAGGTCTAGGATACAAGACAGAGCATGAATTACTGAAAAATCTTATGAAACATTTCAATAAGGATAATCACCCTCTCCCATAACCATATATGAAATCAATTAGGTTTTACATCCATCATTTTAACAACTACAAGTAAATACATGAAATAACCATGACATGAACCAATAATTTAAACAAGCTTATAACCAAAATAAAACCATGGAAATAAAAGTGAGATAAAAACCATTAAATCCACATATGAATAGGTACAAAATCAATAGAACTTAGCTTCTATTAAACATAGGCAAATACCGACCAGGTTCGAGATTTCCACGTTCCACATAACCATAAACATGGCTGAGCCAAATCTCTCTTCAGCCAGTCACCCCCGTGCCATATGTTGGTGTCCAGATATGAACAATGTTCAACCTCTTTTCCACATAAATTATCAACCCAAGGGTGTTAGTTATTTCAAGACTAACGACACGGTATATGCAGGAGCAATCACATGACCTGCTGTAGATCACAGGCTTAAATCCATAACACACAAACTACTGTAAAAACAATTAAAATAAATTTCAGAATAAAAAATACATTCACATAAATTTAAATATTATACTGTAACAACAGTAATGAAATCAAACTAGAACATGGAAACAATAAAACGAAAGTAAAACGCAGTGCCTGATCAGAAGAGTGGGCCCAACTCTCTGATCAGGGCTGCGGTAAACTCACAACTTACAGGTGAAACAACAAGATGTTGTGCATTAAATTAATGGTAGAATATACTGTTACAAGATATGTATGTAACTGGGCTTAAACCCGATTCACAGCCGCAGGCCCTCTTTATACCAATGTTTTGGAAATCCTCGATTCCCTTCAGCAACTCAATATTTACAAAAATATACTTTGTTACAATAGCAACCTAGTTGCCCAGAAAGAAACCATAAAAATGCCTTAAATAACACTGGTGTGAAACAAATTTTGTTACGTTGTAACAGCAAATGAAGGTAGCGCTGGAAATTATGGGTTGTTCCACGACTCACGATTGTAACCTTCCTGCTTTCGCTAAATCTGTAGAAATATCGGAATTGATATTGCAAAAAGGTAAAACCTCCATGACAATTACTTTATTAATCAAATGTCCCATGAAATATAAAATAAAGGGGTTTACCTCATGCATTTTAAGAACAAAAATGGTGCAAAGAGATAGAAAAATGGGATAAAATGGGAGAGAAAAGTATACAAAACTGGTGCCCAACATCTCCCCCCAACTGGTCTATTTGCATGTCCTCATGCAGCTCATTGTCTCCTCAAATCTGGATTAGACTGACTGTGACTGGCATGAAGTTGTGTGATATCATATTCTTCAGCCATTTCTGTCCCTAGTGGTTTATATCCTTCTGTCAAAACAACATCCTTCCACCAATCTGGATCAACATTGTATGCAAGAGTATATCACTTGGCTAGCAACTAGATAAGGGGAAACTAAAACCTCAGTCCCATCCATCTAACCCCATAGGTATGAATACATGCTACGAAATGTGGCATCCTCTCTAGAGCCTGTGCAAAGTTAGGTGCCCCAAATGGTTCTCATCCTCTGACGGCTGAGGATGACAACATCCACCTTTTCTGACAACTGTCTAGTGCTTCTTTACAGAACATCGTAATCTTTTCAACACATAGGTTAGCACACCATTTTTAGGTTGCCAACATGTGTTCTCTACAGCCCTCAATCTGTAGAAATGTGTAATTCTTGTTATAAATGTTTGAGGACTGACCATGCTCCTTCCTCATCATTAACGGCCTTCCGATTTGATTTTCTTCAAATGTATCCCAGACCTTTCTCCACTTAATCTGATTGATGGTATAGGAGGTAAAAGTTCTTAAATTAATGTCCCCCACGAATGGAATAGGGTTAAAGGACTGATCATGCCTCAAGAAATACCCATGCATGTAGAGCTCGCACATTAAGTGTTGTCCTATGATATCATGAATTTTTAAAATACGGAGAAATTGAATGGGGTCCTCAATTTTGTACCAAATCTCCTTATATATAATTTCAAGACAAAAGAAAAGAAATTGCTTGTGAAGGAATAAGGCATAGCTATGTGTAGGAGGTCTACAGGCCATTACCTGTTGTGCCAGGGAGAACATCTTCTCCTTATCTGATTGCATCAACTGCACTTGTTCTTCCAATTCTTCTATCCTAGCCTTCTGTTTAGCTTTTTTTAGTTGTGTTTTATATAACTGATCTATGTATCCTGTGACAACTCTGGCAGCCTATTCTCGAACCCGAACTGTTTCTTTCTTATGGTCACTCGTAGCAAACTGCCACTTCTGGATCTCAACGGCCAATAAAAATTGTCGGCCTTCAAACAACTCTTCAATCGGGCCAGTCTAGGTGGCTATAGAGGAGACCTCGATTTTTTGCTTTATTTCCCTCCATTTGTAGATTTTTACCTTCTTTTCAGCCTAGAAACTTTCTTTTTCAAATCCTGAACCTCCCTTTTCATTCTCATGGTTTCACTGAACTGCAGCTTATACCTCTTCTTGAGAGGTAACCTTCTTTTCTCACACTATTCAATCCATTCTTGTTTTACAATAAATTTAGTTTTTGTGCCTATGACAAGCTCAGGAGGTGGCGGTACCCATAGGATTTCTCGATGGGTTCTTAAATACAAGTTTGGTGGGCTTCCTAACTTCGAGGGGCTTCTTCCTGCAATCATCTGCAACTCGCCCATCTGATCATGTCCCTTACGGCTGCTACGCGTTCGATGTTTCCTGAAGTCTATCTTCCTTACGAGCTCACAGTTGTGGCAAGAGGAATTCGATAGTGGATTGAACGAACATTGTTCCAGCAGGGCCTAAGCACTAATCAGAACAACTACTTCCTCCATTAATTATTGTAGGTTTTAACCCTGAACAAAAATTATCTACACATGAATATTATAACAGAAAATAAACAATAGCGAGAGCATAAAACATAAAACAGATAAACACAGAGATTTTCCCCTGGATCCCAAATCGGGACGACCAGCTTGATTTTTCATTATATTCCTTTTGGTGTTACAACACATATATATACATGCCGAAGCATACATAAAACCCAATCCATTAACCCTGGATTAGAACATAACCGTAGTTCCCTTGACCGGATCTACAAAATACCAGGGGCCGAAAACCATCGAACCCCAAAACCGTGTGCAAAACCATGGGCGTGGACCGCCCAACGGAAATTAAGGACCAAAATTTTTTGTCAAGGCACTGCCCCAGACACCCACAGGGGGGTCTATCGCCCCCATGTGACCCCCCCATTGCGCCCAACACAAAGGGGGGGCTATTGGCCCCCCTCTTACCCCCCCGCGCGTGCTTAGTCATGGAAAGAATATAACACATACCCAACATTCTCCCACTTGTTGTTTTCTTTCCACGGAGGGCAACAAGAGAGCTTAATCATTTGGCCAATTATTCAACACCCATTGTTTCTCTACACCAAGAGAACTTCTGAGTGCTCACAGACTTCGTCAATGCATCTGCAACATTCTTCAAAGTGTCCACCTTTACCAGTAACACCCTTTTAGCCTCAACCATATCTCTAACAAAGTGATATTGAACATCGATGTGCTTTGTCTTTGAATGATAAGCAGGGTTCTTAGCCAAGAAAATTGCACTTTGGCTATCACAGTCTATCCTTATAGCTTGTTGTACCAACCCCATACTTGAACACAATCTCTGCAACCAAACTGCTTCCTTGCTTGCATGATTGGCTGCTATGTATTCTGCCTCTGTAGTTGAAAGCGCCACTACAGACTGTCTTTTACTCATCCAACTGACTGCACCTCCAAATAGGCTAAACACATACCCACTTGTAGATCTTCTTTGGTCCGGATCTCCAGCCCAGTCTGCATCAACAAAACCACGAATGTCCAACATTCTTTCCAATCACAGTGCTTCACAGTAGCATAAGCATAAAAATACTGGTGCCAAATGTCTGAAAACACCCATTGTTGTCCAGTTACTCTGTTACACCAGGTTTGACATAAGCACTGTAATATCCCCAACATGTGCAATATTTGGTCATCTGGACATTTGTGATAAATTCTGCCTGCACTTGCATATGGAACACGAGACATATCCTCCTCTTCTTCTTGTGTCTTGGGACACTGTTCAGAAGATAGCTTTACACCTACAGGAATAGGAACATTCACTGGTTTACTATCCTGCATATTGAACCTCTGCAATATGGTCTCGACATACTTCCTCTGGTTTAACCAGAGCTTCCTCTTTTCCCAATCTCTCTTAATTTCCATGCCCAAAATATAGTGTCCAGCACCAAGATCCTTCATGTCGAATTTGGAGAACAACTGGGTCTTCAAATCTTGGATAATTTCTTTGTCATTTCTGATGTTGCTGTGTCCCATACGGACAAATAAATAACACGTGTAATTAATTTAAAAAAAAAACACGGTGATCCTCCTTGCTTACGGTGAAGCCAGAGTGCCGTATGTAGGTATCAAATTTCTGGTACCATTAACGATAGTTGTTTTAGCATACGAACTTCTTCAACACCATACAGTTCTTTCACCCTTTGTAAAGCCTTCGAGTTTAGCCATGTGATCTCCTCTTCTAGATCCCCATGAAGAAATTTTGTCTTCACATCCATCTGTTCTATCTCAAAATCAAATGCAGCAGCAACAAATAAAAGTAATCTAATAGAAGTAACTTTGGCAACAGGAGAAAAAATATCACCAAAATAAATTCCCGGCACCTCGAAATAACCTTTTGCTACCAACCGAGATTTGTATTTCTCCACCTTGCCTTCAACATTCATCTTCTTCTTAAACACCCATTTTCTCCCGATGGGCTTCCTTCTAGCCGGAAACTCCACCAGATCCCATGCCTCATTTTTGTGTAAGGATGCCATTTCATCAACCATGGCCTCCTTCCAGAGTTTTCCATCCTCTGAATCTACTGCCTCCTTGACAGTTCTGGGATCATCATCAGTTAGAGTTAAGGAAAAACCTGAATAGAAAGCAAATGGACTATACCTTTCTGGTTGCCTTCTTTCCTAAACTGATCTTCTCATAACTAGAGTTTGTGGCTCTTCCTCTTTTGAATCTTCTTCTGATGTAGAGTCTGATTCATACTCCTTTATTTCAAACTCTATCTTCTCAGGTTCCTTTGGTATGACTTCATCTTTAACAACATATTTCACCTCTCTAAACACCACATCTCGGCTGTACACGACCTTCCTTGTTTCCGGGTTCCAAAGCTTGTAACCTTTTAAACCATCCTTATACCCAATAAAGATGCCTTTGATTTATTATCAACTTGATCCTTTTAAGCACAGAACATGCTTTTATGCATCACATCCAAATACCCTTAGATGTGAAAGAGAGGTTTGCAGTCCATGCCTCCTTAACAGGTCTTATCCTCCAGCAAGTGAAGGTGATACGTAACTAGATAGCATGCATTCTCTTGCCTCTGCCCGAAATTCTTGTCTAACTTGGGGTACCATGAGCATGCTTATTTCCTTTTCCATCATTATTTTGTTCATTCTTTATGTGACTCCATTTTTTGAAGTTGTGCTGACGATCTTAACATTATATACCACACTTTGTACGAACTCTTCAAATTCCTTCTTGCTGAAACTCTCCGTGTTGTCCTGGTACCTTTAGCATCTTCATACATGCGGGTTTTCCACCCAGACGCAGTGCTAAATCATCAAAGGCACAATTTCTTCGTCAGAAAATATATCCATGTATTCCTTGAGAATTCATCTATAATTGACAAGTAGTACACATAATTACCTAGATATGGAACCAACAGATTTCCAAACACATCATTATGCACAAGATCTAATATCTTGTTCGCCCTCTTAGCACCAGAAGGGAAACTCGCCCGATTCTGCTTCCCATATATGAAATGTTCACCGAAATCGAAATACAGAGATAAATTAGACATAAATTCTATCATACAATTACTGTGCAATATTCGAAGGCCCTTCTCTCCAATATGTCTAAGTTTTTGATGCCATGGCATGGTCTTTTCTCCAGAGACAGCTAGGCTTTCCGCTCCACTTTTAGGAACCATAGAATTGTTACACCCATCAATAACAGTGCTACCTTGTAGCTTGTACAGAGTTCCAGTCTGAACTCCCCGCATTAATACCAGTGCTCCCCGAACCATCTTGCAGGCATCTTTCTCGAACACTGTTTTTACACCTGCATCATCCGTCTTGCTTAGTGGTTGGCTTGTCACGAGAATATGCAAAGCACGGAGGCTAATCCTTTGCTATGGCTTAAACAGCCTTTCCACGTACGACGGTCGGCGCTGTCATACCCCTGGAAGACGCTCACACATCATATTTCTCATACTCGCAGAACCACTCCCTATGGGGAGTGAAGTGAAAGGATGCACCTGAGTCAATCAACCATGACTCATGATCTACATGTGTATTTGAAGAAGAAGCCAAATACACATCCCCACCTTCATCTGAGGTGGTTTTTGCCTCTACAGAAGGAGCACCATTAGATCCCTTTCCTTTCTCAGGAGCTTTAGATCTGAACTCCTTTTTGTAGTGCCCTTCCTTTCCGCATTTCCAGCATACCTTTACAAACTTTCCAGGAGATTTAGATCTCCCTCTAGATTTGGATCTCCCCTTAAGGACTTATATTTACATTTTGGATTATAAATACGGATAAGGCGTAACTCCATTACGGCCACTCATATTTCTCCCATCTCATTTTCACTGGTAAGCGGGTGAGACACGCGTGTGCGAAATTCAAGGTAGTTGTGTTGCTACCTGTTGGGTAACTGGGCCTGCTCCCGTTATACGTGTTTTCTGTGGTAGATTGCACTCCTTCATCGTGGGATTTTAAATATCAACATATTACGAGTTGCCAGAAAAGGAATGAAGGTGTTCGAGATGCTGTGCGAGTCTCCATCCTTCATCACCAGTTGCTGAGCTTTTCCACGGGGAACAAATTATTCACCAGAGACTTAGATTGGTATAAAGTCCCAAGTTTTTCCCACAAATTCTTCGCCGTAGCTTCCCTAGATACATTCAACAATACTGAATCTGAGACACACAACCGTATTGTGCTCTTAGCCTTCCGATCCAGTTTCTTCTAGTCTTCATCTGACATTGTCGTTGGTTTAGTACCTGGATCTACTACGATCCACTGATCTTTATCCACCAGCAAATCCTCCATCTTGAGCTTCCACAACTCAAGACTCTGACCATTAAATTTCTCGATCTCTATCTTTCCGCCGCTCACCATCTTCCTTCACCACAAGAATCGATCCCACAGATCTCCCACTGAACAGGGTCTACCATAGGCTCGAGCAAAAAACCCTTAGCAGCAAAGGCGTCCCCTTGAAGCCGAAACAGCTCTGATACCAAATGTAGATTTTAATCTTGAACAGAAATTATCTACACACAAATATTATAATATAAAATAAACAATAGCGAGAGCATAAAACATAAAACAGATAAACACAGAGATTTTCCCCTGGATCCCAAATTGGGACGACCAGCTTGATTTTTCATTATATTCCTTTTAGTATTACAACACATATATATATATATATACATGCTGAAGCATACATAAACCCTAATCCATTAACCTTGGATTAGAACATAATCGTAGTTCCCTTGACTGGATCTACAAAAATACCAGGGGCCAAAAATCATCGTACCCCAAAACCATGTGCAAAACCATGCACAAAACCATGGGCGTGGACCGCCCACCGGAAATTAAGGACCAAAAAATTTCGCCAGGGCGCTACCCCAAACCTCGACAAGGGGACTATCGCCCTCCCCCTCTTACCCCCACGCGCATGATTAGTCGTGAAAAGAATATAACACATACCCAACAATCGTTTGGGCGAGCGAAATCCCCTCGCTCCTCTAGGCATCATGGACTGGAACGAAGAACGGGGGACAAACTCATCATCCTCATTTTTGGCTTGAGCCAGAGGTTCACGCATTACTACCTCATCCGGGAGTCGATGTTGGTTCTTGTGGGGTAGCATCGATTACGAAGCTTGTTTCCCTTCTGTCCTCTTTCTCTTTTTTCATCATTTATTATTATAGGGTCAATACTGGTTCTTGTGTGACAATATCGACCTCCTAGTTTATTCCTTTTCTACCTTCTCGTTCCTCGTGAATTTCTTCTTTTTCCACAGTCGATACTAGTCCTTGAGGGATAATGTCAATTTCACAGGCTGACTCCTGTTCTAGCCAAATCGGGGGTGGTTCTTGTGTAGCACCCCCACTTATTTCAACATCCATATCTGCTTAGGTAGGTGATGATGTTTCTTTCAAAACAACATCACTTTCCATTCCTCTGTCCGCCATTTCACTCCCTTGTTTTTCATTGACAAAATTCGACGACTATATGACAGTCTCGACTTCCTGAACAATATACATAATTACTTCATCAGTGGATTCCTCAGGCGAGGCTGGTTATTGTGTGATAGCGTCATCTATGTCACCAATTATCTCCTCCATTCTCATTTCTTTAGGTTATTCCTTATCAACCTCCATTTCCACTTCTTTGGGTTCCTCCTGATCAATCTCTGTTTCCATTTGTTCGGGTTCCTCTTGATCAATTTCTTCTGAATTTTCTTCTTTTGCCAAGCCAGCCAGAGAGACGGGTTCCTCTTCTTTAGCAGCAATAATGCCTGATATCTCTTCTTCTGAGGATCCACAGAGTTCCGTCTAGGAGATTCGAAGCCTGTTTATTGCATGCATGACCAATAAATGCACCAATTCGTGGTTGGAGAGCACTGCCGGCATCCAGCGCGAATGTCGAGTGGACTGGGCCATGTGCTGCAACTGTTTCAATAGGAATAAGGGAATATTTAAGGCATGCACTTGAGCCTGTGGAAATCGAAGGTGCGTTAGAATTTTAAAATGATACTTAAACAGAGTTGTGGCTTGGCCTTCGCAAGTGATGTATTTTATTACAATACTTGTTACTTCGTTCCAAGGATATGGCACAGTCTTGTGCTCATATCCTCTACCCATTTGAACAACACTTTCCCCTGCCTGTAAGAATAATTCGAGAAATTCCGGGAGAGAAACTCTCCGAGCAAACCATTGTTTCCCCTGTTGTCTCAGCCCACTAACCTCTGCAAATACCTCTTCTGTGACAGGAACTTCCAGTCCTCTGACCCACGAGTAATTCTCGTCTAAATTAAGTGAAAAATCCCTTGTAATTCCCCTATCAAACCCCTGCAATCTATCGAAGTAGGTATCCCACACTGCATCGACACATATTTTCCACACCGTTGGATCGCTGCAGACTGAAGCTGTGTTTTTAGGCTCATGCCGCACAACTAGCCCACCCATACTTTGGGGACTTGTAGCAGCACTTCTTGGAACAACAAACCATTGGGCGAAATGGTGGATACCAAATTCAGAAGAACAACATGGTGAAAATGAAAGGTGGTAACGGTAATATGGATGGTAATTATTGGAAACTGAGAAAAATCATAAAATAATATGGGAAGTGTAATGAATAAAAGTAATAATTATTTAGTATGGAATGGAAAGGACATATTACGGATCCCAACACGTATTGAATTATTATACAAAATTTTGATAGGGATCGTAAGGTGTACCACACACAGAATGTCATAATGATTTATGAGGTCATTATTACGCCGTCCTTGAACTATGACAGCGCCCCCCCAACTTAAATTTTTTTCGTCCATGGAATTAAAGTCTTCACATGGTATATTTAATTAAATAGGTAAAATTCACGTGGAGGCGTACTTGTTGGCCTACCTGGATGAAGGGACGGTTGGTAGGATGTCAACGCGGTAATGATGCGGAGGGAGTAACAGCAGTACGAGAAATAGCATCTGGAGTAACAGCAATGCGAGTAACAACATCTGGAGTAATAGCAATGTGAGTAGCAGCATCTGGAGTAATAGCAGTGTGAGAAACAACATCCGGTGTAACAACATCTGGAGTAATAGTAGTGCGAGTAGTAGCATCCGAAGTAACAGCAGTGCGAGTAACAACATCTGGTGTAACAACATCTGGAGTAACAACAATGCGAGTAGCAGCATCTGGAGTAACAGCAATGCAAGTAATATCATCCAGTGTAACAGCATCTGGAGTAACAATAGTGTGAGTAGCAGCATCCAGAGTAACAGTAGTGCGAGTAATAGCATCCAATGTAACAACATCGAGTAGCAGCATCCAGTGTAACAACATCATGAGTAGCAGCAATCGAGTAATAGCATCATGAGTAGCAGCAACCGAGTAATAGCACCATGAGTAGCAGCAACTGAGTAATAGCACCATGAGTAGCAGCAACCAAGTAACAACACTGTGAGTAGCCGCAATTGAGTAACAGCACCATGAGTAGCAGCAATCGAGTAACAGCACCATGAGTAGCAGCAACCAAGTAACAACACCATGAGTAGCAGCAACCGAGTAACATCACCATGAGTAGTAGCAACCGAGTAACAACACCATGAGTAGAAACAACCGATACTTAGAAAAAATTTCTTTGATTTTTACTCCTTTGTAGTAACTCCTGCAAAAATACAACAAGATAAACAATATAATTCTTTATTATTTTATTATTATTTTTATTTTATTTTATTTTTATTATTTATTATTTTATTTTTTTTAAGACAAGGATGAAGAGGAAGAGTTCTCTGCGTTGATAACCTTTAAACCAGATTTCTCATAGAGGTGTTTGACAAAAGCATCCTTAGAGGCCAGGCGATGGTATAATCTCAGGTGATGTCCATTGATTATAAATGAAGCACGTGTATCATCAATTGTGACTAGCCTGACTGTTCCATTATCAAATAAAACGTCCACCTCATAAGGTCCCATCCAGTGAGTGCAAAGCTTTCCTTTAAAATCCTTGAAGCGAGAGTCATAGAGTAGTACCCAATCTCCACTCTAAAACACCTTGTTCTTAATAAACTTATCGTGCCATTTCATTCTCTGCTGCTGAATAGCAGTAGTTCTTTGGAAAACCATTGAATGGATTTCATCTAATTCATTGAGCTGGGCCAGTCGGTGTTTCTAGGCATCTGACAGATCCAAAACAACTTCAAGATTTGTTTTGAGTGTACAGATTTCAAATTCTATTGGAAACAACGGGGATTTCCCATAAACCAACTCGAATGGGGAAAACCTATTTGTATTCCGCCATGTTTTTCTGTATTCCTAGAGAGATTCAGGGAGCTTCTAAGCCCAATCCTAACGATGGTATGTTGTAGGTTTTGTTAATATATTTTCCAATGTCTTGTTCGTGCTTTCCACTTGTCCATTCGCCTAGGGGTGGTATGGAAATGTCACCCTATGCTTGACCTCATATTTCTGCATAAGCTTTGCTATCATGTTTGATGTGCACTGTGATCCTCCATCTGAAAAAATCTCTCTTGGAGTACCATAACGAGCAAAAATTTCTTCAAATAGAAAATTTGAGACCACCTTCTCTGTTGCTTTCGCAACAGCCTTGGCTTCTACCAACTTATTCATGTAATCAGTACAGACCAAGATGTGGAATTTTTGCTGGGAAGGTGGGTTAAACGATCCAACAAAGTTAATAGCCCATTTCTCAAAAGGCTCGAGGACTACCTGTGCCTGCAAAGGAATTTCATCAGCTCGACCGGGCTGCCCCATTCATTGGAAACTATCACACCTCCTGACATAATTCTTTGCATCGTGAAATATAGAAGGCCAGTAACATCCCATTTGTAGCACCTTATGTCATGTTCTTCTGTCTACAAAATTCCCTCCACAAGGGCCATCATGGGTAGCTCTCAATACCTCATAAATATCATCCTCAGACACACATCACCGAATATGCTTATCCGCTCCTGTATGAAAAAGGTATCCTTCCATCCAAGAATATTGGGCACTGTGATGAATAATTTTCCGATGTTCCCTATATGACAAATGAGGAGGCACTTTCTCTGTAGCAAGATAGTTAGCAATATATGCATACCATGGAGGTTTAGTAGAAACTGCAAAAAGATATTCATCGGGAAAACTATCTTCTATAGGTGTGCATTCATCATTGTTATCCATTCTAGATAGGAAATCAACAACTACGTTATCTTTTCCTGGTTTATCTACTATTGTGATATCAAATTCTTGAAGCAATAGCAACCATCTTGTAACACGACCATGAGTAGTAGGTTTATTCATCAAATACCTGATTTTTGTGCGATCAGTATGGACAATGGTATAATACCCAGTAATGTAGTGTCAGAACTTATTGACAGCAAAAATGACAGCCAATAATTCTTTTTCTGTCACTATGTAATTTAATTCAACAAGAATTAAATTCTTGCTGACATAGTAAATTGCATACAGTGTTTTGTTTACCTTCTGTCCTAAAATAGCCCCTACTGTTGTCTGAGAAGCATCGGTATGTATGTGAAATGGTAATGCCCAATCAGGTCCTCGGAGAATTGGAGTCGTGAAAACCAACCCTTTAATTTTCGTGAAAGCTGTCTCATAGTCTTCAGTCCACAAGAATTCTGCATCTTTTGTTAGAAATTGAAAAAGTGGATGTGCTATTTTAGCAAAATTTTCTATAAAACGTAAGTGGATGTGCTATTTTAGCAAAATTTTCTATAAAACGTCTGTAATAACCAGCACAACCAATAAATCTACATACCTATGTGGGTGTTTTGGGTACCGGAAAGTGTAATATTACCTCTAATTTAGCTGGATCAACTTGAATTCCAGCAGCTGAGAGAAAATGTCCCAATAATACTCCTTCTTCCTTCATCATAAGGTATTTGACTGTACTCAGAGATACATGGGTCTGCTTACATCTTTTGAGTACTTTCTCCAGATTTTCCAATCCTTCCTCAAATGAGTTTCCATATGGATTAAAATCATCCATATAGATTTCAATGCTATCATTAACCAAATCAGAAAATATTCCCAAGATTGCCCTCTAGAAGGTAGCAGGAGCATTACACAGGCCAAATGGGAGGACCCTATATGCAAGGGTCCCCATGGGCATGTGAAAGTTGTTTTATCCTAGTCTTCCGAGGCTATCTGGATCCGGTTATATCCACTTAATCTGTCTAGGAAGGAAAATAACTTCTTCCCATCCAAAGTATCTAAGACTTGGTCAATGAATGGCAAAGGGAAATGGTATTTTTGCATTGCCTTATTTAGTTCCCTGTAACCTACGCAGATCCACCATTTACCACTCTTTTTGGGAACAATAACTAGCGGAGATACCCATTGGCTATCTGCGATGGGGTAAATGAATCCTACATCCAAGAAATTTTTTAATTCTTCCTTGAAAATGTTTTTGAGAGCAGGATTCATTCTCTGTTGGGGTTGTCTTACAGGGCGGAAATATTCCTTAATATAAATATGATGAGTACATAAGTTAGCAGAGATCCCCTTCATGTCGGTATAATCCCAGGCAAAAGCTTCCTGATGATCTTGAAGGACTTTCAACAGTTGTTTTGTCTGGGATTCAGACAGGTTTGGGTTGATATTGAGTGTTTTCCCTGGTTCAATCTCAATTAGAATACTATCATGGGATGAGGTTACAAGAATGTCTTCAATGTCATCATCTGGTTCAAATTTTTCCTGTGTTTCATAGCTCATAGCAGATTCTAGAATCTGTTGAGTTGAATCGGAAACAGAATTGGAATCATTAATAAAAGTGTTAATGGAATCATCCTCAGTTTTTGTTTTGAATTGAAGGGCCTGCCCAATGGTGAGGTCTGGTATAACATCTTCATTTTCAGGTTCAGGCTCTTCTACAGATAGAGGTTTCTGACTGGTTAATAATTTTTCAGATGGGCTAGGTTTCACAGGAGGATAAAGAGTAATATTCTTTGTAAGTATCCCATTTGATATGATCATATGCCCAGATCGGCACCCTATGTAGGCGTCTGCAGTCGCAAGCCAAGGTCTTCCCAGAATAAATGGGTGACCACCAACTGAAGATCGAGTTTGTAATACAAGAAGGTCCACAGGGTAATGCCATGAATCTACTGAAATACTCACATCTTCCAATTTCCCTACTAGTTTAATTGTAGACCTATCTTCTAGTTCCAGGATAGTAGGGGTTGGTTTAATGTTTCCAAGACCTAATTTGTCCATTGTTTTAGAGGTGATAATGTTGATGGAAGCTCCCAAATCTACCAGTACATTTGGGATTTCAACCCCATTGATTTGTACTGTCAGAATCAGGTTTCCTGGGTCTCCGTATTTTAAAAGCATGATCTTTCCTAACATAATGTCGGATAATATTCCCATCACATGAATGGTTAATGGATCCTTAGGTTTCTTCCCTAGTTTCTTAGAGCAGTATTCTTTAAGGGTTTTTGCATATATAGGTACATCCCTCATAGCCTGTAGCAGGGGTATTTTAACAAAAAGCTTTTGTAGTTCCCCTAGGAAATCAAACTCTGCTTGAGGGTTCGGTTTATTCAAGGTCAGTATTTCAGGATATGGAGGAGAAGTTGAATGACCTTGATTAGGAACCAATTGGGGAGGTGTCTCGTTCATTATGTTTTGGTCTGATTTGTCCCCAACTGTCCTCCGTTCTGGTTCTGTATCTTCATTGTCAATCTGTTCTATAATAATAGGTGAAGTGGGTGCATTTACTACCCACCCAGATCGTAGGTTTATCTCATTAAGTCCAGTGGTATAAATGTTGTAAGATGAAAGGTTAAGAGTGTATGTTTGTTGGACCCATTTATTATTAGGATTCGGGTTAGGCTAGATAGGAAGCTAGGGTCTAATGGTTGGGTTTCCTGGAGGTACATTGGAGGGAAACTGAAGTTTTTGTTGAGGCATAGACTGAGGAAATTGACCAGTAGGAGAGGGTCCATGCCAGTTCTGATTCCATGAAGGATTCGGACTGGCCTCGGGAACCCATTGTTGCCAAGGGGGATACTGATATTGAGACCACATAGCTAAAAAAGGTGCAGATTGGGGGCCCATATTAAAATTATTAAAATACTAAGATGGGTCCTGAAACATACTTGGATTCATAGCTGGTGGTTGAGGTTTCCATGGCTTCTTCTGCCCCATGAAGTACAGCTGGTCTACCATGCTTTCTTCACTTTCCCCTTGAAAAGTTGCCTTCAAAAGAAGGACACGAGCTGATCGCATGAGTCTGTTCACAGATTGTGCAGGCTTCCATTGTGTTTAATGAGCATTCCTTCAAAGCATGCTTCTTTTTGCACTATGGACATAATATAGCCATAGTCTTTTCCAACTCCATTTTTTTTTTCTTGCAGAGTGTCCATCTGGGTGGATAATGTGCTCAGGATATCATTCCTTAGGTTTTCCATTAGTTTTCCAATTTCTTCCTTTGTAACCCCTCCATCGAAAGTCTTTGATGACCAAATTCCTTGTCCACTCCTTGCAGCCCCCTGTGAATACTTAATGCAATAGTCACAGATAGTGTCGAAGTCTTCTTTCGAAATATCCCCTTTTCCTAATATGTTCAAAAGTTGCAAGGAGTCTTCCCTAAGTGCTTACTCCAGGTCACTATGGCCAAACCTCTGCAATATGTACTTGAATTGTTCCACACAGTCCTCCTTGTTTTCATCCTCTTTCTATGCAAACTTAAAGATTTCCTCCTTAATGTCATGGGATTTACAATAATCTTGGTATTTTTCCAAGAAGGCTTCTTCCATCCCTTCCCATGAGGTAATCGTGCTCCCTCCTAAACCCAAGAACCATCTCAGGGCTGTCCCCTTCAGGGTAGCAGGAAATATTTTCAATCTCTGAGTATCAGCAATATAATCGTATCCTCTACAAACAATGTCAAATTCGAAGAGGAACATATCAGGGTCTTCAGAAGAAAGCCCATGGAAACTAGGAAGAGCTGTTAAAGGGATTGGTTTCATCGATGCATCACCTGTAACGTTTTCGATACTCATACCCTCCAATACTCACTTGTAATTTCGAATGGTTCTGCAGCTGGTACTTGGATTGATTCAACTGTGGGAGGTTTCACCGCACTTCGTTGGTCCCTTGGTGACTCAAAATCCTTCAGGAATTCTCTCTCCAAATCGGAATTGCTTAATTCGACTACAGAAGGTTTTACAACACTTCCTTGGTTTTGTGGTGATGAAAAACCTTTTGGGGGTTCTCCTTCCCAATTAGAATTTCTCAGTTCTTCTAATCCTCTACTTGCTATTTCTTCCCCTTCTACTAATGGTAAGGATGTTTCTCCCACCGATACCCTGTTTATTAAATCTTCCATCATCGAAAGAATACCTTCTGGTATCGTGGATGGCACTGGTTTCTCCACAGACTGCCCTTCGGACTTCATCTAAACTCTTACCCTGGCAGCAGCACGGGATGATGCCTCAGATGTAGATTTTTCAATGATCTCCTGAATATATGTATTCCTTCCTAGATCCTTTCCTTTCTTTGGGGGTCTTCCTCTGCCCCTCTTATTCAGATCCTTGTTCATACAAATTGTGAAGAGGGTTCATCAAAGTAACAAAAATCGCTCAGGACCTGGAGTAGGACAGATAGCTTCCTCCCCAGGACGAGAGAGTAGGTTTAAACAAACAATATACCAAAAGAATAGAAAAATCGAAGTTCAGGACCTAAAGTACGGTAATAAAATACCCTCCTCAGGACAAGAATTTGGCCCTTCAGAAAAGAATTGAACAAAACAGAAAGCTGGAAACTATGCCCAGGACTTAGGGCAAGGTAGAAAAATTCCCTCCCCAAGATGAGGGATCAGTTTTAATAAAAAGTAAAGCAAAAGAAAAACAACATGCTACGCTCAGGGCTTGGAGCAGGGTAATATATGCCCTCCCCAAGATGAGTGATCAATTCTTAAGAAAAACAATAAAAAGCAAGAAAGAAAACACAAAGCACTATGCTCAGGACTTGAAGTAGGGAAATAAATTCCCTCCCCAAGATGAGACATTGACTCTTAGATCAATTGCAGATCCTGTTCTTGCACCTGTTAGCCTCCTCGGCAACGGCACCAAAATATTGGTGTCCAGATATGAACAATGTTCAACCCCTTTTCCACATAAATTATCAACCCGAGGGCATTAGTTATTTCAAGACTAATGGCATAGTATATGCAGGAGCAATCACATGACCTGCTGTAGATCACAGGCTTAAATCCATAACACACAGACTATTGTAACAACTATTAAAATAAATTATAGAATTAAAAATACATTCACAAAAATTGAAATTTTATGCTATAACGGCAATAATGAAATCAAACTAGAACATGGAAACAATAAAAAGAAAGGAAAACACAGCGCCTGATCAGAAGAGTGGGCCAAATTCTCTGATCAGGGCTGCGATAAACTCATGAATTACAAGTGAAACAACAAGATGTTGTGCATTCAATTAATGTCAGAATATACTGTTACAAGATATGTATGTAATTGGGCTTAACCCCGATTCATAGCCCGCAGGCCCTCTTTATACCAATATTCTGGAAATCATTGATTCCCTTCAGCAACTCAATATTTAAAAAAATATACTTTGTTACAACGGAAACCTAGTTGCCCAGAAAGAAACCATAAAAGGGCCTGAAATAACGTTGGTGTGAAACAGAGTTTGTTACGTTGTAACAAAAAATGAAGGTAGCGCTGGAAATTATGGGTTGTTCCACAATTCACGGCTGTAACCTTCCCACTTTGGCCAAAACTGTAGAAATATCAGAGTTAATATTGCAAAAAGGTAAAACCTCCATGACAATTACTTTATTAATCAAATATCCCATGAAATATAAAATAAAGGGGTTTACCTCATGCATTTTAAGAACAACAATGGTACAAAGAGATAGAAAGATGGGATAAAATGGGAGAGAAAAATATACAAATCCGGTGCCCAACACCATATTCCAAGCATAAATGTGGGATATCATGGATAAACCAATATAGAACACAACCAAGGGAATCCATAGGTTAAACCACTTCCACCCTCACCATACCATGATCACACCAAATCGGTGCTCCGATCACAAAACCGAGCAGAACTTGGAAATTCAATCCAGAATCCATCACTATCCTTGAGGAATTTTTTGTTTCCTTATCTCTCAAGATTTATCGCAATCCAATCCCGGATCAATAGGCCCTAAATCAAGACACTTCTCTCATGCTTTACCATGTATCATGCCAAATCTGGTTGAGGGATTCCTAGGCCTCTAGGAATAACCTTGAGACCACCTCCACCCCGGATTTCGAAATCCATCCGGAAAATCCAAAGCTCAAAACTGAGATCAAAATCCCAACACACCATGGCATCTGGAAAAAGGAAAGGCAAGGTTGAAAACCACTATGAAAACCTGGAAAAACCATGCCACCAACAACATGATAACCAAAAACCAACATGCATGTCGAAAATAGCTAGCAAATCACACATGCAAAATATTACCTGCAAGTATTCCTGATGAAGTTGCTAGATCCTGCTCTTCCTTGCTTGATCCTTTCTTTCCTTTCCTTTCTTTCCTCCTCCTTGGCACAATGCTGAATTTCTCCAAGAAAACTCTAAGTATCCAAGAGTCAGAGAGAGAGAGTGAATAATGAGAGAGCTCCAAAACTTAACTGACAAAAGGTACCAATTGATCCATATAATCCTTTTTATTGATGAAGCCTCTATTTTCTTCATTTTCCATTATTTTCCTTCATTTTCATCAACACATGCAACCTGTGACATTTTACCTTCCTTTTCTCCTAATTTAATTTATTTTCATAAATAAATGTGCCAAAAATACTTTTTTCCCCTTTAATTCCTTTGGCATTGTCATTTCCATTTTCCCTTAGCCATAAAAACATATCCAATGATTCCCACTATGATATCTTTCCCAACATTTATCTTGGAATAAGTGTCCCTTTATCGTGGTATTATTTTTTGCCTTTATTAAATTTTATTACATGAACTCTTACCTGGGTCTATTACATAACCCTCCCCCTTTGGGAACACCATCCTCAGTGTTAAACCACACCTACACCTCAAAAAAACCGATGAGAAGAAAACATACTGCCCATGGAGCTTTATAACTTAGCTCAATGCAATATTTACAATGAGTAACTTGCTCAAAAGAAACATGACCATATAACGTCCATACAACTTATTAGAGATTTATAACTTAGCTTGTGACAGTATTTACATCCATATACATATGTACATATACCAAAACATATGCTAAACATATATCAAACACCAAACCAAAACCGCTTTGCCTCAACTGGAAAACACTGAAGGATACATGGCCCACATCTGATCTGCCATGTCCCATGTAGCTTCACTAGGACCAAAGTGCTTCCACTACACTTTAAATTTCTCGATGTGTTTGTTCCTGAGCATGAGATACTTCTGCTACAATATGCACTGAGGTTCTGGCTGGAATTCTCCTTCTTTCTCCGCCTGCAATACAGACCAATCAATAACATGATAAAAATCCTATATATACCTTTTAAGTAATGAAACATGAAACACATCATGGACTTTCACTTTTGGGGCAGTGCAAGTTTATAAAGACCTGGTCCAATCATCTAAGGATCTCAAAAGGCCCACAATACCGTGGTTACAACTTGGCACATGATCTGATCCTCAAGGAGCTCTTCTTGGGTTTGATGCATAAATAAACATTCTACCCAACCCATAACACATTAAATACCCTATGCTAGTCTGCATAACTCTTTTATCTGTCCTATGTTGCTTTTAGATTATTATTTATAACCTACATTTCCTGCTCCATGTCTGCCATCATGTTCACTTCAATCAACACCCTGTTAACTGGATCACTCCAACTAATGGGAGTATTACAACTCCATCCATACAGTGCCTCGAAGGGACTCATTCCCAATGTCCCTTGATACATGTTTTTTTATGAAACTCAACCAATTGTATATACTCCTTAGATTTTCATTGTTGATGCTGATCATGTACATCCTCAACATGTCCTCCAAGATCATGTTGACCCTCTCAGGCTATTCATCTGTCTGCGGATGATAAGTCGTGCTAAAGGAAAACGTTGTGCCCAATCATACAAATAATTCCTTCCAAAACTTGGAAGCAAAATTTTCATCCCTATATGACACAATCTTCTTTGGAACACCATGCAATATAACTATGTCTTTGATGAACACTCGTGCTACATCACTAGCTGAGTAGGTAGTCTTTACTAGAATGAAGTGTGCAACCTTCGTCGTTCTCTCCATAACAACCATGATATAGTCATGTTGTGTCATTTTCCTCGGAAAACCTGTGATAAATTCCATGGAAATGATCTCCCATTTCCATTTCGGAATCATAATAGCTTGTAGTAGAAAACCTGGATTCCTACATTCTACCTTCACCTACTGACAATCCAAACACTTAGCCACGAACTCTGCCACATATTTCCTCAGATTCATCCAACAATATAAACTATTTACTACAATCATTGTATTATGATAACATGGGTGTCCTGATTATGGTTTTGTATGAAACTCCCTCAAGATCACCTTCTTGAGATCACTACTTTCTGGCACATATATCATGTCTCTAAGCCTGAACAACCCACCTGTTGTGAGACAATAGTCCATATCCTGTACACCTGCACCTATACCTATACGTGTACCACTACATGTACTTATACATGTACTTGTACCCTACTACAATATGTTCCTAATATCCATATATATGACATCCTGCTGACCTGACTGCGAGATCCTATCCCATAAATATATCCTATTGGAGCTCATAGTCGCAATTTGATTTACCTACATCCACCTGCTAAGTTCATGTGCGACCATGTTCTCTTTACCTTTGATGTACTTGATCTCAAAATCAAACTTGTTGATCGTAGCCAACCATCTAGCTTTCTGGGCATTCAGATTTAGCTAATCAAACAAGTATTTCAACCCACTGTGATCGCTCATCAGTACAAACCTCCTGCCTAGAATATAGTGCCTCCACATATTCAATGCATGTATGATCATTGTTAGCTCAAGATCGTGTGTCGGATAGTTTTGTTCGTTCTCATTCAATTTCTGTGACTCATAACATACTACCTATCCCTCCTACATAAGGACTCCACCAAGCCCTCTCTTGCAAGCATATGTACACACTACAAACTCTTTTTTAGGATATGTGATCTGTAACACTAGAGCATGTGTTAACAACTACTTAAGTTGTTCAAAACTAGCCTCACACTCCTCTATCCACTCAAACTTATTGCCTTTCCTCTGTAATGATGTAATCAGGTAAGCAATCTGCGAGAAGTTCCTGATGAACCTCATGTAATAGCTTGCCAATCCCATGAAAGATATCACCTCATCTACATTTCTAGGAGATTCCCATTCCATGGCGTCTCTTACCTTTTCTGGATCTACCACAATGCATTCCTTGGAGAAAACATGTCCCAATTAATGTACCTCATTCTGAAAGAAGCTACATTTTCTAAGCTTAGCATAGAAATGATTCTCTCTCAACAATATCAAAATTGTTTCCAAATTCTCTGCATGCTCTTCCTCATTCCTGGAATATACCAAGATGTCATCAATGAATACAATCACAACCTTGTCCAAATAAGGATGCAAAACACTATTCATCAAACACATAAATGTAGCTAGGGCTTTAGTCAAATTGAATGGAACTACAACAAACTCATAATGCCCATACCCGGTCTTGAAGGAGGTCTTGTAGATGCCCTCTTCTTTGATGCGTACCTAATGATATCACGATCTCAATTCGATCTTAGAGAACACTTCTGCTCACTTCAATTGATCAAACAAGTCATCAATCATAGGCAATGGGTACTTGTTCTTGATGGTCACTTTGTTCAACTTCCTATAGTCTAAGAGCGTCATCCTCCTTCTTCACGAACAACAATGGTATGCCTCAAGCTGATACACTTTGCCTAATGTATCTCTTATCAAGCATCTCTTTCAGCTGCAAATTTAACTCTACCAACTAAAGGGTAATCATCCTGTAAGGTTCCTTTGATGCTGGTGATGCCCCTAGTACCAACTCAGTAGAAAAGTATACCTCCCTGTAAGGTGGAAACTTCGAAATATCGGCTGGAAACACATCCTGAAACTTTTGTAGAGCTAGATAACTGCTCAACATATCTATATCCTCAATTTATTTACCTTTTTCACTAGAGATATGAACAAAAAACAACACATGCCCTTTCATGCAATTGTGTTTGGCCTACATGGTTGTCACCATCCTAATTGATGTGGATTTCTTCTTTCCCTGCAAGACTCTTAGCTTCCCATTGTCATCCAAGCACTCAATGGCCTTGTCATAACAATCCACCTTGGTCCTGTGAAGATATAAACAATCCATACCTAATAGCATATTGTATGATCCAAACGTCAATATGTTTAAGTGCGCTTCTGTAGGCATACCATTTAACTCAAATGCAAAGGCTATTACCCAATGGTGAACTCTTTTCTTTGTACTGTATCCAACTTCACTGCTTCCCATTGTCATCCAAGCACTCAATGGCCTTGTCATAACAATCCACCTTGGTCCTATGAAGATATAACCAATCCATACCTAATAGCATATTGTATGATCCAAACGTCAATATGTTTAAGTGCGCTTCTGTAGGCATACCATTTAACTCAAATGCAAAGGCTATTACCCAATGGTGAACTCTTTTCTTTGTACTGTATCCAACTTCACTAACCAAGATTCTGCATGCATTTGCTTTCTCAAACATCCACCAGGTCATATAATATAACTATAGATAGATCCAAGATCAATCAAAATAGAAACAACTTGATAACAAAGCTTACCATCCATCTCAATGATAGAAGCCTAATGATATGCCTACCTACTCTGTCCACAACTGCATAAATATGAGGAATGCTATGACCAACATCCCCAAATGTTTGCGCCTCTTGTATAATATAGATCTAGGGTATACCACCTTGATATTGTGGATAGTCCCTCTTATGATGATCCTTACTACATATCCAACATTGCAACGGTGCTCTACCATCACCTCTAGTCTGCTGCTCTCCAGGTCCCTTCCTAGTTGTATTGAACGTCTTGCAAGGAACCACATTTTCTTTATCACCTGCATCTTGTGATATTTCTCGCTTTGGTGGCCATCTTCCTTTAGCTTTCTCATTAGCTTTCAAATCATGGTTAGGCTTAATTTTGTGTTTTGACTGCTCATAGCAATGCTTTAGGTTTTGAATGACCTCCTCCAATGATCTAGGCTCATTGAACTCCATCAGGTCTTTTTTGGCTACTGGAAGCCCACTGATGAATCTCTAAACCTTGGTTTTATCCTCCTTAAGGAAAGGCACATATCACAACAAATCCAAGAACCTTCTAATATACTCATCATCTATCATGAAACCCATCTGCAACTCATAAAATGCCTTAGCTCTAGCATCATAGTACCTCTTCGACATATACTTCTTACGAAATATCCTCTCAAACTCACTCCAAGTCAACTCCTCCTCATAAATACCCATGACATTCTTCATATCTTCCCACCAAATATATTGATCCAGGAGGATCTTGATCAGTACAAGATTGGCAGAGTTCCAAGTCAACTCCAGCAACGCGACGTCCAGTTCAGTCTTCAGAATTGTCAAATTTCCAATGAAAGCTCTTTCAGTGTCATGGTTGTCATTTGTGATATGATGTAAAGGGTTTTTAATCCTAAACTAAGGTTAACAAGGACATTGTGAAAGTCTAAGGTTGAAATTATACATAGACCTAAAACCCTAATACCTTAGTCTAAAACCCTATCCTCGTCATCAAAAACCTAAATGATCACCTAAAGCCTAATCCTAAAGGTCTAAATCACTCTAAATATATGTCAAAAACTCATATCCTAAGTCTAAAATCCCTAGCGCAATGTTTAAGACCTTTCCCAAAAATCTTTTATAAGGTTCGGAGTCATATTAATTAATGCCAAAAACCTTTTTAACAAAGGTTCGGATGGTTGAACATATATAGTTTTAAAAACTATATCATAAAACTATATTATGAAACCTTATATCATAAACCTTATTATAAAGGTTCAAATATCGGGATTTAAAACCTATGATATAAAAACTATTGTAACAAAGGTTCAGATGGGTTTATAAACTATGGTGTAAATGGTTTGGGTGTTAAAGTTTTAAAACATTGTAAATAAAACTTTAATAAACTCCCACAGAGTTAAGCGCTAACCGTTAGCTACCAGCTCCAAAACCGTGTCAGAACACCATGTGGCAGGATTTGTTCAAACACCAGTTGTTAAGACGAACCGACGGGAGGAGGACCATAACCACCGGTCAAAGCCCGTTCATTCACATGGAATGGTTACAACTCCCCACGCGGTTAGCCTAACCGTCGGGTTGAGTTTTTATTATAAAGTTTAAAATTGGTTTTCAGAATTTATTTGTGCGCTATGGTTTGGGAAATAATCCCTAAAGTTCATGCAAGAGATAGGATTTGATATCCTAATCTCAAATTTCACTCAAAAGCAAGCTAAATTTGGTTCGAATGTAGCTATTTAAACCAGAGAATTGGCTTATGAGTTCAGCTTGAATTTTTGGAGAAGACATTGAGTTTTTGAGTGCAGTTTCAAGAGGAGAGAGGCGATTTTGTTTACAGCATTGCTCAGCCGTCGATGGTCGGAATTGAGCACGGAGATAGGCGTCGAAAAGCCAGAAAAGAGTAATTTCTATTTACAGAGTTCAGAAGTGCCTGTGAGCACAGTCATTTTTTTCTATTTCAGTGTAAATATTCTTACAGATCAATCCTAATAAAAACAGACGCCCACTTAAAAGCAGACCCGGAGATGTAGTCCACGAGGGACGAAATCCGTAATCAAATTGTTTGCCTCTTCTTCTCTTTGATTATTGCTATTATTTAATTCATTTATGCTGCTAGTTTATGTTATGTTTCATTAAAGCATATTTCAGTTAACAGTCAATCTAAAGGACAAACTAATCAAACTACCTCGGCACTTTATTCGGTCAATTTCAGATCAAGTGGTATCAGAGCATGTTGTGCTTTGTAGTTTTTTTTTCAGTGGATGTTAACCAGGTTGGGATTACAACGTGGAAAAGGTGAGCTTGAGGAATTCGATCCAGAGATCGGAAAACATAAAGGCGTTCATCAATCAACGATGGTAGGGACTGAGAACGTTGAGACTCCTGAAGCTACTGAAACGAAGCCCATGGATGAGACTCAAATCCAGCAGATGTTTATGAACATGCAACAAATGTTGGTAGAATTATATGAAGAGAAAAAGAAGAGAGATGAAGCCTCAAAGTCAAAGGCATCAAAGAAAGGTAAAGGCAATGCAGATAAATCTCCTCCTTCATCTCCATCTTCTTCTTCTTCTTCTTCTATGTCTAGTTCTGAATCAGATAAAGAAAAGAAACTTAAGAGTCCACTTTTGAAACTTGATGTTAAGTTCGAATTACCTGTGTATGATGGGGAAATGAATCCTGAGAAACTAGATAATTGGGTAAAACAATTAGAATTCTATTGCCATATTCAAAATATTATTGATGATAAGACAAAGATCCAATTAGCTACTCTTAGAATGGGGGGTACTACTTTAATTTGGTGGGAGAGTAAGACATAGATAGATTTAAAGCATAAAGGAAAATTTATCACCTCATGGACTAAGTTTATAAGGGCTCTAAAGAAAAAATTCTATCCCTTGGGTCACACACAGCAAGCTGTAATGGATTGGCAGCGCTTGCGACAAGGTAAGGGACAAAGTGTTCAAGAGTTCACACAGGAATTCCGAAACAAGGCATTAGCACTTGGTATTTCTTTGGACACAAAAGAAACTTTGTTGAAGTATATAGGAAGTTTGCATTCATATTTGTAGCATACATTATTAATGTTCAATCTTGATGATTTTGATGAAGTTTGTGTTCAAGATATTCATGTCGAGTCAGGTGGTAGACCATTCAAGTTTACACCAAAGACATCCACGCAGATGGAAACTGAAGATAGGAAAAAGAAGGGCAAGTCAAAGGGAAAGAAGACTTCCACAGCTCAGAAGGGAGATGATAGACCTACTTGTACACATTGCCAAAAGATCGGCCACGATGAAGCAAGGTGTTGGAAACTTCATCCGGGACTGAAGCCAAAGAAGTTCCAAACGAGAAAGGGTGAAAATATGGCTGAAACAACAATCCAGCAATGCTTGGATTTGGGATCTGATTGAGGTGATGAAGGTAAAATAATTGTTATGGCTACTTCTGCTTCTCCTAATTTCACACAGTTGAATGAAGGAAAAAGGATCAAATTATTTCATATAAGGGTAACTTCAAAGCATACTAAGATAGATACATTGTTCGATACGGGATCACAGGAAAATTTGATTTCTGAGTCATTGGTTAAACAATTAGGTTTGAAAACAAATAATCATCCAAAGCCATATCCTTTAGGGTGGTTAAAGGAAAAATCTCAAATTCATGTTACCAAACAGTGTCGGTTAAAATTTGCAATCACATCTAACTATATCGATGAAGTAGATTTAGATGTGATACCGTTAGACATTTGTGGAATTGTCTTAGGTAGCCCTTATCTCTATGACCATGATGCAGTATTTTATAGAAAGGAACATATGTATCATCTCATAAAAGATGGGATTAAATACATCGTTCAGGCACATAAAAATCAAGATCACTTGAATTTAATTAATGCTAATCAGATGAAGCGTTTAATCAGTTCAAGTAAGAGGTACATACTCATGTCGATAAAATAACAGCATAATGATCTTAAGGATACTTTTTCATGTTGTGAATTTCAGTATGAAGGTAATTTGGTTAAAAAGTTAGATTCATTACAAGATCTAGTTAAGGAACCAAAACATCTACTTCATAATAAGGAAATATCACATGAGATGCAGTTGATGCCTGATGCCTCTAATAATGGAATGTGTCACAAGTCATTTGTAGAGCATAAAGAAATAAAGAAATTGAAAATATTTGTAATCATGTGTGTAAAGGAACAACATAAGAGTTGACCATATGTTAGTTCAAGTTATGAGTCCCAGTTTAAAGATAGTTTGATTGAAGGAAACAAACATCTTACTCATAAGCAGGGAGTACAACATGCATTATAGGTGATGCCTAGATATTTTCTTCCTAATGTCAGAATGAATCAAATCAGTTTAAGTTTGAAACTTAACAGATGTAGGGATACAGGTCAGTATTAGGGAAAGTGAGTGTTTGATTTCTCTTGTATTGTGTCGCCATTAGAAGCCTCTTTTCAAGTGGAGAGGGAGCATTTTTGTTTTCATATCAAAGCCTTTCTAAAAGAAGTGTCAAAGTATTTAGCTTATGCATCAGGGGAAAGTGCTAATCAATGGAAACATCAAATAGTGATGTCAAAAATGTCTTTAATAGTCTCTTTCATTCCGCAAAATAGATTGTTAATACAAGTCAATGGTATTGAACAATATTCTATAGAGACTATTTTAAATGATTATGAATCACTAACTCATGGTATTTTGTGGAAAGAAGTCAATTTCCATGTTTATAACAGGTTGTTTCACCATCATCGCAAGTTGTACATACTGCAGAAATGTGGAACAAGTCACCAGTTCAAAAAGTGCCATGGTCAGCATCAGGGTCATCACTTGCAGTTGATTGATCGAATGTATTGGTACATCATCAAAGTCAAGATGAAAGTGAGAGATTTGTATTCTCACTTATTGTCAGTTTAAAATTAAGCTTCGGTGGTCCAAAAGCTTTTTAAGTGGAGAGGATTGATCCAGGAGGATCTTGATCAGTACAAGATTGGCAGAGTTCCAAGTCAACTCCAGCAGTGCGACGTCTAGTTCAGTCTTCAGAATTGTAAAATCGCCAATGAAAGATCCTTCAGTGTCATGGTTGTCATTTGTGATATGATGTAAAGGGATTTTAATCCTAAACTAAGGTTAACAAGGACATTGTGAAAGTCTAAGGTTGAAATTATACCTAGACCTAAAACCCTAATACCTTAGTCTAAAACCCTATCCTCGTCATCAAAAACCTAAATGATAACCTAAATCCTAATCCTAAAGGTCTAAATCACTCTAAATATATGTCAAAAACTCATATCCTAAGTCTAAAATCCCTAACGCAATGTTGAAGACCTATCCCAAAAATCTTTTATAAGGTTCGGAGTCATATTAATTAATGCCAAAAACCTTTTTAACAAAGGTTCGGATGGTTGAACATATATAGTTTTAAAAACTATATCATAAAACTATATTATGAAACCTTATATCATAAACCTTATTATAAAGGTTCAAATGTCGGGATTTAAAACCTATGATATAAAAATCGTTGTAACAAAGATTCGGATGGGTTTATAAACTATGGTGTAAATGGTTCGGGTGTTAAAGTTTTAAAACATTGTAAATAAAATTTTAATAAACTCCCACAAAGTTAAGCATTAACCATTAGCTGCGAGCTCCAAAACCGTGTCAGAACACCATGTGGCAGGATTTGTTGAACCGCCAGTTGTTAAGCCGAACCGACGGGAGGAGGACCGTAACCGTCGGTCAAAGCTCGTTCATTCACATGGAATGGTTACAACTCCCCACACAGTTAGCCTAACCATCGGGTTGATTTTTTATTATAAATATTAAAATGGGTTTTCAAAATTTATTTGTGCGCTATGGTTTGGGAATTAATCCCTAAAGTTCATGCAAGAGATAGGATTCGATATCATAATCTCAAATTTCACTCAACAGCAAGCTAAATTTGGTTTGAATGCAGCTATTTAAACCAAAGAATTGGCTTATGAGTTCAGCTTGAATTTTATTGAGTTTTTGAGTGCAGTTTCAAGAGGAGAGAGGCGATTTTGTTTGCAGCATTGCTCAGCCGTCGGTGGTCAGAATTGAGCACGGAGATAGGCGTCGAAAAGGTAGCGAAGAGTAATTTCTGTTTGCAGAGTTCAGAAGTGCCTGTAAGAACATTCATTCTATTCTATTTTAGTGTAAATATTCTTCCATATCAATCCTAATAAAAACGGACGCCCACTTAAAAGCGGACCCAGAGATGTAGTCCACGAGGGACGAACTCCGTAACCAAATTGTTTTCCTCTTCTTCTCTCTGATTATTGTTGTTATTTAATTCATTTATGCTGTTGGTTTATGTTATGTTTCATTAAAGCATATTTCAGTTAACAGTCAATCTAAAGGACAAACTAATCAAACTACCTCAACACTTTATTCGGTCAATTTCAGATCATATATTCTTTACCTTTGAGACTCAATGTAGCTATTATGACTTTCATGTTTTCTAAATAGTCATGTAATCTAAAGAACTTCCTCATACCAAGAAACCATGCCTCTGCACCTTGTGCTTTCTTCATATCTCTGTCAAAGGTAGGTGGTTTTGATTTCTTAAACTCATCTAACAAATACCCATTGTCACTCCTCCTGTAGGGATGATAACGATGACGATCATGATGCCTATCCGAACTAGAATTAGAATGGTACCTGTGTCTGTCACCTCTCCTATACGAAGTGTCCAAGAATATTCCATATTTAATCGTGTCATCTCTACTCAACATGTAACCACTAGGAGAACTACTTCCATATGCAACATTATTTCCATCCTCCTATTCATAACTGATCCAAAGTGGCCCCTGTTTATGCAAATTTGACAAACTTTGAAGGATTTCCGCATTCACTTTTGTTTTTTTTCTTGTGCCTGTATGATTCTATCATTGTGTGACTTACAATTCTTTATCTCTTCCTTCAAACTTCTCAGTGTATCTATTGAATCATATGAGTTCTAAACACCATGGTTCTCATTATATTCATAAGGAGAATCCTTGTACTCTACCATCTTTCTATCCATCTTTGATTTCTTCCTACAAGGAATATCAGGTCAACTTAAACAAAATCACAATAAACCAATGTACCTTAGCATAATTTTGGGAGGATATCTCATATGCAAGATCAACCAATCAACGCAATACATGTATAAACATAATCATGGCAACATATATACTTGTAACACATGGTATATCAACCCATAAGAATCATTCTAGTTAGAGTCTAGTAACCAATGCATGACCATATCACTACACACCATGACCTTATACATGACAACCTCAACCATACCAATGCAAACTTGACCACATGTAAATACCTGACATATATAACCAGTCATATGCTCATGAAAATACATTTACAATGACACCATGAGCCCTTCCATGGCGACACCACTACCACCATGACCAACACCATGCAGATGCAACAAGTACATGGACCATAACATGATAAACACATACACAACCGATATGAATACATGATGAAGAAAACCTTGACAACATCATACTTTTCCCAAGGAGAGTGCAACACACTTGGATACCACTTGTAACATCCACCTCCCCTCACACCTACCCAAGTAACCGTCCAATCGGGGTAAACATGAGATGAGGGGAAGTTATGATAGACTCAACCTCCTTGGTGACTTTAAGGAAGTGGAATCAAAGCAAAAAACCATAACGCAGACCTCTACTACCTGTTATAGGACCCCTAAAGGTTATCCCAGTCATCACCTGACTTTTCCCTGGGTCCCACTGAGATTTTATGAATAAAAACCACTGGATTCTCCCAAAATGCCACATCCATGTGTCTGGGAGGCCCTAGACACACACATAAGTTTGCATGCCTATGTCCAGGGACTAAATTTCCAAGACCTGTGCCTACGTCCGCGAGATTTAATGCATTTTTCAAGCCCAGAATTCCGGCCACTTCCCAGAACTTATTGTAACTTCTGAAATTAATTAAACACATGATGACAAGTCTAAAAAACCAAAATCTTACTCTAGGACTAGGCCTAACCATCCACAACCGAGACTGAAATTTTGTCAAACACTTGGCATGAATGAAATCTACAGGTCTAGGATACAAGACAAACCATGAATGACTGAAAAATCTTATGACACATTACAAGAATGATCATCACCCTCTTCCTTAACCAAATATGACATCAATTAGGTCTTGCATCTATCATTTTAACAAGTACAAGTAAATACATGAAATAACCATGACATGAACCAGTCATTTAAACAAGGTTATAACCATCACAAAACCATGGAAATAATTGTGATATAACAACCATTAAATCCGCATATGAATAGATACAAAATTAAGAGAACTTAGCTTCCATTAAACATAGGAAAATACCGATCAGGTTAGGGACTTCCATGTTCCACCCGACCATAAACATGGATGAGCCAAATCTCTCTTCAACCAGTCACCCCCGTGCCGTCTTCCAAGCATGAACGTGGGATATGATGGATAAACCAATCCAAAACACAACCAAGGAAATCCATACGTTAAACCACCTCCACCCTCACCATACTGTGACCACACCAAACTGGTGCTTTGATCACAAAATCGCGTAGAACTTGGAAATGCCATCAGGAATCCATCACTATCCATGAGGAATTTAACGTCTCCCTATCTCTCAATATTTACCACAATCCAATATCGGATCAATAGGCCATAAACTGATACACCTCCCTTAGGTTTTACCGTGTATCTCTCTAAAATCAGTCAAGGAATTCCTAGACCTTTGGGAATAAACCTTGAGACCACCTCCGCCCAAGATTCCGAAATCCATCTGGCAAATCCAAAGCTCAAAACCAAGATAAAAATCCCAACACACCATGGCATCCGTAAAAAGGCAAGGAAAGGCTGAAAACCACTGTCAAAACCTAGCAAAACCATGCCACCGACAACAAGATAACCAAATACCAACATGCATATGCCATGCATGTCCAAACTAGCTAGGAAATCACACATGCAATATGTTACCTGCAAGTATTCCTACTGAAGCTGCTAGATCCCTCTCTTCCTTGATTGATCCTTGCTTTCCTTTCATTTCTTTTCCTTCATTTGCTTGCTTTCCTCCTCCTTGGCACAATGTTGAATTGCTCCAAGAAAACTCTAGGTATCTAAGAGTGAGAGAGAGAGAGAGAGAAAATAATGAGAGAGCTCCAAAACTGAACTGAAAAAAGGTACCAACTGATTCTCAGAAGCCTTTTTATTGATGAGGTCTCTATTTTCTTCATTTTCCATTACTTTCCTTCATTTTCCTCCTCACATGAAACCTGTGACCTTTTACCTTCCTTTTGTCCTAATTTCCTTTATTTTCATAAATAAATGTGCCAAAAATACTTTTTTCCTCTTTAATGCCTTTTCCATTGCCATTTCCATTTTTCCTTAGCCATATACACATATCCAGTGATTCCCACCAGGATATCTTGCCCAACATTAAGCTTGGAATAAGTGCCCTTAACCATGGTCTTATTTTTTTCCTTTATTAACTTTTATTACATGAACTTTTACCCAGGTCTGTTACAATGTACAACTCTAAGCATCCACGAACATGGAATGAGAGTCTCCTGTATGTTCAACACATCTACAATAAATATCACCATAGATCAATTAGATTTCAACAATTAGGTCCCATTGATGTTGCACTACCCCTTACAACTACATAGGAAGAATCGACACATGTTTAATCTAAAACAAACAAATATACCAAGTTTATTGAACGAATTCAACACATCTGCTAGCAGTTCCATGATATCTTACAAAAATCCAATGCTAAGTACAAACAACGCCATGATCAGCACCAGGTGCCACACAAGTTTTGAGTGGGAGAAAAGGTTTGGTTGCATTTGTAGAATGAGCATCTTGCATGGGCCCATCAGAAGCTTTGGCCACTCCGATATGAACCTTACACCATGACCAACGTTGTGGGTGACAACAATTTTGAGCTAATGATACCCCCCTTCCTTGGTCTACACCCAGTGTTCAATGTGAATTTCCTTCGGCCATACTTTCCACCATTGTTAGACACATCAAAAATCGCAGAGCAGCTGATACCGAGGAGTTGAACTCGGATTGCATTGAACATGCAAAAATTGGCCATAACATGGTCACACAGATAAAGAGCACTCGCCAATAGAGGATCCAGTTATATCGGGTTGTCAAAGCAGTCGAGCTCCTACACAAGGGAAAGTGGCTCACTAGGGGCCAAGTTTAGCATAAGATTCCCCATCTGATATAGGCACTCAATGCAATGGATACCAATGCGTCCTAAGTGGAGAGGAATGATCCAGGTGTATATTAATGGCCGCCCACCTATTCCACTGGCTCACAACACAATTTATGTTATGGCAATTTTTTCTACAGTTTTTAGGTCCTAAAATTCTGGATGAATTGACATTTTTTGGGGAAACAGGCCAACAAAAGTCAAAAAATGTACTTATAGGATAGGTCTTTCCAATGTGACATCATGCATTCCAAATAGACATTATATGCCAAAGTTAGGAACCCAGTAAGTTGACACCCACACTTACCCCATTGAGGCCCGAAAGCCTTTGGTGCTTCATCTCCTAGGATTAGGTTTTTGGATGTTTAGGGTTTCTAATTGCTTCTTTGTGATAAAAATGCCTTCGATACTCATTATAAGACAATTTAGCTAAGGTGTGTCACTTTCACATATCTTCTCAGAGCTAAGCTATCGCCATTCGATCTAATTTGTTTCCATTCTGCATGTATACAATTTCAACATTTTCACTGCCATTCGATCTAATTTGTTTCCATTTTGCATGAATACAATTTCAACATTTTCCATTTATTAAAAGAAGTCAAGTTTCACTATATCTCTTTGTTTTAGTTATAAATCTGTATATAATTTTGTTCCCTTCATAATTTTCGATTATTTCCTTAATATATAGAATGATAACATCACTCTCACTAGCCCCTTGAACAAATATTACAACCATGCAAGAATGATTGACTCATCTAATAAATTTGGGAGATTATTCATAAAGTTGGGTGACTCACTACTGTAAAAGAAGCAGAAAGAATATAATCAATTATCTTAAAATAAAAATAAAAATAATAATAATAATAATAATTACATGTACAAAGTATTGCTATCCAACTTTATCAGTTGTCAAATCATTTATTGTTATAACATATATATACAAATCATTTATTGTAATAACATATATATCCATTCATAAGTAGATGATTTTAAGCTGTATGTAATCTCATAAAACTTTAAGATTGTGTGTGCAAATATGTTAATAGATTTATTTTGCAATTAAGTTATGTATAAACCAAAATTAATTTTAATGTTCATAAAAAATAATTTATCCAATTACTAAATGTTGTGACCAAGATCCCCTAGATATTTTGGATGACCTTTTGGGACAATGCAGCTTCACACTTAGTTCTAGCCTCAAACATTCCCATAAAATTTGAACGTCAAACTTAATAAAAAATAAACTCCGCATAAAGTAACTCATGTACACTTCATACTAATGAAACCTTCATATTTTCCTTGAAATTATCTAAATTAAAAATTCTGTGTCCAACGCGTAAGAACAAAGTCAACAGATAACTTTACTTGTGCCAATTAAATACACAGATTCTCCTTTAAAGCTATAACATCAACTAAACTCTATTGTATTTATTCAACTCGTGATATACAACGTGAGACGATGGCACGCACTAGCGGAGAGTTTGTGCGCGTTTTCTGAATCTCAGATGTTTGAAAGTTCCATTACTGTTGTGGCAAAGGTTACGCCTATTAGTTTACTAAATATGTGATCTCCTAAACGTGACGATGACAGCTTGTGATAGCCGATTAAGTGAATTTATGTGCATTTTCCAAAACTCATTGTTTGAAAGTGATGATACTGTTTGGAGCAATCTATTACTGGATAGTTAGTCCATCTAAGATATCCAAGGAACTGTAATTTAAACTTCATATTTATTCAATTTATGGTATCTCAATTTATGGGATGTCAGGCACGCAATGTTTCACATTTAGGTTGGATGTTGGACAAACTATCTCGGGTACAGGTATGTTTGAGAATATTATATATATATATGGGTAAGAGTATGTGTTTTATTTAAAAAGTCGTAGGTTCAAAACTAGAGGGAGATTGAGTATGTATGTCTTGGTAAATTTAGCAGTCGAATCTCTACAATGAAGTGGAGATGGGTCCCTTGTCCTACAAACAAAGGGTCTCATACATTAATTTGGTGTCCGGCTTGGCCATGACCTTAAAATTAGATAATAATAATAATAATAATAATTATTATCTATCAATTTGTTGTATAAGACTTCTTATTTGTGAGACAAAAAACCCACCTCAGAATAACAATTTAACTGCTAAATCTACAAAAACATACACACTCTACCACTCTTATTTTAAACATATAACCTTATAAAAAAATTTAAATTTTTAAAAATCTCATATATATATATATATAATAATAAAAAAATTTCAATATTTAACAGATAGAAAAATAACTATTAAAAGTAAATAGATAAAACTACTTCCTTAAACTTCCACTAAAGACTTAAAAAAAAACTACTAAAAATGGACAATTGAAACTACCTCCATAAACTTCCGATCAACACTTATTAACTATACAGGAAAAAATGCGTTAAAAAAATTGCTAATAGAAATAACATTAACATGTTTACATAACAACTTACTAATCCACAGCCTTAACATGTTTACATGACAACTTACTAGTCCACAGCCCACCGTGATTGAATTTATTTTTAAAAGTTCCAACTACAAACCTCCTTTAGTGTTTGCATAGACTTGGTCCAAAAGTCAAGCCTTCGACTCTGAATGTCCAATATTATAATTCATATATATATCCTAATCTAATTGTTTATTTAAAGTGATTTTTTTAATTATATTTTATAAAATAAAAATAAAATATATATATATATATATTAAATTTCATAAAAATATATATATTTTATATATAATAAATTTAGTAAATTAATTTAAAATATTATATTTTATATTACAAATTTTGAAATTATAATTTATTAAATTAAAAATTATAATTAATATTAATAAATATTTTGAACAATTTAAAAATATTCTAAAATAATTAATTTTAAATATTTTTAAAAGATTCATTAATATTATATATTAATAATTAATTCCAAATATTTTTAAAGATTCATTAATATTATATATTGTATCCCATTTATGACTAAATATTCATGGCATATATTAATCCTTCAAAAAGGATTCCAATTCCTTTTTTATTCAAAGGACTTTTGACTTGGATGTTTGTGGTTCCTAATGGTGTTGTGGATACATTTATTATATAGTGGAGAATATTTTTATTATAATTTTTTTTTATTTAATAAAATTATTTATTTTTATGTATTTAATAGTTTAAAGAGATTTTGTTTTACTATTTTTAGATTATTTACATTGAAGTTTTATTTTTTTTATCGTTGGAAATGTTGGCTATAAAAATTTTAACGTGAGTAACTTTGAAATGTTAGAATAAAATTGTTTTTCTCACAATAAATTTTACTCTCAGAATTTAACGAGATAATAATTTTTTAAATAAGTGTTAATGTTATCATTGTTAATTGGGTAAATTATTATTTCTTATATTTATTCAATTTATTAAATTTGATTTTTTGTATTTGATGTTTATTTTTATAATCTTTATATTAAGGAAACTTTTACTGGGTAATATTAGTAACCAGTTAAATTTTTTATGTTTTTTCAAAAAAAAAGATTCGCCAATTTTCATATTTTCTACAAATGATTTGCCCAAATTTTATAGGATAAAATTATTTTACCTTAAAAATGGCCAAAATTTTATAGATACAAATATAAAACCATAATAAATTTCAATATTTTTATGAAAATATTACCAAACATTTTATAGTTTGCATATTAGGCACTACTACTATTCACTAATGTTTCTTAGCTTTAAGATAAATTTCGATATTTAATAGTAAACTGATGCAGGAGCATCCAGCTCCGAGGAGATAAAAGATGGTTGACTGTCTCAAAGGAAAAAAAATTTCACGTATTGTTGGACAGGTTATTAAACCTGTGTTTTTAATTATTTTCATTATTCGGAAATTGGACAAAGACAGTAGGACTAGGATTATGAACTGTTTTAGTTTTAGTAGTTAGTTAGAAGTTTGTTTGTTTCCTTTTTAAAAGAAACTGGCTAGGCAGTTAGGCATATTCCGGTTGTCAGTTCAACCGAAAGCAAGAAACTGTTATACACTTGCAAGTATTTAAATAGGAAAAAGATGAGATGTAAGGGTCGAATCTCCAGCCAGGGAAGATCAGAAGAACTAGAGTTTTTTTTAATAAAAACCAGCTGTCAATTTAAATCTACAGCAAACTCTTTTATGTATTGATTCACTGTATTTTATTGTCGATACTGATATGCATTGTAATCCAAAGAACAGAGAGTTAAAGCCATTGCAGATAGTAAACATTTCTGCGTAAGGAGAAGATAACAAATATACAGGACAAAGAAAGAAATTGCACAAGCGGAGAACTAACAATTACAGCGCACAAGAACAAATTCCCAGCAAGAAGAGTTAAGAAGCATCCAGTCACCATTATCTACATTCCGCCAACAAATTTCCAGGTAAAGCACAAATGTTCTTTAGAATTGATTGAATCGAAAAAGAGTCTCTTTAAACATACGAAAGCTTGTTTTACTTATACAGTCTGTAACCCCAATGTTCATTACAAAAAGTGCGTGGAAGGGTTTCCGAACCCGAGCGAACAACGCTCATATTATGGTAAATTGAGAATCCCAAACTAAGTAAAACAGAACGCACCAAAACCTTGTGCCATGGAATGACAGAGTAGGGTTTGGCAAAATAACCCACGAGACCACAACAACTAAAAGAGCGGGAACCAGAAAAATGTATAACCCTATTACGAGGTTAACTATAGACTCATAGTCAAAACGACCCTACCCGTTCTGTTTTAGTCTGGGTCGGTTTGTTTTCCTTTCGTTTACAGCAGAACGAACACTTGGTGTCAAGCAGTTCTGGGTAACCTGCAAGAATAGAAAAGGAGACAGGTTAGAACCCGGAAAATCCAGAACCTGGACGAAGAAATCGAAAGATACATTACAACGAAAACGAAACCACACATATTGTAACATTCACCTGAGACTGGAAAGGCGGCATCGAGAGAGGTGACCAAATCGAGTGCAAGAACCTGCTAGCAAGGAAAAAAATACATTAGTGATTGAGTAAGGTGCATAGTAGATTAAAGCATGGAATGTTAACTTACTTTGGAGGCGAAAGAGGTCGATTGAGAAAGACCATTGGCGTAGAACTGAAGGTCTGACCTGTAACACAAACAGGACAGTTAACGAACAGAAACAAAGGAGCCTGCAAACACATTACAGTAAAGAACAACAGGGTCATCTTAGTTCGATTAGAATCATTCATACCGCAAACGAAAGAC
Source organism: Pinus albicaulis (assembly GCA_034641835.2). Classification (NCBI taxonomy): domain Eukaryota; kingdom Viridiplantae; phylum Streptophyta; class Pinopsida; order Pinales; family Pinaceae; genus Pinus; species Pinus albicaulis. The sequence goes on from CM076579.1 coordinate 973,288,484, forward strand.
AGATAGTCGACAGAGTTATCATATCAGCGAGGACTTCATCGCACAAAACACCGAACCAGGAAGACATTAACAGAACCCTCGAGCAGATTGAAATGGAGAACCCTCATGGCGCCGAATGAACAATAGAATGAGGCCGAAGACCAAAGTTGGGGTTTTTCACAAGGCGGGAGAAGATAGAATCGAGGAAATCGACAGGTGTCAGCAAGGACCAGTGAGAAGGACGGGGAATTAAATTGAAGAGTGACTGCAAGTTGGATCCAATCTACGGATCACTGTCCACATTTAAAACCATATCTACGCATATATCGAAATGAAATTAATGTTGTTTGTTAACACATAGTTCGGAGGTGTAAGTGGGACCTGTAACTTGTTACGGTTACCCAACATTTAATTTAGCACTGAACACAGTCAGAGGGCTGGGCCATCATAAACACTCATGCTTTCTACAATAAAATTATTTTACCATAATAATACAACTTGCCTAATGGTTAAGAGCATGTGCAAACAAGGGGGTCTCATACACCAATTTGGTGTTTGGCTTGGTCGTCACCTTAAAATTGGATAATAATAATAATATAATAAATTTCAATATTTTTTATGAAAATATTCCCAAACATTTTACATTTTGTAAGTTACGAAAATCTACTACTATTAGCTAATTTTTCTTAGCTTTAAGATGTATTTCCATCGTTAAAATTTTCCCTACTCTATATTAAATGATCATATTTAATAGGAAACACTAACATATAATGATTATTTATTAATTTGATGTGTATTTTTTAAGATTCAAAATATTTGATACTTTTAGTATTAAATGGGTGTAATATATCTAGACATATTTTGGGTATTGCAATTACGCTTTACTCCCTAGTTACTTCTAGCTTGGTGCCATGATCATTATTGAGGTTCCTTTTAGGGTTTTGGAGTTCATTGAAGCCCTAAATTCAGTTAGTAAGGATGAATTGTGAGTCCTTATGGACTAGTCTCTCATTGGACAACACTAAATTCAATGGCATAATAGGCTCGATAATTAATCTTTTGAGGTTGCCTTAGCTTTGAGTCCATAAGTAGGCATACCCTTACCCCCCAGTTCTTCTCTCAAGGGGAATTCTAAATGGTTAAGGAGGCTTCCCTACCATCCACCTTAATTAATTCCAATGCTCAAATTTAAGATAAGCTTTTATGTGATCATAGTTTAATCTATCAATTCAATGGGAATTAGCCAAAACTAATAAATCAAGACCATTGAATCGTTATAACTTAGAAGGAAAAGATCCAGGAAGAGGCATTCATATAATTGTTAGAGCATGAAATTACATGGTCAATTTTGGCCATTTCAAAAAATATATATTAATTTTCTAACCTTATTTTTCCCCTCTCCCTCTTAATTTTTACTGTCCCTTTCTCCTTTTTCCTCTTCCCTCTTCCCCTGTGCTTCCTTAGAACTTAATTGCTTTTTTATCCAATCCCTTTCTTCACTTATACATCCCTTCTTTTTACATATTACATTACCTCCACAAACTAGATTACATTTTCTCTTCAATGACTTGGCCTCTTCCCTATGTACTACATTTCCATTTTTCCCACTACATTATCTCCTTTACACACACTATTTTACCTCTTACCTCATAAATTTCTCCATAATGTAGGATGATAAATGCAAAACATTCAACATCCTTCCACTTACCTTCCCTCCTCCACATCTTTGACTTAGATTTGACCCAAGACAACTAGCAAGATAGTTGGTAGCATATTTTAGGTGGCATGGAATACAAATGACACATGGAAAAGAGGAGCCTAGGAGTGATTTACACAATAGATTGAAATATTTAAGCCTTGATTTCCATGGATTCTATATTCATATATAGATGACTAAATAAGGAATATGAATGCTTGTTGGAAAAGAATAAACAAAATTTAATGATGTGGTTAAATAAAAAACTATCACATAGCATGTGGGCCCATGCTTTTCAAATCAAATGTACAAATGCCCCTTCACAAATTAAACACCATAAGTCTATCTTATGGAGATTTAAATTTTTATGAGAGGATCCCAAATGAAAAGAAGCACTTCTTAGGTTATTTTTTGTGAATCCACACTATGCTTGTGAATCCACACTATGATAATAAGCAATAGTAAATGAAAATGTGAATTATTTTGCACCATCATTTAGGAGGAATTTGGTCACACATTATTTTTGGAATACATGTATTTATCATTTCATTTTATCATCTAATTGTTGGATTCATATCTATGTATTTATTGAATAATCATCAAATATTTTTCCATTGATGATAAACGTTAATGTAATGACTATGTCAAGGTGATCAATCTAGCATATACTACTTTACATGAAAGTGAATATTATCAAAGGGTCGGATCTTAGGAGATTACTCCTAGTGTTAATACATTCTATCTTAGGGGAGAATGGGACAAATTTGTAAAGGTAAATATGTCTTCACCTTCTTTGACTACCTAAATCATATTTTTGTTTAGATTTTGTAATAATAAGTTGTTGTTGATATTGTTTTCTTTTTCTTTCATGTGAAGTGATTTTCTTTTCCTAATACTTTGGGATAAGAAAATGTTGAAATTGCAATGGATTTCTTGTCTTCTCCTTGTTTATGTAAGCTTTTGGTTAATTAGATATGTTTTACTTAGATTGATATGCTTATGAAGCTTTATATAATGACTAGACGATTAATTACAGAGTGATGTTTTTATTTATCATTGATAATTGTCTTCGATATTTGTTTGTTCATCTCAAGATGTCATTATTTAGAATTTATGTGAAATATAGATAGAACATTAGTCATGATTCATTTTAATCCTAATTTACATGCCCAAATTCCCTCACCTTTCATATTTCACGGGTCTTTGTTATACATTGATGAATCCATTTGCCCAAGAGATAAGCATTAGTTTTTCACATTCAATTTATGATTTAATTTTATATCCATTTTCTTAATTCTTTGATCTACCATATTCCTAAGTTGATTCTCTTAAGATCTAAGTTAGAGACAATTCTTTAGGGGAAAACAGTTGATTCTCTTAAGATCTAAGTCAGAGACAATTCTTTAGGGGAAAACCCCTTGAGTTGGAAAAGAACTTTATACTAAAGTGAGAGGAATGGAACTTGTGGTGATAGTGGGTAGAAATCCTAGTTACCCCAACCATGCATTGATGGTATTATTGGATGTGTACTTTATGGTGTTAGTTTGAGGGACAAAAATACCATAGTGCAAGGGGTTTTTAATTATAGAGGTTGACTTAGTTAAAGATCAAGACACGATGCTCAATATAAACCCTTGGTTCTCTTGTAGGCCTGACCTATGCATGAAATTGTGGATCCCAATGTTCAATCCTTCTTCTAACTTCTTATCCTTTGCTTTGGTTTGAGTAAGGCTCTCTAACATCTCTTCAATTTTGTGGTTTTGAATATTTTAGGGATATAGATAATGCACTTGGAAAATTTAATTTCATGAGAAAAGAAACATAATAAGGACACATCACCATTTATGCTTGCATATGGGGACATAAACTTCTATAAGGCTTTCTTAATTGAGATTAACCTAAAGGAAAAACATTACAAATGTATACACATATTAAACTATGAGTAAGTGACATTTCATTGTTGAACTCATTTTGGAACTAGTCATGTTGTTGTCCAATGCCTTAAGCTTGATGAAATCACTTGTTACTATAATAAACCTTAGAAAATATCAACTTTATGGGTGAGTGCATTGGAGTAGCATCACGTCATCAACAAAGAAGAACCTCTAGAAGTCCCCTAGGTGCAAACATCACCCCCTCCAAATGTCCTATTCAAATTTACAAAGAAACATAGGAATCCATGTTGGAATTGAATGAGAGAAAAAATATGGATCAACATCAAACCCTTGTAATATCCAAAGCACCTCTATCATCACTATGTAGAATGATAACATCACCCTCACTAGCCTCTTGAACAAATATTACAACCATACAAGGATGAATGGCTCATCTAATAAAGATGGGAAATTATTCATGAAGTTAGGTGACTCACTACTATAAAAGAAGCAACCTATCTCTCCTCACACAATAGTCACATCAATAGAGTGTTCATAGTGTCAGTTACATAAGTAGTTGGGTAGAAGAGATGGAAACAAAGGAAGAAACTACTCGTAGCTCGGTGATCCATAGAGAAATTAATCTAATGGAAGGGGAATCAATGCAAAACAATTCCTAAGCAAGGATATACAAGGTCATACTAGTTCTATAAGAAATGATTACACCCTACCAAGAAACATTGGAGGAATAAACAAAGGTCACAAAAAAAATCAGTAAAGCTCGACCTCGACCTTGGTTTCGAACATAAATGACTAGGAATTGCCGTAAATGTATTTTCAACATATGTTACTTTTTAAAATTTCTATGCAATTAATTTCGAAGGCTCTATATGTATTCACTAATGAAAATAATTTAATAAAAAAAGGAAACACACATAGTGGGCACTTCCCTATCTTATAAAGAGAGGGCACATGATCTACCAAATTGAAATCCTTCCATAGTTTATAAATATGGTATATCATCTTTATATGAATTAAGCTACAATGCTTTGAATAGCATCACTAATCATTTATCTCAAAAATATATGTCTAAATAAAATATAAATATCATATTGATTTTAATAATTGATAGGTTAAATCAACTATTTACAAAGGAATCTAATCAATTATTTAAATCATAGTAATTATTACTAATTAATGTATAAAATATACCAATATTGTCATTCAATCTTATCAATTGTCAATCATTTATTGTACCATCTACATTCATATATACATGATTTTGACATTGTATGTACTTTCATAAAATTTTAGGATTTTGTGTGCAAACATGTTAATGTATTTTTCATATTTTTTTGCAATATTAAGTTGTGTGTAAGTTAGGGTTAGTCTTAATGTTAAATGAAAGAACAATTTGTCCAACAACTAAATGTTATGATCAAGATCCCTTATTGAAACCTAAACACCCTTTGGAATAGTGCAACTCCACAATTAACTTTCGCCCTACCCTTAATCCTCAAACTTGATAATCAAAATTATACAACACATAAATCAACATGTCATTCTAATTAATGAAACTTTCATATTTTCCCTGGATTACATATTCAATATATCCAAAAGCATAAAAGCAAACTCAACAATTCAATTTACTCATTACTATTAAATATACAAATTTTATTAGTATTTATACATCCTTTAAATCTATAACATCAACTAACCTCTTGATTATATTGTACCCAGGGTGAGACGATGTCGTGCACTGGCCAAGAGTTTGTGTTTTTTTAAAACTACAAATGTTTGAAAGTTCCAACACTTTCAGAGTCAAAGATTACGCGTATTAGTTTACTAAAAATGTGATCTCCTAAACGTGAAATTGATCGGTCAAAGATTACGCGTGTTAGTTTCCTAAACATGTGATTACGCTGGACAATGGCAGCTTGCAATAGCCAATTAAGTGAATTTTTGTGCATTTTCTGAAACTCCAAATATTTGATAACGATGATACTGATTAGGTAAACTATAATCTATAACTGGATAGTTATTTAATATATAATTTAAACTTTATATTAATTATTTAATTTATGGTATCTTAATTATTTAATTTATGGTATCTAAAGCGAGGCAATAACATGCAATGTTTCAAATTCTGATTGGACAAAGCATCTCATGTACATGTTTAAGTCTGAAAACTTTGTAGATTTCAAGAAAATACAGATTCTCTATATATAACTTATTAATAAATAAAAAATTATTAATAATATATATATATATATATATATATATATATATATATATATATATATATATATATATATATATATTAAATCTTCCAGACAAAAAACTGTTAAAAATAGACAAATAAAACTACCTCCATAATCTTCCAATCAAGAAAAGATATAACTATTAAAAATGGAGTAATAAAACTACCTCCGTAAACTTCAATGGAGACCAATTAACTATATTAGAGAAAAAAATGCACTGAAAAATATCATGCATTGAAAAATAGCATTAACATGGTTACATAACAACTCCTCATCCCAATTACCATGCATTGAAAAATAGCATTAACATAGTTACATAACAACTCCTCATCCCAATTACCAAACCACAGCCCACATTGATTGAATTTGTTTCTAAAAGTTCCAACTCCAAACGCCATTGAGCTTTTTGTATAGACTTGGTCCAAAAGTCAAGCCTTGGACTCTGGATGTTCAATGTTATAATTCATATTTATTTATACAATTAATAACCATAGTTGTTTGGTGGAGGCACTCCACTCAACTCAACTCCCATTCCACGCTATATCTCTATGGCCTTATCTGTACGTGAAGGCAGAGGCGGTTGTGATAAGTAGAAGGTCAATTCTTCCAACTCAATCTTTCAAATCTCCAAGTGGCCACAACTATGACTTTTTCTTCAGCTAAAATTAAAATAATTGAGCGAAGAGAAAGATGACAAGCACAAAACTGTAAAATAACATTAGTAATATTGATTCCGGAATGCATGCATCCGGCCATGGGGATACATGCATCCATGTGCGCGTTTTATTCTCTCCATATTCTCGAATTCCCAAGCTCCTCGCCTTGAAATTGGAGAGGAGTCCTGGGTTTTTGTGGGAGATAATTACGATGATCATTATTATGCCCAGACACTGGTTTCTGTTTTATGTTTCTGCACAGTCACCAAGGTGGGAGATATTATCATTAAAGGTGTGAAGGAAAGAGATCAGGGGATCGATTCCTTTAAGGTAAGGTAAGGTAAACTCTGTGGAATAGAATCCGGGGGTATTTATTGTTGGATGAAGGGAATATTGGAATGGCAACTCTGAAGAGATCGGAGATTTCGTTCAGGCGACAGGGCTCTTCTGGGCTCGCGTGGGAGGAAAATTGGATACCAGCGGAGGTGGACGGTGGAGCCGGTGGTGGACCAATTCTGCCACCGCCACCCGGTGCTACTACTAGTTTCCACCGCGATTTACACTTCTCAGCCGCCGCCGCCAAGTCTGTTAATCAGAAATCCTCTCCTCAGCTGAGGCAGAGCAGAAGCGTCGGGTTGATTGGCGCCGGGTACACTCGATCGCGTGACCACCGTGTTCTGAGCTCCCTCAGCGGTCTCAATTCCGCGCATTCAAAGGAGCACACTGACAAAGCAACAGGTCACAAATCGCAATCTCGCGTTATCAGATGGTTTAAGCGGACCTTCTTGAAATCCAAAAGTTGATTTTTATTTTATTTGTATACACAGTTCTTGTTTCTGTGTCTATCTTGCATTGAAATTTCAGAAAATGTTTGGTTTGGAGTACATAGTTGGGTTGTGTCCAGAGTAGTTTATTTATTTAGGGATCTGAAATTTTCACAGTTATTGTTATTCTATGGTTAAAAATTTCTGGAGGAGAATTTAGTTATTCATATGATCAGAAATTTCTAGAGGAGAACTGTGTAGGAGAACTGTGTAAAGGATTTATAATCCGTCAGTTTCATATTTCATATTGTTAGAAATTTCTGGTGGAGAATTTAGTTATTCATATGATTAGAAATTTTTAGAGAAGAACTGTGTAAAGGATTTATAATTTGTCTGCTCCATCCATCATCAAAAACTTATGATTAATATGACTGTGTATTGGTTATCTTGTCACAAAGAAACCAATTTATCAGTTTCAGATACCAATTCGTCAGTTTTGAGATGATTACTCCATCCATTATCAAAAACTTGTAATTGATATGACTGTGTATCTAGTTATCTTGCCACAAGGAAACCAATTCCTGTGCTGTGCTATGGCAAAATTTGTATTTTCTTCTGCTATATTTTTCTCAGAACATTATGCAAACTTTGCACAGATATGTTTTTGCTATTTTGACGAATAATTTGAGATTGTGTGTGCAAAATTGCATTGCATCTCCACATCTTTGTTGGCTCACACATTGACCTTAAATCGATATCACGCCTTTTCGCTTTTCAATTATTTGTTTGATTCTGCATCTCTGTGGCTGGCAAAACAATTCAGGCAATTGACTTTAAATCAGTATCACGCCTGCTCTGTAGTTGATGGGTTGCATTTTTTAATTATTTGATTTTGATTTATGCACACAGGTAAAACCTATGACTATAAATATATCGTAAAATTTGAATGGTTATTGGAGAAGGAAACTGCTTTTTCAACATTAATATTAAAATGCACACTCTTCTGGAGTTTTCCATGGGAGGGTGGTTGGGGTTGGAGTATGTGACAACATGCCCTGGTCAAATCCTATAATATTTTATTAACAGCTTTAGTCATAATGGGGCGGGATGCTGCACATGGTGTGAATATTGTTTTTAATTAGACGTGACAATGGGGCCACGATGCTTAAATGAAACAATCTATAAGGACAAGTCACATCTTATCTATTATTTTGCAGATACATTCACAAACACGTGTCATAACGCTGATAACATTGTAAGGACAAGTGGGTGGACCTAATGGGAATGATTAAAGAGAATCTAAGGGGTTTTTGTCCTTCACCAACACTTTCCATCTTTCCTTTCCTTAATGGTCCTATCAATCCCTCCTCCCTTCCTAGGCCACATAAGACTACTTTTTTTTTCCTGATGTCAAGTAATGGAGTCCCTCTCTTCCCTAGCCAACATCTTAATTATCTCAAAAGTTTTAAAAGAAGGTTCATATGCTGATGGTGAGGAGGTTGTATGGCCATTGTTTAATGGTCCAATCAATCCGTCTCTTCTCCCTTCCTAGGCCACATAAGGCTACTTGTTTTTAAATAATAGGTATTGGAGTCTCTCTCTTCCCCAACCAACATCTTAATTTACTCCTAATCCCTCTCTTCTCCCTTCCTAGGCCACACAAGGCTACTTGTTTTTTAATATTAGGTAATGGAGTCATTCTCTTCTCTAACCAACAAATTAATTAACTTCTACAGAGCCTTTCTTGCCTTATTTTTGAGTAGATTTATAATATAATGTTAAGATTTTATTAGCAATTTAGTTTCTTTGTGATGTTGGTTAACAAATGATTTCACTATGTTTAGAAGTAGGTTTCAAATTGAAAAGAGATAACAAATGTTAATACCTTGATATTTAAACATCAAAAGTTTCCATGATAATTGATATCTAATTATCAAATTTGGTTGGTCCAGAGGTCAGTACAGTGTAATATTTTTCCATACATGTTAAATTTTTATTTGGATGGTAAGTTTATTAGTTTACTTCTATTTTTTTACTTGTACTTACAATATGGATATGGTTATTAATGTGTGTGGCCAAATTTGAACTATGATGGTAATTGATTTATATCTTTTTTATAATTATAATGTGAATATTATTGTAGTGAAATTATCAAATTATAATTCATATATATATATATATATATATATATATATATATGAAATACTACTTTCTTAGTCTTCAAATTAGTTTTTTATTTCAAAAACACGTGTAAAAAAACCAAGACTTATAAAGTTGGAGTTAGTGACCAAAGCTTTCCTCATAGATATAAAATTTCTAGAACTATTAGAAGGGAATTAGCACTTAATAATGCTTTAAATTATTGTTCAAATAAAAAGGCTTATATAATAAAAAAATACATACAACTCAATTTTATCTTACAATATGTTTTATTTTTTCTTTTTATGAATGAAATTTTTTCTCTAAAAGCTCTAGTCTAGTACATGCCTTCCCACTTAGTTATATGGAGATTAGATAATTTTCCCTTATCATTGCTATTTTCTTAAGCACAATTATCCTTTTATGGATATACTTGAATTGGCTTAAATGTGATTAGTCTCTCAATAGATATCAATGTTGCCACTTTTAGGAATCAACTTAATGTTTCCTTAATTGTTCGTTCATGGAGCAAGTTGTTACAATAAATTGTATGTCCACTATCATAGTTTTTTTTCAACCTCAAACTTGTTTGTAGATGATTTTGGTAATTAATTTTGTCATACTTAAATCAATATGTGTTTCATAAGACAATAGAGAACATGTTCCATGATAATAATAATATACAACATGAAATTTTTATTTTCAAAAACAATCTCATCTTTAACAAAATTCCATAATGCATAAAATATATTACAAAAAGACATCAATGTGGTGGGTGGGGATTCATAGAGGTAATGCAAGAATTAAATGCCTAAAATATTATGGGTCATTATAAAGTATAAATGATCTATTATATTTAGCTAAACATATACTTCAAAATATTTATTTAATAATGTAATATTAACAAATATTGTAGTTGAGAAAATTAAGATGAGAATAACCAAAGATGCTTACAATAGTCCTTGGGTGGTGGACATAAGCTCCCTTATAGCCAAAAATCAAAGGAATATAAGCTAAGGAAATAAGTTTAAAAGTTTAGTGTAGTACCCTGATTTTGATCCTTGGAATTTATATTCAATACATTGTTTATTTTTAAAATACCTAGTAATTTTATTAAGTGTCCATCCAAGTGGGAGGGATTAATTTTTAACACCCAAATTTGGTCCCCATATGACATATCATGTTAATTGCTAAACATGTAGAAATATAGTCCAAGTGGAATAATGCATTATTATGATTGGATTTATTTGGGGAAAATGTAAGTTGAAATAATGCCATTATATTATGGTAACATTCTCCACTACTTCAAGTGGCATGTTATCATAGGTGTAAATGTTGGACTTAAAATGGACCCAACCTTAAGACAAATAAACCAAATTTATGACAAGATATTTAACAAATTATAGAGATTGAACCCTATTTTTATTAGGTTACCATATTAACCTATATAATCATAATAAAATAGAACCTCACATGAATAGAGACAAACATTCCCATAATAATACGATGACTCATATGTGAAATAACTCAAACATCAAGAGGAAATCCCATGAAAAAAAAGGGTAGAGAAATTATCTTATTAATTGTAGATCTATGGAAATTTATGTTGGTTCTTGTCTCAATCCCGTAACCTTCTCCATATAGTGCTCATGATAGAGAAAGAACCAGAAATAAAATCATGAGCGGATACAATAGTGATGTGGTGATGAGGATGATAGTAGTAATGTTTGATAATACAACTTATAAAATATGGTGATTCCCTTTCCTCAATATATCCCCCCTATGCATAGATCCCCCCTATGCATTGGTAAAGGAATGGTTGACTTAATCAACCTTGATTAGTGATTAAGGGGTTGGTTGACATAGTCAACCTTGATCCCTCCCTTTATGTTTGATTTAATATTTTTTTAAGAGTTTTCTATACTCGACCTTATCCCAACTAAATGTTTGTTAGCTTTTTAGATACACTTTTATGTTTTATTTAATTGATTTTATAAAATTAGTTATTTAATTTTGTGACAATATCATATTCTTTAGAAATATAAGTTCATCAAAACTATTTTGATTAGATATTCCTTTAGAAAATAGATTCAAATTGTTCCTCTTTAGGAATTGGTTCTCCTTGTTTCTCTTTAGAAATTGGTTCTACCTTACTACTTGTTTATTAATTCTATGTTCAAAGTTTTCTTTAATAGTTGTTGCTTCCTTGGCTTCTACCTTGACACCCTTTGTTACCTTCGAGCTTTATTTAGTCTTAGCTTGCAAATTTTGAATTGTGTTTTCTATCTCTATAGGGCCTTTGATACATTTACTTGCTTTTAGAATTTTTTTGGGGTTCTTGACTTTGAAATAACCTTCCTCTTAGAAAGACCTTCTCTTAACCACTAGCCCTATAATTGTTAGGATCACATCTTTGTCTCATGATGCAAGTGGTTTGTTGACTCAAAGTATTCTTTGGTATTATGGCTTCTTTTAATGATAACCTTACCTAGAGAAAAAAATCCCATGTCTATTAAAATTCCTATTATCATTGGTCCCTTTCGGTGCAAATTAGTATATTCTTTTACCTCTTACTATTCTTCCCATTATAATAATATTAGGAATATGTTTCAAAGTTATAGAGTGAAACACATAGAAATTGTCTATACTCTTCTTCCTTTGGTATTTTTTTTAGATTCCTACTAGCTTCCTATTGTGCATAAAGGTTACTTATCCATAATTGGATTTTCTTTGAAAATTCGTTATCATTGTTTGCTTCCCATGAATTTTTTTTTTTCTAGTTTCCCTTATTGTGTAGTTTTCTATTTTGGTGACCACATGTACACAATTAGTCATTGTGGTTAGAATATCTCTATCATACTTTTCCATTCAACCCTTGTAGCTTATGCATATGCACATAATTGAGTGTATACTAATTCATCCAACATTCATGGTTGATAGGATCTTTGATTGTCATCTTCATTACTTTTCTTCATTAAGTATTTTTTTTCTTTTTGATGCTTATTTTTGACTTGGAATTATAGATGCTAGTACATAAAAAATACTTGTTCTTGTGCCTTTGAATTTCGTCAAAATGTTCGTTCCTTGTAGCTTATTATAAGTTTATAATCAAATGAATTTTATTGATAATTATCAACACTTTATAGATGGAGTTCTTCCTTTATATGAACTCCATTTTATCCCTAGACTATTGCATAAGAACAATTATTGTCTATATTTCTTAGAAACTATGATAAAATATATGATTCCAATAGCTTATCTATTATTAGATCAGTCCTTTCAAGTGGACTTTGGTTTCTCCATTCAACCCTTAAGTTGTTGCATAATGGAAGACTAACTTAAATGACCATTAAAGAGATCTTACTATACTTTCAAGGGTGTCATCAAACCTTTAGGTTGTTGTATTGGGTCTTATAATGGATGTCACCTCATAATCTATAGGTTCTCAATCCTTTTGTACATCATAGTATTCTTTTTTATATAATATGTGTAGATGTCTGGATAAAAGTAAATTTGAGATAACTTGAGTTAAAACAAAATAAATAAAGACAATTTGAGTGAAACTTATAAGATATTTAAGTGACAAGTAATAATAGTTGACATTTTATGAAAAGTGACATGAAAATAACCCAAATAGTGTAAAAAAATAGTATAGATAGTAAGAATGACATTTTTCAAAATCATACTGGATTTTTTAATCTCCTAAGTTCTTAAGATTATCCATTGGTGTATGATGTCTTGATCTACTCTTGTTTGGAGTCAAAATTCTTCTATATGGTGGATATATAAGAAGAAGTAGCACTAATGAACTTGAAAAATGATGAAAAAGGGGGCTTTTAATCCAATTAATCTTGAGAATACCACCTCTAGTTGCCCAATAACCTACACTCCAAAGGGTAACATACTATTATAATTTGGTTATTATCCAATACACACTATATATTATCGGTGCCTCTTTCTCTTTATGTGTGTGGATTTTCATTACCGCCAAACCAATTATTGAATTCGAATATGGTATTAGAGCCTAGGGGTTGAACTCTTGGTCCTAATTATTGTAAAGGTTGAGAAAATATTACAACACAAGAAGACTACGAGTTGTGTTTTTCACCTAGAGGTCACATTTCCAAAGAATAATATTGGCTTCATTTGGTTGGAAGGGATTGGATTAAAGTATTAGAGAAGGTGGAGGAGTTTGTTAGGAATATACCAATTAGTATGGGTTTGAAACCAAATCTTGTAGCACTCAATGGGAATAATTATTCCATATGGGGTTAAGATATGGATTTTTTTTTAGAAACAAAGGGTTATGCCAATATACTAAAGGTGTTGTTTCTAAACCTACTCATAAGCATGTAAAGTTCAAACTTGAGGGGCATAATGACGATGCTATAGGGTTGATGACTATGTACATCTCAAGGGGGATTTGTTGCCACACCATTGGGATATAGTATCTACATGAAGTCTAGAATAAGTTGAAGAAAAATGAGAAGAAATACTTATAATATTGTGGAAAACCATGCCACATTAAGAAAAAATTCTATAACAAGATCCAAGATCAAATATCCTAAGGATATTGAAGGTGATAGAAAGACCTTTATGAATATGATGATGGTAATGGAGCTACTACATTTTGGGTCCAAACACAACAATTTTCGATTTTGAGTTGATGATTGAAATGTGTAAATCAAATTTTATGGATTTTTTTTCTTAAAAGATAGGATATACCATCAAATTGTAAACATTGAAGCATTGGCATACCCAATGTTGACATATTTACATATTCCACATCGAAGCATCAATGACCTTTCATTCTACTATCTCTCCCAAATGTCAATATTTCATTAATTTTTATATGGTCAATATATTGGCATATCGAATGCCTCCTTAGCTATAGCTAGATTATCATTACACCCCATCAACATCAACCCATGTCACCTTGAATGTCATAATATCAAAATTATTTGAGGCTAAGTAAACTGACCTTTCATTTATAGGAACAATGCTTATGTTGGGTTATACATCTATGTATCAATGTCAGGGGGACACATTTCACTATGATATCCTCATACCAGATTCTTGAAGTTTGTGATCTCAAAGTGATACTACTAGAAGTGTGGAAGAGTGTTGCTAATGGCCTAAAGTTCAAACATATTAAAGATAATGATTTGTATCCACATTATGTAATAAAACTACAAATTTTCATTATTACCAAGCTTGAACTCATGGTTGGTAGTAAATTTCTTTTGGATCATCAATATGGGTCATTTTGAGTTTCCAAAATATAAGAGGATTATACGATAGGGATTACATAAAAAATGGAGTAGGTAAATAGTAACTTAACTTGGGCTTTGAAATACATCTTTGTCACATTTGTTTTTTATTTATTTATTTGTCAATTATCTTTGTTTAGAAAAGAGACATAATGGGATTTCATTGCAACTGACAATCATGCAATATAAATACCACGACAAAATAAAAATAGTGGTGGGCCATGGCTTCTAAATTATTATGGTGTTACAAAAAAACTTCATATATATTCCATGGAATGACATACATACTAGTAGAAATTCAAGGGATGAAAGAGTCAAGGTATGAGAATAAAGTTAAGTTTATTTTTTAATGACATCATGGGTGTCACATTTATAATTTACGAGAGTAAAGACCATGAACAAAAAAAGGTAATAATTTAATGTATATAATTGGTATTACCATGGGATTTTAATTTATTCCCTTCTCCATGAGGTTGGGATTAAATTATTTTATTAAGGGTCTATTTAAAATAGGTTTCACATTTTCAATCAAGTGCAATAGCTTAGAAAAATGAAACAATTGATGAAACCAAAATGAAATCATTGTTATATGAGCAACATGTAAGAATGAGAAAGATGTTTGAATGAGATTCAACTAAACCTATTCAATTATAAGTTGTAAAATTACAAGTTAGACAATTTATATAGCATATGCACCTATGACTTGGACATATATTTTATCAAATGACCATTACAATTATGTGATACATATATCAAACATCATGTATCCAATTTTCTACCATATATTGTTGGTTTTAGAAATTTGGACCTTCTAGATGGACTTGAAATGTCATATGGGATAAATTTATTCTCATGATTTATTTTCATCTTTTTGTTGGACAAATAGCGAAGCACCAAAGTGAAGAATTATGAATTCCAAGATGAGGTGGCTTCTAATAAAACATGCACCTATGATGTGCATATATTTTTATCAAATGAACAATACACTTGTGTGATCCATATATTGAAAATCATGTATCCAATTTGCTACCATAGTTTATTGGTTCTAGAAATTTGGACCTTCTATATGGACTTGAAATGTCACGTGGGATAGATTTATTCTCATGATTTATTTTTATCTTTCTATTGGACAATTAGGGAAGCAAAAAAGTGAAGCATTATGATTTCCAAGATGAGGTGGTGTTTAAATACATTATTACATCACTAAAGCACAAGTGAGCATATGTCAACATATAATATATAACATAAAAAATTCCATCATAGGTTGATTCATAATATCATCTATAGATAACCGAAAGTAGAACTAAATTCCCTAGAATGGGGAAGACAATCAATTTTGATCACCATAGAAATACCCATATCTTCTTCATTTTTATATTTAATTACACACCATTCAATTGAGTTGGGACCACCTATGATTGAATTGATTGACTAGTCAATTTCCTAATTGACCCCTTTATTCAAATCCCAAGGTTCCCTTTAATTATAGACTAAGTATTTCTTTAAGATCCAATAGTGAGGTGAGTTTTTTGTAATATTAACCACACCTACACAAATTCAGGACATTAATTTTCCCTACACACCCCCCACAATTGTAGCTTCCTAAAGCCTAAGTATAACTTGAAGCTTCAGGAGATTAATTTTCCCTACACATCCCCCACAATTGTAGCTTCCTAAAGCCTAAGTATAACTTGAAGCTTCACAAACTTATCTTTTATTAATGGCCTCATATAAATATCAACAATATGATCATATGCGATACAATAAACAAGTGACATGATAGGATCTTGTATGAAATACAAAGATAATAAGAATAATAATAAATAAATACAACTAACCTCCTTGGAATGGGGAAGACGTAGTAAAATTTCATCACCTTAGACATGCCCATATCTCCTTCATTTCTACCTTGATTTCACTAGTTGATTGAGTTAGGACCACCTATGTTTGGCTTGATCAAATAGTAAGTCAGCCTTAAATTGTTGACTAACTATATCCTAAATATCTAACAGTGAGGTGAACTTGTTTTTCCAACACTCCCGACCACCACAAATTTATGGATATTTTAAAGGAGAATTATATCTATACATCCACCCATAATTGTATCTTCCTAAAGCCCAAACATAAATTTAAGTTCAAAAAACTTAGCTTCTAACATGAAATCATATAAATATAAAATACATGATCATGTATCTTATAATAAAAAAGAGACATGCCAATCTCGTGTATTAGTCATGAAAGATAATGAACATGCAACATAATGTGCTTCATATTTTTGTGAGAAATCATATTTTTCAACTACTTGTATTGTAATTTGACTATCATAATACACTATATATACACTTTACTTGACTCCTAAAGGGGGAGTCTATGCTCACCCATTAAGTTGCAAACCCACATTGCCTATATGCTAGTATTAACTACACATTATATTCAGGCTTAATGGTAAAAAGAGAGTCCAACTTATATTTTTTCCAAGAGGTGGACCAATGAATTGATATCATCCTTTTTAGAAATAGGTTGTAAGTGATCAATGTGGATCCTTGATCAAGTTAAGTTTCAGGCACTCAATTGAGATTTCCAGAACTTGATTGAGGAATTTTTCAAATCCAATAGGTCCTAAATTAATGTTTGATAAGAGTTAATTGAACACTCAATTGAGTTCCATATCTCAATTGAGACTCTACAACCTCGATTGAGGTTTAGAGCTCAATTGAGTTGATTTATTTTATTAAAATTTTGAACAGACCATGGTAATATAATTTCACTCCATTGTATACAAATTCTCGATATAGGAATTGCTTGATCAAACTTCTATACTCTATCTACATCCACTACATGGTGTCATGTACATGGAGGGGTAGATATTTTTCTTTTAGTAAATTAAAAAAAATTGTCAGGATAATTAGACACTTGGGAGTCAATTAATCTGGTCTAACTGTATTTAGGTAAAAGTATGTTTCTTTATGTTGAATTAGTTTCATTGTAATCCAACCATATGAGCTTCATCATGTTGACTAATATTTTATTACATTCATTCATAAAGGAGGTTTTAAAATTGTGAAAATTAGAGTCAATATATTGTATATATTGTGGGTGGTATATGTGGGGTATAGGGGTTTATAGGTATTGGGGGTATAAAAAGTGGTGTTTGTTACAAATAGAGAATATATATTAAAATTGAGATTTTGTTTATTAGAAAGATGTATTGAGAGGAGGATTCAACAAAAGGATTTTGGGAGGTTTTTGTTAATGTCTAGTGAGATTAGAGTTATTTTTTAATATTTCATGAATGTAGGCACTATGACATAGATTGATTGAGTGGAGACTCTAAGAACCAGATACTCATAATATGTTTTAGAAATAGAATGATTCAACGAATCATGTTCTCGTCAATATAAATGGAGTGGAGAATCTATGAACCTGACACACATAATATGTTTTAGAAATAGAATGATTCAAGGAATCATTTTCTCCTCGATATAAATGGATATCGATCCATGGATTAACAACCATGGTCCATGATCTCTATTTAAAGAGCATGGAGAGTCATTTGCTAATGATCGATTGTAGGAAAATCCCTAATGTACAAATATTATTTTTCATTAATTAAATTTCCTCAAGTAGCCATATTGGATAGGTTCCTGGATTGTTTCCCTGGTAAAGTAAACCTTTTATAAGTTTCTTTAGACTTCATATTTTGGTTTTCTATTTCATTCTAGTTTTATACTCTTATTATCTATATATGCTCTTTCTCATGTGTACAATATTGGAAAATAATAAATAGAATAACAAGTTTTTTCTTTATTGCATATGCTCTTTTCCGTGAACTCTGCCCAATCTTAGAAAATTAGAAACAAAGAAAAAAATTTCATTCTTTTCATAAGTTAATCAAGATCTAACTCCATTATTGTTGATATTCAATTTTTTTGTTTTGAAAATTCTATTTGTTTTTGTATGTGGTCATGTTGAATTTTTCTAGCAAGAAAACAATGTTTTTGGGTAAGCAAGCACAATGAGGTAAAAATTTCCAAAAAAAATCCCCCTTCATCAATAAAATTACACTTATTTTGCATTATCTCACTTAGTTTAAAGTTATTTTATTTATTAACAAGTCTTCAGTTGAAGTTTCTGTCTTTTCTTTAAGTAACTTTTTGAAAAAGTTGTGCAATTTATCTCCTAGCTTTATAATTATAAGCGTATTTTACTTAAGTTGTCGAATTGAATCACTATAAAGTAGTTTTTCTGTTCTTTTTTAATTACTTTTTTCATGCAATTTTAATTTATAAAGTAACTTCATTATAAAGAGATTCTCACATATTTTATAAAAGTGGGGCATTTCATACCTAACTAATTTATAAAAGTAACTTTATAGGCATGTTTAGAGAAGTAAGGGATTTTTTGTTGTTGTTCAAAAACCTCATTGTGCATATTTCTCCATGTGGGTCAATTCTACTTGCCACATGGCACTTTGGTCACTTTTTATGCATTTGTAAAAAAAAGAGCACTCATTTCAATGTTATTTTCTTTTTTTAAATAAACTATTTTCGTGAGAGTTGTATAAATTATACAACATATATGTATATCATGGATTCAATCTGATCCAACAATGTACTAAAGCTAGATACTGAATCACTTCTACAAATCAATTGCGGAATTAAAAACATAGTCGCCAATCACATGAAGCAAAGAAGAATCAATCAAACCACAACACAGATAATTTCCCGGGGAAAGCTTGCTGCTCAAAACCCCACTATCTTCTATTGTGTATTCAACATGGATGCATGAAACAATTACATAAAACTCTTATCACAAGAGCCTCCCATACTCAGCTAATTGTCTCACACTGTCGTGGACAAAACTGACCAACACTTAGCCAATTCTCAACCTCTAAACAACCTGCCTTGCTTGTGCAATTAATGTGGAATGCAATCCCTATTCCATAGGAATTTTGGCCTTCCTTGACTGTGCAAGGATCATGGGAAATCCAATGGGTGTTTGGTTGCATGGGTGCAACCCAATAATCCTACAAATGATAGTCAACATCCCTTTCACCTAGATCTCAACTGGGTCTCCACTGGAACTAACATGCATGCAACTAATAATAGTAAATCCTCAGTTGCATCTAAGATCAGTGTTTTTGAATTAAATATTCACTTGATCTCTCACTACTGTATCAAACAATTACAACTAGCACAACTGACTTTAACTCACTTAACTGATTTAAACTGATTACAACCTGCATTAACTTATGCACCACTGCACTTCAAACTCTGTTACAAATTGAATTACTCTGCATGCCTCACCAAGTGACCCTCAACTCAAAATTCATGAGTTAACTGATTTTATCACAATCAGTTAACTATTACAAGTTATTTTGAGATTAGATTACATTTTATTTTCCATCTTAATTAAGGGATAACTAAAATAGACATGCACCAAATTTAGCCCACACCAATGTAGGTGTTGCTAAGATCTGTGTTCCCACACTAGTGTAGGTGCTGGTTGGACCTCCTAATCCCACACTAGTGTAGGTGCTGCAATTTATTGTTGAACTTCAACACTCCCTCTCAACAATAAATGGATTATCCTTCACCCTGATCCTGCCTCTATGGTATTCAAATTTTCTCCTGGTGAGCACCTTTGTCATAATATCTACATCCTAATCTTCTGTGGGAATGTACTGAAGTAACATTATGCGCCTCTCCACACAATCTCTGAGATGGTTTTACCATATGTCTATGTGCTTGGACCTATCATGAAAATAGGATTAATCGAGAGTTTAATGAAACTATGGTAATCACAATGTATCACTGTCGGATCCATCTGAGAACCAAAAAAACCAACCAAGATCTTTCTCATCAAGATGGCCTCACATGAAACTTGACTTGTTTCCATGTACTATGCCTCTGTTGAACTGAGTGCCATATATCATTTCCTCCTACTATATCAAGAAACTGTTGTCGATCTTATGTTGAAGATCCCTCCCGATGTGCTTTTTCTGTCTGATGGACTGCTTGGCCAATCCGCATCCATGAAGCCTTGAAAATTCACTCCCTATGTCTGTCTATACCATAATACACACTCTGATGTGCCCTTCAGGTATCTCAAGACATGCCTCCCTGTCTTCCAAAAGAGCTTAGTAGGCTTAACCATAGCTTGACTCAGCTAGTTAACTACGTAGCAAATTTCTAGTCTGGTGTTCACTAAGTACATCAGTGAACCAACTAACTGCCTGTAGACAGTATAATCCACTACCTCTCCTGAAGTAGCATCCTCTTTCCTCCAATTTCCTGGAAGAGGAGTGTCCATGGGTTTGTAGCTCTCCATGTGAAATTTTTCCAGTATCTCTTTGGCATACTTGCCTTGAGAAAAAAAATTTTCACCATTCCGCTGCCATATTTCCAAACCAAGGACATAATGAAGGAGTCTCATGTCCTTCATTTCAAACTCCCTTGCAAGATCCTCCTTGCATGAGTGTATCAACTGATCATCACCATTCAAAATTAGATCATCAACATAAAGTATAATAATCAATACCTTACCCTCAACCATAATCTGGTACAAGTTTGCATCAGCTTCACTTTTGGTGAAGCCCAATTTGGTGAAATAGATGTCGATCCAAGTGTACCAAGCACGAGGTGCTTGCTTCAGCCCATACAATGCTCTCTTGAGTCGACACACATGCGAATCACTATCAAAGATATCAAAACCTTCTAGATGCTCTATGTACACTTCTTCCTCAATAAATCCATTGAGAAACGTAGTTTTCACATCCATATGATGAATGTGCCACCCCATCTATGTTGAGAGTGCAAGGATATATCTAATGGAAGAGTACCTTGCAACTGGTGCAAAAGTCTCATCATAGTCGATCCCCTCAATCTGTGAGAATTCCTGGGCCACAAATCTAGCCTTATACTTCTCCACACTCCCATCAACAACTTGATTTACCTTGTAGATCCATCTAGATCTAACCACTGATTTGTCGACCGGTCTTGGGACAATCTCCCATGCACTCTTCTTGACAATGGAGTCATACTCCTCCACCATCGCATCAACCCAAATTGGTTGCTGCACTGCCTCTTGAAAGGAAGATGGTTCAGTCACAATACACTTGTTCATAAGAGCCATGTATCCAGTAAACCTGTATGGAGACTGTCTCTGTCTGTGCTGTGAAGTAGGGGCTCCTACATTCTCTGTAGCATCAAGTCTCAATCTATCAGCTTCCATGGTGCACCTTCTACCATTTATGGTGGATGGCTCTGCATGAGTTTTTTCTGCCACTCCATGATCCTCTGCATGTGGCTGCTCCACATATTGAGGCTCATCCTTGGGAACCAAGAGTTCCTCCTCTGCATGAAAATACATCTCTCTCTCTCAAGGGACAATCACATGGCTTTCTCTTCATCAAATTTTATATCCCGTCGCACAACAATCATTCTGTTGTTTGGAAAATACACCCTATAGTTGTGGGGAGTTTCAGTGTACCCCACAAAAATCCCAATCTCAGCTGTTGGTTCGAGCTTCTTCCTGGCGTCTTTGGTCACATGCACATAAACATATGAGCCAAAAATCTTAAAATGTGAAACATCAGGTTTCTTACTAGTGAAAGCCTCTTCTGGTGTACGCATGCTAAGTATCCTACGAGGAAAATAGTTATGCACAAATACCGTTGTGTTGCATGCCTCCGTCCACATATGCATCGGTAGGCCCTGATCATGCAACATCACTCTTGCTGCACCCATAATCGTTATGTTCTTTCTTTCAGCGACCCCATTCTGCTATGGGTTATGAGGTACTATCAGTTCTCTCCGAATTCCTTCTTTGCTGCAGAATTTCTTGAATTCGTTGGAGATGTACTCACCACCATCATCACTCCTAAGAGCCTTCACATGCTTCCCCGTGTTTTTCTTCACCAGTGATTTAAAATCAAGAAACTTTGAGAATGTCTGATCTTTCTTCTACATGAAGTAGATCCAAAACTTTCCAGAAAATTTATCAACAAATATCACATAGTACTTATGTTTTGTTGTCGAAGCAAAAAACAATGGTCCACACACGTATGAGTGAACTCTCTCAAGGATCCCCGAGGCTCGGTTCTCCTTCTCATGAAAGGTGGCCTTTACATATTTTCCCATAGTACCTCCCTTCGATATGTTTGACTGTGCAAGTGTACCCTTGGGAAGACCAGTAGAAATCTGTTGCATGAATTTTAAGGCTCTGTGGTGTAGATGGCCCAATCTCCTGTGCCATAACTCACCCTCATCCTGGCTCACCACTTTGTTTGCCTTACCCATCAATGATGTGCAACCATATACATCCATTTTATAGATATTCTTAACTCAAATCCCAATATTCTTCGCTTTTCCTGTTGTTTTGTGTCGCAAGAAAGCTTTTCCTTCACTGAAAACAACATCATAGCCTCTATCATCCAACATTGCAACTGAGACCAAATTTTTCTTCAAGCCTGGTACATGCATTACATCTTTTACTTGAAAGGGTTTACCTGACTGTATCTGGAAGGTAATGGTACCAATCTCGGTAGCACTGTACCACCTGTCATCACCCATTTTGGCATGCATATGGAGGTCCTTCTCCTCCAAGCCACTGAAAAGTTCCTTGTCTCCCGTCATGTGAAAGGATGCACCAATATCCAAATACCATACCGATCCCATTGCACTTGAAATGATGCATGCAATGAGGGAGAAGTCAAGCTCAAATTTCAAGGCCAAAGCCTCACCAACTACAGATACTGAAGCCTTCTTGTTCTTCTTCTTTTGTGGACAGTTAGTAGCATAATTCCCATGCTCGTGATAGTGAAAACACTTAACTTTGGACATGTCACGCTTCTTGCCATCTTTGGACTCGGATTTGGAATGGAACTTCTTTCCTTTCCCCTTCTTTGCCTTGGCAGCCAAAGCATAATATTCTTCATCTTCATTCTTAGATGAATATCCATCTCTAGTATTCCATCTGAACTCCTCTTGCACCAAATCTGACCATATTCATTCCCAATATGGAAGCTTTTCCCTTGCATTGACAGAGTCCCGATAACTATGCCAACTCTTGGGAAGTCCTAGAAGAGCTAGACTCGCCAAATCATCATCAATGATAGTAATTCCAACACTCCCCAGCTCATCTCGACATTGGAAAAACTTTGTTAAATATTTTGGCATGGAGTCGCCTTTCTCCATCTTGATCTTCCTGAGTTTATCTTTCAGTGCCAATTTCTTATGGTCACTGCTACTCTGAAACAGATCTGTCAAATATTTCCACATAGAATATGGTGTCGTTTTGCCATGGATACTTGAGACAATGTTGTCTCGTACTCCCTCCAGTAAGATCCTCCTCACCTTTTCCACTTTCTTTTGCCATGCATCAAGATTTGAAGCATCTGTCACAATGGGTTTAGGAACATCATTGTCAATGAATTCATTCACGCCATTGTCTTCGAGTACTGCCTCCATCCTGTCTTTCCAAGAAATATAGTTAGAGTTTCCCTCGAGTGCGTACTCCAATCTCAAGCCATTGAAAGCCATTTCGATCCTGAATCAATTGCAGCACCAAGAAAGTCTTCTGCAAATTTGAATTCTATTCATTCACAAACTCAGGTCCTCCTTCACTATTGTGATTTCCTGTGCTTTGATACCATGTAGAAATTATACAACATATATGTATATCATGGATTCAATCTTATCTAACAATGTACTAAAGCTAGATATTGAATCACTTCTACAAATCAATTGCAGAATTAAAAATACAATCGCCAATCACATGAAGCAAAGAAGAATCAATCAAACCATAACACATATAATTTCCTGGGGAAAGCTTGTTGCTCAAAACCCCACTATCTTCTATTGTATATTCAGCCTAGATACATGAAACAATTATATACAAATATTCTCACAAGAGCCTCCTGTTCTCAACTAATTGTCTCACATTGTCCTGGAAAAAACTAACCAACACTTAGCCAATTATTAGCCTCTAAACAACCTGCCTTGATTGTGAAATTCATGTGGAATTCAATCCCTAATCCATAGGAATTTTGGCCTTCCTTGACTGCGCAAGGATCATGGAAAATCCAATGGGTTTTTGGTTTCATGGGTACAACCCAATATTCCTACAACTTATAGTCAACGTCCCTTTCACCTATATCTCAATTGGGTATCCACTGGAACTAACATGCATGCAGATAATAATAGTAAATCCTCAGTTTCATGTGATATCACTGATTGTGAATTAAATAATATTTAAGTCACTTGATCTCTCACTAGTGTATCAAATAGTTACAAATAGCACAACTGACTTTAACTCACTTAACTGAGTTGAATTGATTACAACCTGCACTAACTAATGCACCATTGCACTCTGAACTCTATTACAACTAGAATTACTTTGCATGCCTCACCAGCTACCCTCAACTCGAAATTCATGAGTTAACTGAGTTTATCATACTCAGTTAACTATTACAAGTTATTTTGAGATTAGATTACATTTTATTGTCCATCTTAATTAAGGGATAACTAAAATAGACATGCACCAAATTTAGCCCACACCAGAGTAGGTGCTGCTAAGACTTGTGGTCCCACACTAGTGTAGGTGCTGGTTGGACCTCCTAGTCCCACACTACTGTAGGTGTTGCAATTTCTTGTTGAAATTCAACAAGAGGTTTCCATTTAGATAGTTAATTTAATATTTTTAATCTGTATTATTTATATGTTTTAATATGCATACTAGAAGTGAACTTTGGTGTTCTAATACCAACTACTTCTAGTATAAATCCCATATGGAGGATGTACTAAGGGGCAGAGGATTGTATTTAATTACCTTGGGAAAATAAAAATCCCACACTAATGTTGAAAAGAAATTCAAATGGATAATAAGAATGATGAAGCCAAATCCCTAATGTAAAAATATTATTTTTCATTAATAAAATTTCCTCAAGTAGCCATATTGGCTAGGTTCATGGATTGTTTCCCTAGTAAAAACATGGGTGTTATTATCTCTAATTTAGTTGTGAAAATAGCCACTTAAGGTGTTTTTCTTATATGCATCAAAATCTATTTGAAGAGCTATTCATGTTGTGATGGAGATCTCACTCAACATATCTTGCCACATTTATGAGATGTGTTATTTTCATGCATTTTTGGAGTAAGTCAAATTTGGAGGTATATAATTTAAATAAACCTTTTATAAGTTTCTTTAGACTTGATATTTTGGTTTTCTATTTATTCACAGTTTTCTACTCCTATTATCTATATATGCTCTTTCTTAGGAGTACAATCTTGGTAAATTAGAAATAGAATAATTTTTTTTTTCTTTATTGCATATGCCCTTTTCTGTGCACTCTTCCCAATCTTGGAAAATTAGAAACAAAGAAAAATCTTGCATTTTTTTCATAAGTTAATCAAGATTTAACTTCATTATTGTTGATATTGTGCATTTTAATGATGAAGGGGTTTTTATTGAATTTTTTTATTTAAGTTCAAAACACTTAGACCTTTACTTCAACACTATAAATTTGATATGAAATATGACCAATGCATATATGTTATTTTTGCTAATCTTGATACTAAATATTATATTTTTGCATCTTACTTGTATGCCACTAGAGAAGCTCTAGGGCTGCATATCAATATCCCACTCTTGATCATTTTGTGATTATCTAGTTAGGAATCAAGATAATATCTTCCAACTTGTAGCGGTCATCACTACATATACATCTAAAAAATCCCTTGCAAACCAACACAAATATAAAACCAAGCATTCCAAGAAGAAACATCCTCCCAACAATAAGAAAAATGAGGCTTCCAAACCCTCTGAATCAACCTCTACTCCTAACGGTAAAAAGGGACCAAAATCAAAGAATAAGATCATTGACAAACATATTAGATTTTTTGGCAAATATGGTCATTTATAATCTAAATGTTTAAAAAATATGGACGTGTTAGAAGCAAAAATGAAGAAACACAACATCAATCTTGATTCTTATTATTCTTGCACTTCTTCTTATGGACATGCACTTTCTAAAAGAAACATTTGATTCTTCTTTTGATGAGTGGCTTATTGATTTTATAACATCTTATTATATGGATAATGATAAAACCATTTTTATTCTCTTAATTATTGTAACACCAAATAAATATTTGTTGGTGATGATAATTCTTTTAAAGTTGTAGGGTTTGTAACAATTAAAGTAGGTAATGGTAATTTCAATGATGTATTTTGTGTTCCAAGCCTTTCTTGCAACCTTCTATCAGTATATAGAATAACCCATTTAGGTGAAGGTAAAACAATAGATTTTTCACCTCATCATGTTGTAATCAATGATTTAAAAGATCCTAAGCATGTCCTAGCCACTGAAATAGTTTATGATAATTCCAAGTTGTAAAAGTTTGACAACTTTGGGTCACCAAATTTTCCATTTTTTTTATTTCTCATAGTGATTATTTGAGAAAAAATTGGCATGAGGATTTTGTTCATCTAAATTGTTGCTAATTACATTAAGTATGTAGTCAAAATATGGTGATTGTTATTCCTCTAATATCTTGGAGGGATGGTGTTTGTTCCAGTTGCATTCTCGATAAAAATCATTGGGATAATTTTAGCAAATGTGCATCTTGGCATGTATCTAATCCATAAATTGTTGTGGATATTTCAGTCATCAATTCATCACAACAGATCTGATAATGATTCATTGAAATATGAAAATATATACTATAAGGGTTTATTTTCCTTACTTTGTGGATTTATCAAATGCTTGTTTCTGATTATACATGAAATATATAAAATGTGATAAATAATAATAATAATAATCACTTACCAAACCATAATAACATAAGATATATTCTAGGAAACCATTTTAGGAGAAAACCTAGCTGGTAATTGAGGCTACTATACTCTCTCTTTCTTTGAATGGAAATGGTGAAAATACAAAGGAGTGAGACATGTGTCCTATGGGGTGATACTTAATAGAAAACCTCTCAATTTTTCCCTCTTTCTATCCACTCTCAACTACTATGCTTAAATATAGAACACAATTCAAAGAATATAATAAAACCCCTTTTCCTCCTAGTGGGTCGCTTATAACACAAATCAATAGCCAACAAAGGGTTATATTGACCCATTCAACCCTCTATATGAGTTACATTTAAAACCTTCTAGAGTATTCAACATAAATCCCAAGTGGATATCCCCTTTTCCATGAGTAATGGGGTTGGTGTGGCATCCTCTCAAATTATGGTGGAAAAAACATAAAGGTCAACTTCCAGGTGGCATCACTTTTGCATACAGACTCTATTTGATGTATTTAATGTTCCTATGGAAAAATATTTGAGTGTAGAATAACGCTAGAGAGTTTCACATAAGAGAGAGTTTTTTGAAGCCGAGAAACTTCATTAAATGCCTCAAACTTCCTTTGAAGTGTTTTAAAGCCTAATTTGTCAGTTTAGGACTTGGCAGTAAAAATGGCCTTGTGGGTTGATTTCTCCAATTTTTCCACTTTGAAAGCATCAATATGGATGAAAAGAAATATAATTATCCAATCAAAATTAGCCTTTGTCAGTTTCTAACTTGGTCAAAATGATTTGTGTGGTTCGTGTTACCCACACACACAAACAAAAAATACACACACACACACACACATATATAATGGTAACCCTAGGAGAATTTTTTTCTCATAATATGCATATTTCTAGCTAGTAGCCTCAATGATCTATAAATAACAACTTTTTCGATGCCTCTCACCCACTCGTTGGTCATCTCATCCATTTATTCAACATGCTCTTCTTTTGAAGGTAGGTTAATGACCATGAGATACATTAACCATAGTTTCATACAAAGTTCTTACATTTAATTTTTTAAGCATTTAAGCAAGGATAATAGGTTGAAATCAAATAATGGGTTGTTATGCTTGGAAGTTATAGTTGTTTCCTTGTTTCACCTTAGTGTGATCCTTTCCTCCTAGTCTAGTGTAAAGAGTATGGGGTATTTCTTTCAATATATAGGAGGGTCATGAATAAGAGATCTTAATAGAGGTAGCATGTCCACATCCCTTCATAAGTGGCATTTTCCATTGATCCCCACTCCATTATTTTTATTTATTTATTTATTTATTTTATTTTTTATTTTTTCTTTCATTCACTCATATTGGTTCCCTATTTTTCTCATCTTATGAGAAGGGGGACCTAGAAAATGCTCATAAGATTACACAATTATAATAAGAAGGAAATTGAAAGCATATTCCAATTATTAAAATGCGAAAAAATAGCAAGGGATGAATGGTGATTAAAATCCAAGTAACTTAAGTTCTACTCCCTCATGTCACACCATCACCCTAGTTCCATGCCTATAACACCCAATAAAGTAAAAATGACTTAAATAAACATCCCAAAACCTCTAAATGATAATATTCCCATATTAAAATGTGTTTGAAATGAAATGAGAGCTTTCTAAGAAAGCCAAATTAAAGCAAATAAAAATGTGAAGTAAGGGGTGGAAAAACCAGTTCTAAGGAAAGGGTAACTTAATTAATGCAAACACTCACTCCACAAAGGCACTCATGGATGATGATATTGCATGATTTGTATATAAGGCTATGACACCACCCATGAATTACACTCCATAACATATCACTTATCACTCACACCTATATATTGAAGGCTTAACATAGGAACTTTTCTTGCCCTTAGGGATGGAAGAACTTAATAGGGTCATTTGATGATCCTTCTCATACTTAAATATGAAAAATTATGTGAATTTTCAAGAGGGTGCTTTTTGTGATATACTTACATGGATATAAAATTTATTATGGCCCACTCTTCAATAACTCATTTCCGTGCTAGTTGATCTTGTTTGATTCCCTAAGCTTGCACTTAATTATGATCCAAATATGGTCATGTTCCTTTGGAGGACATTGATGATGCTTCTCCTACACTTCATGGATGTTTATTGCACACACTTTGGAGGGAATTCTACTTCCTAGTGGATGTTGCATACTTGGTGTTACACAGCAATTTGTCACCGTCCCTGCAATCCCCATCCCGCACATTGGAGGGTTCATTCCGTGACATGTGAGCAGAGTTAAGACTTGAAAATACTTTCATTGCATCCCTCTGAAGATGAGCTTTAATTGCCCTGAAGACATCTCCTTGCAAAAAACCCTAAAAATAGCTCTTTTTCCATTGGCGCGGTTCCATAGTTCAGCCCTCGCGCCAAGAGGGAAAATCCTCCAAAGAGGGTGCGCCAATTGGCGCTCTGTCATAGAGCCACACCCGCGCCAACCATATTAAGAGGTGTTTTTTAAAAATAAGAGGCGGAAGTTTCATCCTAACAAATTCCTGGACTGATATCTATCTTGAGTTGGGTGGTTTGGCTACGAATTTCCATAGAGAGGAAGTGGTTTGCCACCTCTCATGGAAGCTTCCTTGATGATAGGGCCAATCCCATAATTATAGGGATCCCAACTTCCCTTCCTCCTTCTATAAAAGCTTGCCCATTTCCCTTGCAAGCTAGTTCCAGAATCTCCAAGCTCCCAAGAGCTTTCATGCTGCAAAAGCCTTCTTGATTCCCTAAGGCCAAATCCAAGCAAGGAGACTATTGCCAAGTATCCGGAGAGAGAGGCTTGTCCCATCCTTGACAGGCTTTATCGAGACATGTTCTGCTGACGACCCACCAAAGGAGAATTCGGCGTCGAAGCTTTGGTTGTATTCTTCTTTTTGACTCATTAATATTAAGCGACTATTGGTTATGGTTCCACTCTTGTTCTTGATTATGTTCATGAGTTATGTCCTCTTTGACTGACATATAGTTGTATATACTGGATTTTATGCTTGCGTTTGTGTTGTTTCTTGCATGTGCAGGTGTCTGATCACGGAGATTGTGAGGATTGTGATCTGCCAGAGCAAAGGAACGGGAACACCGCCTCTTCTACAAACGACAGCGTTGGATTCCAGGTAAGCCTTCCTCGCAAGTCGATTTATTTACAATTAGGAACCTGCACTGTAGCGTGTTTGATTGTTGCTAGACCCGATCTGGGCTAGTAGGGATCGCCTCTGTATGCAGAGGGGATTTACCTCCTCAACAATTTGGCGACTCTGCTGGGGACTCAGCTTGTTGTTTGATTTGTAAACTATAGATGGAGCCTGAAGCACAGCCAGATAGCCTTCGAAACGCTTTTGCTCTGCATTAGCGGAGTAGATCAACGCTGCTTCAGTCAATCTCCGGTTTGGTTTACGGACTGAACAACTTGGAGTTTTGTCTTCTCTTTCCGGTCAATTTCTTGGTCTTGCTTGCTTGATCAGTTCTGTGGGCTGGATCTTTCCTGTTTGTTTGGCTTTGTTTTAGCCTTGTCATCACTTGTCTATGTCTGAGATTGCTTGTTTTTTTATTTTTTCCATAGTAAACTCGGTTGGCGCGCTTTTTAGCGTGACAGTCGCGCCCATTGGCGCAGGTTGCCTGTGTATCACCCGCGCCATTGCCTTCCTGGCGCTAATTTCAAGCTCACAGTCGCGCCAATCCTGTGAGCTATTAGGGTTTGATGTGTTTCATGCTTTCTGAGGCTGACTTGTGATTTTGATCTTGTTTTTTCGGCTGTTTGAGTGCACTGGAGCCTAGTTTGACTGGTTGTAGCCTACTTCCTTTGGTTGTTTGCCTATTTCTTTCGATTTTGCATACGAGCCCTAGCGCATCTAGGTGCCTTTGTGAGTCGAGCCTCCCTTGGGAGTTTTTGGTTTTTCGTTCGTTCAGTCGACTTTGGAATTGCTTCCTTGCATTCATTTGATAGTTGTCTATCATTTTGTTGCGTTTTTGAGTGACTGATTTCATTTTCATTCAAATTTCGCTTTGCTTCATTTTGGGCCTAGATCACACGGCTCATTGGTGTCTTTGGGACTTTTCTTGGTTTTGAGAGACTTGTGGTCGATTTGAGATCTGATTGTTTGTGCCATTGAGTGAAATTTGCTTGTTTTTTCTCTCTTATTATCATTTCTCGAATTTCTTTTCATTTGTTTTCGGTTTGTTTAGTGCATCTAGCTATCAAACATTGAAAATAAAAAAAAAAATCTCTTTTGCTTTGGTTGATTAGTGCAAATTGAAATCTTTTCAATTTTACTAGTAATTAGTGAATTTGAAGAAAAGTTTTTAGTTTCATTAGCTGCATTAGGGATCTCATTGATTGTCTTCTGATCATTTTGTTTGTGTAAAAATCTCTCAACTCTTTTGTAGCTAGCTTTCATCGAACGAAATGACATACTGTGGCATGTAGTTTTTCATTTAGGAGATTTTTGAGACAACACATTCGTTAGGGCCTGAAAACTGAAACGTAATTGAAGATCAACTTTAAAATCTACTCAATTTACACTAAGGCAGCATTGAAATCTAACGAAACATATTTAGTGGTCTAGGCTAGAGACGTGTTCCGGCGTCTTAAAACCTAGTAGCTGTCGTTCGCCTCTTGGCTTTAGACAGCACTAGTACGGATTTGTGCTCCCTGTACTGTCGCGTATATAAAGGGAGACTCTAGGTTTCAACTTTATCCATGTGAAGCCGAGTCCGTCGCCTCTATACCCGTGATACACCGGGACACAACATTCGGGAGATTTCCTCGCATCGTACGGAAAGTCCTTGGTTGATTTCTTCATTATTAAAACCAAGGTGTATATTGCGCTTCACGGTTGCTTGGTACACCCTTTGCCTAGTATTCCTGAGCAGTCATTTGATCTTTTCTGACTCCCTAAATTGAAAGGATCACCAAGCGCTTGTCCTTTCACGCTTGTGTCAAATCTGAAAGAGATAGAGTCACCTTTTTTACCGTTTCTCGACTCTTAAAACATGAAATGGTGAAGTTTCTTATATTTCAATGTGGTAAAAATTAATCACCCACGATTACACGCCTTGTTAGACTTTGCTTGTTGACCGTTTGATCGTGTGTCTTGACTCTTTTTTAGCCCGTGTGTGTGTTTGATTTTTTTCTCTTGTCGTTTCTGCCACAGTGGCGGAACCCTCAGTTTCGTCTACTGGTAGTCCTTATATGGACGATTCATCAGAGGTTTCACAATCCTCTGCTGAAACACAGCAGCCCATTGTTTTCGAGTTTCCTGACGGGGGATCGGTTCTTTCTGAGCAACCCTTTCGAGGACCAGTTGAGTTCAATTGGCCCTTTTCGGACCCTGTGTCTGAATTGAGATTAGGAGCTGATTTCCTTTCTCTTACCTCGGGTTCGCCTTTTGTTGCTGCTGTATTTCCTCCTAGTCCTCGCCGTCTTTTGCGTGATTTAACGGTAGGATCAACTATGAGTGATTCTGGTGAGGAAATCCCAACGTCCGGTGAAGAATATTAGCTCTTCCCGCGTAGATTGTTTGAGGGAGACAACTCTGAGCTGGCTAACATGTCAACAGCCAGTCCTTCTTTACCACAGGGATACAGATCTCTGGGTCAGATCATTTCAGCTGCAGCCTCTATGGGAATATCATCTTCTCCAAGGCCACCGCTTCCTTCACCGGTGTCTCCTCGATGCCCGTTACTTCAGACCATTCCACCCTAATCGCCCATGTGTCGCCTCCTCTCGCACCCGTTGTCACGAACCCTCCGGCAGGGCTACTGGCTCTGAAGATGTTTATTTAGCGACTGCTATGCCGGAGAACATCTCTCCGGAGGAGTATCGGTTGTCCCTACAACAGCCGAACCCCGAGGTTGGACCATCCTCCCAAGATCCCAACCGCTCTTATTTTTCGCACTATGCACAGGATGGTACACCCGTGTATGCTTTTCCAAATCAGTATGATGAGCACGGGGACATTTTACGTCTACCCGCTCCTGAGGCTCACCTCCATGCTCAAGGTTTACCTTATAACCAGGCTTATAACCCGCAAGGGCAACCTTTCCAAGGCCAACCTTCGGGCCAACCTGGTTATCCTTATGACCCATAGGGGCAGCCCGTGCAAGGCTATCCTGCGAGCCAGCAAGGGCCATCGTACGGTCCACAAGGACGGTATTACAGCCCTTCCGTTCAACCTGGGTAGCCGCAGCCGAGGTACCAACCGGGACCGGTCTATGGTCCTGGGGGACAAATCCAGCCTTCTCAACCTATGCAACCGCAGTATCCTATTGTTTCTAACGTTGCATATCAGCCGGGACCACCCTATGGTTCTGCTCCAGGTCAAACCGTTACCAGCAAACACTGCCCTATTCTCCACTCAGTTGAATCCGCCGATCCGGCATAACCTGGCAAGCCGCCTCTGTGCCAACCCGTCCCAAGATAACCTGGGGCTCCTTTACAGCCAGGTCAACCTGCGCAACCGGCGCCGCCTGTCTATCCGGGTCAACCTATTCACTTAGGTCAGCCCTCTCAGCTGCGTCAACCTGTTCATTCAGGGCAGCCCGCTCATTCCATTAACCCTGCCCAGCAGCCGATTCATTTGATGTCGCAGCCAAATCAACAGCTGCGCCCTAGTTATCAGGCTCCGCAGGGTTGCACTTATCAGCAGCCGACTCATCCTCTGGGTGGTTATTATCCTCATGGTCAATCTCAACCGAATTATAATCAGCCTCGAGGCTCTCATTATTATCCTCCCACCTACTTCTAATTTTGACACTGTTGCCTAACCAAATGTCGCTACATCAGGGCTGGGCACAATCAAGCTTAACACTGTTATCAAGCCCCACAATAATCGGTTACCAAGCAGCCTCAATCACCGGGGTTATACAACCTACACCCCCTACGGTCGACCCGTTTTTGACATAACCCCATGGGGTAAGTGATATCACCACAACCATTGTGGAGTACGGCATTCTCTGTCCTCATCCTGTGCTCCGGCAGACACGTTAACCACCATCACACTCCCCGGCCACCTTGGAGTTGCCGGATGTTTCAAAACTGACCAATGATCCGATTTTGCATAATCCGTATTGGCCTCCGGTTCCTACCAAGATACCAGGTGATTGCCCCAAGTTTGAGGGTAAAGCTGGAGAGGACCCCCAAGCGCATGCGATGACGTATCATCTTTGGTGTTCGTCTAACTCTTGGGTCGATAATTCAATTCGTCTACACCTCTTCCAGCGCACTTTGACTGGAGCTGCTGCTAAGTGGTATATAGAGTTATCCCGTGGCATCTTCCAATATTTCAATTCCTTAGCCATGGCTTTTCTGATGCACTTTCAGTTACCAGTTTGCTATGAAGCCGGGACGCACCTCCTGACTTCTCTGAAGCAGGATAAAGCCACTCACATTTCTGATCACATTCATGAGTGGCGGTGCCGTCGTAGACTGATCAAGTTTCATATACCTGATCAGATACTAAATCACTGGTTCACCACCTCCTTCGTGAATAAAATCACTTAAGATATTTCGATGGGAGCATGTGTGATGGAAGAAAAAGCCATTGCACGTGCCCAATATATGGATCTTGTATATTCTTAGTCTGGCATGCTTTATGATATCTTTCCTGATGCTCCACGGTCCGAAACCTATAAGGCTCCACCTACCCCTAAAGTGGATGGTGTCATTGGTTCTATGTCTCAGAATCTGAAGAAATCTTCGAATGGGAAGCAGAAGTCTAATTCTTCCAACAATGCTCCTGCTAATCCCACCCCGTCCGATTCTGGAAAAACCGCGGAGGTGAACGTCGTTCAGGCCAATCCTACGGAGAAAGCCTCCAAGGGGAAAAAGAAGGGCAAAGGTAAATCCAAATCCGATGCCCCGAGGCCAGAATCCAAATCTCGTACTGAGGATGGTTCTCAACGTAAACCGAAGTACCCCTGCCTCATTTGTGAAGGAGACCATTATACTAAGGATTGTCCACGACGATCTGAAGTTAGTCAACTTCTCAAAGGTTCCAAAGGGACTCCGGCAGTTCTAAAAGAGCCATTCCCGTCTCAATAGACCCAGATGGTTGAACAACCGTCACCATCTGCACCATTTGGGTCCCAAGTTTTCATGATGAATGGTGTTTCACCTATCTCTGTCGCTACGCGTTCGAAGGATTACAACGAATCGCGGCAGGCACCCGGGAAGGCATTTGCGGATGGACCGCCTCCCCCACCTGTCTCCGGTTCGTTGGAAATCGAGAAGCCTACTCCTGAACCTGTTGTGAAGCCACCTTCTAAAGGTGTTCTTCGGAGATCTTCTTATAATCCGAATGCTCGTGCTTCTCAACACTACAGCATTGTTGAGGATTTGGCACAAGCACCTTTTGCTATGTCTGCACTAGAATTTCTTCAAAGTTGTCCTTCGCAATGGAAGGCTTTACTGTCTGCAATCAGTGGTATTGATCCCGCCGATTCGAGTCTTCTCACCTTCGATTTAGAGAATTTCACTCCCCGACTTCCACATCAAATCGCTCTTGTTATTCAAGTCGGAATTAACGGTCTTAACATTCATAGGGCCGTCGTGGATGAAGGTGCCTCTACCTGTGTTATGTCGTCCGCTTGCTGGAAGGCCATTGGCTCTCTAGCCCTTTTGTCATCTCCCAATGCCCTAGAGGCATTTGATGGTCGGGAATCTAAACCCCTGGGTGTTCTCGAGAGTTTAGCGATCACTTTACAGGGGAAGACTGTCAACGTAGAAGTAGAAGTAGTCGACGCCAGGCTCAACTACAATATACTTCTTGGCCGCAGCTGGACCCATGCCATGCTATGTGTGCCATCTACTGTCTTTCGACTTCTTAAGTTCCCTCACGAGGGAAAAATCGTCACGGTGGATCAGTTGTCCTTCTTCACCTCTACCTCCGAGAACAACGTACCATACGTGGATCAGATTCCGAATCCCCCTGACAGTATAGGACCCGGTCTCTTCAAAGACCTCGTCCTTATGCGTATTTTTCCCGCACCACTACCGCACACCGCTCAAGTTAACATGATTTCCAGGTCCGATGACCTCTGGCTTATTCCTATGCCTGAGCAGGTGTTTGAGTTTGGAGAATCAATGCCCTTAACTCCAGTAGAGATCAGCTACTGTGAAATTGTTGCCGCATCTGATCCTCCACCTCCTCAGCATGCTCCTTTGAGCATGGATCTAGATGTCTACTCTCAATCCCCCTGGCTTGGTCAGGATGATTCGCCTGATCCTCTCAAAGAGACTTTCCCTTCCGATGAAGCCATCATTGAAACTATGTCTCTCGAGGAGCTGCCTTGGGGCGATGGACATCATCGCTCCTCTTTCATGCCTAGCTTGGGGGCAATGATAGATTGTCTGGAGCGTTATGCATCTCAGGTTCCTACTCCTCCTCTCCAAACGCCCATCTTGACGCACGAGGTTTTTTCGGAGGGAAACCTGAGTAACATCACTCGAACCATCCCGATCAACATCTCCGTTAAACCGGGGATCGTTGAGAATATACACGTGGGAGTGACTTGTTCTCCTGATGAGATTCAAGTCTATACTGATCTTTTTAAAGAATTCAGAGATGTGTTCGCTTGGTCCTACGAGGAAATGCTGGGGATTGATCCCAGTATCGTAGTGCATGAGATTCCAACCTATCCTGGTGCGAAGCCCGTGCGCCAACGCTTACGCCCCATGCATCCTCGGAAAGTCGCTGCAATTAAGGCAGAAGTTGAAAAACTTCTGAATGTAGGCTTTATTTATCCCATCCCCCTCACAGAATGGGTTTCCAACATTGTCCCTGTCGA
Organism: Pinus albicaulis; assembly: GCA_034641835.2. Taxonomy (NCBI): domain Eukaryota; kingdom Viridiplantae; phylum Streptophyta; class Pinopsida; order Pinales; family Pinaceae; genus Pinus; species Pinus albicaulis. The sequence continues at coordinate 973,325,749 of CM076579.1, forward strand.
TAAAAAGCAGGGTACTATCAGGGTCTGTGTTGATTACCGCGATATTAATCGCGCTTGTCCGAAAGATAACTATCCCACTCCGTTCATAGACCAGATTATCGACAAATGTGCCGGAAGTGAGATTTATTCCTTGATGGACGGTTTCTCAAGGTATAATCAGATCAATATTGCACCTGAGGATCAACACAAGGCTACTTTCATCTGTCCGTGGGGTACTTTCGCGTATAAAAAGCTCCTGTTCGGCTTGAAGAACGCTGGAGCCACTTTTCAGCGTGCGATGTCTTACGCTTTCCATGACATTCGCCACATCGTTCAGCCTTATCTGGACGACTTTCCAGCTCACTCAGCTAGGCGAGAGGATCACCCTGAACACCTCCGCCAAATCTTCCTTCACTGTAGGCGCTATAATATTAGGCTTAATCCTCATAAATGCGTCTTCTGCGTGGATTCTGGACGTATTTTGGGATTCATAGTCTCCAAAGACGGAATTCGCCTTGACCCTTTAAAATTCGAGGCTATCATCAACCTCCCATATCCCTCCTCGTTGTATCAGTTGCAGAGTCTGCAAGGAAAAGCGAACTTCCTTCGACGCTTTATCCCGAACTACGCCGAGGTGGCTAAAGGATTCACGCGCCTATTAAAGCAGAATGTTCCCTTCCATTGGGACGAAATTGCTCAGCAGTCCTTTGAGAAGCTAAAGACATTACTAGTGAATGCTCCTTTGCTTCGTCCTCCTGATTACCGCCGCGATTTCACTTTGTATCTCGCCGCCGTGTTTAGCACCATAGCTATGGTTCTGGTGTAGGATGATGATGATGGTAATGAACATGTCGTTTATTATGTATCATGAAACCTTCTCGATAAAGAAACGCGTTATGCTCATGTCGAGAAGTTGGTGTTAGCCGCAGTACACGCAGTGCAGCACTTTCGCCACTACATCCTGTTGCGTACGATAACAGTGGTTTCGGATTGCAACCCCATGACATATATTCTCTCTAGACAATTACTGGGGGGGAAATACTCCAAATGGATCGTCATCCTGCAGGAGTTTGACTTAGAGTTCACCACTGCTAAGTCAACCAAATCACTTGTTTTCGCGGATCTTATATGCTCACTCCCGACAGACTCCACTCCTTCACACTCCGAGGATCATATCCCAGACGAAACTCTTTTCCTCATCAATACTCGCGACCCTTGGTATGGTGACATAATCGTGTATCTTTAGACCTCCACATTTCGGTCTGAGTTGACTAAAGATGCCCGACGTCGAATTCGGCATCAGTCTCAACCCTACCGCATCATAGGAGATACCTTATACCGTGTTGGAGTAGATTCAGTGCTCCGTCGGTGCCTAACTTTGGAAGAGGCTGAAAGGGTCCTAAATGACTACCACAGTGGCACCTGTGGTGGACATATGTCCGGATATGCTACTGCCCAGAAAATTCTGCGAGCAGGTTATTGCTAGCCGTCAATATTCAAAGACTGTATCGTTGCAGTCCGTAAATGTCACGCGTGCCAGGTGTTTCAGCGCAAGATGCGCGCGCCGCCTCTCCCTTTGCATCCTGTTATTACCGTCGGCCTTTTTGCGAAATGGGGTGTGGATTTTATGACGTGTAACCCTCACTCGGCCGGGGGGCATGCATATATCATTGTCGCTGTCGACTACTTCACCAAGTGGGCCGAAGCGATGCCTACACTAGCTGCCGACGGTAAGACAGCTGCCCAATTCCTATTCAACCATATCATTGCATGTTTCGGGGTCCCGCAAGCCATCGTTACTAACCACGGTACTCATTTCCAAGATTATATGATGGCCGAGCTGACTTCAAAGTTGGGCTTACGCCACGATAGCTCAACGACATATTACCCTCAGGCAAATGGCCAGGTTGAAGCAGTGAACAAGGTTCTGGTCACTATGCTTCAACGAACAGTTGGTATCCACAAATCCAATTGGCACCTCCAACTATTCTCAGCTCTTTGGGCATACCAGACATCTGCAAAGAGCGCAACTGGATTCACACCATTTCAACTGGTGTATGGTCTAGAAGCAACTCTTCCGGTTGAATGTGAGATTCCTTCGTTGAAATTAGCTGTGGAACTTCTACCCGACACTTCTGCTGAGGAAGAGCATCTTTTTTATCTAGAACAGTTAGATGAAAACCGCCGCTTAGTTGCTTTAGTGATTGAAGCACAAAAGAAGCGGGTCAAAGCTCACTTCGATCAATCGGTTTCTCCTCGTTCCTTTGTTGAAGGGGACCTCGTCCTCCTGTACGATCAAGCACATGACAAGCTTGGGGCTGGCAAGTTCCAACCTATGTGGCATGGGCCCTACATAGTAAAACGCGTTTTGAAGAATGGGGCTTATGAGCTTATAGATTATGAAGGAGTTCCGCTGGCGCAGCCCAGGAATGGGCTGTACCTGAAGAAATACTACGCTTAAAGTCATTTTTGGTGTGGTGTGTGTACATAAGTGTGTGTTTTTCATTTGTGTGCATGTGTGGTGTGGTGTGCGATGTAAACATCTTTCTGCTGATCGGGTCTTCCTGATTGTGCAGATGTCCATTCGTCTGTTTGTTGGTTTCGCGGATGGTGCCTCCCGCAGTACCAGGAACCTGTCTTCGGCGGCCTGGGTAATCTATGATCCTGCTGGTGAGTTGGTCAACCTGCAAGGTGTGTGTCTGGGACGTACTACAAATAACATCGCGGAATATAGTGTTGTATTAGAATTATTAACTGAGGTTGTAAACCTTGGTATCCATGAATTGCTTGTGTATCTAGACTCACAACTTGTAGTATTACAACTGAACGGTCATTATTCAGTCAGAAACCCATCCATTTTACGTCTGTATCTACGTATTCGTTTACTGGAAAGAAATTTTGACTATATTACATATCAACATATACCCAGGCATATGAATACATTAACAGATGCAGTAGCTAATTTGGTGTTAGATAGACATTTGCGCAATTTGTAAATCATCATCACATGTAAAAGGAAAATCCATCCAGAAATAGATATGTATATATATAGATATCGAAATTTTTACATAGTGTGCGTCGCATAGAATCAAAAAATATATATGTTCATCTTAATACATCCGGAGATGACATGTCTCTCAAAAAATATGCATGGTAAAAACCCCTAGGAGTCTAATCCGCATGGTGCTCATGATAGCAGGTGACTGCACGCACTAAGTGTCTCAGAAGTCGGTGGAGGCGACTAGGCACTCCCACCGTATGTCTTTGGTACGCCATCGGTACATCCGCCAGCCGGGCATAGTCTGGGATCCCTCGGGCAATGCCCTCGAGATTCTTGATTAACTCCCTCCCCTCTGCACCCTCTGCCTGAGGATCAGGTGCGGGAAGAGTCCTCCGTGCGATAGGAGACATACCGGTTGGTCTCTCTGGGCCCACGTCTGCATACATATAAAATGTGTCAGGATGAATATGTATTAACAAAAAAAAAATCATAAAACACAAAATAAAAAAGAGCAGAGGTCATACCCAACTCCTCGTCCCAATCATCTCCCTCCGGCAGTGGGAGATCTGGATCACTAGTGAAATCGGTTCCTGCATATGGCCAGTCTTCCACTACGATCAACTGATGCCGCAACCAACCAAAAAAATTCGGCCTCCATGACATCTGTTGGCCTCCTCCAGCTCTAGGCATTAGTGCTGCCCAGCGAGCCATTCTTGGCTCTCGTGGAATCGGCTCAGCTACTATGGCCCCTTGGCCCTGGAAGATTGGTAATCGTTCCAGAATGAACGATACCAGGATGGAACCGTAGCCGAACTGTTTCAGTTTGGCCTGCTTGCACTTCGTGAGCTTTCTCTTCATGTTTATCATCACTGCTGTGGCCCAGTCAAACAATAGGGGAGTCATACACTCTGAGGCTAAAAAACGTTGGGCCTTTGTGGCCTCATGCGGTGCCTGCGACCCCACAGCCCGCGTGATGGTATGCAGCACCACTCTCAGTGCCAGATCAGGAATGGTGTGGATGTCCACCTTTCCACTTCCTGATCCCAGTTGTGCCCCTCGGCACACTCATGCCATCACTTGCTCCATTTTCTCACCAAATGGTCTGCTCCCTGTCAATATGGGTACCGGACCTCTGCGCGATAATCTGGTTATGAAATACACATCAGCAACCTCCAGTTCTAACACTTGATCCCGCAACTTGAACACTTGTTCATCTGCGTCCCACATATTGATCAAGTACTGTAGAAGCTCAGGCTGAGCTCGTAAACAGGGCATCAGGAAGAACTTTTTTAGCCCACAGTTCCTGAGGGCATTCATGCAAGTTTCATTTTCCATGGCCTGTTCATCCTCTTCACCGTGCTCTCTTTCTTTCCACTCAATCACCATTTTTCTCGGTTTCTTGCATCAACATGGTCACAAACCCTTAATTAGATCTCTGATGAGCTTCAAATTTCATCCAAATTGATTAAAATCTCAAATTTTTAGGCGGAAATTTGGGTTCCGCCGCTAGCACGGCTATTTCATGAACATTCGTGCCAGTCAGCATGGGCCCTTTGCATATAAAAGCCCATTGGCGCAGGTCCGTTTTCGATACCCGCGCCAATGAGCGGAGCCCTAAAAATTTAAAAAGTTTCCTCAGAAGTCTAATGCATGATGGGAAACTATTAAAAAATGGATTGAAATGGAGTAAAAGGAAGCGCCTCTTACCTGGAACTGACGGAACTCTGAATGGTAGCCTGGATCGATCGTACTCACTGTCAGAAATTCGCACACAAACTGGACCACTGCTGCTCTTCGGTGAGGTAAAAAGTAAAAAGTAATTTTATTTTTACCATTTGACATATTTATAACTTTTTGAACTTAAAATAGGTCCTGAAAGTTATTTTTCTGAATATTTTAAGATATTTTGTCGAAAATGGGTTTTACACTTGCCTTTTTGTGCAGTGACAGGTCTTTCACGCATCTTAGACGGAGAAACGAGTTGTGTTTTATACTTTTTCGGACTCGGTAAATACACGAAAAAGTCACTCTGGAGTCATCTTTCAACTCTTTTCTGACTCTCTAAACATGAAAATATTGCCGAGGCCCTTGTCATTTCGATCTCGTTAAAGTGGACACGAATCGGCATCTACCCAGTATACGTTTACCCCTTTTTCGGGCTGGGATGGATTATTTACGAAAAAGGAATACCCTAGCCTATCACGACTAGGAGGTTTTCTCGGGCATTGTTTTCTACCTTTTCGGGTCCGAGGAACTATCTACGAAAAGGGACCGCTGGAGTTTACTTTTCTGCTGCCTTTTCAAACTCTCTAAATATGAAAAGGCACCGAGTTCTTCCTTTTTCAGACTCGTTAAACCCTGATGACATTGGATTTAGTCGAAATGACGTTCTCCGAGTTCCTCCTTCCTAGGGCTCGTTAAATGTACTAGGATGGATTCGCCCAAAGGGCAGACTTATATTACAAGCATATGCTATCCCCTTCAAGCTTGTTGTAAAAAATAATTGGGGTACTCGCCAGAAATGGCAGGGGAAAATGGAACCAATATCATTGTCGTGTCGGCAGTATGTCGCTCTTGAACATGGCACTTGTCTTCATTCGTGTCGGGTTGGGGACATCTCATCTCATTCTTCACTTGCCTCCGTGGGTTTGGATAATCCCTTTTGACCTCTCATCTGCTCATTGCCTCGTCACCATGACCGCTGATCCGTTGATGTCAAATATTGCCAAGTCCACTGTCATGCCGTTTACATGTTCAAGAGAAGTTGACCTCTGTAAGTATCAACCTTCCTCTGATTCTCATATGATCCTGATTCACAAAAACATCATGTTTCTCTATCTCGTGTCGGCGATGTGGGAAACACTATGGCCCACCTTCGATCAAGGTCACTTCCCGTCGACCTCAGCTCATTATTCGGGAAGCTGATCTAGAGACTCCCTTATGGTACCTTGAAGCCTGCATGCCTCAATGGCAAGTTCGTCGCATTCGATGTGAGGTTTTCATCATTGGCCTCCGATCGAGTGATTCTACGGGTGTTCGACACCAGCTCATTGATTCACACACCGTAGACTGTACCTGTAGTACCTTGAGAGCCATTGTCATTATTGGTGGTTTCTCTCGCGTCTGTTAACAACTTTCATCATTGGCTGGTAATTAGGTGATGTTCTTGCATGTTCGACTTCAACTCACACATTCGCATGCTTGAACTTGTACTTTGTTCGGGTCGAGATCGAGCGCAAGACCCTGGATTGTGTCTATTGTAATCCAGGCGGCGATATTGTGGATTATTATGATTATTTACATGACTCACTGATTGGATGGCTGCGACCATACCTGAGTCTATTTATCAATCCTCACTGGATGGCTACGTCCATGCCTTGGATCTAGATTATTGTAAACTCTGTTATGGATGGCTGCACCCATACCACATATATATATCATGTATCTGAGACATCAGTTGTACTTTGCTCTGCAGGTTTTCCGATGGCGGTGTTTTCAGTCGGCATGTTCTCGTAAAGCATTTCACCCCTCTCTCTCTCTCTTGGGCCTCATGCTTTAGGGGGCATCTGTTATACAACAATTTGTCATCGTCCCTGCAATCCCCATCCCGCACATTGGAGGGTTCATTCCGTGACCTGTGAGCAGAGTTAAGACTTGAAAATACTTTCATTGCATCCCTCTGAAGATGAGCTTTAATTTCCCTGAAGACATCTCCTTGCAAAAAACCCTAAAAATAGCTCTTTTTACATTGGCACGGTTCCATAGTTCAGCCCTCGGGCCAAGAGGGAAAATCCTCCAAAGAGGGCGCACCAATTGGTGCTCTGTCATAGAGCCGCACTCGCGCCAACCATATTAAGAGGTGTTTTTAAAAAATAAGAGGCAGAATTTTCATCCTAACAAATTCCTGGACTGATATCTATCTTGAGTTGGGTGGTTTGGCTACAGATTTCCATAAAGAGGAAGTGGTTTGCCACCTCTCATGGAAGCTTCCTTGATGATAGGGCCAATCCCATAATTATAGGGATCCCAACTTCCCTTCCTCCTTCTATAAAAGCTTGCCCATTTCCCTTGCAAGCTAGTTCCGGAAATCTCCAAGTTCCCAAGAGCTTTCATGCTGCAAGAGCCTTCTTGATTCCCTTAAGGCCAAATCCAAGCAAGGAGACTATTGCCAAGTATCCGGAGAGAGAGGCTTGTCCCATCCTTGACAGGCTTTATCGAGACATGTTCTGCTGACAACCCGCCAAAGGAGAATTCAGCGTCGAAGCTTTGGTTGTATTCTTCTTTTTGACTCATTAATGTTAAGCGACTATTGGTTATGGTTCCACTCTTGTTCTTGATTATGTTCATGAGTTATGTCCTCTTCGACTGACATATAGTTGTATATACTGGATTTTATGCTTGCGTTTGTGTTGTTTCTTGCATGTGCAGGTGTCCGATCACGGAGATCGTGAGGATTATGATCTGCCAGGGTAGAGGAACGGGAGCACCACCTCTTCTACAAATGACAGCGTTGGATTCCAGGTAAGCCTTCCTCGCAAGTCGGTTTATTTAAAATTAGGAACCTGCACTGTAGCGTGTTTGATTGTTGCTAGACCCGATCTGGGCTAGTAGGGATCGCCTCTGTCCACAGAGGGGATTTACCTCCTCAACACTTGGTAGAGAGCGCTGGGATTGATGACACCTCCATAGACCCTCCTCCACTCTTAGCACATTAAAAATCACCCATTAGAGATAGAACATCACTCCTACATGATGACATGAGATACTATTACATGACATGGGCTTGAGGAGCATGGCGTTGGGTTTGATGTAGAACATTTCTATGGCAAGACATGAATTTTTATGAGGAGTCTTCCCCTTGGACCATTCATTACACCTTTTGATGGAGAAAAATGTCCTTTGAGGATGATGCCACCATTTATAGGCCTCTACAGTCACATATATGGCATCATTTAGGATATTATTCATGTTTTATAATATATTTTCACATTTGAGGCCATATTGGTGATCAACTCAATGACCTATCCACCTTGTATCATGGATTTGTTAGTTTTAGGATCTTTTAACCTAATTATATCTAAATCACTTGGCTTCTCTAGTATAAATAGGGAATTGTTCATCTCATTTGGATCATTTCACATTGAAGAGATATCATTTCTCTTGACTTTTATTTTCTATCTAATTCACTATGGAGCATTAGTTGAGTGATTTTTTTGTTGGGAGAGTTTATGTTGTTGATGGATCTCTTTCATTGATGTTTATTGGTGAACTTTGACGATACATGCTACTAAATTGTGAGCTATATTTATTTTATAGTCTATTTTTCATGGATTATGGTTATTAAATACACACCATGGTTATGTTGTTTTTTCTATTTATTAATTCTCTTTGAACACAATTTTCATTAATTTCTCTTAAGGTGACCTAGGTTTATATATCTCCTTTTATTTATCCAAAGAAATATAAGGACATTGGGGGTTAGAAGATTAAGGGACACAATTTAATCTCCCTTGATTTCTTTGAACCCACATCCACTTTTCTTCTAAGGATTTATTACTCAAAAGCCCCTAGGGGTAGTTGACTTGGAAAATCATGTAAACATGCTATGTAAAATATTATGAGGTCCTTATCTTGATCCATTGATTAAACCATGTCCATGTTAGGGGTAATCATGGTGCACCTAATTCTTATAGTGGTAACAACTGAATCAACCATATGTCATGGGAGCATGAAAATTGCCCTAATTTCCAATTCCACTAGCTACAAAAAAAGGATTTGTTACTCCTAAATTCCATTAGCCCTAAATTGATAAGGCACGAGCCTTATATCTTGTGTTAATTATTAAAACTCTAACTTGTTTTACTTGTTATAGGGTAGATTAGGGTTTATTACAACAAAATCACACATGTGGGAAAAAATATTTTGAGAGGGAATTTTTAGAGAAACTACATTAGCATTTTTAATCCTCAACGTTTCAAACCCATAACTGAGGTCCATCATCAAGAGAGAATATTCTATGGTGAAGAGAAATTATGAGGTGAATTTAGAAATAAATAGAGAATAGGAAAACAAAAATAGCAAAAAGGAAAAATAAAAACAAAAAAGGGAAAAAGAAAAGAAAGAGGTCCACAATAAAAGACGCTAATTAAAAAATAAAAAGTGAAAAATCTACAGAGAAAAAGTGAAAGTAAAAAGGAAGGGGAATGATAAATTAAAACCCTAATAGAATGGATAAAAAGGAAAAAATAAAAATAAGGAAAAAATGGTCAAACAAGAGATACAAACAAAAATCTAAACTAAAGGTAAAAAAAAAGGACATTAGAGAATTTTTGAGGTAAAAAATGGGTCTCAAAACAAAAATGTACAACAAAAATCAACTTTATAAGAACCAATAGAATTGAATATGATGATTTCAATCATGGGGGGCGATTCACCATTTTTGGAGTACAAAGGTAAAAAGATAAAATAAAAAATAAAAAAATAAAACTACTTTTTCAACTTATATCCCTACCATTTTACTCAAATTTCAAGTTGGAGCACACGCTAGATGCGAAATTTAATTTTGCATCCAAGGCGTACCCATGTTGCATAGTTTTGATGAACCTTACTACACGAAAAATGTGAAATACATGAAAAATAGGTTTGCAATCACTTTTTTCATATATTTCACTTTTTTCATGTAGCAGAGTCCATCGAAAGTATACAAAATAGGTACTCCTCAGATGAAAAATTAAATTATGCATCCAATGAGTGCTCCCACTTGAAATTTGAGTAAAATGGTAGGGAGATAATTTGAAAATACAAGTTGAAAACGTAGTTTTTTTCTTTTTTCCCTCCAGAACTTGATGATGTATTTTAATCTTATTTTATTATTTCCACTATTATTTTATAATATTCCTTAGGAGGCTCATTTTAGAGCTCAAAATTTCTCTAATGAGAGGAAATTCAATAATTTATTGGGCTTCTAAAAACACGATGAAGAGTAAGAGCTCAAATTTTATTGATCTTCCAATTTTCTTCATTTTTTATATTGTTAGGATGTCTTTCAATTTTGAGGACTTCCTTGACTTTTCTTCTAGATTAGTGGTTGATTTTCAATGCAAATATGGTGCTTCATTTTGTTTGAATGATCTACTAAATCAAAGGAAAAATTACGGATGTGGGTTGGGTCTGTAGAATGTCCCTTAATCCTTATTTTTATGGAATTTCTAATCTCTCCAATGTAAGTATTTTCATAGAAGGTTGAAACTTTGTATATACCTTCCTTCTATTTCAATTCAAATAAATATTTGATTGATATTTGGGAGTTTCCTACTATAGTTAAAGGTTTAAAGGTGGCACAAATATTCTTCCTTTTAGGAATCTTGGAAATTTTATCCATTGTTCTATGGACATAAGGAAGGAAAAAAATTGTTAAAATTTAGGCATGGTTGACGATCATGTTGTTCTCTAGAAGCATTGTGAAAGGATTTTGATATTTGTTTTTCATTATAACCATTTTTCTTAAAAAAATTGTGGAGATGAAACTTTTCTTCTTTCAAATTATTATGATTGGATATTTTGAGGAATCTCATTGCAAGGGTGTTAAGGACCCTGCATTTACTTTTTGGGTAGTGGTGGGAACTAGCATGCAAGTATTACTCAATATCTGTGTTCTTCCTAATATCTTGTGCTTGAATGACCCATCAAGTTTTATCATAGTTAATACATCAAGGAAAGGGATATTTCCATGTTATTTGAAATCCATAGTGAATTGAATGTGACTGGATTGATTGTTAAGGTGATTTAGAAATTTGAGTTTATTCTCATAGTCATGGGCCCAAATGATAAATGTGTCATCAAAAAATTTCGTCCATCGTTTTGGTTTAAAGGGAGTTGAGTTAATGGATTTTTTCTCACAATTTTCTATGAATAGGTTCTCCACAATGGGAGATAAGGGATACCCCATTGCTACTACATAATTTTGTTCCAATGTCTAGCATAGTATGTTAAATAATGTAGATTTCAAATAAATTTCAACAAGTTTAACTGTGCACTAGTTTGATACACTTTTGATGACATGAACTACTTCATCAATTGGAATCCTAGCGAAAATAAAACCAAATCAAAGCTTACAAGGAGATCATTAGGCTCCAATGTATCATTCTTTAGCTATTTAGGAATTAATGTAGAGTCTTTGTTGAAGGAATTAGTCTTTTCTAACTACGAGTTTTAGTTTGTTTGCTAAATATTTGGCAAGTTTGTTTGTAGGTCCCCCAATTGTGTTCACTATAGACCTGAGAGGAGCTACATATATGTAAATTTTCAAAGTTCCATAGATTCTCGCAGTTAAGAGAGACTTAATTATTAGTTTTCTCTTAATTTTCTCTAGATTAGAGTTGCAAATGGCATTGGTTACTTCTTTGGAAATTATATTAATAGGGTTTTTATTCTTGTTTTTATAACTTCCATTATTATTTATATGGTGTAACATATTTTTTACATAATACTTAGAGCTATTGAGAAAAAAAACTCCACCTTCATCCACCTTGAGTGCCACTAAATCTTCATTACTTCTGAGCCCTTCAAGAGTTGTTTTATCTTTCTTTGAAATGTTTCTTCTTGGAAGTTTTGGACATATAATTATTACAAAGAATAATTTTAAAATATCTTCCTTGATCCCTTATGGAATTCCTTTTATCCCATATTCGATTCCACAAACTATATCTTCAAATGGAATTCGTCTACGGACAATGGAAAATCCTAAGCCTTTCTCCAAAAGCTTAATACTATCACCACTAATATTGTAATATGACACGTTGATAACCAAAGTATTCTTATAAGGTTAGATGGGGCTAATGTTATGGTCATCAACCACTGTTCTAGAAGAAAAATTAATGAATCCCTAGAATTTATTGACATTCCTTTCCCCTTATATTTTTCTTTTCCTCTTTGACCCTTTTTTCCCTCTTTTAATATGTTCCTTTTCACCCTTATATTGGGGTTTCCCTTGATATTCCCCCTTATTTTTTTTTCTTTTTCCCTTGATCCATTTTCCTTTTTTCCCATTCTTTATTTATTTCTACCTTCACCTCATAATTTCTCTTCACCATATCATATTCTATCCTAATGATGGAACATAGTTGTGGGCATGAAACATTCAGAATTAAAATAGTAAAGTAGTTTCTTTGGAAATTCCCTCTAAAAAAAATCATACATTTTCAACATTTATTGTCTTGGATGTTATTGACCTAGGGTTAGGGTTTTTTTGGAACACATTTTCAAAGATAGAAGTTTATTTTTATTTTCTTTTTACAACCCTAAATTAGGGATGAAATATAGGGTTTAAGCTTTTTTATATTCCTCCCGACCATAGAAAATTGTTGGCATTTATTATCTTGTTTTCTCATAATTTTATCCCTCATTTTACACTTTGTTATCATAGTTTCTAAGTATAAATTCATTGTTTTCATAAAATATTATATTTTTGGAATTTTTTGTTTTACAAGATTATAATATCCAAGTGTACTTTCTTGATTTTTTTCTTTTGGAAACTAATCTTGATCGTCTATTGGTTGGCCTAGGCCTCTATATTAAGCCATAAAAAAATTTGAACTCAAATCTAGGAATCACTTTCTAATCCACCCTAAATCCTAATTTCTTACCTTTACTTATTAGCTATAATTTATTATATAACCCTTAGGGAGTACTTAGAGTAAGGTAATTAGGTAATTTTATCCCTAATGTCCACTAGTGAAGCCTACCTTGTGTTGGATTATGCCCATCACTAAAATGAGGGGAGGAATTATTGAGGTGATAGTGATGACACTTCCACTATTGCACTTGATCTTATTTTAAGCAGTGGAAGCTAAATGGGAAGACTTTTGAGTTGTAGAAGCTCAAAAAGGAAATATATTGGTGGAAAAATATCAGTGGATCAGTGTGGATTTGAGTATTGCACCAACATGGATGTAAACATAAGACTGAACCAAGTTGGATTGAAAGAAAAAGAACATGATATGGTTGTGTCTATCAGATCCAATATTACTGAATGTTTCAAGAGAAACTACAACAAAGGTAGTGTGGAACACATTAGGGACTTTTTATTAGTCTAAGTCCCTAGTAAATAAATTGTTCCTACGAAAAAGCTACATAACATGAGGATGAAGAATGGCGACTCCATGACAGAGCAACTAAATGCCTTCAATACTATTGTAAGCTAGCTATTATCTATTGGTATTAATATTTCACATGAAGATAAGTATATCATTTATCTTTTTTTACTAGACTCATGTGGTAGTTTGTTTTTTGTTATAGGAAGTAATGAAACTACTTTAAGTTTCAATGATATAGTCTCATCCTTGTTATCAGAGGATATTAGATAAAAAATATGGAAATTCAGAACACAAATGCCTTATCTATAAGAGGAATCTCCCAAAATTAAAATCAAAATAAGTCCTAAAGTGGGAGACATAAATCTCCAGGAAAATTCATAAAGGTATGTCGGAGATGTAGAAAATAAGGGAATTACAAGAAAGATTGTAATTCCAAAATTGTTAAGAAAGCGAAAGAATTTGATTATATTCCTTCTACGTAAGAAAAAACCTCCTTAGATGAAAAAGGATATGTGTATTTGGCTTCTTCATGTAAACATTATATCACGATGAATGACTAGTCGAATCAGGTGCATCCTTTCATATGACTCCTTGGAAGAAGTGGTTTTATGAGTATGAAAGATATGATGGTGGTGATGTTTTCTTAGGAGATGAGTCAAAAAACAAAATCATAGGATGAGGAAAATTCAAGATGAAGCTCATTGGTGGGAGGATTATAATTCTCCCTAGTGTTCTACACATCCAAGGATTGGCAAGAAATTTGATTTCTGTAAACAAGATGACTGATGCAAGTGTAAAAACAATGTTTGAAAAGGTTACATGTAGGATGGTTTGAGGAGTAATGGTATTGATGAGGGGAATTAGAATTGGAAATTTGTATAAGCTGTTGGGAGTTAATATTAGTGATGGGTGCAACAAATCCATTATTTTTGAGAGTGTAGAAGAAGAAGATGGAAAAACTCATACATCCTTTGGAAAAATTACCATGTTATGGTATCAAAGACTAGGAAATATTGGAGAGAAGGGATTTTGACTACCACATGGTAATGGTATGGTAGAAGTAGGTCTATTTTATCTTTGGATTTTTGTTTCTGTGAAAATTATTTATATGATGAGTAGATTCAAGTAATATTCTCCTTTGGTGCTACAAGGTTAGAGGGAATATTACAATTGTTGCACACTATTGTGTTTATATCTATTTCAGTTATTTCACTATGTAAATTTGCGTAGTATATCTCATTTATATATGAATTCTCAATGAATACATGTATTTTTTTCCTCAAGAAGAAATATGGAGCCTTTGAAAAATTCAAAGAGTTTAAGGATCCTTTGGAAAATTAGATTGAGAATAAAATTAAGGCGTTGAGGACAAATAATTTCAGAGAACATTGTAGGAATGAATTTTAATAATTCTATAATAAGTGTGGTATAGAAAGGAATAAGGCTAGTCAATCCACACCTCAATAGAATGGAGTTTCAAAAAGGATGAACATGACATTAATGGAGAAATAAAAGAGAATGCTCAGTGGTATTGGATTAGGATAGGGATTATGGGCAAAGGTAGTGGACACATAGTGGACATAGATGTTACCTAATAAATAGAACGCACTCATCAATGTTAAATGAAAATACTACACATGAGGAATGGATTGGTAAGAACCCATCCCTTAAACATATTAGGGTATTTGGTTGCGATGCTTATGTACATGTTCTAAAGAAAAATAGGAGTGAGCTAGATAAGGAAGATGAAAAGTGTATATTTATTTGATATAAATATGGTCTGAAAGGTTATAAGCTTCAGAACCAAGAAATTGAGAAGGTGGTGTATAGTATAGATGTGGTATTTAGAGAAATCAAAGATTTTTTCAAATAGGAATTCCTACCAAGGGAGAAACAAATATAATAGATAGAGTTTGAATTGAAGGATGAGGATTCAGACTCTATATAATAATATGAATTGGAATAAGAAGAACCACATACTATGGAATTAAGGAAATTACTTTGGGAAAGACGGTAGAAAGAAAGGTATACTCCAACTAATTTTTGTTCGAATTTTGTTTTGTTTATTATTGATGATGACACTATAACTATTGGGGAAGTAGTGGATTAAAAGGATGGAGAAATCTAGAAAAAGGCCATGGTTGAAGAAATGACATTCTTGGACAAGAAAGAGGCTTTGGGTATAGTGGAGTTGCCAACTAGAATAAATATCATTTCTAGAAAATCAGTGGTTAGGAAGAAGTTGAATGCAAAAGGTAGAGTGGATAAATACAAAGCTCTGTTAGTAGTAAAAGGTTATTCCCAGGTAAAGGAAATTGATTTTGATGAGATATTTTATCCTATTGCCTAGTTAAATTATATTATATTTATTTTATATGTTTATGTTTCTTTTTATTTTGAAGTAGAAATGATGAATGTAAAGAAAACATTCCTACATGGGAGTTTGGAAGGATAAATATACATGAAGCAACCAAAAGGATTTGTGTTGAAGGGGAAGAAAGAGTTCATGTGCAGGCAGAAAAAGTCCCTACATGGGTTAAAGTAATCACTAAATATGTGGCATAAAAAAATTGATACTTTTATATTGGGACTTGGCTTCACAAGGAGAAAAGTGGATCACTATACATATTTCAAATTAGTTGGTGATCATATTTTTTTGGTCTTGTATGTGAATGATATGTTGTGGATTGGAAATTACAAGGAAATCATCTAAGAACTCAAAACTCAGTTGTATTGTAAATTTAACATGAAGGATACCATTGCTGAAAATTTAATTTTGGGCATGGAAATTAGAAGAGTTTGGAAATAAAAGGAAAATTTGGTTAAATCAAAGCAAGTATGTTGAGAAAATATTGCAAAGTTTTATTATGTAGGAATGCAAATTGATAAAGGTGCATATTCCTATAGGTGTAAATTTATCTACAGATTAATGTCCCAAGACATACGAAGAAGAAGAGAACATGTCTCAAGTTCCATATTCTAGTGCAATTGGAAGTTTTATGTATGCAACGGTTTGTACTATTCCATGAATTTCACATGCAATAGGAGTATTGAGCCTGTATATGTCAAAACTAAGAAGGATAATTTTACCAAAAACAAAGAGGATTTACAAGCATTTGTGTGGAACTATTGGCTATGGATTGTGCTACCAAGGAAGACTAATATTGGATAGAGTGTTTGAAATACATGGCTTTGTTGATGCAAACTGGGCGAGAGATCTATATTGCGAAAAATCTACAAGTGCATGTTGATTTGGTAGATTTGAATGAAAAATTCCAACCATGAGATGAGATTCCTCTTTTAGAGAGGACCAATCTTGACTCTTAAAGCACTCAATTTGGACAAGGGAATGTGTATTTTGAAGAAAATCCCATATGTGCACAAAAGGACAAGTCGACCCTAACAAGAAATTGGCCACCCTTGGAAGCCTATAAATACAAGTGACCTCAAGATCATTTGTACATCAAAAAGCATATTCTTGTTCTCTTCTTCACTAATTGGTTCGCTCAGGTCTGAGGCTGGGTCACGAAGTTTGGTTCATACAAGTCCGATATTATAGGGTCGAAAGCTCGCATGTGTGTTAGGGTTTTTGTTTCTGACCCCAAGCTTGACACCAAATTTTTTTGGCTATAACCACAAGCATGTTGGTTCATCCGTGTTGTTGGAATATCTAAACCACACACATACCTATTCTTCCATGTGGTTGGGATCTAGGGTTTCATTTTGACATTTTTCCACAGTTGAATGCATGCATGAAAAGTTTTCTCTGATATAGATTGATGCTAAGAACATATATTTTTAAAGTTGTTGGATTAATTTTGCTGAATGATTTTGTATTGGCTCATTGTACTCTCTGTTGAAAATTTTATGACAATCTAATAGAAGAAGAATTACAAAGAGTTTTCCCCATAGTGGCTTTTTTTCCTGGTCATTGGTCGAAAATCTAGTGTCTCTTGTTGATGAGTTGAATGTATCCTTTATCATTTCATATACTATTATATCTTCAATTATTGTTGATGATTGGAAATATTAATTATTGATGAAATTTTATTAATTGAAGAATTGAATTGGCTAAAGTAATTGAAACAATATAGACTAGTCTGAAATTTAACATGGTATCAGAGCTAAGGTGAAGGACAAGCCCAAAGGGAGACAAGATTTGAAGCAATCATCTCTGGGAAATTGAAGGAGGTTATCTAATCAAGTCAAGATGTATTCCTCTTTCTTCAAGGAACACGAGAAGTTGGTTGACTCATCTAACTTTGTTGCATGGAAAATCATGTTGGAAATCATAATTGATAACAATGATGCTTTGCAATTCATTTAAGAAAATGTACCTAAGCCTCTGAAGAATGCCTCCACTACCGCAAATAACGAGCACGTAAAAGGTGAGTTAAAAGCAAAGAAAATTATAGTTGATGGTTTACAAGATAATTTACTTGCATATGTTAGAAATTTGAAGAAGTATAAGGTCATGTATGATAAGATATTTGGCATATATGAATTCAACAATTTGAATAAAATCCTCTCCTTGAAATATCAACTCAAATATATGAAGATGAATAAAGGAGAGTCCGTGCAATCCTACATTATGAAGATATCTTGTCTTAGATATCAATTTCAAAGAGTTGGGGAAACTGTTCCTCACAAGGAATTGATGATTGTAACCCTTATAGGTATCCCTCCCATTTGGGAAACCTTCATTATTGTTATAAGAAACAACAATACTTTCCCGTCATTTGATGAGATTGTTGGAAAGATCACTCAAGAAGAATCAAGGATGATATCAAGGGGCATGATTCAAAAGCATGAAGAAGGAGATCTTATTGCATTTTTCACTAAAAACAAGAATAAGAAAGGAAAAGGAAGTCTATCAAATTCAAGGAAGCCCCCTCCTTGAAATCCAAAGAAAAGGAATAATGGATAATCATCACACATTGAATGTTACAATTGTCACAAGAAAGTTCATTATGCTCAAGATTTCCCCGAGAAGAACTATCGCCCATGCTACAACACTAGAAGCAACAATAACATGTTAAATTATATAAGAATAAGATATGACCAAAGGAATGATCATAATGGAAGAGATGAAATAAGAAGAAGAGATTCTTCAAATGATCATGAAGAAGACCATCATCCTCAAAAGAAGTCAAGATACTCCAGGTATGAAAGTGATGTTGCAAAGAAATATGTTAGGTCCCTATATTACTAGTGTAGTCCCTTATTGTTGTTTGTGTAGCCCCCTTATTGTTATTATTGTACCCCTGTAACACCAATATTGTTATTATTGTGCCCTTACATTATTATTGTTAGGTCGGCTAGGATTATATTGTGACCCCATGGACTCCTATATATAGAAGGAGGTTTTGTCATTTGTATCATCCAAGAATTTTTCATTTATGTAATGTAAATGAGGTTTCTGCCTCAAAGTGGCTTATTTCTAAGGTGTTGATCTCTCTTTTCTTCTATTTTTGGAGTTGGTTTCATAACATTTGGTATCATAGCTTTGAATTCTAGGGTTTCACTGCTCCAAACAGGTCATCGTCGAATTTTCGCTATAGGGTTTTTTCTATGAATTTTCAAAAGCTGAAATTTTTAGCACGAGAAACCGAAATCCTGATGAAATTCGTGTAAAAATTTTAGATCTTGGTTCGCAATATTTTCAGAGATATAATCTTTGGAAGTTAGGGTTTTTGCAGGCTCCCGAATTTCAACTAAAAGAGATGACCTTGGGAAAATCGTCATAACTCTCTCTTTGAGCATAAAATATGAATTCTATAAAAATTGACCGAAAGTGCATAGATTGTAGTTTATTGTACATAAATTTCAGAGCTGAAGGAGGAAACAGTGACAGGTGGCATACCGTACAAGTTCGCTCTACTGAACCAGTCCATAATTAGGACATTATGGGAGATTGGGCATAACTTTGTGTTGAAGCATCCAAATCAGGTCAGACCTGTGGCATTAGAAAGAAGATTCATAGGGTTACAATAGGACCAGATTTCATATATTAAAGAGATAAATTAGTTTCAATATCGATCTCCTCAAAATCAATAAAAAGGTGTGTTTATTTTTCAAATTGCACAAGTCTTGTTTGAAAAATCAGTTTGAAGTGATTCTAAGGGAATATTGAAACACAGATATCAGTATTGGGTTCTAAAATTCCACCTAAAAAGAATTCAACACCCGTTAAGCCTTTAGAAAGCTCTACTATGGCTCATGATGAGGAAGAAGTGCAACATGACATATCAAAATTACAAGAGCAAGTGCACCAAATTTTGCTCTCGCAAAGATCACAAAAAATGAAATGGAAATTTTGAAGAAAGGCGTGGAAGCTAAGATGGGTGGTTTGAAGAAAGGCATGGAAGCTAAGATGGATGGTTTGAAGAATGGCATGGAAGCTAAGATGGATGGCATGGAAGCTAGCATGGAAGCTAAGATGGATGACATGGAAGCTAAGATCGATGAAAAAATGAAAGACAACATGGAAGACATGAAGAATGATCTACAAAAGAACATGGAAGGTTTGAAGGAAGGTTTGACAAGGTTGATACAAGAAATGATTCCTAATGGCAGAAATATAGTAGAGAAAACTCATGATGAGAACAAAATAAATGTTAATCGTGATTTCATAAACTTTAATGTTGGATTGAAGACCCACCATATTCCAAATATCGAGATGAGGAAGTTTGATGGCAAGGATCTCGTAACATGGATAATACATATGGAGCAATATTTTGATCTCAATAATGTGCAAAACACACAGAAGGTACGCATTGCAACTTTATATTTAGAACAAAATACATTTGTATGGTATCGATGGCTTTTCTCCCGTAAAAAAATTGTCAATTGGTCAATTTTTATGGAGGAAATGATAAAACATTACGAGGATACAAATAATAACACCTTCTTTAGCCAATTGATAAATCTCAAACAAAAGGGTTCAGTGGTGGAGCACATTGACTTCGAAAAATTGAATACAAGGGTAGCTAATATTCTAGAGGAACACATGATTGATGTCTTCATGGGGACTTTAAAGGATAACATCCAACATGAGGTTCAACTTCGGGAACTTGATTAATTGGAGAAGTCATTCAGGTTGGCAAGAAAATTTGAATGTAAAATTATGGCGACATGAAATCTTACCACTCACATCTATAAATATGGAAGTGTTGCTACTCCTATACTTCCACAACCTACAAGGTTGAAACCACAACAATTGGAAGAAAAAAGAGAAAAAGGGCTTTGCTGCAGTTGTGATAGCAAATACACTAAAGGTCTTAAGTGTGCTGAGAAGAAATTTTTTTACATAGATTGTGAAGAGGAGGAAGAAAATGAAAAAGAAACTTCAAAAGAAGAGGATATACACTAAGAACCAACCCTAGAGAAAGAAGAAATGAGTCTGACCATATCGTGTAATGCATTGGCAGGAATTACCACTCCTCAAATTCTCAAGATAGAAGGACATATCAAGAAGAAAAAGGTAATAGTGCTGATTGATTCGGGTAGCACCCATAATTTTATTCATTTTAAGGTAGTCAAGGAATTGAATTGCTTCCTATACTCGGCACAAGAATGTCAAGTGATGGTTGCAAATGGAGGAACTATAAATTTATCTGGAAAATGCCATAATATCAAGCTAGCCATGGGGGAATATGTATTGAATATTCCAATGCTTTCCATTCCAATGGGAGGTTCCGATGTTGTGCTATGAGTACAATGGTTACAATATTTGGGGATGATAGCTTTTAATTTTCAGAACTTTTCTTGAAATTTTTTTCCAGAAGGAAAGGAAGTCGAATTACGGGGTATCGCAGGGAAGTCAGGAAATATAATAAGCTCTAATTTCATGACAAAGCTTATGAAGAAAGAACAACGAGGCATAATTGCACAATTATGCTCAATAGAAATTCCAACATCAAAATCATCTATTTCTCCAGATCTCCAAAATGTCTTGGACAATCTATTGGAAATAGTGAGAGGGGGGAGTGAATCAATATTCCTTTCAATTAGACCATTAGTTAATCTTCAATTATTATTAGTGTTTGTAAAATGATAAAAGTAAACAAAATGAACACAAATTCACACAGTTTTTAAGGTGGAAGCCCTCTCCGGGACAAAAACCACCTGAATGCTTTTCTAATAATTATTTAATGTTCAACTCCAATTGAAAATAAAGCCCCAACTTCTTAGAATATAGAAAATAATTCTTATCCAGCTCCAACTAGATGGACGCTCCAACGCCAAGATTCTTCAGTAGTCAACTGAACGGATGCCCCAACACCTAATGAGCTAAAGCTCACCCTAGCACCACCCTACCACCCTATAGAATAATAAAAGAAGAATGGACTCCCATACCAAGGAAAATGGTCCAATTTACAATGATATAGAATGATGTAGAAGAAGATAACACACTAGACCATAACCCCAACTATGACACAACCACCTAATGATGATCTTAGACCTCTCGACACTGCCTCTTCAACTCTTGGCATATAGACACTAGTACAATTTTTACAATGATGTATTTAAAATGACTTAGTACAATGATACCTTTACAGTGACTGTATGCAGTGTTGCCCACATGAAGTCTTCATGTGATGAACTTCTTACTGCTGTTCTACACCTTGATTGTTGCTCTTGTCATGCTACCCTCTACTGCAACTTGCATTGCTTTGCTACCCTAGAAATTCTGGTGCTTTGCAGCCCTTGACAAAACATAATCTAGCTTTTTCTTGCCTTCTAGGAGATCGATATTGAATCTGGCATACAACTGTTATTTCAGATCCTTAATATGTGTTTTTCAGTTCTCCAATATTCCTATGAGTATTATTTCCAATGCCACAAGTATGACCCAATTTTGAATCTTCAAGAGAGATTTATGCCCAATCTCTCACAATGACCTAATTATGGACTGGTTCAGTAGAGCGAACTTGTACGGCGTGCCACATGTCACTGTTTCTTCATTTGGCTCTAAAATTTATACACCGAAAACTACAATCCATGAACTATGTGCCACTTTTTATAGAATTCCAATCTGATACTCAGAGAGAGAGTTATGATGATTTTACCAAGGTCACTTTTTTGAAATGAAGTTTAGGAGCCTGCAAAAACACTGACTTCCACATATCATATCTCCGAAAATATTATGCACCTTGATCTGAAATTTTTACACGAACTTCCTCAGAATTTCATCTTTGCCTCATAAAAATTTCAGCTTTTGAATCTTCATAGAAAACAAGCTAGAGAAAAAATTCCACTATGAACTGTTTCAGGTAGAGAAATCCCTTCATAAGGAGGATATGAGGATCACAATTTATATAAATGATTAGGTTGAGAGGGGCTTCAACAAGTGAACGTGGGAGAGATTTTAGGAGCTTACAAATTATTAATTATTGACATTTCAATTACCCATGCCACAACCTCATGGGGTTTTAGCCCACTAACTGGGGTTACAAACTTCAAACATGAATATCTGTCAAACCATGAAGAATTACATGGTGTACCATATATCAACAGAAACATCTCGACAAGTAGAAGCCATCAAAAATATTCTTGACCGAGAATATAGTAATTTTGTAGGTCAAAATTACCATGCAAGATCAGGGTATCCCCTAGTGCTGCTTGGGTTGACATCAATGACAACCACTGATCGACACAATCATTCCAAGGTGTTTGAAACTACCAAAGGACTCCCACCTATTCATGATCATGATCATGATATTTATTTGATTCCATGAAGTGTTCCTCCAAAAATCAGGCCTAAAATATATCCTTATGTCCAAAAGAGAGAAATTGAATGTATGATTGGAGAAATGTTAGAGGTTGGTATAATTCAACCTAGTCAAAGTTCTTTCTCTGCTCCAGTAGTATTGGTGCACAAGAAGGATGGATCATGGCGCATGTGTCCGAATTATAGGGAGCTCAATATGCTCACTATTAAAGGTAAATTTCCCATTCCTGTGATTGATGAATTACATGGAGTACTTTATTTTACCAAGTTGGATCTTCGTTCAGGAGATCATCAAATTAGAATGAAGATGAAAGATATTCCGAAAACAACATTTCGAACTCATGAGGGTCATTATGAACTTTTGTTCATGCCTTTTGGCCTTACCAATGCACCTTCTACATTTCAAGGGCTGATGAATTACATTTTCAAACCCTTCCTTAGAAAATTTGTGCTAGTATTTTTTGGTGATATACTAATCTATAGCATGTCTTGGAAGGATCATGTTCAAAAAGTTGACAGGGCGCACAAACTATTGGAGGAGAAACAATTATATGCAAAAACCTCCAAATGTTTCTTTGGAGTACAAGAGGTGGAATATCTGGGCTATATTGTATCTCATGAGGGTGTTAAGGTAGACGCTAAAACAATTAAAGCCATTAAGGAATGGAAATTCCTCACAACCATAAAGCAGTTGCGAGGATTTCTCGGGTTAACAGGGTATTATCGCAAGTTTGTTAAGAATTATGGGAGAATATCAGCACCTCTAACAACATTATTGAAGAAAGATGCATTTTCATGGGCTCCTGAAGCAGTTAAGGCCTTTGAACATCTTAAAGAGGCAATGTGCCTAGCACCGGTCTTAGCTACGCTAGACTTCACAAAAACATTTGTTGTGGAATGTGATGCCTCTGGAAATGGAATTGGTGCTGTTTTAATGCAAGAAGGAAGACCCATTGCTTTTGAAAGTCGTCCAATCAAAGGAAAGTATTTACAGAAAGATATTTATGAGAAGGAAATGTTGGAAATACTACATGCACTAAATAAATGGCAACCTTACCTAATGGGAAGATACTTCAAGGTAAAAACTGATCATGATAGTCTTAAACACTTTTTGGAACAAAGACTATCTTAAGAAGAGCAGCAAAAATGGGTCACAAAGATGTTGGGTTATGAATTTGAAATCATATACAAAAAAGGGAAGCTAAATTTTGTTGCAGATGCACTCTCAAGAAAGGATGAAAAGGTGGAAGCATTACTTTGTTCCATTTCTATTATCCAACCAGATTGGATAACTAAAGCAAGGGGTGAATGGAAGAAGGACGAAGAAGTGTGGACACTCATTCAAAAGTTGTAGCAAGATCCTAGTACATCTGATACATTTAGTTGGAAAAATGATTCCTTATGGTACAAAGATCGCTTATATCTTTGTAAGATTTCCCAACTAAAAAAAAAGATTCTTTTGGAATTGGAAACTGTTCCTTTAGGAGGAAAATCAAGATTTTTGAAAACTTACCACAGGGTGAAGAAATAATTTTTTTGGGATGGCCTTAAAACTAATATTCAAAAGTTTGTGGCAGAATGTTTAGTTTTCCAGCAAAATAAAGGTGAGAAAATTAAGATCCCGGGTCTTCTACAACCTTTATCCATTCCAAGTCAAATTTGGGAGGAGATTTCAATGGATTTAGCCACAGGTTTACCTAAGTCCGAAGGAAAGAGTGTCATCATGGTGGTAGTTGATAAAATTACCAAGTATGCACACTTTTGTACATTATCTCATCCATTTAAAGCAAGCATAGTTTCTACTGCATTTATGGAAACAATTAAAAAGCTACATGGAAACCCAAAGATTATTGTAAGAGAGAGAGATCCCATTTTTACTGGAAATTTTTGGATGGAAATATTTTCTCGTTTGGGTACTCAACTAGCTCATAGCTCATCTTATCATCATTAATCCAATGGGCAAACTGAGATAGTGAACAAATGTTTGGAAGGATATCTTTGTTGTTTTGTATCTTATAAACAAACACAATGGGTCAAGTGGTTACCTTTGGCTGAATGGTGATATAACACTTCCTTCCATACTGCATCAAAAATGACCCCATTTATGGCACTTTATGGATATCATCCACCATCCTTCACATCATATTTAAGAGAAAATTCTAAGGTTCAAGCAGTGGAAGATCACATCGAGCATCAACAAGAAGCTCTCCAACTCTTAAAGGATAACCTAAATTTGGCACAAAATTGAATGACACAACAGGAAAGTCAACATCGTAGCGAGATAAGTTTTGATGTAGGAGACTGGGTATTATTACGGCTACAACCATACAAATAAATGTCCCTCAAGAAAGCTAAGAATGATAACAAATTATCGCCAGAGTACTATGGTCCTTATAAGGTGTTGCAAAAGATTGGTATTATGGCATACAAATTGGAGCTTCCTTATTCTTCATGAGTGCATCCAGTTTTACATGTTTCATGCTTAAAGAAGGTTATAGGTGACAAACTTCCAGTTCAAACAATATTGCTAGAAATTGATGAGGAATGAAAAATCATATTGGAACTTGAAGCAGTCACGGAAATAATAACTCAATCTGCCTGTTGTTTCATTCGATTTTGTGCCAAATTCAGGTTGTCCTTTAAGAGTTGGAGAGCTTCTTGTTGATGCTCGATGTGATCTTCCATTGCTTGAACATTCTAATTTTCTCTTAAAGATGATGTGATGGATGGTGGATGATATCCATGAAGTGCCATAAATGGGGTCATTTTTGCTGCAGTATGGAAGGAAGTGTTATACCACCATTCAGCTAGAGGTAACCACTTGAACCATTGTGTTTGTTTATCAGATACAAAACAACGAAGATATCCTTCCAAACATTTATTTACTATCTCAGTTTGACCATCGGATTGAGGATGATAAGATGAGCTATGAGCTAATTGAGTACCCAAACAAGAAAATAACTCCCTCCAAAAATTTCCAGTAAAAATGGGATCTCTGTCGCTCACAATAACCCTTGGGTTTCCATGTAGCTTTTGAATTGTGTCCATAAATGTAGTAGTAATTGTACTTGCTTTAAATGGATGAGATAATTCACAAAAGTGTGCATACTTGGTAAGTCTATCAACTACCACCATGATGACACTCTTTCCTTCGGACTTAGGTAAACCTGTGATAAAATCCATTGAAATCTCCTCTCAACGTTGACTTGGAATGGATAAAGGTTGTAGAAGTCCCGGGGTCTTAATTGTCTCCACTTTATTTTGTTGGCAAACCAAACATTCCGCCACAAACTTTTGAATATCAGATTTAAGGCCATCCAAAAAAATTCTTTCTTCACCCTGTGGTAAGTTTTTAAAAATCCTGAGTGTCCTCCTAAAGGAGAAGTGTGCAATTCCAAAAGAATATTTTGTTTTAGTTGAGAATTCTTACAAAGATATAAGCGATATTTGTACCATAATGAATCATTTTTCCAACTAAATGTATCATATGTACTAGGATCTTGCTGTAACTTTTGAATGAGTGTCCACACTTCTTCGTCCTTCTTCCATTCGTCTCTTGCTTCGGTTATCCAATCTGGTTGGATAATAGAAATGGCACAAAGCAATGCTTCCACCTCTTCATTCTTTCTTGAGAGTGCATCCGCAACAACATTTAGCTTCCCTTTTTTTTATATTATTTCAAAGTCATAACCCAACATCTTTGTGACCCATTTTTGCTGCTCTTCTAAAGATAGTCTTTGTTCCAAAAAGTGTTTAATACTATCATGATCAGTTTTTACGTTGAAGTGTCTTCCCATTAGGTAAGTTATCCATTTCTTTAGTGCATGCAGTATTGCTAACACTTCCTTCTCATAAATAGGTTTCTGTAAATACTTTCCTTTGATTGGACGACTTTCAAAAGCAATGGGTCTTCCTTCTTGCATTAAAACAACACCAATTCCATTTCCTGAGGCATCACATTCCACAATAAAGGTTTTTGTGATGTCTGACATAGCTAAGACTGGTGCTAAGCACATTGCCTCTTTAAGATGTTCAAAGGCCTTAGTTGCTTCAGGAGTCCATGAAAATGCATCTTTCTTCAATGATGTTGTTAGAGGTGCTGCTATTCTCCCATAATTCTTCACAAACTTTCGATAATACCCTGTTAACCCAAGAAATCCTTGCAACTGCTTTATGTTTGTGGGGACTTTCCATTCCTTAATGGCTTTAATTTTGTTAGTGTCTACCTTAACACCCTCATGAGATACAATATGACATAGATATTCCACCTCTTGTACTCCAAAGAAACATTTTGATGTTTTTGCATATAATTGTTTCTCCTGCAATAGTTTGAGCACCCTGTCAACATGTTGAACATGATCCTTCCAAGACCTGATGTAGATTAGTATATCATCAAAAAATACTAGCACAAATTTTCTAAGGAAGTGTTTGAAAATGGAATTCATCAACCCTTGAAATGTAGAAGGTGCATTGGTAAGGCCAAAAGGCATGACCAAAAATTCATAATGACCCTCATGAGTTCGAAATGCTGTTTTTGGAATATCTTCATTGTTCATTCTAATTTGATGATATCCTGAACGAAGATCCAACTTGGTAAAATAAATTGCTCCATGTAATTCATCCAATAATTCATCAATCACAGGAATGGGAAATTTATCTTTAATGATGAGCTTATTGAGCTCCCTATAATCCAGACACATGCGCCATGATCCATCCTTCTTGTGTACCAATACTACAGGAGCAGAGAAAGAACTTTGACTAGGTTGAATTATACCCGCCTCTAACATTTCTGCAATCATACGTTCAATTTCGTTCTTTTGGACATAAGGATATCTATAAGGCCTGATGTTTGGAGGAACACTTCCTGGAATCAAATGAATAGCATGATCATGATCACGAATAGGTGGGAGTCCTTTTGGAGTTTCAAAAACCTTGGAATGATTGTCCAAGACTTTTTGGAGATCTGCAGAAATAGATGATTTTGATTTTGGAACTTCTAGTGAGCATAATTGTGCAATTATGCCTCGTTGTTCTTTCTTTAGAAGATTTTTCATGACATTAAAGCTTATTATCTTTCCCATCTTCCCTGCAATACCCCGTAATTCGACTTCCTTTCCTTCTGAAAAAAATTCAAGAAAAGTTCTTGAAAATTAAAAGCTACCGTCCCCAAAGATTGTAACCATTGTACTCCTAGTACAACATCAATGCCTCCCATAGGAATGGAAAGCATTGGACTATTCAATACATATTCCCCCATGGTTATCTTGATATTATGGCATTTTCCAGAGTAATTTATAGTTCCTCCATTTGTAACCATCACTTGACATTCTGGTGTTGGATATAGGAAACAATTCAATTCCTTGGCTACCTTACAATGAATAAAATTATGGGTACTACCTGAATCAATAAACACTATTACCTTTTTCTTCTTGATTTGTCCTTCTATCTTGAGATTTTGAGGACTGGTAATTCCTGCCAATGCATTACACGATATGGTCGGACTCATTTCTTCCTCTTCTTGGGTTGGTTCCTAGTGTATATCCTCTTCTTGTTCATTTTCTTCTTCATCTTCACAATCTATGTAAAACAATTTCTTCTCAGCACACTTATGACCTGTAGTGTATTTGCTATCACAAATGTAGAAAAGCCATTTTGCTCTTTTTTCTTCCAGTTGTTGTGGTGTCAACCTTGTAGGTTGTGGAAATCTAGCAGTAGCAACACTTCCCTCTTTATAGAAGTGAGTGGTAGGCTTCCTTGTCGCCATAATTTTACATTCAATTTTTCTTTCCAACCTGAATTCCTTCTCCAATGATCAGGTTCCAAAACATGAACTTCATGTTGGATGTTATCCTTTAAAGTACCTATGAAGAGATCAATCTTGTGTTACTCTAGAATATCAGATACCCTTATATTCAATTTTTGGAAGTCCTCAATGTGCTCCCCCATTAAACCCTTTTGTTTGAGATTTATCAATTGGCTAAAGAAGGTGTTGCTCTTTGTATCCTCATAATGTGCTATCATTTCCTTCGTAAAAATTGACCAAGTGACAATTTTTTTACGGGAGCAAAGCCATCGATACCATACAAATGTATTTTGTTCTAAATGTAAAGTTGCAATGCGTACCTTTTGTGTGTTTTGCACATTATGGAGATCAAATATTGCTCCATCTATAGTATCCATGTTACAGGATCATTTCCATCAAACTTCCTCATATCCATTTTTGGAATATGGTGGTTCTTCCCGCCAACATTAGATTTTATGAAATCACGATTAAAATTTATTTTTTTCTCGTCATGAGTATCCTCTACTATTTTTTCACCATTAGGAAACATTTCTTGTATCAACTTTTTCAAACCTTCCATGTCTGCTTTTAGATCATTCTTCATGTTTTCCATTTTCTCTTCCATGTCTTCCATCTTAGATTCCATGTCAGCTTCCATGCCATCTATCTTAGATTCCATGCCATTATTCAAACCATCCATCTTAGATTCCACGCCTTTCTTCAAACCATCCATATTAGTTTCCACGCCTTTCTTCAAAAATTCTATGTCATTTTTTGTTGATCTTTGCGAGAGCGAAATTTGTTGCACTTGCTTTTGTAATTTTGATATGTCATGTTGCCATTCTTCATCTTCATGAGTCATAGTAGAGCTTTGTAAAGGCTTAATGGGTGTTGAATTCCTTTTAGGAGCCATTTTAGAATCCAATACTGATATCTATTCTACAATATGCCCTTGGAATCAATTCAACTTGATTCTTCAAACAAGACTTATGCAATTCGGAAAAAAAAATACACACCTTTTACTTTCTTTTGAGGAGTTCGATATTGAAATTGAATTATCTCTATAATTGCGGATCCTCAATATCTGAAATTCAGCCCTGTAGTAGCCCTCTGAAGCTTCTTTCAAATGCCATAGGTCTGATCTGATTTGGATTCTTCAAGGAAAATTTATGTCCAATCTCCCACAATGACCCAATTTTGGGCTGGTTCAGTAGAGCGAACTTGTACGACTTGCCACGTGTCACTATCTCCTCCTTTGGCTCTGAAATTGATAGACTAAAAACTAAAGTCTGTTTACTTGTGGCCACTTTTTACAGAATTCCAATCCGATGCTCAGAGAGAGAGCTATGAATATTTTCCCACAATCACCTCTTTGAGATGAAATTCAGAAGCCTCAAAAAGCCCTAACTTCCACAAATCATATCTCTGAAAATATTGCGAACCAATATCTGAAATTTTGCAAAGATGTTCCTCAGGATTGTGGATTCACACTATAAAAATTTCAGCTTTTGAAGCTTCCTGGAAAATTTTTTATTACGACAATACCACGATGACTTGTTTATGTTAAATTCAGGATCCTGAAAAATGACCTAACTTTCACAGATAATATCTCCGAAAATATTGCGAACCAAGCTCTGAAATTTTGTGAAGATGTTCCTCGGGATTTTGGCTTCGCACTATAAAAATTTCAGATTCTGAACCTTCATAGAAAAATATTTATAGCAAAAATTCCACGATGACCTGTTCGGAGCAACGAAACCCTAGAATCTGAAAGCTTTGATACCAAATGTTGTGAAACCAGCTCCAAAAAGAGAAGAAAAGAGATATCAACGCCTTAGAAATAAGCCACTTCGAGGGGGAAACCTCCAATACATTACATGAATGAACAATTATTGGATGATTCAAATTACGAAACCTCCTTTCTATATATAGGAGTCCATGGGGCCACAATGTAATCCTAGTGGGGCCACAATGTAATCCTAGCCGACCTAACAATAATAATTTAAGGGCACAATAATAAAAATATGGGGGTTACAAGGGTACAATAATAAAAATAAGGGGGTTACACTAACAACAATAAGGGACTATACTAGTAATATAGGGACCTAACAATAGCTATGAAATCGATCAATTTCAGAGTATCTCATCAAGTGGAAGAACTTACCCACTGAAGATTCTACATGGGAGGATGAGAATTTTATACAAAATCATCCAGAGCTACTCAAGCATTGAGGAAAACACTGTTTATAAGGAGAGAAGCATGTTAGATCCCTATATTACTAGTGTAGTACCTTATTGTTTTTAGTGTAACCCCCTTATTGTTATTATTGTACCCCTGTAACCCCAATATTGCTATTATTGTGCTCTTACATTATTATTATTAGGTTGGCTAGGATTATATTGCGAGCCCATGGACTGCTATATATAGAAGGAGGTTTTGTCATTTGTATCATCCAAAAATTGTTCATCTATGTAATGTAAAGGAGGTTTCCCCCTCGAAGTGGCTTATTTCTAAGGTGTTGATCTCTCTTTTCTTCTATTTTGGGAGCTGGTTTCTTAACACAATCCAAATATGTTATTATTTATGCTCTCGCTAGTTCCTCTCCTCTGGATTCGTGGGATAGTTGGCTGGTTGATATTGGGGCCACTCATCATTTCTCTGGGTATGAGGAATTTCTCTCTAATTTGGTAGAGATGGAGTCTAATTTAAAATTATTCTTGCATACAACTCCACTCATCCTGTTAAAGGCTTTGGGTCCATCAAATTTGATTTGGATATCAAGGAATCCATTTTTCTCCATGATGTGATGTATGTCTTAGGATTGAAGAATAATTTGGTATCAATATCTATTTTGGAAGACAAAGGGATGAAGGTTGCCTTAATCAAGGGAAATTTTCTTGCTTGTCATGTTGGATCCTCTATGATAGATGCATTTACATTGGGATAGTTATTTGAAGGATTCTATAGGGTCACTAGTAGACCTTGTATATCATTGGTCCATGATATTAATCATCTAAGCGAGCTACGACACCAAATATTGACCCATATACATTATGATGCTCTTCCAAATTGAATAAATCGGTCTCTGTTATTCCCAATGTTTAAGCCCAACATGATGGAGTATGTCTAGGTTGGGCCAGTGGAAAGAAGAAAAGGGGACCATTCCCCTCCAGTGAGAACAAGACAAAATACATCCTCCATCTCATTCATTTTGACATATGTGGTCCAATTCCCATTCTATTGGTGTCCATATCTACTACATCACCTTTATTGATGACTTCTCAAGGAAGACGAGGATATATTATTTGAAGCACAAGAATGAAGCCTTCAAAATGTTCAAGGAGTTCAAAGTTTTGGTTAAAAATCAAACAGGGAGGAAAATTAAGATATTCAAGTATGACAATGGTGGAGAGTACATTCTGAATGAGTTCATTGATTTTTGAAAGAAGGAAGGTATCAAGAAAGAGACAAATGTTCCCTATAATCCTGAACAAAATGGAGTAGCTGAAAGAGAGAGCAGGTCCATTGTAGAAGTTTCTCGTGCCATGCTCCATGATAAAAAATTTCCAAAGTTAATTTGGGGAGATGGAACGAATGATTTTCTATATGTTCATGACATGGTGCCTCATCAAGCATTGGAAAACAAGACCCCCAAAGAAGTATTCACATGTGTTAAGCCTGATGTTGGCCAAATCTGTATCTTTGGTTGCCCCATATATTTCCACGTGATGAAGGACAAAATAAACGAACTGGAAGCCATGAGAAGAAAAGGTCTGTTTGTTGGATATTGTGAAAATGTTAAAGAATTTAGAATATATATTCGTGGTCAAACAAAATTTGAAATTAACAGGGATGTAATGTTCGATTAAGATGATGCAGTTGGGAAAGCAAGGGAACTTCCTCCAACTCCTTTTAGGAGGAAGAATGATGATATGGATATTTTAGATGGTCATTTCATGCCTAATTCTAAGAGAGACATTATTAATGATCCCATGGATCCCATGGACCCCTTAGATCCTCCTCCATTTAATACTCTTACCAGGAAGAGGCCAATTTGGCTTCGTGATACATTACAGGATGACGAGAGACGCATTCCCATTCGAATATAATTTAGTGAAAGCAAGAAGACCTAAAGGTACCAAGGATATGTATCAGTTATGAGCATTGTGATTCAAGACAAACCTACGACCTTTGAAGTGTAGAAATTTGATAGAAATTGCAACTGAAATTAGGAGACACAAATTCTTCCCTGCTTATCTGCAAAATGAAAATCACAATTTAGAACAACATGCATAGACATGCAAAAAGAAAAACCACAAGTACATAATGATTTCTAGGCAGGGAAAATTTTAAGGATGGGAGTTTATCTTAAATTTTAGCAACCTTGGCGAATCTTACTAGTCCCTAATATCCAAATTTTAAAATGTTTGATGATAATTTTGTAAAAATGTTTATATTTATAATTATTTTACATTAGACATTATATAATATTGGTAATTTTTAAGGTAAAATAATTTTATACTATAAAATTTGGGCAAATTCATTTTTAGAAAAATGGAAATTGGCGAATCTTTTTTTTGGAAAAAGTATGGAATATTAGCCCACCTGTGAATATTAGACCTTAAAATTTTCCCTGTTTATAGGGGAAACAAAATGGGGAAAACCCCTCAATTCTTTTTAAATTGATTGGTTGAAAAAATAAAATATTACAATTGCATGCTCCAGCTCTGAGCACCACTTGCGAAAGAAAAAATGTTCTCTCTGCTGAATGAGAACCTATGGCCAACACTTAGCTAATTTTTGCCTCCTCTAGCCTCCTATTTCCTTGTGAAATTATGAGCTAATTTTGGCTCCTAAACAATAGGGAAGTCCCTATTTCCTTACACAATTCCCAAGGAATTTATCTCCTAACTGCATGTTAAAACTGTACACTCAACTAGTATACAATTAATGTTATGCTAGCCTTTATCTCTTGTAGTCCATCTGAGAAATTTGAATTCCATCCATGTTTTGGCTATTTTGGGATGATTTATCATTTAATTGACATATATCTAAGTTATATCGTTGTCTCACTACTCAACTAACCTTCAGCTGAATATATTAATTGTTAGAGACCAGTTAACTGAGTACAACTAAAAATAACTCAACTAGATTGCTAAATTTTAGCAATCAACCCATGCACAACTCTAATTCTAGCCTATAAATCAAATTTACTGAGTAAAATAGTAGAAAAATCAATGTCACACAATTTAAATACAATCCAAGTCATCCTGCTAATGTGAAAAATTGAATTACTCAAATTGACTAAGGCACAAGTCAAAAGTGAGCCTTTTTCTTGCTACAATTTCAACATGAAGAAGCAGTGAAAGAGAAATTTTGGAAGGATGTTATGGCTGAAGAATATGAATCAAATATGAAGAATTATGTATTGGATGTTGTGTTGAAACCAAAGGGGAAATCTGTGGTGACTTCAAAATGGGTATTCAATATAAAAAATGGAGTCGATGGAAGCATTGATAAATATAAGGCAAGGTTTGTGGCTCTAGGATTCTCCCAAAAAGAGGGAGAATATTATGACAATATATTTGCACCTGTAGCTATATATACAACCATTCGTTCGATAGTTTCCCATCCTGCAAGTCAAGAATGTACCCTTCATCAGATGGACGTGAAGACAACATTCCTTCATGGAATTTTACAAGAAGAAGTTTATGTTTAGTGGCCACCGGAATTTGACATAAAGGATTGAAAGACACATGTTTGCAGGTTGAAGAACGGATTGTATGGTTTGAAGAAAGCCTCTAGAGCATGTTATGCCCGCATAGACAATTTTTTGGTGAATCTTGGATTTACAAGAAGAAATGTTGATCCCAACCTCTACTTCAAGGTAGTACAAGGTCTATCGTTGATTTTAGTTTTATATGTTGACGATCTATTCTTAACAGGTAGTGAGCCCTTGATGATCGAGTGTAAGAGGGAGTTAGCCTCTGAATTCAAGATGAAGGACCTTGGAATCATGCACTACTTTCTAGTACTTGAGGTGTGGGAAAGGCCTGGTGAGATTTTCCTTTCACAAGGAAAATATGTCATGAATCTACTGGATAGATTTGGAATGACAGAATGCAATTCATTTCCCACAACAATGGAAATGAATTTCAATAAGTTATGTGGAGAAGCTACAAGACCAAAATTGGAAAATCCATTTGAGTATAGACAATCGATTGGGGCTTTTATGTTCTTAGTGAACACCCATCTGGACATATGCTATGTAGTGAACATGTTGAGTTAATTCATGACCAAGCCTCCCCATGCACATTGGATTTTTTCCAAACACATTTTGAGGTATTTTCATGGGAAGACCACCCTTGGCTTGAGATATTATGCCAGAGATGTTCAACTTCATGGATATATTGATGTTGACTGGGCAGGAAACATTTTCAACAAGAAGAGTACGTTTGGATGTTGTTTTAGCCTTGGATCTGCCATGATATCTTGGATGAGCATGAAGCAAAATTATGTAGCACTGAGTACCATCGAGGTAGAGTGAATTTTTTCTAGCATGGCTAGCTACGAAGTATTTTGGTTAAGGAAGCTCTTTGGCAAGCTATTTGAGCAGGTCCTAGACACTGTAATTCTATATTGCGACAACAAGAGTGGGATCCATCAGGCAGAGAATCCTATATTTCATGAAAATTTCAAGCACATAGAGATATGATATCATTACATTTGAGACATGGTGTAGAAAAGAGTTGTTAAACTCCATCATATATCAACATATGAGAATATTGCATATATTCTCACCAAGGCTTTACTGAAAGGAAAGTTATTGGTATTCAAAGAGAAACTTGGACTAATGGATGTGACCGGTCTTGATAAGGGGGATCATTGATCAAGAACACTAGGTCGACTCTTCCCCCCTGTCTGAGCTTCCATGGTGAGGAAATGAGATGGAGGGATCTTGGAGTTGAGGGATCTTTGAAAAATAGGGTATCACCCCTATATGTTACCCATAGGGTCGAAGATGTTGCTACCCTATCTTGTTTTATGAAGAGTATACCCCAATTGGAGTCATACCCACAAGTTGGGCTTGTTGGGATTACCGCTCCTCGTTTGGCCAATGGTTGAGAGAGTGCTTGGAGGTGTGTTACCCAAGATTATTATGATGAAAATGTTCCGCCACATGACTCTTGAGGGTGATTTTTTGGAATATTATGGAGCAATAAGATGGATGATATATTGTATTGATCAACATAGGGTGGGCTATGTTTTCTCTCCTATGCTATGACTCTTATTTCTTAACATGGGGTGAAATATGTTTGCTCCCATATGTGATGACATGAGGTGAGAGTGTCCCATAGGAACTTCCCCATTGTCCTGATAGGGTGGTATCTAATTCTCCCCAATTACTCTTCTTCTTTAGATTCGAGATTTTTTCAACAAATAGAGTTGAGCAGGGATGGGACATGATATCATGATAGGATACATATGATTATTACATGATGCAGTTGGAATTTCTCCCTAGTTGAGAGGGAGTGTTAATTTGGCAGCTCAGTGACAACTTCCAACCATGGGACAAGATTCCTCTTTTTGAGAGGACCAATTTTTACTATTGAAGCGCTCAATTTGGACAAGGGAAAGTGTATTTTTGAAGAAAATCCCACATGTTCACAAAAGGACAAATCAACGCTGACAAGAAATTGGACACCCTTGGAAGCATATAAATACAAATGACCTCAAGCTCATTTGGACATCACCAAGCATATTATTATTATCTTCTTAATTGATTGGCTTGATCAGGTTTGAGGCTAGTTCGCGAAGTTTAGGTTGTATAGGTTCAAGATTATAGGGTCTGAAGCTTGCATGTGTGTTACGTTTTTTGGTTTTCGACTGCAGGCTTGAAACAATCAATTTTTTTCTATAACCAAAGGCACACAATCTCATCTGTGCTATTGGAATCTCTCAATCGAACACATACCTCTTCCTTAATGCAGTTGGGCTCTAGGGTTGCATTTTTACATTTGACCACAGTTGACCGCAAATAAGAAAAGTTGTCTTTTATATGGATTGATGTTGGAAACATATTTTTGAATGTTGTTGGGTTAATTTTGTTGGATGATTTTTTATTGGCTCATTTTACTCTTTGTTTAACATTTTATGAAAATCTAATAAAAGAATAATTACAAAGGGTTTCCCCGTAATGGGTTTTTTCCCTGGTCATTGACCAAAAATACGGTTTTACTCTTCTATCTTCAATTATTGTTGATGTTTGGGAATATTAATTATTGATGAAAGTTTGTTAATTGAATAATTGAATTGGGCTAAATTAATTGAAAAAACATAGCAATTTGAAATTTAACAGTGCATATGTGTTTAACCTATTTGGAGGAGCAATCAGTTGGATGAGAAAGAGACAATTTGTAGTGGCACTCTCAAGTACAAATTTTAATACATGGAATCCACTCATGCAAGCAAGGAAATATTATTGTTACAAATATTGTGTTAGGTATTAGGTTGGTACAATGAGCTATGAGGAAATATTGGGACATTTACAGTGCAGTATTCCTAGCAAAGAACCCAACATATCATTCTAAGAAAGAGCATATTGATGTTCAATATCACTTTGTAATAGATATGATTGAAGAAATTAAGGTGATGATGGTGAAGGTGGTCAATTTGAATAATATTTCAAATTCATTAAAGAAAATTATGAGCACCGAGAGGTTCTCTTAGTGTAGAGAAACAATGGGCATTATTTTTATGGATTGTCGATCATGAACTCTCCTGACTGTTTGTTTGTATATAAAAAAAAATGTGGTAGTATATTGGGTATGTGTTATATTATTTTCATGAACACCCCCATGCATTATAGGTTGCATCAGTTGCAGCAGGGCATAAGCCCCCCTGCATGAGGGTTTTGATGCAACACCTCCAAAAGAAATATTGTATGTTTTTTTGCATTTGTTTTTAATAGCTTTTAGCACATGGTTTTCACCTTTAGTGGTTTTGTGACACATCATTGCTATCCCATGGTTTTATAGTTTCGTTTAAGAAATTATGGGTGTATTATAATCCCAGGTAAATGGATTGGCAGTTTATGGATGTTGTGGGATATATATATATATATAGTACTCTAATATTGTAAAGATAAACATGCACAAAATCATTCTAGTTTTCCTGGTTTGGCTTTCGAGGGTAAAATATTCTTGCTAATGTGTGCGTTTTACATTGCTTATTTTGTAAATATTAAGAATATATTTG
The DNA here is from genome assembly GCA_034641835.2 of Pinus albicaulis. Lineage (NCBI taxonomy): Eukaryota > Viridiplantae > Streptophyta > Pinopsida > Pinales > Pinaceae > Pinus > Pinus albicaulis. Next base: position 973,363,597 of record CM076579.1, read on the forward strand.
CAACAACCAATTGTACATCGTTAAAACCTATAAATATAGGTTGCCTAGGGAGGCTTTGCACTAGGGTGCAAGATTTTGCTATAACAATATAAATTTTTCTCCTCCTTTCTTTAGGTACAAGTAATTAAATTTCATTGATGGCTAAGCTCCAAACACACTTAGATTTACTTCTTAAAATTAAGAGTGAATTTTTGGAACTTTTTTTTGCTTACAAAGCCCTTGTAGAAAACCAATCTGGACATCAACTACAAACATTAAGAATAGATAATGGAGGTGAATATGTAAAAGAAAAATTCATAATTTATTGTACTACATATGGAATTCAAATGAAACATATTTTTTTGTAGCAGCCCTGGTGAAAATTCCATGTAATAATAAAAGAAAAATAATAACCAAGGTCATGGGACACATATTCCAAGATGAACGTTGGGAAAAACATCCTAGTACGGGTGTTCATATGGTTTATTATGGCTATGGAAATTGGAAAAGGCAATGGCTAAGGCTTTGGCAAGGTAAAATGGCATTTATTGGCATTTATTTATGAAAATAATGGAAAATAGGAGAAAAGGGAGGTGAAAGGCCACAGGTTGCATGTGAGGAGGAAAATGAAGAAAATATAGGCCTCATTGATAAAAAGGATTATGAGGATCAGTTCATGGATTTTGTTCATTGCAGTTTTGGAGCTCTCTTTCTATTCTATTTCTCTCTCAAATAGTCTTGGTCACTTAGAGTTTCTTGGAGCACTCTTGGAGAGTGTGGAATAATACTTGGATATTTGGAGCAATAAGGAAAATAAAGAGAAGGAAAGCACAAGAGGACATTGAGATCAACAACTACAACAGGTTTTTATTGCAGGTACCGAGTTGCATATATGTTTTCCTCACTAGTGTTGGCATGCATGACATATGAATGTGGTTTCTTGGTGATGATATGTCATTGGCATGGAGGATTTCCTGGATTGACAGTGGATTTTCCTAGCCTTTCCATTTCCTAGATAACCATGGTGTTGTGGTCATTACTTGTTTTCTGGTTGGTTCCCAAGTGATTTTGGTTGTGGGTTGAGTTATTAGTTATTGGAAGCCTTAGTTGGACAAATGCTTTGGAAGCCCTGTAACAACTTGGGTTGATTTACTAGTCCTGGAATCCCTGGTTGGAAAAAAACTCTGGAAGCTCTTTATGGGTTGAGTTACTCATCCTGGAAGCCTTGGTTGGACACACGCTCTGGCATTAGGGGAATTTTGAGGTCTAAAATGGGCCTCCTAAGAAAAATTTACATCCGAAATAAACTTTATAAGAACCAATAGGATTCAAGATGATGATGTCAACCATGGGGGATGATTCACCATTTTTTAAGTAAAAGGGTAAAAATATTAAAAAATAATAAAATAATAAAACTACTTTTTCAACCCGTATTTTCAACTTATCTCCCAAATTTTCTACTCAAATTTCGAGCGGGAGTACTCATTGGATGCAAAATTTAATTCCTCATCCAAGAAGTACCCATGTTGCATACTTTTGATGGACCTTGTTACATGAAAAATGAGAAATACATGAAAAACGTGATTTCAATCGCATTTTTCTTGTATTTCTCATTTTTCATGTAGGAGGATCCATCAAAAGTATGCAACAATTGTACTCCTTGGATGAGGAATTAAATTTTGCATCTAATGAGTACTCCCGCTCAAAAGTTGAGTAAAAAATTTGGGAAATAAGTTGAAAATACGAGTTGAATTTTTTTCTTTTTTCTTTTTTACCTCTAAAATTTGATGATGTAATCAAATCTTCATTTATTATTTCCACTATTATTTTATAATTTCCTTAGGAGGCCCATTTTAGACCTCAAAATTCCCCTAATGAAGCCCGACGATGGCTGTGGGTTGAGATACTAGTCCTATAAGCCCTGGTTGGAAAAAACACTTTGGAGCGTTGGAACACTTGAGTGGAGACCAATTTGGTGATGGTTGTGATGTCCGAACATGAGGTGGAATCACTGGTTGAGGGTTGAGGTGGTTTGGCCTCTGGACTCCCTATTTTTGTTTTAATTGATGATTTTTATGAAATACGACATTCATGCTTGGAATATGGCATGGGGGTGACTGGCTGAAGGGATTTTTGTCTTAGCCATGTCTATGATCGGGTATAACGTGGAATCGCCATACTTGGTTTCACTTTTCTTATGGAAATAAGAGCTCTTTCCTCTTGTATTTATGGGAAAATATGCTTGTTATTATGTGGCTTATATGGTTTTTATGTGCTTGTCATTTCTGTTTTTTATATGTTGGTTATGAATGTGCTTTATGATGGTGATGATGTATGCCTCTCATTATGTTTTGATTTGTAAATGAATAAACAATCTATCTATGCCCAAATAGATGATAATGTAGTTAATTTGATGAGGAAACAATTATTCTTAGTGATTCTCAGATAAGTATGAGACCCCTATGCTTAGATTTGTTCTTTAAACTTGTAGATTAAATAGTTGTGACATGTTTGATGAAATGTCTGTCTTGTCTAGTTGGGGTACATTCAAGTACTTGTTCAAGTTTTTTCTTTTGCATCGTTATTCCACTATTATATTTCATTTTTGAAAGTTTCATGGCGTTATGGGCAGTGACCTTGGCTCTGGGCCTGAAAAAATAGCTCAAATCTGGGGGATGTTGGCACAGGTATGAGGAAAAAAGTCCCTAGATGCATGCATGCCCATGTTGTGGGAGCATCTAGAGCCTCCTAAATGCACCCTTGCCCATATCAAGGGAGCATCTTGGTGTTTAATGGTATAAAAGCTCAGTAGGACTGAGGGGCTGGATACCTGAGTGGTTAGGTTAGTGCCTGGGATTTTCATTGATGATGTGGAAGGTTTTTTTGATGTGTTTCCATCGATTCCACTTCCTTAAGGTCACCTAGGAGGTTGAATCACATCATAGTAACTCTTCGTCACATGTTTACCCCAGTTGGCCGATTACTTGGGTAGATGTGGGAGGAGGGTGTTACAGAGTGGTATTCGAGCATGGTTCACCCCTTGGACTGCATGGGAAGCGTGTGTTGGTCATGCATTGATGTCATTTTCACGTTTTTTAATCATCCCCGTGGTCTATATGCTTATTTCATATGCATGGTGTCAGTCATGGTTGTAGTTATGTCACCATGTGAAAGAGGATGTTGTTATTGTGAAGTGTGTCTTCATGAGTGTATGATTGGATATGAATTGTTATGTGTGTTAGTTCTTACATGTTGTCAGAGTACATTGATATGGTTGTTGTTGTCATTCATGAGTTCATGGTATGTGTGGTTGATATGGTCACGCACTGATGACTGGACTCTAGCTAGAATGAATTTTATGTGTTGATATACCAATGTGTTACATGTATATATCTTGTTATGATTATATCTATACATGTATTACGGAGATTTGTTTATTTTCAGATTAGATATCCTACCTGAATTATGCTAAGGTGCATTGGTTTATTGTGATTTGTTTTAGCTGACATGATATACCTTGCAGGAAGAAATAAAAGACGAATAACAATATGGTAGACTATATATATTCTCCCTATGATTCAGAGGAGAAAAATGGTTTTGGGAACTCTTCTGACTTAACAGACACACTAAGAAGTTTTAAGGGAGAAATAAGGAGTTGTAAAGAATATAATGATGGAATCATACAGGCACAATAAAATCAAGCAGAGGTTAATGCAGTAATCCTATAGATTTTTTTAGAGTTACAGTGACAGGGACCACTTTGGATCAGCTATGGACAGGAGGATGGGACTAATGGGGCATATGGAAGTAGGTCTCCTTGTGGTCAAAGGTCAGATAGAGATGACACAATTAGAGATAGAAGGTTCTTGGACACTCTGGAAAGGAGAGGTGACAGACACAGGTACTATTCTAGTTATGGTTCTGACAGAAATTATGATCGTCATAATTATCATCCTTAGAGGAGGACTGACAAGTGATATCTGCTGGATGAGTTTAAGAAAGAAAAGCCACCCACACTTGATGGAGAGATGAATAAAGCATAGGATATAGAAGTGTGGTTTCTTGGTATGAGAAATTTCTTTAGGTTGTATGATTACTCAGAAAACATGAAAGCCAAAATAGCTACATTCAGCCTCAAAGGTGAAGTTGATATTTGGTGGGAAGATGTGAAGAATGTCAGGGATATTTATGAGGAGGAAATGACTTGGAGTGAATTAGAGAGGCTATTATAGAAGAAGTATCTATCAGAGAGATACTATGATGATAGGGCAAAAGAGTTTTATGAACTAAATATGGGATCCATGACTGTTGAGGAGTACACTAGAAAATTTTTGGAGTTGTTACGATATGTGCCTTACCTCAAGGAGGAGAAGGACAAGATTCATATATTCATCAGTGGGTTTCCGATAACATTAAAAGACATGATTGAGTTTGATGAGCCTAGATCATTGTAGGATGCCATTTGGAAACTAAAGAATTTTTATGAGCAATCAAAGCGTAGATATGAGACTAAGCCGAACTCGAAAAGTAATGCAAGGAACAAAGGAAAATGGTACAAGAAGCGAGAAAGACCTTAGGGTATAGGTAACAAAGAGGACGTTTCACCACCTAAGACGTTCAATACATCTGGCAGAAGACAAGTACTTCTATATGAGGAGCATAATATGGATGAAGGTTGGAAGCCTATACAATGTTGAACTTGTGGAAAATATCATCGCAGGAGAGATTTTCCACGACATCAAGGTGGTATATCATAGATCTACTGTTCACAGGAGCCACAAATAGTGGGAGATGTTGGACAGAGTATTCCTAGGATCTATGCAGCACTAGATAATACAAAGGCAGATCACCAGGCCTCTATTATTGAGATGGATGATAAGCTTTGTGATCAAGTTGTTTATATTTTGATTGACCCTAGATATAATTATAGTTATGTTAGTGCTAACTTGGTGGATAAGTGTAGTTTGAATAAATAAGTGCATGTAGAATCTTGGTTAGTGCAGTTGGCTACAGGTACAAATAAAACAATTCATCATTGGGTAAGAGCTTGTGCATTTGAGTTGAATGACATGTCTACAACAGTGCACTTGAACATATTGTCATTGGGGTCATATAGTATGCTATTGGGTATGGAATGGATATACCTTCACAGTACCAAGGTGGATTTTTATGACAAATCCATTGAGTGCTTGGATGATAATGGGGAACAAAGAGTCTTACAGGGAAAGAAAAAAGCCACATTAGTTAGGATGGTGACAACTATGCAGGCCAAGAGCAGTCGTAGGAAAGGGTGTGTATTATTTGCAGTGCACATTTATAGTGACAAAGGTAAGGAAGTTGAGGATACAATTGTTTTGAGAAGGTACCTAGTTCTACAAAAGTTTTAGGATGTATTTCCCGCAGATATTTTAGATTTTCCACATCACACGTAAGTAGAATTATATATTGAGTTGGTACTAGGGGCAATGCCAACATCTAGGGCACCTTACATGATGAGCACACCGTAGTTGGTAAAGTTTAAGTTGCAATTGAAGGAAATGGTGGAAAAAGGATACATTAGGCCAAGTGTATCACCAAGGGGTGCACCGGTATTGTTTTCGAAGAAGAAATATGGTACTCTCATACTATGCATTGATTATAGGTAGTTGAAAAAAGTGACCATCAAGAACATGTATCCATTACCGAGGTTTGATGATTTGTTCGATCAGTTGTAGGGAGTAACAATGCTCTCAAAGATTGATCTAATATTGGGGTACCATCAGGTACACATTAAAGAAGATGACATTCACAAGACAACCTTTTAGACCAGGTATGGACATTATGAGTTTGTTGTATTCCATTTAGTTTGACTAATGCTTCAGCTACTTTTATGTGCTTTATGAATAGTGTGTTGCGTCCTTATCTGGAAAAGCTTTTTATTGTATTCATTGATGATTATCGGTGTATTATAAAAATGAGGAAGAGCATGCCAAAAATTTAGCAACAACTTTTAGATTACTAAGAGAGAATCAATTGTATGCTAAGCTTAGAAAATGCAGTTTATTTCAAACAACGATCCATTACTTGGGACATGTTGTCTCCAAGGAGGGAATCACAGTAGATCCAGAAATGATAAGGGCCATCATGGAGTGGGAAGCTCCTAGGAATGTGGATGAGGTGAGATCCTTCATGGGATTAGCAGGATATTACAGAAGGTTCGTTAGGAACTTATCATAGATTGCTTATAATATTACATCATTGCAGATGAAAAGTAAGAAGTTTGAATGAACAGAGGAGTTTGAGGTCATTTTTTAGCAACTTAAGCAGTTGTTGACATATGATCCATTATTAAATACCACAAATCCGGACAAAGATTTTTTAGTATGTATAGATGCTTTCAAGAGCGGACTTGGTGGAATATTTATGTAGGATGGAAAGGGGGTATGCTATGAGAAACATAAACTGAATGAGCATGAGAATAAATATCTGATGCATGATCTTGAGCTAGAAAAAATCATCTATGCATTGAATATTTGGATGCACTATCTTCTTGGACAGAGATTTTTATTGATGAGTGATGACAGTGGATTGAGGCATTTGTTTGACCAACCAAATATGAATGCCAGGAAAGCGAGATGGTTGGCCACAATAAATGAGTTTGACTTTGAGATCGAGTATATTAAAGGTAAAGAGAATAGGTTCGAATATGCTCTTAGAAGGTAGATACAGGTAAATCACATAACAGTCATGAGCTCCCAAGAGACATATTTATAGGATAGGATCTTACAGTCAGGTCAACAAGATTACATGTATATTGATATTGTGCACAGATTGCAGCATAATACATGTACAGGTACACATATTGTTACAAGTAGTGGTAGAGGTACATGTACAGGTAATGGTGCAGGTACAGGTACATGTACATGTGTACAGGATGTGGAATATTGTCTCACGACAGATGGCTTGACCAGGTTTAGAGATGGGATATATGTGCCAAAAAATGGTGAGATAAAGAAGGTGATATTGAGGGGTTTCATGCGAAACCATATTCAGGTCACCCATGCTGTCAAAATACATTGGCTGTAGTAAAGAAGTCTTACTATTGATCGAATTTGAAGAGAGATGTAGCAAAGTGTGTGGCTAGGTGCTTGGATTTTCAATAGGTTAAGGTAGAGTGTAAGCATCCAGGTGGACTATTACAATCGATTTAGATTCCAAAATTGAAATGGGAGGTCATTTCCATGGAATTTATCACAATTTTTCCAAGGATAATGAGAAAACATGATTCCATCATGGTTGGTGTGGACAGGTTGACAAAGGTAGCGCACTTCATTCCAGTGAAGTCTACCTTCTCATATAGCGATGTAGCACAGGTGTTCATCAGATATTTGGTTATATTGCATGGCGTTCCAAAGAATATTGTGTCAAATAGGGATGCGAAGTTCACTTCCAATTTTTGGAAGGGGTTGTTTGCAGGTTTGGGCATGGAGATTTCCTTCATCACAAATTATCATCCTTAGACAGATTGACATAATGAGAGGGTCAAAAAAATATTGGAGGACATGTTGAGGATGTATGTGATGCATCAACAATGAAAGTGGGAAGAGTATATTCCACTTGTAGAATTCTCTTACAACAATGGGTATCAGGAATCTTTGAGGATGAGTCTGTTTGAGACATGGTATGGGCGGAGTTGCAATAATCCCATTAGTTGGAGTGATATAGTTAATAGGGTATATATTGGGCCGAACATGTTGGTGGAGATGGAACAGGAAATGTAGGTAATCGGGAAGAATATGAAAGCAACACAGGATAGGCAGAAGAGTTATGCATTAGGGGAATTTTGAGGTCTAAAATGAGCCTCCTAAGGAAATAATAAAATAATAGCTAAACCAATAAAATAATATTTATGAATTTTCAATTCACTTTTTGCACCACAATTCATGTAACCATAGTTAAATTCAATTCAAAAGTTGTACCAAAATAAAATTAATAAAAAAATTGTATTGATGTGACTATAAATAAGGATGAGTTTTTCAAGAAAAAGTCATTATCATTGAACAACTAATGCATTTGTCCTTTGTACTTAAATAACTTAAAATAAAATATAAATATAAATTTATAAATTCTTAATTATATTATATGCTATTAATTAAAATTCATATGATGTAAATTGTATAATAACATCTAATTAATATACTATATAAAATTAATATAATATAATATAATAAATGTATAGGGATATGCATTGTTTCTTTCAAGAAATATGAAATGACAAAAATATATTTTTATTCAAAAAGTGTGAAATGACATTTATAATGAGTACTTTACTTTGAATTTAAAGGTACTTAGAGCACTACCATGGTTAACCATGATTTTTTATCCATCATTGAGAATGTGACAAGTAAGTACCTTTAACTCAAGCAATGCCACCTCAACCATTAGGGATGATGTCATCCCCTAAAATGTGATTGGTTCTCATAAAGTGAATTTTGATTGTACATTTTCCTTAGGAGGCCTATTTTAGACCTCAAAATTCCCCTAATGCATATCAGAACATGTTGTTTAAGGAGTTTCGGGTGGGGAACATGTGTACTTGTGCATCAAGTCCAAGAAGAGCCCCTTGTGTATTCGATCATGTGCCAGGTTGGAACCTCGGTTTTGTGGACCTTTCAATATTCTTAAGAGGATTGGGCCGATAGCCTATTGAATTACATTGCCTTCGACAATGAAATTCTATGATGTTTTCCATGTGTCATTGATTAAGAAATATGTTAAAGATGCTAATAATGTGATTGACTGGTATGTATTGCAGGTGGAGCTAGAAGGATAATTCTAGCCAGAACCTAAGTGAATTTTGCAGAGAAAGATGCTCATGCTTCAGAATCAAGCAATTGATCAGGTTAAAGTGCAATGGAAGCACTTTGGGCCCGATGAAGCTACATGGGAGACAATGGATCAAATGTGGGCCATGTATCCTTCCTTATTCACTAGTTGAGCGAATGTTTTGGTACATGTTGGTATGATGTTTTGGTATATGTACATGTGTGTATGGATGTAAATACTGCCATGAGCTATGTTATAAATCTCCAATAAGAGGTATGGCTGTCATGTCATTATGATGTTATATTTGTTATGTTGTCATGTTGGTTTGCTTCTCAGCATGTTTATCTTTGTAGTACTGCAACGAGCTGTGTTATAAAGCTCCATGGGAATTATGTTTTGCTTTCAACATTCTTGTTGGTTGTAGGTGTCGTTGAACACCGAGGACAATGCTCTATGAAGGGGGAGGGTTCTGTAAAAACCATGGTGAAAATTCCAAGTAATAAAATAACCAAGGTCATGGGACACGTATTCCAAGCTGAATGTTAGGGAAAAAATACTAGTGCGGGTTTTCATATGGTTTATTATGGCTATGTAAATTGGAAATGGAAATGGCTAAGGATTTGGAAAGTTAAAGTGGCATTTATTTGCATTTATTTATGAAAATAATGGAAAATAGGATAAAAGGGAGGTAAAAGGACACAGGTTGCATGTGTGGAGGAAAATGAAGAAAATAGAGGCCTCATTAATAAAAAGGCTTATGAGGATTAGTTCATGGCTTTTGTTCAATGCAGTTTTGGATCTCTCTTTCTATTCTCTCTCTCTCTCTCATACTCTTGGCCACTTAGAGTTTCTTGGAGCACTCTTGGAGAGTGTGGCATACTTGGAGATTTGGAGTAAGAAGGAAAAGGAAGAGAAGGAAAGCATAAGAGGACATCAGGATCAAAAACTACAGTGGATTTTGATTGCAGGTACCGAGTTGCATGTATGTTTTCCTCACTAGTTTTAGAATGCATGACATATGCATGTGGTTTCTTGGTCATGATCTGTCATTGGCATGGAGGATTTCCTAGATTGACAGTAGATTTTCCTAGCCTTTCCATTTCCTGGATAGTCATGGTTGTGTTTTGGGTTCATTTCATTGCTTTTTTTTTTTTGGTTGGTTCTCATGTGATTTTGGTTGTGGGTTGAGTTATTAGTTCCTGTAAGCCTTAGATGGTCAAATGCTCTAAAAGCTCTGTAACATATTGGGTTGAGTTACTAGTCTTGTAAGCCTTGCTTAGAAAAACGTTGTGGAAGCCCTTGGTGGGTTCATTTACTAGTCCTGGAAGCCTTGGTTGGAAAAACGCTCTAGAAGCCCGACAATAGTTGTGGTTTGAGTTACTAGTCCTAGAAGCCTGGTTGGAACAAACACTCTAGAGCCCTGGAAAACTTGGGTGGAGACTAATCTGGTGATGTTTGTGATGTTCGACTGTGAGGTGGAATTACTGGTTGATGGTCAAGGTGTTTTGGCCTCTGGAAGCCTTGGTTTGGATTTGATTGATGAGCTTTATGAGATCCCACATTCATGCTTGGAATTTGGCACGAGGGTGACTGGATGAAGAGAGTTTTGGCTCAACCATGTATTTGGTCAGGTGGAATGTGGAAGTCCTAGACTTGGTTGCATTTTACTTATGGAAATAAGAGCTCTTTCTTATTGTATTGATGGGTAAATATGCTTGTTATTATGTGGTTTATATGGTTGTTATGTTATTTTAATTTATGTTGTTTATATGTTGGTTATGCATGTGTTTTATGATGGTGATGATGTATGGTTCTCATCATGTTTTGATTTTTAAATTAATAAAAAATATAGCTATGCCTAAATAGATGATAATTTAATTAATTTGATGAGGAAATAATGCTTCTTAGTGATTCTTAGGTAAGTATGAGATCCCTATGCTCAAATATATTATTTAAATCTATAGATTACATTTTTGTAACATGTTTGATGAAATTCCTATCATGGCTAGTAGGGTTCCATTCAAGTCCTTGCTCAAGTGTTTTCTTTTGCATCGTTATTCCCATGTTATATTTAATTTATGAAAGTTTCATGGTGTTCTAGGTGGTGACCTGGGCTCTGGGCCTGAAAAAGTGGCTCAAATTGCAGGGATGCTGGAACAGGTCTGAGGAAAAAAATCTCTAGACGCATGCATTCCCATGTTGTGGGAGAATCCAAGGCCTCCCAGACACACCCTTGCACATATCAAGGGAGTCTCTGGGGGTTTAATGGTCTAAAAGCTTAGTGTGACCCAGGGGATGGATACCTAAGTGGTTGGGTTAGCTCCTTAGAGTTTCGTTGCTGATGTGGAAGGTATGTTTGATGTGTTTCCCTCAATTCCACTTCCTTAATGTCAACTAGGAGGTTGAATCATATCATAGTAACTCTTCTTCACATGTTTACCCCAGTTGGTCGGTTACTTGGGTAGATGTGGGAGGAAGGTGTTACATTTTCTATATACACCACAAAAATATGGTATTTCCGAGAGAAATAATCACACTTTAAAGGAAATGGAAAATTTATAATATAAGGGATTATTCCTTCATTATTTGGCAGAAGAAATAAATTGTGAAAATTAAATATTACATTACACTCCCAAAAAGGATTAAAAATAGAATATCAGAATAATAATGGATTAAAATTAATCTAGATGCAAGCCACTTCTGTCTATTTGGTAGTGTGACATTAACCCACATTCCTTATGATAAAAGGAAAGCCTTAGGACCTAAAAGTAGTAATTGTATTTTTGTTGGATTTTATAAAGATGCAAAAGGTTATATACTTCTTCAAACACATTCCATTGAAATAATTCTTAGTATATATGTTAAATTTGATGAAAATATCTTGCCTTATGAGCCTAATTTTATCACCTAAAAGTAATATTTGATACTTATGCCACCTCTATTCATGTTCTAGTTTCTTCCTCCAATAGTGAAAGTAAGAAAAAAATCCACATCTACATTCTCACCTTCCTCCAAATAAGTCCGTTTAACATGAACCTACATCAACACCACAAATTCCCAAATGGGTTTGTTCTACATGAGAAGCAACTAATGATATCTCCATTTATCCTAAAGATCATTCTTTTACACATTCATATTCCTTAGAGTGATCCTCATCTATTTTGGCTCAAGTTTCAAAGAATCATTATCCAAAAAAAATTGCAAAATCTTTAGGTCATCTAGATTGGGATACAATAATGAATGAATAATACTTTTCCTTAATGGAGAATGATAATTGGGAACTTTTACCTCTTCCAAAAGGGAGAAAACTTGTCACATGTAAATGGGTGTATAAAACTAAGTGTGCATCATATGTAAGTGTTGAAAGACATAAATCCTAATTATTTACTAAAGGATTCTCTCAAGTTGAAGGAATTGACTATAATGAAACCATTTCCCTTGCCAATAAAATTAGTTCCATGTACCTTATTGTATCCCTTAATAGCCCACATGGATGGAAGATCCATCGAATGGTGGATAAATATTCCTTCTTGTATGGGTATTTACAAGAAGAAATATACATGGGAAAACCTCATAGTTATGTTCAAAATTACTCCAACCATGTTTTTCACTTTAAAAAATCTCTCTATGTTCTTAAGAAAGTTCCTTGAGCTTAGTATGATAAAATGGATATGTTTCTTCTTAACACTGGATTTTATATATGTCATTATAATCCCAATGTCTACACCAAGAAAGTAGGAATCCATCTTATAATATGTTGATGACCTTATTGGCACTATTAGTGACAATAAATTTTTAACCCATGTGAAATCAAATCCTTAAGAAGAAGTTTGAAATCTTAAACATATGTTATTTTCATTATTTCCTTGGCCTCCAAATATTGCAACTGAAGAAAGGGATTTCTCTTCCTCAATATAAATATGAATTTGACCTTTTTTGTTGCTTTCACATGGATGATTCTAACCATCCCTCTTTCCATTCTAATCTAGAGTCAAACTTACTGCCACTAACACTACACTTGAAGTTGATACTACTTTGTACCATCAATCAGTTTTTAGGCTCCTATATTTTACTCATACCCATATTGATATTCATTTGTTATTGGGATTTTTTCCCAGTATATACAAGCACCATAAGAAAGTCATTAGAAAGCAAAAAAAAATGACGCTTCGCTATATTCAAGGTATAGTTCAGTTTGGGATACATTATAGATTATGGGGAGTCTTTTGTTGTTTATTTTCATTGATTTATATTGGGGTAACAATCCTAATGGTTGAAAATATATTGTAGGTTATATTTTTAGTCATGTTTTATGACCTATCACGTAGGATGTTAAAAAGAAACATGTTATTTCCCTTTCTTCAGTATAAGTAGAGTACCAAGCAGTGGTTAATGCAATTCAAGAATCCCTATAGCTTGAAAAAATATTTTTAGTGTTGTGTCCCTAGTAGAAGCATCCAAATTCCTTCTAATGTGACAATCAAAGTGTAGTCAGGATCACCAAATCTCTAGTTCAACATAAATGCAACAAAGAGAATAAGATACAAATGGACTTCATCAAAAAATTCATTTATGATTGTGTTCTTAAAGTGCTCTTTTTTCCTACGGAAGACCAAATCACTATACATTTTCACAAATTCTATTATAGAAGTGTTTTTTTCCAAAATTTTATCTATTTTAGTAGTTGAGGAAATCCTCATTAAAGGGGATGAACTTTAATTCCTCCTTCCCTCTCCTATTGTGCCACCTTTTCAAATTTCTTCAATCCTATACCAAGTTGTTATTAAGGTGGGATATGCTCTAATTTCTCTTTCCTCCTCCTATTCTTCCATATTTCCAAAATCCTTCAATCCGATTCTTAAGGGGGGATGCCAATATATTTACATACTTAGGAGTTATTTAAGTTCAACTTGGTCTAATGTGTCTTTAGGTAAAAATGTGGTTTTGAGTGTGTTTCATTAATATGCATTAGTTTCATTGTAATATAACAATCATGATATGTTTTAGACATAGTGTGATGTAATGGCTCATATTACCCGTAATGCTAGTGGCTATTGATCCATGGCTTAGCACCTGATTGGTCCACGATCTCTATTTAAATAACATGTTGGGTCATTTTCTAATGATCAATTATGAGAAAATATCTTATGTACAAATATTCCTTACATTAATAAATTTTCCTCAAATGTCCACATTGGTTGGGGCTATGGATTATTTTCCTCTTAGAGGATTTAGCCACGTAAAAATATTGGTGTTATGATATTTGATCTAATTGTGCAAATAGTTACTAAAGGGCTTTGTCCTATATGGAATACTTCAAAGTTGTTCGTGATCTTCCCAGCATCACTCTACCTGAAAGTACCATACGCAAATCGTGCCAATTTGGTAAGAAAGCTAGGGTACAATTCAATGCTAAAGAAGGATCAGCAAGTAAGCCTCTTGAACTTATACATACTGATCTATGTGGTCTGGTAAGGAAAAAGTCACCTCGTGGAGAACAATACTATTTTTTATTTATTGATGACTTCTCTAGAATGTGTTGGATTGGTTTACTAAAACATAAAGATGAAGCATTTGAAAAATTTAAGATCTTCAAAGCTTTGGTTGAAAATGAATTAGACCTAAAAATCAAATGCCTTAGATATGATTGAGGAGGAGAATATATATCAGATGAATTCTTTGATTTATGTGAACATCATGGCATAAAAATATAGTTTTTTGTAGCTGGAACCCCACAACAAAATGGCGTGGCAGAAAGGATGAATAGAACAATTCAACAAATGGCTCAGACCATGCTTGATGAATCTGAAACTCCTGATACCTTTTGGGGAGAAGCATCACATACTGCAGTAAATATTCTGAACGAGGCTCATGTTCAGGTGAACAGTTATAAAACTCCTCATAAACTCTGTTATGGCAATCTTCCCACTGTAAAGCATTTTAGAGTTTTCAGAAGAAATTTTTTTATCAAGAACAATGATGAAAAACTTGGTAAGCTTGAACCTAGAGCAGATGAAGGAATATTTCTTGGTTACTCTTCTATAGTAAAGCATATAAATGTTACAATAAAAGACTTTGGAAGATTGTTGAATGTATTGATTTTGTAATTGACAAGTCTTTCTCAGCTCCTAAAATGGAAATAACAATAACAAATGAAGATGATGATGATGATGTATATTTTACTGCATCAAATAGCAAAAATATAGAAGGTGAACCCAATGAAGCACCAGAAGAATATATATCTGAAAAGGTCCCATCCAAGTATGTTCAAAATAATCATCCAGAATCTCAAATTTTCGGAGAAAAGGGATCAAGTGTCCAAACAAGAAGGACTCTTGTAGGATCTCCTAGCTATCTGGTATTCCTATCCACTATTGAACCACATAATGTAAATCATTTAAATATGAATGTTGGATTCAAGCCATGAATGAAGAACTTGATCAGATTGAAAAGAATCATACTTGGGAATTGGTTCCAAGACCTCATGATAAAAATGTGATTGGAACAAAATGGATATTCAAAAACAAGTTAAATGAAAATGGAGATGTTATTAGAAACAAAGCTAGAATTATTTGTAAAGGGAATTCTCAACAAGAAGGTATATAATTTGAAGAAAAATTTGCTCCTGGAGCTAGACTTGAAGCCATAAGAATGTTTCTTAATTTTTCAAGTTTCCAACAATTCAAATTTTATCAAATGGATTTTAAATCTGATTTCCTCAATGGTGATCTAGATGAAGAAGTTTATATAGAACAACCGGAAGGATTAATTCTGGGAAATGATGAAAAAATTATTTGCAAACTTAAAAAGGCTTTATATGGTCTCAAAAAAGCTCCTCTGGCATGGTACTATCGTCTTGACAAATATCTTCATCAACAAGGCTTTACAAAGGGATTTGCTAATAGTAACTTATACACAAAAATTGAGAATGATAAACTGTTGATTGTAGTTGTATATGTTGATGACATTATTTTTGGACGTAATGAAGAATCCATGAGTCGGAAATTTTCTTCTGTTATGCATCAAGAATTTGAAATGTCATTACTTGGGGAACTAACATTTTTTCTTGGCTTACAAGTGAAGCAAGAAAAAAATGACATATTTTTATCATAATAAAAATATCTTAAGCAAATTCTGAAGTATTATGGGATGGAATACTGCAAACTTGTAAGCACGCCAATGGTAAATGGATATAGCCTTAGTTATCACGATGATTCTCCCGCGGTGAATCAACCAGAATATAGATCCATGATTGGAAGTCTACTTTATCTAACTGGGAAAAGACCAAACATTATGCATGCAGTTGGGATTGTTGAATGATTTCAAGATAATCCAAAAGAGTCTCACCTTCATGCTGTAAAAAGAATATTCAAATATCTACAAGGGACTAAAGACTTTGGTCTATCGTATCCAAAGAATGATGATATCACTCTTCATGCTTACATAGATGTAGATTGGGCTGGAAATGTTGATGATCGAAAAAGCACTAGTGGTGGTGCATTCTATATGGGGCCCCGATTAGTATCTTGGTTTAGCAAGAAACAAAGTTCTATTTCCTTATCTACAACAGAAGAAGAATATGTGGCTGCCACATAATGTTACACACAACTCTTTTGGATGATGCAAACTCTACAAGACATTCAAATCAAATGTTCACCTCCAATCTCCATTTTATGTGATAATACAAGTGCCATTAGTATCTCAAATAATCATGTTATGCATTCCAAGGCCAAGCACATTCCTATTAAGTATCACTTCCTACGTGAACAAGTGCTTGAACAAAAGGTTAAATTGTAGTATGTTCCCTCCAAAGAACAAGTTGCTGATATATTTACTAAACCTCTTCCTGGGGAAACATTCGAATATCTCAGACAGAAGCTGGGAGTTGTCTCTGCCTCTCTGATCAAATCTGCTTAATTTCATAAGTTTAAATTCAATATGCTAGTTTCATAAAGACAAATCACGTATATACACGAGTTTCTATGCATAAAACCACATATTGTTTTTGCTGACAGAAATTCTCTGGGTCAGCGCTCAGAACAGTTGTGGTGTTGTTGGGTAATATCTGTTGTTGCTCCAGTATTCATATTTTTGTATCATTCTCTAATGAAGATGCATTGATGAATTGGTCGTTGAAGGTGTTCAGGATGCATAAGCTTAGGGGGAGCACCTGACTTTCTAAAAAGGATGCATTGTTGGCATTCTGATTGGTTTTTGATATAGGATCTCTCTCTTGAGATCTTTTGGTCCTGTTTATGAAAATTCATTTCTGTAATTTGATGAAAAGGGTCTGCTGTCAATCATGTGTAAATTGTTATATTTAGTCATGTAAGGACTTGTTCTAATTTGTAATTCCACTTAGTTGGATCATTCATATAAGTATGATTCCTTGATGATCATACTCAGTTGAGTTATAGAGTCTAAAAAATGTGTCTGGAGATTCAACATGACCTTAGGGGGAGCATGGTCAAAATAGTGCCCTTTGCCCTTGATGTCAAAGGGGGAGAGTATTTCGGGTGTTTGAATTTTCGGTGTTTTAATAATGGTTATATTTAATGTATCTATTCGTTGTAATGATCAAACACCATCATGGTTGCCATCAAGTCCAAAGGGGGATATTTTTGGCAATATGATTCTTATATCTCAATATGTTGTCCTTGATGGAAACTCTCTAGTAAAAGATGGAGTTTATGTCTTCTGGTGAAACTCAGTAGTCTATCAGAAGAAATGTGTAATGTCCAGAAGAAGATTGGTTAATATTCATATTGCAGGATCTATACATGGGTTTCTACAGGCCAAGTCGCATATACACGCTGATAAGAATGATCCAAGTTGTGTATGCCTTTTGCGCTCTAAAAAGATGATACCAGGGGGCATTACCATGGTATTAGCCTACAGGATTGAGCACTATGTCGTATATTTGATTTCGTCCAAGAATACCATCGAAAATTGTGTGGTTTTGACTCATGGTATTGGTAAAGGCTAAATATATATAAGGAGAAGAAGATCATAGTGAAAAGGTGTGCAGGTGTAAGGGCTATCATTGAATACTTCTCTCTGAAGTATATCTACATGGGATAAACTTTGTTTTATTAGTAGATCTAAATCTATGATGCACCTTTGGATACAATGATGGATTAGGATCTCTAGACTTGAAATGACTATTTTCCTGCATGATCTATTGAAGAGATGATTAGATCTGTGATCTGGCGCATGATTGCTGAAGTGAAGTGAATAAATCTGGGCAAGTTCTATAGATCCAATACATTCTGCAAAGTTAATATTTAAAGATCTATACGCTAGTTCGTCTTGGTAAAAGTGCATATATTCATGGCTTTGTCTTAGAAAAGGCATGTATGGAAGTCATGGTTTTCTAAAGCTTATTGCATAGGTTTTTGTTTATTTCTGTTGTCTGTCAATGAAGTCTTCATGTAGATCTGGGTTGCTTGAATGTTGTATATGCTGCTAAGTTGATTATGTACAAATCTGATCAAGGAGTGAGTAAATATTTTTTATGATGTCTGACTGATCAAGTGTTTTGGAATACTAAAAATATATATGACTTAAAGCCTCAGATCTAGATTTGAGACTGAACATATTCTAAAAAACAGTATTCATAGATCTATACACAGGTTGTGTAAAGGAAAATGTGTATACACGCGGCTTCAGTAAAGCAAAGTAATGTATGCATTTTAAGATAATGAATGTTCAGGGTTGAGTTTGATTCTGCATACTGATTCTGAAATCTGGGATATTACTGTGTTCTAGTTATAGTGATCTCATTGTTTTGATTGAAGTATTGGGTGAAGTTTATTATTTTTGTTCTTTAAGAAGAGTTGTGTTGAAGCTGTGTGATCCAGTATGAAAATTGATGAAACGTGGTCTGCAGTGGTTCTGAGGGTTGAAGCCTTCAGTATGGAAGTAGAAGCTTCTTGTTGGTAGAAGCTGGTGTTCTGACCAAGGGGTTGAAGCTCCCTTCCAGTAGTGGCTGGTAAACGAGATCAGGGGGTTGTAGCTCCCTTCCATTTGCAGCTGAAAACGAGATAAGGTTGCAGCCTTCTGTAGGTAGATGCCTATGTACTAATATGATTCTGCATCAGTATAATATTGTAAACAATTTTCCATAAATAAATATTGAAGACAGAGACGATGACAGCGGTGGTTTTCTCCCGAATTGGGTTTCCACCTTAAATCTTGGTGTTCATGTGTGATGCTCTTATGTGATGATTTATTCTGTTGTTACTGCACATATTTTCTACTTAACTAACTGATGCATAACTGATAAGCTGAGTTAAAGTCTGTTTCTGAAATTTTATCTAACAATAAAGTTATCTTAGTATATGCAAGTTTCTGTTGGTATATCCACATGCATATGCGAGTTGGGTTCATTAAAGTCACGTATGGAATTCAGTAAAGAAAAAGTTTAAATTATCAATAAGCTATAAATACTGATTCACCCCCCTCCCCCCCCTCTCTGTATTTTTCCCAACAAGTAGAAAAAAAAAGAATTAGATGGAAGAATATGATGAAAGGCTAGAAAAACTAGAGGTAGAAATAAGGAAGATGCAATAAATGTAGTGGTAGGAGCATAGGATAACACAAGGTCAACAACTTAAGGATAACTAAGAAGATAATATATGATGAAGGAAGATGAATATATTCCATGTTAGTTGACCTGTAGTGACATTAAATAACTCCTAGCATGGTTTCTATAGAAATCCATGGAATCAACAAGGACCATATAAACCCAAACACATTAAGTAAAAAAATAGAGGAACATACAAAAACTATATATTTGAACACCAACACAACGTCATCATATTTAGTGTGTAAATGCAATGAAATACTCACTCAATGTACAAATGTTACTATGGGAGAAAGCTGAATGAAAATGTTACACTTATGCCTCTTAGGGACACATGAAAATTGCAATTTATTATTCTAAGTGTGACAATATATTTGAATTGTGGGCCATGGAATAATGAAAATATACATTGTCTAGTATTATTAAATGAATGACATAGAAAAATATTGTTGGATAATCAAATCAAATGATAACTAGACTGAAAAAAAGGCCTAAGTTACAACCAAGGGAGGTTTTAAAGGATAACATAGACCATAATTTAATGTGTAAGATAACATGGATTTTGAACTCCAAAAGGAAATCTATGAGGAATCTATCCTAGAAATAAGGATTGGAAGAGAAAGGAGAAGGTGAAATTGGAGAAAGAGAACAAATATAGTCCAAACCAATATCTAATCAAGTAACTAAAGAAACTTGCCATAGATAAGCAATACTTGAGTAAAATCAAAGATTCTTTTGAATATTCATTAAACACAAATGAAGCCTAGGAAAGTGGCCTAAAGAATCCTAAGTACATAAATTTGTTCTATTTTTCAGAAATAATTAGAAATATTTGCGTAGTAAAGGAAAAAAATAAAGGATGCAATAACACACCCTAGAGCAAACATCAACATCACTTGCTAAGGATTTTGGGAAGAACCAATGAAACCATGAAATAGAGTAATATAGCATTCAAGCAGTGGTGTTGATAGTTTGGGTTGATCAAATCTCAAAGATAACATTTCAAGAGGTGGCACTCCTCTTTAACGAAGAACATCAAATAAAATAAAATATAGGAAATAAATATCCTCAAATAGGATCAGACTTTGGATTTTCACAATAATATGGTATAAAATTCATACAAACATGAATAAAATTAAATCGCATCAATCTCAAGCACAATTGTAAGTAAAAAAAATCACACAATTGGATAGACGAAAATAACCATTGAACACATTAGTAGAGAACTTTAAAAGATAATTGAATTTAGAATCATGTGGATTAAAAGAGTTACACCCATGCAATCTCAACCTTAAAACTAAAAGTCAAAATATCACACTAAACATGAACTATTGGCAGTTCTATTATGAACATATTTTGGAAAAGATATAGATGTTCAAATAAAATTTTATAATATCTGAGAAATTAAAGTGCATTCATCCATATAAGTATATGGATGGGGCTCCCACCACTCATATCAATAATAAAAATACCTAGAAGTGAAGAGAAACTACGATTAGGAATCATTCTTGATAATTGGAAAACTCTAAAGATAGTAAGGTTGACTTATTACTAAGAGAGAAGAGGGAAGGTAGGGTACCAAACATAGATAGTTTACTTACAATGATGGACAAGAACAGGACTCCATTGTGTTGAATACACCTTCAATTTAAATACTAGATGCATGTTGCAGGCCTAATTGCCAAAACTGCCAATTAGTCATCTTGATGTTGTTACCCTTTTGAAAGGCCTTTCAATTGTCCTTTAATTATTGTCAACAATGAAAGGGATGTGCATTTAATTTTCAATCCAAAATTCATACAAAATCTATGGATTGTCTTGCACCATATATTCTTAATAAATTATGTTGTGAAAATGTGGTTGTAGTAATATATATATGATTTTCAAAATTCAATATTTATAATGCATCGTAAAGTCACCAACTAACTCCACACCAAGCTTCCAAAATAGACTTTGTAGAAATGTAAATGAAAATATATGTTGTATAAAAGTAAATTTACCCTTTGTAAGAAATAAATCACAAATAAACCAAAAGGTGACTCGTTGAAGTAAAAAAGTGATCCTATAGGCTTTAACAGAGTTTCAATTGTAGATATAAGATGAAATAAGATCTAAGCTTATCAAATCATTCCTTTCTTGTGAAATAAAGCAAATATCACTCAACTATTAAAAATATAAAATAGTATGGTAAATTGTGAAATATAGTAATAAATTGTAGTAATATGAATCCATGAGTTACAACAGCATAAAAAGAACAAAATTGTAAAATGGAATTTCAACAAACACAAAATATAACCTATAGGAATTGTAAAAACACAAAAAATTGAATTATAGAAATGTGAACTATTCAAATTGTTGCAACGTAAGTGAATTGAATTGCAGTGATGTTGATTGGTCGAATTGTAGCAACATGAATGAATCAAATAACAATAATATAATAACATAATTAAAGAGATAATAAAACCTACATTTTTATATACTAATATAAACAATACTAACTAAGGAGGGGGTCCTACCTCCTTAGACTGACATTGGGTTAAGAATGTTTTGACCGTGTTGGACCCATCAACATTCAGGGGATCTCCTCGATATGAAGTCCCAATTAGTCCTGACACCGTTTGGTGTAGGAGTCCCATCTAGATCTATGGTCTAGTTTCCAACGCAATGGGTGTTAATGATATGCCTTGGATTAAAATACGCATATAGTGATGTATGATGACTTTGGTGAGAGCAAGTGTGTGACCCTATGGAAATTCAAGTGCAACGCATGAAGGTTCCAACACACGAATTGAAAAGAGGTGAGCCCCTTAGAAGCCTATAATAGTATGCAACTTGAAAGGAACACATGATCATAAATGAAATCACAAGCTAATATGCGAAATATTTCACAAGTTAACAATAATGAAATAATACAACAAGACACATTCAACAAGATTCGTACAAATGAAAATGAAATAGTTCATAAGCATAAGTGTAAGTTAAATAACATACATTGAAAATACAACAAGAATAGTCCTACTACATTCACAATGTATGCATGAAAGCATGTTGTCTCTGACATTTTATTAAAAGTTAAATTTATGATCATACATAGACCATTGATGAACCACCAGCCCCAATAGTGGAATGTGAAGTCAATGTCACCTGCTCCTGGAAATAAGTATACTCCCTCTAGGCTATGGAGAAGCCAAGGCTCTCAAAAAACTCCCAAGATCCTGATTATAAGCCTAAGCCTAGCCAAAAGTGTGGATCCAAAAAATATCTTTACATAAGTTATGAGGATATATTATAACAAAAGGGGGTGACTCTTCACATTCCCCTTTGTGACTCTTGGACTCCCCTCATGAATCTTAAACTTATTTAAAAAATGACTCATTGCATTACATCATGACTCTTCACATTCCAATAGTGACACTTGGAATTCCAATTTACTAATTAATTACAAATAATATTACATTGTAAACTCATAGCCATATAAAACAAAATAGGGCAGAGACAACTTGACAACCTAACAAGACAAAACACTATTATTCTTGAGTTTGGGGAAACTCTATTTCAACAACTTCAACTTGATGATTCTCGGTCACATATCGGTTCTAAGCTTGGTACTATGTGATGGAATCCCTACAATGTGTGATGGTGTCTGGATGGAAGTGGACTCTAGCCTCCATGGCATCTGAGTACAATGATTTGGAACTAGTTTGAACTTCCTTATGGAGTAGGAGCAACAGTGTTATAACTTGGATAGGACCACCGATGTAGTTCTGCATGTTTTGTCTGTTCAACTCCAAATCTTCCTTGGTGGAAATTTTTCTAAGCTACTCCAAGTACTCTTCGATCTCCTGCTTGGCCCGGTTCCTGTGTTTGGCTTCAGTGAGAAAGCCAACTGGTGGGATCCTATGTGTGTTCACCAAGACATCCATAATATTGTATAACGATGCATATGAGGCCTAAGTGCTAGTAATTAATGGAACGAACTAATTTCTATCATTGATTAACATTTAGACTCTTACTTTCTCTAGCTCTGCCCATGGCTTCACTTTCTTTCCCAAGTCAAGTGGTGCCCCTTTGTATCGCATTGAAAATTCATGCACATCAGTGATGAGATATTGTACATACTTGAGAGTTTTGAGGAATTATTTTCTATGTTTTTGTAATCCATGCAAGTAGACAACTTCCTTAAGTATGGTAACAATATCCTCATAGAGGTTTTGCATGGTCTCTCCAAGTGTTATGCAGGAAAATCCTCTCTGGGGACAAAGACAATCCCTCTAGCCCTAGAGTGGGTCTAGTAACAATAGGGAATAATCAGAAGCCTACTTTCCTACATTGTAAATACATAAAGATTGTGAATAGATCAGTTACCTCAATTTGATGCTAATTCCTGTTTGAATCCTTTGGTCCCCTGCGTTCCATGGTCGGATCTTCGCCGCTACTAGTGCTTGGTTACCTGCAAAAAGGATCAAAATGACAACAAACATGAAATAATAACATATATAATGCATATACAACCTACTTAGTTGATCAAGGAAAACTAAGGATTCAATCATACATTAAGCCAAGAATGGAAAGCATGAACCAATCGTATTATATAAAATAGAGAGGGGCAGTTACAACCTGAGCCTTGATGTCGCAACTCTCCTTCGATGGGTCCTGGTCCAGGCACGTCTCCAAGTCGCTCTTTCAACTTGATATGAGGGTGGAAGGTCTCAACTCTCGCTCAGTGTCTATAGCAACAAAAGGTCTCTCTGTTGTTCTACTATCTCTGTTCTGACTAGCAGAGCTATGGGATAGAAAAAGGAGGAGGGAGCATGGATCCAATTTAGGTGGGGAAATGAGTTATCCATTTGGGTGGTTCCACTTTTGTTGGAACAAAGAGGCCAAAGGGGGAAACTCGGCTCTATCCTCAGGAAAAAACAACTAGGTCTTCTCCACAAAGCTTCCAGATCTCGAAGCTTCACTTCCATTTTTTTAAAAATTCCCAGAAGGGGATCAACGTGAGTAATAGCTTCATTCTAGCACCGATCAGCGCAACCATAGACAAAAAGCAAGCCATCAGCGTGAGAAAGACACAGAGAGGGTGTGTCGCTCCATATAATTAGGTTTACAAGGAGTTGTTCCAGGAATGTCCAACAGAGAGTTTGTTCATTGTGCTGAAGAGGACATGAAGGAATATTTTCATGATGGAAAACAAGCATAGGGGTCACTGTTAAGGGTCTCCAGGATCAGGAATAGGGGGTACAAGTGCAATGACAAATTATTGTTTAACAGATGCCCCCTAAAGCATAAAAGTTGAACGAGAGTGAGGGGTGAAATTCTTTACGAACAAGTTCCAGGACCAAGACACCGTCATCGGAAAACCTATGCAAACAAGCACACATATACATAAATTGATATCTCTGGAATAATCACATGACATAAGGTATAGGCACAGCCATTCGTAGAAGTAATCATGAAGCAGGATCCAAGGTATGGACACAATCATCCATAATAAAGAGGACCACGAATATAGACTCAAGGTATGGTCAGAGCCATCCAATTAAAGGAATCATGTGTACAATCATTAATAATACATATCGCTTTGCATCCTATGTTTTATCAGAAAAAACTTAGGGTCTTGCGCTCCGTCACAAACTGATCAAGTGCAAATTCAAGCATGCGAATTAATGAGTTGAAGTCGAACATGCAAGAAAATCTTTTGATTACTAGCCAATGATTTAAACCATTAACAGGCACGAGAGAAACCACCAATGATGACAATGGTTCTCAAGGTACCAACAGTACAATCCACGAGATGCGAATAAGGAGCTGTCGTTGAACATCTATGGAATCACCTAATTGAAGGCCAATGATGTAATCCTATCATCAGGTGCGAAAAACCTACCATTAGGGCATGCAGGCTCTAAGGTAATGACAAGGGGATCTCTAGATCAACTTCTCAGGTAATGTGCTGAAGTCGAAAATAAGCTATCTGTCGAAGGAGGGCCATAATATATCCCACATCATCGACACGAGATGAAGGCAATAAGATGATAATGAGAGTGATCAAAGAACCAGGAGATGAATAAGACGCAGAATGTTAGGTCCCTATATTACTAGTATAGTCCCTTACTTTTGCTAGTGTAACCCCCTTATTGTTATTTTTGTACCCCTGTAACCCCAATATTTTTATTATTTTGCCCTTACATTATTATTGTTAGGTCGGCTAGGATTATATTGTGATCCCATGGACTCCTATATATAGAAGGAGGTTTTGGTCATTTGTATCATCTAAGAATTGTTCATTTATGTAATTTAAAGGAGGTTTCCCCTCGAAGGGGCTTATTTCTAAGGCGTTTATCTCTCTTTCCTTCTATTTTTGGAACTGGTTTCATAACATTTGGTATCAGAGCTTTGGATTCTAGGGTTTCACTGCTCCAAACAGGTCATCGTGGAATTTTCGTTGTAACATTTTTTCTATGAAGGTTCAGAAGCTGAAATTTCTGCAGAGTGAAGCCGAAATCCTGAGGAACGTCCTGTGAAAATTTTAGATCTTGGTTCACTATATTTTCGGAGATAGGATCTATGGAAGTTATGGTTTTTTCAGGCTCCCGAATTTCACCTAAAATAGGTCATTGTGGAATTTGTGCTATGAATTTTTTTTCTACAAAGGTTCAGAAGCATAATTTTTTATAGAGCGAAGATGAAATCCTGAGGAACTTCCTGTAAAAATTTCAGATCTTGGTTCGCAATATTTGTGGAGATATGATCTGTGGAAGTTAGGGATTTTTTAGGCTCCCAAATTTCATCTCAAAGAGGTGACCATGGGAAAATCGTTATAAATATGTCTATGAGCGTTGGATTGGAATTCTGTAAAAATTGGTCGCAAGTAAACGGACTATAGTTTCCTGTGTATCAATTTCAAAGCCGAAGGAGGAAACAGTGACACGTGGCACATCATACAAGTTTTCTCTACTGAACTAGTCCATAATTAGGTCATTGTGGGAGATTGGGCATAACATTACCTTGAAGAATCCAAATCAGGTCAGACCTGTGGCATTATAAAGAAGATTTAGAGGGATACTATAGAGTCAAATTTCATATATTTAAGATCTGAAATCACAAAGATAATTCAGTTTCAATATCAAGCTCCTCAAAAGCAAGAAAAAGGTGTGTATTTTGTTTTTCGAATTGCATAAGTTTTGTGTGAAAAATCAGTTTGGAGTGATTCTAAGGGCATATTGAAGCATAGATATTAGTATTAGGCTCTAAAATTCCACCTAAAAAGAATTCAACATCCATTAAGACTTCAAAAGACTCTACTATGACTCATGAAGAGGAAGAAGCGCAACATGACATATCAAAATTACAAGAGCAAGTGCACCAAATTTCGCTCTCGCAAAGAGCAACAAAAAATGAAATGGAAGTTTTGAACAAAGGCGTGGAAGTTAATATGGGTGGTTTGAAGAAGGGCATGGAAGCAAATATGGATGGTTTGAAGAAAGGCATGGAAGCTAAGATGGATGGCATGGAAGCTGGCATGGAAGCTAAGGTGGATGACATGGAAGAAAAAATGAAAGACAACATGGAAAACATGAAAAATGATCTAAAATCAGATATGGAAGGTTTGACAAATTTGTTACAAGAAATGTTTCCTAATGGTGAAAAGATAATAGAGAAAACTCATGATGAGAACAAAATAAATGTTAATCGTGATTTCATCAACTCTAATGTTGGATGGAAGAACCACCATATTCCAAATATGGATATGAGGAAGTTTGATGGTAAGGACCCCGTAACATGGATAATACAGATGGAGCAATATTTTTATCTCAATAATGTGCAAAACACACAAAAGGTATGCATTGAAAATTTACATTTAGAACAAAATGCATTTGTATGGTATCGATGGCTTTGCTCCCGTAAAAAAATTGTCACTTGGTCAATCTTTACGGAGGAAATGATAGCACATTATGAGGATACAAAGAGCAACACCTTCTTTAGCCAATTGATAAATCTAAAACAAAAGGGTTCATTGGGGGAGAATATTGAGGACTTCCAAAAATTGAATATAAGGGTAACTAATATTCCAGAGGAACATCGGATTGATGTCTTCATAAGGACTTTAAAGGATAACATCCAACATGAAGTTCGCGTTTGGGAACCTGATTGATTGGAGAAGGCATTCAGGTTGGCAAAAAAAATTGAATGAAAAATTATGGCGACAAGGAAGCCTACCACTCACATCTATAAAGATGGAAGTGTTGCTACTCCTAGACTTCCACAACCTACAAGGTTGACACCACAACAATTGGAAAACCATGTTGTACAGGACTACGGTTTGATAGAAAATTTTTAAGGTCTTAAGTATGTAGGAAAATTATTTACTGGTGAAGAGGAGGAAGAAAATGAACAAGAAACTTCAAAAGAAGAGGATATACACCAAGAACCAACCCTAGAAGAAGAAGAAATGAGTCTGACCATATCGTGTAATGCATTGGAAGGAATTACTTCTCCTCAAACTCTCAATATATAAGGACATATCAAGAAGAAAAAGGTAATAGTATTGATTTATTCGAGTAGTACCCATAATTTTATCCATCGTAAGGTAGCCAAGGAATTGAATTATTTCCTATACATAACACTAGAATGTCAAGTGATGGTTGCAAATGGAGGAACTATAAATTTCTCTGGAAAATTACATAATATCAAGCTAACCATGGGGGAATATTTATTGAATAGTCCAATGCTTTCCATTCCAATGAGAGGTGCTGATGTTGTACTAGGAGTACAATGGTTACAATGTTTGCGGACGATAGCTTTTAATTTTCAAGAACTTTTCTTGAAATTTTTTCTGAAGGAAAGGAAATCAAATTACGGGGTATCGCAGGGAAGCCAGGAAAGAAAATCAGATCTAATGTCATGAAAGAGCTTCTGAAGAAAGAACAACGAGGCGTAATTGGAAAATTATGCTCACTAGAAGTTCCAACATCAAAATCATCTATTTCTCCAGTTCTCCAAAATTCTTGGACAATCATTCCAAGGTGTTTGAAACTCCCAAAGGACTCCCACCTCTTCATGATCATGATCATGCTATTCATTTTATTCCAGGAAGTTTTCCTCCAAACATCAGGCCTTACATATATCCTTATGTCCAAAAGAGCAAAATTGAACGTATGATTGCTGATATGTTAGAGGCTGGTATAATTCAACCTAGTCAAATTTCTTTCTCTGCTCCAGTGGTATTGGTGCACAAGAAGGATGGATCATGGCGCATGTGTCTGGATTATAGGGAGCTCAATAAGCTCACTATTAAATATAAATTTCCCATTCCTATGATTGATTAATTATTGGATGAATTACATGGAACAATTTATTTTACCAAGTTGGATCTTCATTCAGGATATCATCAAATTATAATGAACACTGAAGATATTCAGAAAATAGTATTTCGAACTCATGAGGGTCATTATGTATTTTGGGTCATGCATTTTGGCGTTACCAATGCACCTTCTACATTTCAAGGGTTGATGAATTCCATTTTCAAACCCTTCCTTCAAAAATTTGTGCTAGTATTTTTTGATGACATACTAATCTACAACAGGTCTTGGAATGATCATGTTCAACATGTTGAAAGGGTTCTGAAACTATTGGAAGAGAAAAAATTATATGCAAAAACATCCAAATGTTTCTTTGGAGTACAAGAGGTGGAATATCTGGATCATATTGTATCTCACGAGGGTATTAAGGTAGACCCTAACAAAATTAAAGCCATTAAGGAATAGAAATTCCCCACAACCATAAAGAAGTTGCAAGGAAAGTCCCCACAACCATAAAGAAGTTGTAAGGATTTCTCAGGTTAACAGGGTATTATCCTAAGTTTTTTAAGAATTATGGGAGAATAGCAGCACCTCTAATGACATTATTGAAGAAAGATGCATTTTCATGGACTCCTAAAGCAACTAAGGCCTTTGAACATCTTAAAGAGACAATGTGCCTAGCACCAGTCTTAGGTACGCCAAACTTCACAAAAAACTTTATTGTGGAATGTGATGCCTCATGAAATGGAATTGGTGCTATTTTAATGCAAGAAGGAAGACCTGTTGCTTTTGAAAGTCATCCAATCAAAGGAATGTATTTACATAGAGCTATTTATGAGAATGAAATGTTTGAAATACTACATGCACTACAGAAATGGTGACCTTACCTAATGGGAAGACACTTCAAGGTAAAAATTGATCATGATAGTCTTAAACACTTTTTGGAACAAAGACTATCTTCAGAAGAGAAGCATAAATGGGTCACAAAGATGTTGGGTTATGACTTTGAAATCATATACAAAAATGGGAAGCTAAATGTTGTTGAAGATGCACTCTCAAGAAAGGATGAAGAGGTGAAATAATTGCTTTGTGCCATTTCTATTATCCGACCATATTGGATAACCAAAGCAAGGGATGAATGGAAGAAGGACGAAGAAGTGTGGACACTCATTCAAAAGTTGCATCAAGATCCTAGTACATCTAATACATTTAGTTGCAAAAATTATTCCTTATGGTACAAAGTGCGCTTATATATTTGCAAGAATTCCCAACTAAAACAAAAGATTCTTTTGGAATTGCACACTTCTCCTTTAGGATAACACTCAACATTTTTGAAAACTTACCACAAGGTGAAGAAAGAATTTTTTTGGGATGGCCTTAAATCTGATATTCAAAATTTTGTGGTCAAATGTTTGGTTTTCCAAAATTGAGACAATTAAGACCCCGGGTCTTCTACAACCTTTATCCATTCCAAGTCAACATTGGGAGGAGAATTCAATGGATTTAATTTTTATTCATCAGTAATTTTTTTCCTTTATAGATGAATAAATGTATATCCTATATTTCTAGAAACAAAATTCATGAATCTTGTGAGTTCTATAAATCTCATTGCCTTCATTATCCTTAGGATACCATTTTCATTGTTCTACTACTATATCATGTAATAGTCAACCTATCACTCACGGAAGATCCCTCATGGACTCATGCCTCTCATCTTTGTCCCATTTTCACACCCATAAATCTCATTACTCCGTTTGTCCCTTGCCTATGACTCCATTATCCAACTAGGGTTTTTTAGGGAAATTTTTCTTGGTTTCATGACCTCCATGGTTAAAACATCAACAAAGATTGTATCCTGATGCTTTTACACCTCCTCCTATCCTTAATATACCTTCATAAATGCTCCCCATCACTTCTATCCCTCAAAATCATCATTTTTCTACAAAACCTAATCTATTGCCACAAATTTGACACTTTTCAAGACTAGGACTGTGTTTTTCCATTTTAGACCCCTTCCCCTCACTCAATCGTTGAAATTACACTTTCCCCTACTCCCTAACATCTATCCCTATCCCCCAAAATTTCCCCAAGAATTTAGACAACCCTTAACCCCTTCATTCCATTCCCTCTACAAGGCAGTCCTAAATCCCCTACACCAAACCCTGATTTCCTCTTCTAACTAAGCTAGGGTTTGCTATGGAAAAGAGGCATAAGAGAAGAAGATCCATATGGTAGGTCATATCAGCAATCATGAAGCCATTCCAACTCATAAACATAATGCCTCCATCATTTTCCAAGAATTCATTCCAAGGGCCAAGTCATTTGCCACACCTAGGGCCAGTTTTGCTTAAAAATAGGTTTTTGGCCAAACAGAGATGAATTTGGAAAAAATGAAAGTGGTTTTTGTCCATAATAAGGCCAATAAGAAAAAATTCCTTCATTTTTTACACAGGTATCATGGTTTGGGAGAAATTTCAAAAATACAGGTGTCACGGGAGAATTTCTACACTGCTGGAGTAACCTTGGTAAAATCGGTTTTTCTCACATCTGGAATGTCCAAATGACTTGCTTGATGGGTCAAATGACAACTAGACTTGAATATATTTCCAATGAGCTATCATGAGCTCAATTTGGAGTTGTGGAAGTCCTCCAAACGTTGTCTGCACCAGCACTCTGCATTTATGCACCATCACTCAGCACTTTTTGACCAGTCATGGGAAAAATCAACTTTTGACAAGGAAAATCAACTTCAATTAGGAAAAAAATGATATATTTGGAAATTATACAGGTTAATATTTCCAACACGCTATCACGGGCCCAATTTCGACATCGGGAAGGCCTCCAAAACAATGCTGCAAAGAGGCCTATTTTTGCGCTGCGCTCCTTGTAAGTTTTTCCCATATAAATTACACTTGGTGCTACACTCCTGCCACTGTGTTGAGCTCTTGCCACCATGCTCCAATCCTGCCACTGCTTCAAACGCTGAAAAAAGTGTGTTGCGCTCCTGCCACTGCTTCAGACACTGAACGAAGGGTGCTACGCTCCTACCACTGTGCTGTGCTCCTGCCACTACTTCAGACACTGAACGAAGTGTGCTGCGTTCCTGCCACTGTTTTGCAGCTTCTGCAAAAATTCATGTTCAGGAGTGACCTGAATCTTCCCACAAGGTTTTTTTGAGTTTTTTCTTCTGCTGTGGAGGCGCTTCAATAGGTATTTTAAACTTTTATTGCATATGCATGGCTTTCTATAGATAAGGCCACTAAGAAATTTGAAAGTTGGTCTAGAGAAAGCAGTGATGGCCAAGAAAAAATTAATGAAGACAGTGACCAAGAAGAAAGCAGTAATCAAGATATTTCTAGCATTGCAAAAATAGAGGATGAAAATCCTAAAAAGTCTTGACAGTGATAGTGGCATAAAATATAGTGAAGGTGCTT
The DNA here is from genome assembly GCA_034641835.2 of Pinus albicaulis. Lineage (NCBI taxonomy): Eukaryota > Viridiplantae > Streptophyta > Pinopsida > Pinales > Pinaceae > Pinus > Pinus albicaulis. Next base: position 973,395,699 of record CM076579.1, read on the forward strand.
ATCAAAGGGGCAACCAAGAGCAAGGAAAGGAAGATGCACACACAGAGATCATCCATGAAGAGAAAAACAGTCCTAAGGTCACTAGTGATCAAGCTTTGCAAGTAAAACTTGTTGCACCTTTCACCTTTACCTATCAAAGAGAAGAGAGGCATGTGTTTGCTACCTCCATGAAGAATACTTTCTACATACCTTTTGTTTCTTCTTTTACAAACCTTGTATGCTTTCTCCACTGAAGTGTTCTTAGAGATTATTTATTCTTTTGAATTATAATTCTAGTTGCAATATCCCCTTAATATTTATTAATAATAAAGAAATCAAAGTAGAATAGTTATCTCTTATGAGAGGGACTTCCTTTTTAAAAGATCATTATTTCTTTTATGTATCTTCAACACTTGCATGAAAAGTACCACAAAAAATATACAAGTACAAATATATATGAACTAGAAATTTCTATACCAAACCCTAAGTCATTTTTCAAAATATTAATTCCAGGTGTTCCAATTTATCCCTAGAATACATATAAACTTTAGAGACTAAAAGATAAGGTTTGCTAAAACTTAGAGATAAACAATTTTGAGTAACATGAAAACTATGAAATCTAGAATTAATAAAGGAATTTCAAAGTCCTACACCAAATTAGGGTAGCCCTTATATAAGAAAGAATCATTATATGTACCTCAAAGTATACTTGTTGGGTGTGTGTTATATTATTTCCACGATTAGTCGCAGGTGCAGGGGGTCACGATTTCCCCCACTGTTCATTGTGTTGGGCATAGCAGGGGGGCAGGTAGCGCCCTGGGAAATTTGTTTGGACCCTATAATAGGTGGGCAGTCCTACCTATGGTTTTGTGCATGGGTTTTGCACATGGTTTTGGGAATGATTGTTTTATTTCCATGGTATTTTGTAGATCCTGTTAAGGGAACTAAAATTATGTTCTAATCTAGGGTTAATGGATTGGGGTTTATGAATGCTTCTACATGGATATATATGTATTATAAAATTGAAATGAATATAATGAAAAATCAATCTAGTAGTCTCAGTTTTCGGATCCAGGGGAAAATCACTGTGTATATTTTTTTATGTTCCCACTATCATTTATTTTTTTGTTTTAAGAATTCATTTGCGGGTAATTTTTGTACAGGGTTAAAACCTACATTTGGTATCAGAGTTGTTTCCACTTCATGGGGATGTCTTCGTTGCTGAGGAGTTTTTCTCAGGCTTATGGTAGACCTTATTCATTGGGAGATTTGTGGGATCAATTATTGTGGTGAAAGAAAATGGAAAACACTAGAAATATAAAGATCGAGAAATTTAATGGTGATCATTTTGAGTTGTGGAAGCTTAAGATGGAGGATTTTTTGGTGGATAAAGAATAGTGAATCATAGTAGATCTTAGTACTAAACCAACAACAATGTTATATGAATACGGAGCGAAGTTGGATCAGAAATCAAACAGTATAATACAGTTGTGTATCTTAGATTCAATATTATTGAATGTATCAGGGGAAGCTACAGTGAAGACTTTGTGGGACAAGTTAAGGAAATTTTTACCAATCTAAGTCTCTAGTGAATAAATTGTTCCTATGGAAAAAGTTATATAACCTAAGGATGAAGGATGGAGACTCAGTGACATAGCATCTGAATGCCTTCAATATTGTGGTAAGCCAGTTTTTATATGTTGATATTAAAATATCATATGAAGATAAGTGCATCAATTTTTTGTGTTCTCTACTAGATTCGTGGGATATTCTGGTTGTTGCAATAGGTAGCAATACAAATACCTTGAATTTTGATGAAATAGTCTCATCCTTGATGTCGAAGGAGCTGAAATGGAAAAATATGGAGGGCCATAATAGGGATGCCTTGTCTTTACGAGGAAATTCCCATAAATAAATAAATTAATTAATTAAAATAAAAAATTAAAATTAAAATTTAAAAAAAAACAAAAATAAAATTAAAAATAAAATAAAATAATAAAAATAATAAAAATAAAAAAACTAAAATCCTCGAGTAGGAGATCTAAATCTATAGGGATATCTAAATCTCTGGGAAAACTTGTAAAGGTGTGCTGGAAATGTGGAAAGGAAGGGCACTGCAAAAATGATTGTAGATCTAAAGCTCCTGAGAAAGGAAAGGGATATGATGATGCTCCTTCTGCAGAGGTGAAAACCACCTCAGATGAAGATGGGGATGTGTACTTGGCTTCTTCTTCAAGTACACACATAGATCATGAGGAATGGTTGATTGAATCGGGTGCATCCTTTCACTTCACTCCCCATAGGGAGTGCTTCTGCGAGTATGAGAAATATGATGGTGGTGACATCTTCTTAAAGGTATGACAAGAAGGCAAAAAACGTTGGACACAGAAAATTCAAGATGCAGTTGCAAGGTGGAAGGATTAGAACACTTCCTAGTGTTCATCATATCCCTATATTGACCATAAATATAATTTATGTAGGAAATATGGATGATGTAGGTGTAAAAACAATGTTTGATAAGGATACCTACAATATGGTTTAGGGACCACTGATATTGATGTTGGGAGTTTGGATTGGAGCTCTATACAAGCTTTTGGGTAGCAGTATTATTGAAGGGTGCAACAATTTTGTGGTTCTTGAAAGTGGAGTTGAAAACCTTGTGGTCTCTAGAGAAAAGAACATTCTATGGCATCAAAGGTTTGGACGTATTAGAGAGAAGGGCCTTCAAATACTTCATGGTAATGGTATGGTAGAAGGTATGTCTATTTTTTCTGTAGATTTCGATTTCTGTGAACACTGTGTATATGGGAAGTAGAATCCGGTGAGTTTCCCCTGTGGTGCTAAGAGGGTGAAAGGGATATTCAATCTTGTGCACAATGATGTGTTTGGACTTATGTTGGTTCCATAACTAAGTAATTATGTGTACTATGTATGATTTATAGATGACTTCTCAAGGAATACGTGGATATATTTCCTCAAGAAGAAATCTAAAGTCTTTGATAGTTTTAAATAATTTAAGGCTCTAGTGGAAAACCATATAGAGAAGAATATAAAGGTGTTGAGGACAGATAATGGTGGAGAGTTATGCAAGAAGGAATTTGAACAATTTTGTAAGAAGTGTGGTATAGCACGTCAGAAGACTACTCCACACACACCTCAGAAAATGGAGCTGCAAAAAGAATGAATAAGACGTTTATGGAAAAGGAAAGAAGCATGCTCAGTGGTTTTGGGTTAGGATAGGAATTCTGGATAGAGGCAGTGGAGACTGCATGTTACCTGGTTAATAGATCACATTCATCAGCGTTGGAGAATAGGAATCCACATGATGTATGGAATGATAAGAAACCATCTCTTTCACATATGAGGGTATTTTTCTGTGATGCATATGTACATGTTCCAAAGGAGAAAAGAAACAAGTTTGATAGTAAATTTGAAAGGCGTGTCTTTGTTGAGTATAAGGATGGTTTAAAAGGTTATAAGCTTTGGAACCCAGAAACAAGGAAGGTTTTGTACTACCGAGATGTGGTGTTTAGAGAGGTGAAAAATGTTATCAAACATGAAGTCCTACCAAAGGAACTTGATAAGATAGAGTTTGAGCTAAAGGAGGAAGACTCAGACTCTACAACAAAACAAGAATCAAAAGAGGAAGAGTTAGAAACTCCAACTTTGAGAAGATTAGCTCGAGAGAGAAGGAAACCAGAAAGGTATAGTCCATCTACTTATGATCAATTTTTTTATTTATTATCTATTATTGATGATGATCCCAGAACTCTCAAGGAGGAAGTAGATTCGGAGGATGGAAAACTCTGGAAAGAGGCCATGGTTGATAAAATGGAATTTTTGGACAAAAATGAGGCTTGTTGATATGGTGTAGTTGTCAGCTGGAAGGAAACCTATTGGAAGAAAATGGGTGTTTAAGAAGAAGATGAATGCAAAAGGCAAGGTGGAGAAACACAAAGCTCGATTGGTAGAAAAAGCTTATTCCCAAGTGCTAGGAATTGATTTTGGTGATATTTTTTCTCATGTTGCCTAGTTAAATTCTATTAGATTACTTTTATTTGTTGTTGCTGATTTTTATTTTAAGGTAGAAGAGATGGATGTGAAGACAACATTTATTCATGGGGATATGGAAGAATATATCTACATGAAGCATCCTGAAGGCTTTGTGGTGAAGGGTAAGAAAGAACTAGTATGCAAGTTAAAAAAGTCTTTGTATGGGTTAAAACAATCACCAAGGATGTGGTATAAAATTTTTGATACATATATATGGGGACTTGGTTTCACCAGAAGAAAAGAGGATCATTGTGTGTATTTTAAATTAATTGGTGACCATGTTATTTATTTGGTATTGTATGTGGATGATATGTTGCTGATTGGAAATGGCAAAGAAAATATCCAGGATTTGAAGATCAAATTTTCCTCCAAATTCGACATGAAGTATCTTGGTTCTGCAAACTATATTTTGGGCATGAAAATTAAATGAGATCAAGGAAAAAGGAAGCTCTGGTTAAGCCAGAGGAAGTATTTCGAAACAATATTGTAGTGGTTTAATATGCAGGATAGTAAACCGGTGAAAGTTCCTATTCCTCTAGGTGTAAAGTTATCTCTTGAACAGTGTCCCAAGACACAAGAAGAGGAAGAGGACATGTCCCGTGTTACATATGCAAGTGTAATTGGTAGCCTGATGTATGTAATGGTCTATGCTAGACCAGACATTGCACATGCAATGGGAGTATTGAGAAAGTTTATGTCAAAAGTAGGGAAGGAGCATTGGACAATGGTGAAGCAGTTTTTAGATATTTGCGTGGCACTAGTGATTATGTTCTATGCTACCAAGGAAGAACAGGATTGGAAAAAATTTTGTACATCCATGGATTTTTTGATGTATACTGGGCTAGAGATCTAGATCAGAGAAGATCTACAAGTGGGTATGTGTTTAACCTATTTGGAGGAGCAATATGTTGGATGAGAAAAATACACTCTGTAGTGGCTCTTTCAACTACAAAGGTTGAGTACATGGCAACCACTCATGCAAGCAAGGAATCAATTTGGTTGTAGATATTGTGTTCAACTATGGGATTGGTACAATGAGCTATAAGGATATATTGTGACAACCAAAGTGCAATTTTCTTGGAAAATAACCCTGCTTATCATTCAAAGACAAAGCACATGGATGTTTAATATCACTTTGTGAGGGATATGGTTGAGAAAAAAAAGGTGTTGTTGGTAAAGGTGGACACTTTGAAGAATTTTGCAGATGCATTAATAAATTTTGTGAGCACTGAGAAGTTTTCTTAGTGTAGAGAAACAATGGTTGTTGTAGATTTGGACAAATGACTAAGATCTCCTATGACCCCCTGTGTGGAAAATAAAAAAACAAGTGGGAGAATGTTGGGTGTGTGTGTTATATTATTTCCATGATTATTCACAATTGCATGGGGGGTGACATCCCCCCTATTCATTTCCCGGGTCGCTGCAGGGGGGTCACAAGTGGGGCGGAATCCCCCCCTATCGGGGGGTTTGTAGGGGCAGTAGCCCCCCTACACGAGGTCCGAGGTAGTGCCCCAGGAAAAAAAATTGGACCCTATAATAGGTGGGTTGTCCTACCTATGGTTTTGTGCATGGGTTTTGCACATGGTTTTGGGAATGATGGTTTTCTGCCCATGATATTTTGTAGATAAGGTCAAGGGAACTACAGTTATGTTCTAATCCAAGGTTAATGGATTGGGGTTTATGAATGCTTATATATATGTATTGTAATATTGAAAGGAATATAATGAAAAATCAATTTGGGTGTCTCAGTTTTGGGATCCAGGGAAAATCTTTGTATATTTGTTTTATGTTCTCGCTATTGTTTAGTTTTTTGTTTTAAGAATTTGTTTGCAAGTAATTTCTGTGCAGGGTTAAAACCTGCAATACTTACCTTTGTTCTTCAAGATATAATATTATTCTTTCTTTCAAGAATGAATACTTTAGGAAATTTCGAGTTTACGGACTTCCTTCTAGGAGTATGGAAATTATTCTTGATGTCATTAGTGCCAAATAATACCAATTGCAACTTGTTTGTCAAGGCGATAAATTACTTGCTTGTGAACAACTCTTCTAACTTTGTTTATCAAAATTCCATAATTTGTAGGAAAGAGGGACTGCTAATAGCCTTGGCGATGATCGATATAAATATACTTCAAAATGAAAGTTGCTTTATGAATGTAATTTCTTCCAAGTGTTCTTAAGGTTGCTCCTATTCAATTCGGTCTTGGTATCTTTTATAAGTAGAATTTATGTTGAATAATAGGACTATCCCTATTCCACAAAACATACCTTGAGGCTTTAGGATTATGCATAGAACTATTAAGTTTTCAGATCTTGAGATGACACGAAACCTTAATCTTCTCACATGATACTCAACCTTGTATAGAATTATAGTCTAGCTTATAGGATTTCAAGAATGTTGCTCATCTCTTCTTTATGTTATGGTTTTCTATTTCAGGTTTGTGGCTTAGTTGCAGAGGTAATATTTTATAATCAACCCAGGAATATGTTATATAATTCCTATCTATAATTTATTGAAACTTAATTCTATCCTTCAGGGACCTTGGCTTTTGGATAAAGCTTACAGATTTGATTTTTTAGAATCCTTAATTCATACTTCACGACTTCCATAATTATTTTTATTTTTCCAACATAGGCATGCTACCTAAATTATGGTATTTTGACTTATAAACAAGTTCAGGAATGAGTTCATTTAATTTGGTCCTTATTTTAGATAGCTAGGATTTGAGAGATAAACTTGAAAAATCTTGTTTTTTCAATCAATAGTGATCTTCCAGCTACCGTTTCATCACTGACCTTAGCTCTAATACCATGTTGATAAATCTAGGGTAGCATGATTATATCTTCTTTTAACTTAATTTCTCTTACTTTGACAAGTTCTTGTGATGTTATGTTAGTTCCCTTTTGTTATTATCATGTTCCTTTATCATCAAGATAAATTCCAAACAAATGAATATCACAAACGTAAGAAAAGAACACAATATTTAGGTGCTTAGCCAGGTAAAAATCCCTATGAGGGGAAAACCCAGTCAAAATATTCCACTAGTAGATTCAAATAAAATTGAGACAACTAAGACCCTTTTGACCAGATAAGAGACCTTCTTCACTCCAAACCATCAAGTCATCCCTTCTCCTTCTTCTTCTGCAGTCCTTGGTCTATGTATTCCATCCTGCACTTTTGATATTCTATCATGAACCATTCTTTGTTATAATACCTTATTTATTGTGATTATGAAGGACTTCGATTAAATATATTCTTCTACCTTCTCTTCATGCGAATTGTAGATCACTTTGTTTCTCTCTCAATAGGTCGAATTGTTCTTGTACAAGTTATTTTGAGACTAGATTACATTTTATTATCCATCTTAATTAAGGGATAACTAAAATAGGCATGCACCAAATTTAGCCCTGTGGGCCCCACCCTAGTGTAGTTTCTTAATGCACTACGAGTGGGTGCTGAAATTTTCTTGTTGAATTTCAACACTCCTCAACAAGAAAGGGATTGTCCTTCATCCCGATCCTGTCTCTATGGTATTCGAATTTTCTCCTGATGAGTGCCTTCGTCAGAATAGATGCATCCTGATCTTTTGTGGGAATGTACTAAATCAACATTGTTCTTCTCTACACACAATATCTGAGATGATGGTACCAGATATCTATGTGCTTCTACCTATCATGAAACACAGGATTAATCAAGAGTTTAATGCAACTCTGATTATCACAATGTATCACTGTCGGATCCATTTAAGAACCAAACAAAGAAACCAATATCTTTCTCATTCAGATAGCCTCACATGCAGCTTGACTTGCTGCCATGTACTCTGCTTCCGCGGAACTGAGTGCCACAGATCGTTGCTTCGTGTTGTACCAAGAAATTGTTGTCGATCCTATGTTGAATATCCCTCCTGATGTGATCTTTCTATTGGATGGATTGTTTGCCCAATCTACATCTGTGAAGCCTTGAAGCTTCACTCCCTCTGTCTTTCTTTACCATAGACCATACTCTGATGTGCCCGTCAGGTATCTCAAGGCATGCTTCCTCACCTTCCAAAAGAGCTTGGTAGGCTTAACCATAGCTTGACTCAGCTGGTTAACTGCGTAGAAAATGTCTAGTCTAGTTTTCACTAAATACATCAGTGAACCAACTAACTGCTTGTAGACAGTAGCATCCACTAACTCTCCTGAAGTAGCATCCTTTTTCCTCCAATTTCCAGGAAGAGGAGTATCCATGGGTATGCAGCTCTCCATGTGAAACTTACCTAGTATCTCCTTGGTGTACTTGCCTTGAGACACAAAAATTTCACCATCCCACTGCCATATTTCCAATCCAAGGAAATAATGAAGGAGTCACATGTCCTTCATTTCAAAATCCCTTGCAAGATGCTCCTTGCATGAGTGTATCAACTGCTCATCACCAGTCAAAATTAGATCATAAACATAAAGAACAATAATCAATAGCTTACACTCAACCACAATCTGGTGCAGGTTTGCATCTGCTTCACTTTTGGTGAAGCCTAGTCTGGTGAAATAGTTGTCTATCCAAGTGTACCAAGCACGAGGTGCTTACTTCAGCCCATACAATGCTCTTTTTAGTCGGCACACATGTGACTCACTGTTGAAGATCTTGAAACCTTCAGGATTCTCTATGTACACTTCTTCCTCGTTGATCCCATTGAATGTGCTAGTCCATTTGCGCTGAGAGTGCAAGTATGTATCTAATGGAAGAGAACCTTGCAACATGTGAAAAATTCTCATCATAATCAACCCCCTCGATCTGTGAGAACCCCCGGGCCAAAAACCTTGCCTTGTATTTCTCCACACTCCCATCAACATATTGCTTTACCTTGTAGATCCATCTCGATCCAACCACTAATTTGTCAACCGGTCTTGGGAAAATATCCCATGCACTGTTCTTCACAATGAAGTCATACTCCTCCACCATTCCATCAAACAAAGTTGGTTGCTTCGCTTCTTCCTGAAAGGAAGATGGTTTAATCAAAATACATTTTCTCATAAGAGCCATGTATCCAGTAAACATGTCAGAAGACTATCTCTGTCTGTGCTGTGAATTAGGGGCTCCTACATTATTTGTAGCATCAAGTCTGAATCTATCAGCTTCTGTGGTGCGCCTTCTGCCATTTCTCATGGATGGCTCTGCATGAGTGTTTTCCTCCACTCCATGATCCTTCACATGTGGCTTCTCGACATATTGAGGTTCATCCTTGGGAACCAACAGTTCCTCCTTTGCATGCAAGTCTAGCTCCCTCTCAAGGGACAACCGCATGGCTTTCTCCTCATCAAATTTTATATCCCATCGCACAACAATCATTCTTCTTTTTGGAAAATATACTCGATAGTTATGGGGTGTTTCTGTGTACCCCACAAAAATCCCGATCTCAGTTATTGGTTCCAGCTTCTTCCTAGCATCCTTGGTCACATGCACATAAACATATGAGCCAAAAATATTAAAATGTGAAACATTAGGTTTCTTACCAGTGAAAGCCTCTTCAGGTGTACTCATGCCAAGTATACTATGAGGAAAATGGTTCTACACAAATACTGCAGTGTTGCATGCTTCCACCCATAGATGCATCTGTAGGCCTTGATCATGCAACATCGCTCTTGCTGCACCCGCAATCGTTCTGTTCTTTCTCTCTGCAACCCCAATCTGCTATGGGTTATGAGGCGCTATCAATTCTCTTCGAATTCCTTCTTTTCCACAGAAGTTATTGAATTCATTAGAGATGTATTCACCACCATTATTGCTCCTCAGAGCCTTCACTTGCTTCCTCGACTCTTTCTCCACCAGTGCCTTAAACTCAAGAAACTTAGAGAATGTCTGATATTTATTCTACTTTAAGAAAATCCAGCACTTACGAGAAAATTCATCAACAAATATCACATAGTACTTATATTTTGTTGTCGAAGCAATAGAGAATGGTCCACACACATCTGTGTGAACTCTCTCAAGGATCCCCGAAGCTTGGTTCTCCTTCTCATGAAAGGTTACCTTTACATATTTTCCCATAGTAGATCCCTTTCATGTGTCTGAATGCGCAAGTGTACCACAGGGAAGACTAGTAGAAATCTGTTGCATTGATTTCAAGGCTCCATGTTGAAGATGGCCCAATCTCCTGTGCCATAATTCACCCCCATCCTGGCTCACCACTTTATCTGCCATGCCCATCATTGCTGCACATCCATCTACCTCAAGCTTGTAGAGATTCTTAACTTGAATCTCTATCCTCTTGGCTTGTCCTATTTTTTTGAGTTGCAGGAAATATTTTCCTTCACTAAAAACATCATAGCCTCTATCCTCCAACATTGCGACTGAGACTAAATTTTTCTTCAAACTTGGTACATGCATTACATATTTTAATTGAAATGGTTTACCTGACTACCTCTGGAAGGTAATGGTACCAATCCTGGTAGCATTGTACCGCCCGTCATCACCCATTTCAATATGCATCTAAAGATCCTTCTCCTCCAAGCTACTGAAAAGTTCCTTGTCTCCCGTCATGTGAAAGGAAGTGCCACTATCCAAATGCCACACAGATCCCAATGCACTTGACACCATGCATGTGATCAATGAGAATTCAAGCTCAAATTGTAAGGCCAAAGCCTCACCAGCTGCATATCCTCCAGCCTTCTTGTTCTTCTTATTTTGTGGACAGATAGTAGCATAATGCCCATGCTCATGACAGTGAAAACACTTCACCTTGGACATGTCCTGCTTCTTTCTATTTTTGGACTCGGATTTGGAATGGAATTTATTTCCCTTCCCCTTCTTCGCCTTGGCACCCAAAGAAAAATCTTCTTCCTCTTCATTCTTATATGAATATCCATCTCTGGTGTTCCATCTGAACTCCTCGTGCACCAAATCCAACCACAGTCGTTCCCAATCTGAAAAATTTTCCCTTCCATTGATAGATTCTTGATAACTGTGCCAACTCTTGGGAATTCCTAGGAGAGACAAGCTCACCAAATCATCATCAGCAACAGTTATGCCAATGCTCCCCAATTCATCCCGACATTGGAAAAATTTTGTTAGATATTTTGGTATGGAGTCGCCCTTCTCCATCTTGATCTTCCTCAGTTTATCTTTGAGCGTCAATTTCCTATGGTCGATGCTGCTCTGGAATAGATCCATCAAATCCTTCCACTACATATGGTGTGTCTTTCCCATGGAGGCTTGAGAGAATGTGGTCTCACACTCCCTCCGATAGGATCCTCCTCGCCATTTCCACTTTATTTTTCCATGCATCAAGATTTGCAACATCTGTCATAGCGGGTTTAGGAACATCATTGTCAATGAATTCCTTCAATCCATTGTCTTCGAGTACTGCCTCCATCTTGTCCTTCCAAGAAATATAGTTTGAGCTACCCTCGAGTGCTTACTCCAACCTCAAGCCATTGAAATCCATTTCGATCTTGAATCTACTGTAGCACCAAGAAAGTCTTTCTGAAAATTCGAATTCTATCCAGTCACAAACTCAGCTCTTTCTTCACAATTGTGATTTCTTGTGCTCTGATACCATGCAGAAATTATAAAACAAGCATGTATATCATGGATTCAGTCTGATATAACAATGTACTAAGGTTTAAATACTGAATTGCTTCTACAAATATTTTGCAGAATTAAAACCACAATCGCCAATCACATGAAGCAAAGTAGAATCAATCAAGCCACAACACAGATAATTTCCCGGGGAAAGCTTACTGCTCAAAACCCCAATATCTTCTATTGTATATTCAGCATGGAATCATGAAACAATTAGATGCCACTCTTCTCACAAGAGGCCTCCTGTACTTAGCTAATTGTCTCACACTGTCATACATAAAACTGACCAATACTTAGCCAATTTACTACCTCCAGAAAACCTGCCTTGCTTACACAATCCCTGATGAATGCAATCCCTGAAGAATAAGAATTTTGGCCTTCCTTGAATATGCAGTATCATGGGCACTCCAATGGGTGTTTGGTTTCATGGGTGCAACCCAATAATCCTACAACTAATAGTCAACTTCCCTTTCACCTAGATCTCAACTGGGTCTCCACTGGATCTGACATTCATCCAGATAATAATAGTAACTCCTCAGTTGCATGTGAGATCACTGATTGTGAATTAATTAATATTTAATTCACTTGATCTCTCACTAGTGTATCTAACAGTTACAACTAGCACAACTGATTTTAACTCACTTAACTAAGTTAAACTAATTGCAACCTGCATTAACTAATGCACCACTGCACTTTGAACTCTGTTACAACTAGAATTACTCTACATGCCTGACCAACTACCTGTAACTCGAAATTCATGAGTTAACTGAGTTTATCACACTCAGTTAACTATTACAAGTTTTTTTGAGACTAGATTACATTTTATTGTCCATCTTAATTAAGGGATAACGAAAATAGACATGCACCAAATTTAGCCATGTGGGCCCCACCCTAGTGTAGGTGCTTAATGCACTAGGCGTGGATGCTGAAATTTTCTTGTTGAATTTCAACAAACACAATTATGAAGATCGAAACTAGTTACAATATTGAACAAGAATGCTATATATATCTTCAACTTTGTGTCCATATTCTCCCACAATGTAGTCCAGAATTCACTAAGAAATCTTGTGTCTCTATGTAAAATTATGATCCTTGGTATCCCAAAGTGCACCTAGACCTATCCAAAGAATGAGTTTGTTGGTTCTTGCCCACTAATGGTCTCTTTACAGGGAATCAAAACACACATCTTTCTGAACCTATCAACTACCATGAACAGGTAGTCATGTCTCTTCCTAGTTGTTGGTAGACCTCCCACAAAGTCCATAGAAATTCTTTCCCAAGGACGAGTGGGTATAGATAAGGGATGATATAGACCTTGTTTCTTGTTGTTAAGCTTGCTGGTACAACAAAGCATACATCCTCTTATGAACCTAGCTACCTTCTCTTGCATATTGGGCCAATACACATACCTCTGCAACTTGGCTACGATCTTCCCTACACCAAAGTGCCCTGCAACCTTGGAGGTGTGAGCCTCTCTAATAAGCTATAATTGATCACCTTTAGGAACACATAGCTTATCCAACCTATAGAGTAACCCATCTTGGAGATGATAGTCAACATTGTTATCACCATCGTGCACATGACTATAACTCTACAACTATTGAAACGCCTCCTTGAAGTCCTCATCCTTTGAATATGCCTCTTTGTGTGCATCATGGGTGAATGGCTCCATGTGCCTAAGAGTCCCCAATTTTTTATCTTTGATGTGCGTAGCCTTGAGAGCATGTTTTCTGAATTGTTTGTGTTTCTCTTCCTATACTTCATCACCAAATGAAACTATTGTAAAACCCCATCCACTTGTAATGTCTATTTTATTGTAGCTTACTCTGGGCTTGCAGGTATTGTAGCGACTGGTGATCTATGTGGATTACTTTCTCCTTTCTCATCAAATAATGTTTCCACTTCCTCACAGCTTGCACCATGGCATAGAGCTCCTTGTCATAGATATGGTAGTTAAGAAATTCCCTATGAAATAATTCAAAATGGTGGCATACAAGCCTTCCTCTCTACATCAAGACCGCTCCCATAGCATACCCACTCACATCTTTCTCCACTTCAAAGATTTTTTGCAAGTTTAGTAATGCAAAAAATGGTGCTTGATTGATATTCTTCTTTAGCTCCTTGAAATCCCTCTGCTGACCCTTTCCCTACAGGAAACTCTTTCCACCTGTTGTTATGGCATGGAGCAGTGCTGCTACTGCTGAAAATGAGGCTATGAATTTACTTAGGTACTGTATTTTCCTATTGAAACTCATGACCTCAGAAACATTAGTAGGCACTAGGAACTGACCATTTCATGATGGCCTCCATATTGGTAAGATCTATCTTCAGCTCTTCTCCACCTATCACACACCCCAAATACACCAAATATTATCGTGTAAACTCACACTTCTTGAGATTTACTAACATTTGGGTGCTTCTTTAATGTCTCCAGCACTTCATGCATCAAATGTGAGATGTGTTCCTCCTAGGTAGCATTGTATACCAGTATATCATCCAAATAGACAACAATAAATGAATCTATAAAAGGGTGAAATGCATCATTCATTAATCTCATAAACGTATTTGGTGCATTGCATAGGCCAAATGGCATGAATAACCACTCATTCAAACCTTGCCTAGTTTTGAATGTGGTATTTCAAGTGTATTCTTCTTTGACTCGAACCTGGTGATATCCATACTTCAAGTCCAACTTGATGAAGTATTTTCTTATCGCAATTGATCCAACATATCATCTATCCTAGGTAGGGGTACCTATTCTTGAGCCATGTAATCTATACACAACCAACAAGTCTCATCCTTCTTTGGCGCAATGATGATGGGTGACCAACATGGTGATGTAATTGGTTGAATGAAACCTTGTTCTAATAGTTGTCTATTTCTTCACCTCACTTGCTCCTATAACAAAATTTCTGTACAATCCAATCTTTTGCAATGGAGAGTCCAATAATAGTTGGATATCATGTTCCACTTCCCTCTTAGGTGGTAACCTTTACGCTTTCGGAACACATCCCTGTATGCATGTATAAAATATTCTAGTTGTTGTTATTGTTTCTTAGTACATCCCTCCAAGTATGCCTTGCCTCTTATTAACTCTTCTATAGATTGATTTTCTCTTAAAAACAGTAAAACATACTTCTTGTTGGAACTGATCAATTTCTTGACTTGAGTGGCACTTACCAACGAAATTTTTGACTTTCATTTTTGTGCAATGATGGTGAACAATATTTCATCCTTAACGAGTTGATACTAGTTGGATCTACGCATGAATATTACATCTCGCATGTACATGCAGGGACTCCCAAACATGACTCCACATACATCAAGGAGAACCAAATCTAGTTCTACTTCATCAATAAAATCAACATTAATGAAAAATATAATATTGCACTATTTTGTTACTTTCAACTTTACATCCTTATTTATCCATCCCATTGGACATGAGCTTGGATGATCACAAAATTCTAATCTCAATTTCTTGACCACCTCTTATGCAATGAGATTCACCTATGTTCTGAGTCAAATAGAGCGTCAATATTGGTCTTCTTGACATGTAGCTTTATATGGAAGATTTTATTCATTTATTTCTCTTATTGTTGTTGAAGGCTACTTAGATTCACCTCCTTTTTCACTGACATAGAAATGATCTTCTCGTCCATATTTGATTTGCTCTCGATTTGGTTTCTCAAATCAATGGCCATGATATTCTTCTTATTATTGTATTTCTTTTTGTTTTTCAGGTTAAGTTATGGATGAAACCTCCAACACTTCTCCTTTATATGGTCATCAATGTTATAGTGGTTGTTGGGAACTTTGCACTAGTGTGTTGTGGCTATTGTCTTTTTATCTTCCCCCTTTATTATTCTTGTTCCCTTAGAAGTTTCCTATTGCTACTTTTGCTTCGATCCACTTGATTCTGGTTTCTTCAGGCCTATGTTCTCCACGTATATTGCATGTACACAAGCCTTGTCCTCCGATTTGGGCTTCAACATCATCAATTTCTCCCACAGATGGCAATGTAGACCCCCCAAATACTTGAGGAGTACATTTGGGTTCTTTGAGGAGATACCCAACATTATGTCCATATTTTTGAACTTTGTGTGTACTCATGCACACTTTTCCCCTGCTTTTGCTCGAAGTAGTGCCACCGGATCCACTGGTCCTCTACATTCCCAATAGGATAAAATTGTGAATTAATGATGGTTTTAAAGTCCTCCCACTAAGTCACTAGAGGCTCTCCCTCCAACCTCAGGGTCTCCGCATGGCTTTCCTATCAAGTTAGGGCATGACCCTCTAATTTCAGTCGCACAAATGAAATCTTTTGTCCTTCCTCAATTTGATGGACACTAAATACAATTCCAGTTGTTGCAACCAGTGAATTAGCTTTAGAGCGTCAATATCTCCTTGGTATGGCCTGATATCAACCTTTGTTTCCATTTTGAATAGGGGTTTTGATTGATTCATGGCACTCTAAGTAGGTTGCTATTTTTCGGGTTCCTTCTTTGGTTTGTTCTTTGTTTCTTCCCGATCTCTTGATCCCCCCTTTGTTTTTTCCTTTGCGTTAGAACCCCCCATACTCTACAAATATCCTAATATTATTGCTTAGGGCTTCCATGAGGAGATTTACATTACAATTTATATCGGTGGCTTATTATAGCCACTAAAATCCCTCCTCTACAGGATCACAAGGGTTGTTCATAGATTCGTTGACCATTATTAGGGTTTTACGACTTTTGTCCCAGCCGATCTAGATCCCCTGCAAATCTCCACAATATACCTAAAGAAACCTACTTTGATACCAATATGATCCATAAACTGTTGTGGATATTCCAATGAATAGTTCCTCACAACAAATCTAATAAAACTATACTTAAAAATCCAATTTCTACACTATTATAGTTTTATTTATCTTTAGATTTAAAGATATGTATATTACTGTTAATAGTATTTGCATGTGAATGAAAATTATGCAGAAAATATAGAATGGTAAAATAAAATATCACAAACACATTTGATACTCAATATGACCTAAGAAACCCTCACAAGAGAAAAACCCCACTGGAAGGTTAGGATTCTCTGCTCTCTTTCTCTCAATGAAAATATTGCTGCAAGTACAAAGAAGTATGGCATGTGCCCCATGGGCTGCTATAATGCACAAATCCTCTTTGTTTTCTCTACTTGTTATCCCTCAAGTCTATTTTTGTTCAACGATAGAACAAATGCACTCAAAATAATGGACC
The DNA here is from genome assembly GCA_034641835.2 of Pinus albicaulis. Classification (NCBI taxonomy): domain Eukaryota; kingdom Viridiplantae; phylum Streptophyta; class Pinopsida; order Pinales; family Pinaceae; genus Pinus; species Pinus albicaulis. The sequence continues at coordinate 973,412,532 of CM076579.1, forward strand.
CCCTTTTCCTCCTAGTGGCCTGGTTATAACATGACCTGATAACATACTAGTGGTTAGGTTTGACTACCTCAACTCTTAACCAAAGTTAAAATATAGACTTTTCTAGAGTATTATACATCATAATTACATGTCTAGCCCCTTTTTCATGAATAATGGGGGCTAACGCGACATCTTATGGAACTATGGTGATGAAAATAGGAAGGCCAACTTCTGAGTGCCATAAATTTCGCATACAAACTCTGATTAACATGATTTTTGGATCGTTGAAAAGATCTATGTGTGTGGAATAGGAAAAAAGGTCTTGCGCTAAAGTGGCAAAGTATTAACCCCAAGAAAACACCACTTGATGCCTCCAAAAATTCTCGAAAGATTTTTCAGCCTGTTTTTCCAAATTGGGTCACTCCAGTAAAAATGGCCCCGTGAGTTGATTCCTCCACTTTTTCCACTCTGAAATCATCGAGATGGATGAAAAACAATATAATGATCCAATCTGGATTAGACTATGTCTTAGACAATGACTTGGAAACTTGTTTTACTGGCAACCTTCACCAAAGCCATTTCATTCTAGAGTCGAATTAATTTTTTATTGTGACACTCCTATTGTTGATGCAACACCTTGTCATCAATTTATTGGGAGTTTGATATATCTAACATATAGCCTGGAACTCTACATTAGAATGTATTTTATTCAAGTAAAGTTTTTGTTTCACTTCTTGGTTACACAATTTTGATTGGAAAGGAGATATTAATGAAAAAGGTCTACTACAAGATATGTCTTTCATCTTGGTTCAAATCAAAGTTCACGGTCTAGTAAGAAGTTGAGAACACTTACTTTTTCGTGTGAAGTAGAATACAAGGCAACTAAGGAAGCAACTAAAGAAGTAGTGTGGCTCAAGCATGTTTTTATTGAGTTTGGACTAGTTCAAGATAGTCATACTTGGCTAAGATGTGACAATTAAAGTGCTTTCCATCTTGCTTAAGATTTAGTGTATTACTCTAAGACAAAACATAATGATCTTGATAAACAGAATTACCAACTTAACGAGATATTGAAAAAATTCTCGTTTTTTTAGAGGTCGCATTTAGTGCTGATTTTTACACTTGTTTTGAAAAGTAGTGATGCAACATCACCCTTTTTTCATTTTAGGGTTGGAATATTTCCAACATGTTTTAGCCATGGCATTTAGAATAAAATAATCATGACTATGAAAAACATGAAAAAATACATCAAAATGAAAAATTGGTGACACTACATCACCGTTTTTCATTTCAGTGTTAAAATTCCAACATTTTTTAACCATGAGATTAGAGACTAAATATCATAACTACGAAAGACATGAAAAAACATGTTAAAATGAAAAAGTGGTGATGCAACATCACCATTTGTCTAGGGTTAGAATTTCAATATTTTTCAGCTATAACATTAAAAACCAAATATTATGATTATGAAAAAACTCTAAAAATCAACACATAAAGTTTGTCTACTTGTTTATCTTTTTTATTTTTTTCCAAATGTTTGTTTTTTAAGTGTTTTCAACTATGCTTAATTTTTTATTTTTGAAGTTAAAATTACGAATTAATTAATATTATGGCCTTGTCATTGGTACCTCAAAAATAAAAATAAAAAATATATAAAATTGACTCTAAATTTAAAGAGAGGCATTGCATGATTTTTTTAAAATTATCAATTGATTTAAACTAAGAAAAAAACGTGAAAATAATTTTTTAAGGGGGGAAATCAATTTATTAAAAAAAAGAGAGACAAAGGAAAGGAAAACATTTAATGGGGGAAATATTCCAAAAAAAAGAAAAGGGAATAGTAGTGGAACAAGGGACCCACCTCTGTGCAACGACTTGACTACTAAGTCTACTAAGGCATACATACTCTACCACTCTGGTTTTGAGTGTATGACCTCTAAGAAAAAAACACATGCTCTTAACCATTAAGCCCACTGAATATATATATAAAACTAACTTTCCTTTAAATACTTAAAAAGTACTCCAAAAATCACAAGATCGAAAAAAAAAAAAAAAACAAAAACAAAAAACAAAGAGATCTTTAAAAATAATAATAGAAAAAAAGGGGCAGATATATATATAATACACATGGTTATGTTTCGGCAGTTGTACACAGTGGAGTGGGCGGGGACCTCACCCATACAATGTAATATATAATGGTGGCTGTTTTCGTTTTGTGTTTTTTTGTTTGGTTTTGTTATAGTTGTTTTTTTAAGAGGGTGGTGGTGGATTGTTTTTATTTTTTATTTTTGGTTTTTGTTATATTTATTTATTTTATTATTTTTAGATTTTTTAATAATATGTCTATATATTTAATTTTCATCGTTTTTATTTTTATTTTATTTTTTATTTATTATTATTAAAATTCCATTCTTTTTCAAAAAAGTGTTTTTAGTTTGAATTTTTAATAAATGTTTTAAATTTTTTTTTTTAATTAGGTTTTATTCTATTTTTTTTTGTTAAAGGTGTTTTTTATGATTTTGTTCATACTAATGACACTTTTATAAACCATAATTAAAATATTATTGCAATTTTAATTCCCTATTGAAAAGGTGGTAGGTTGTCTTATACTACTATTTCAAATGAGCTATAATTTTAACCTTGAAAAAAATTGCTCTTTGTAGAATTATTTTTTGATTTAGATGTTGTTTATTATGGTTTTTTTGTAGTCATGGTATTTTGTCTTCAATGTCATAGTTGAAAAATGTTTGAATTTTCACCCTCAAAAGATGGTCATGTTACATCAACATTTTTATATTTCGGGGTGTTTTTTCATATCTTTTGTAGTCACGATATTTGGGTTTTAACACTGTGGTTGAAAAATGTTGGAGTTTTAACCCTGAAATGGAAAAAAAATGTGACTTGGCATCACCATTTTTGTATTTTGGAGTGTTTTTTCATGTTTTTTTCAGCAAGAATATGATTTCTTATGGCTAGAGTTCGTGTTTTGAGGTCGCAATACTTGTTAAATATTTGATAAGTTTGTTGACACTCGTTACAGTCAAGATTTGGTAGCTGATGGTGTTATTTTTTTGGAGCATTGTTCCATTGAATAACAAGTTGTCAATATATTCATCAACTCTATGACAAAAACAAAGTTTCTCTAACTTCATAACTTATTGGGGATGCAAGATGTTGTCGTTAAGGGATGTTAGTTAATGACATCTTTCATCAACTATGATTTTATCCCTCTAGTCATCATTAAGGGGGAATGTTAAAATGCATTAATGATTATCTCTTGGTGGTGTGTACGTGTCTGGACCATATTATTCTTCCACAACCTCAGTATTTTGTAAAAAGAATATTATTCTACATGTATCAAGGGAATTGTTCTCTTTCACACTTTCATATATAAGACATGTGAAGGAGACCCTATTAAATACATAAGTGAAAATGTAATGTGAGGAAATGCATCTTAGGAACGCTAGTGCATTATAATATTGGAGAGACATTCTAACAGAAACAACATCTCGTTTTCCTCATTTTTTTTTTTTTGGTTTATTTTACAACCTAAGGCTTTTCTTATTTGATCTGTTAATCTAGGTTGGTGGATCTAAGGTTATTTCATTGCCATATCATTTTTAGATTAGATATTATCATGGTAATGAAATTTCAAAGGTCTATCATTTATTGTTAGCATATTTATTGATCTTGATTCAATTTGTCTATCTTTAGAGAAATTTTTAATGTGTTTGTTTTATTATTTACTTGGTTTCTCAAATTTCAATTTCAAGCTTGGAAATATATTCATTTGTTTTTCTCTCTATTAAGTTCAACTTAATGTGCTAGATGTTGTAATGTCATATCCTATTTAACATTTTGACTCGGTCAAATTACATAGATTAAAATTAAATTAAATAAATAATAATTAAAGTAAAGTAGTTAATTTAGTAGTTATTGGACTCTAGATTTTGAATATCATATTTTAAAATAAACAATAATAAAAATAAAAATGACCCATGGTATTGACCCATGGTATCAGGAACCTATGTTAATGACCCATGGTATCAGGAACCTATGTTAATGACTCATGGTATTCATGTGGAATATAATCTATTTAAGGGGGAAATTAAACTAACCTACATCCATCTTAGTTTGATGTTATATTTAGATTTCTAAACTAGAGTTTGAATTTTTGTATTGTTAGTGTTTCATTCAAGCTGATTAAGATGTTTTCAATAAAATGCACCCCTCAATTTTAGAGAGTTTAGGAACCTATGTTAATGACTCATGGTATTCATGTGGAATATAACCTATTTAAGGGGGAAATTAAACTAGCCTAGATCCATCTTAGTTTGATGTTATATTTAGATTTCTAAACTAGAGTTTGAATTTTTGTATTGTTGGTGTTTCATTCAAGGTGATTAAGATGTTTTCAATAAAATGTACCCCTCAATTTTACAGAGTTTAGGAACCTATGTTAATGACTCATGGTATTCATGTGGAATATAACCTATTTAAGGGGGGAATTAAACTAGCCTACATCCATCTTAGTTTGATGTTATATTTATATTTCTAAACTAGAGTTTGAATTTTTATATTGTTGGTGTTTCATTCAAGGTGATTAAGATGTTTTCAATAAAATGTACCCCTCAATTTTACAGAGTTTAAAAATTAATGCGCTTAGTTATGAAAGTGCGCTAGGGTGAGGAGAGGAGGTGGGGGAAAATATTAGGTAAAATGTGTGTACTTGATATTTCCCCCCACCTCCATCCACCTTTTAGTAGGTTGCGGGAAATATTGGGTAAAATATAACACTATAATATTACATTTTACCCAATATTTCCCCTCAACTGGTCCGAATTTTATTGTGATTTTTCTTTATATTTGAAGTTTAAAAGTAAACAAACTCAAATATAAAATTAGCAAGGGTGGGGAAATATTAAGTAAAATGTAATATTTAGGTTGGGGGTTGGGTGGGGTGATGGTAAATATTTGTACCTAGTATTTCCCCCCACCCCTAGAAAGTTCCTCGCACCCTAGCCACTTTCTAGGGGTAAAATATAATACTATATTATTATATTTTATCCAAGATTTCCCCTCACTTTTTATTACAAATTTTCTTTATATTTGAGGTTCATAAGTAAACTTCACTCCTATGTAAACATTTGATGTTAGTATGGTAGAGATGTTGTAATGTTTAACATTTTGACTCGATCAAAATAAAATAAAAATAGAAACATAAAATTAAAAAAATTATTTATAATTATAGCTATAATTAATAATTAAACCAACCTAGATCCATCTTAATACCCTACCAAGCGCTGAGAGTGATCAAATTTCTTGAGATGCAAACTTCGTTTAGAGTGAAAATAGATTTGATCTCTCAAAGCGCTTGGTAAAACTAAAATTAAAATAGATCTAGGCTGGTTATTATACATATCTATAATAGTAACAAAGTATTTTCATGATCCACACGGTTGTTGGTGAAAACAAATAGATGATAAAGTGAAATGACATATCTATTATTTTGTTTGGCATCTAAAACTCACCCTTTAAGATTGAGACTTTGAAGCTGATATTCTGGATTTGATCTTATCTCTTTGGTGTTGATATATCTCCTAGGTTTGTCTATTACCTTGACACTCACAAGAACTCTCGTCATTCAGCTCTTTAGCACAATTTGACAAGGGTTTAAAACAGGTCTGAATACAAGCCAAGTTTAGAATTGTCATTTTATTTATGATTGCAACTTTTGGGCACTTATTCACTCTAAAATGCATCCTAACATAAACCGATGCAATCTTTGATGCAATGCCCTACTCATTCATGCTAACGTCACACATTTTAAGGTTTTAATACTAGTTTCATAGCAGATTTTATGGCATCGTTATGATTTCTGATTGCACATATATTTAGGGATCTAAATGGTGAAACATTGAGGAATATGGCAGTATTGATTTTGGGGCAATCTTTGCACTCTTAATGCTTAACCAAACATATGAATGAGATAATATATCTGCATATTAATTTGAATATCTCGATTGTATATCTGTTTGGGTGATGCATTACATATTTGACACCTTAAACGCCTCTTTAATCAAATCAATGCAACACATTGTGGAATGATTCGGCTCATAAGGCCAACATCTCATTTATGTCAACACTGGTTTCCATTTGCTGTTCAATGTTCACATTGCGAAATGTATCAAGGATACTTTGGATGGTGAATTCTGATACTCATAAGTTTGCTTAAACACTCACACACACCAAAACATTTGGAGCAATATTGTATTGTTGGTTTTCTCTTTCACACAGTCAACACATATTTTCATGATAATTATTGCCAGTACTCGAGTTTTCATTTATCACTACTTAGAACTATGATCACTCACAATGACAAATTTGTGATAAATGCACCTTTGAATATTATAAAAAGGACCCACTGTCTTGTATCAATGTTTAGAGTTGCAAACACACAATAGAAGATATCTTCATTGATTGTTGAGTCTTGACATGTGCTCTAAACACTTTGGTTGAAATGCACTTTTGAATGATATATCACTTGCTTGGGAATATTGTTTGAAGATCATTGTTCTCTTTACAATGTGCCCTTGAAAACCATTGTGAAGGGTGCCTAAATACTGGAACATCTTATCTTTTTACAATGTCAGATCAATACAATAATAAGTACGCTTCTTATTTTTGGATGTATGATTTTGATCATTACCTTGGACATAATCACATTGTGGTTTAGATATTTCAAGTTTGATTTATTAATTATGATAAACTTGTGTTGATCTGTCCTAAACAAAGTGGTAATTAATGATCTCTGTTGATATAACCATGCACACCTTCGATTCATTATTATATGTAGAATTACACTAATCTAATTTGGAATGGTGCTCGAATGAAAAAAATGTAGTGTTATCATCTCATGGTAAATGAATAGTTATTAATTTTTACCTGCAAATATGACAAGTGATCAATCTTTTTAGTATTATTTGGCTATTGGATACATGTTATATCTGGTATGCATATCATTAAGTCAATATTTTGATGGTGTAATTGAAATCTTATACCTCATGCATATTATTGAGCAAGGCTAATTTCTATCCTCCAAGAATCACTTTGAATAAGCATGTTTGTTTAAGCTAAATACTTTAAAGCTTGCCCACAATTGGGAATTTGACACACTATTCACATAAACTTGCACAAGCTTGCCCTTTACCTTGAGAGTGTGCAGTGTCATGTTTTTAGAGTTAGACCAAGTCATATGATTCCCCTTCAATACTCAATGATTTTAACTTAGTTTGACCCTTAGGAACACCCTCCTTAGATTAGGAACCTTTCTTCCTTAGCCTTAAAGTGAGAGGCAAGGCGACCAAGGTGATAGTGGGTAGCTTGCCTGAGAGTTGCCTCTTGGCCCTTGTGCTAAGATTAGGATATATCCTTTGGGAGAGATTTTGAGTCACAACACCCTTCAAATACTTGAGCACATGTTTTGCTACTACCCAATGCTCCTACCTTGACCATGAACGAACTCAAGTTGTTCACTACAAAACAAATATGGGAATCCTTCCCACTTTAAAGGCTTGAGGTTGCTCTATGCACACTTTTTCCTAAATCATCCTATCAAGGAAATTTGTATTCCCATCCATCTTATGCCTCCTACATCCCATAAATGGAACCAAGGGCACAATTTTTCTCGTGTATCTTGAAAATAGAGCAAATGTCTATTGGCATTCCACTCCCTCTCTTTGGGATAATCATCTCACCACAAACCTCACTTTGAACTTCTTAATGATGTCATCTACAACATGTTTGATCTTGTAGAGTCACCTATAACTCACAAGTGACTTCCCCTCTAGTATTGGCGCTATGTCCCAAACATCAACCTTCATGATGTCATTTTCCATACTCCTCCACCATGGCATCCCACCATACCTGCAATTTTGTTGCTTTGTGGATGCCACAAAGTTTGGAATCTAGAATGTTGCTCATCAATACCTTCTGAAATCTCTTCCTCAAAGGTTTACTCCCTCTGAATGTGTTCTGAGGAGTTAAAAATGCTTGTAATCATCCCTCAATGTCTGAGTGAACCATCAATTATCCTAATAGAAGTGGAAGAGGCTTTTGTTTGTTGAAATTCTTTGGCAAGTGTAGTAGAATACAAGTTTATGCCATATATTTACTTCCTAATGATTTTCAAACAATATTTTATGCCACTGCTATCATAGAATATTATACTCAGAAAATCTCAATAGTAAATGCAATGGAAACAATAAATATCACAGAAAGACAACCATGTACAATAGAGACGATAATTTTAGCCTGGGAAACCCAACCTTGGGAGAAAACCCAACAATGTTTTCTTAAGGATAAATTGTATTTAAGCAAGGTTTACAAATAAAAATTTGTCTAGAAATTTGTGCCAAAAATACCAGTCAAACATGGCCAAACTTTAGCAAGTCAACATTGGTCAAAATGGCCAAAATAATCAAAAGTCAATGTTGGTAAAACAATCGACTCTGTGGTCAATTCATCCTATTCAACTTTGGCCTTGTGGTCAACCCTGCAATCAAACCTGCACGTGTGGCCCTACAATCAACGATTTGTGTATGGTAAAATTGCGGTCAAATTCGTGGTTGAAACCCTCGCATGTGCGATTAAACAATCCTACAGTAAACATTGTATGAATGAGACAAATTTGTGATCAACTCGTTCAAATTCTCTCACACGTACAACTGGTCACGCTACTACTCAACTCGACCAGTACTTTCCTTCCTTCTCATGCACATGTGGCCAAAACACAAGAGATAGAAGTGATAAAGACGATCTCCAACAAATTTCTCCTTTGTTGAATTTCTCTTCCACTTATAAAAGATCAATGGGATTGCTATGTTCATTGATTTGCCTCTCACATGTCTATCTATTTATGTATAGCTCTAATGTGAGTGGATACCCATATGTAATATTATTCGATTTTGGTCAATTTTGCTTTAAGTAGTTAGCTTATGAATAAACGTGAGTAAAGGGACCACGACTCACTCTAAAATAAGACGCACGTGGTAATTGAGGACCAAATTGGGCAGGCAGCAAAAGGGTATTACCATCGTATCATGGGTGGAGACGCACGCAGCAAAGGGATATTACCATGGTATCGTGGGTTGAGGCAGCCGTAGGATTCGAGAGCGGCCAACGCTATATAAAGAAGATAATTTCCTCATTCTGAGATCATGGAGAATTTATGCATTTGAATCTGGTCTTTGCGACTTGGAGGATGCTAGCTATTTAGCCTGTCTGCAGCGCTGTTTAGCGCATTGAGTGTCTCCATTCGGAGATCTCGCCCTCAGCCCCAGGGGACTTCGAGTGCCTGCTCGGGTGAGGTAGTCTCGTCAATGTCTTTAGAGGAAGATCGATCTGCGGTATTGGTGGAGGAGAAGCGCATCTATTGTCTGTGCGACATCTGTGGAGGAGCAGCACGTTTATTAACTGCGCAGTCCTGAGTGGAGGACACATTCCATATTAGGGAAATCTCCAGTGGGTATTCGTGGAGGGTCTTGGTCTATTGAGGATTTTTGACTCAGCGGGTGAGCATAATATTGAAGATCACAGATAGAGGCGGCGTGATCATTGGGAGGAAAGTACAGATCCGCAGGGAGGTATCGCTGGGCAACGACACAACCATTTTCCAGCAGCTGAAACGTAGTCATCCCATGCAGCATTCTGAGAATAGATATTAACTTACCTTGTGCAAGTTTAGATGCTATCGCTTGATCACCTATTGTACTCCTCTATATTTATCAGAGTAATAAAATGACTCAGCGTTCTCTTATTTCTTGAGTATCTGTGCATGCTATTGTATATCTGCAATATTTTATTTCTTTCCTTTGCATTTAGATTTCTATACCACTTGTTGTGTTTTTCCCCATACTCTTAGACATAGCCTGGAAAGGGCCATATAGGCTCCAGATTTTATCCTTTTTTCAGAGGTGAAATATCTGGTAAATGCCCTCCCAGTCCATCTCTGGTTAGAGTTTGCTGTGTTTTAGAGATATCCCTGAAAAGGGATATTACAGTGGTATCAGAGCATAGATCTGGCTCAGCCTGTGGAGCTAGTAGTCTATGTCATCAGAAGAAAAACCCTACATCTGCCACAGAGGTAGGAAGTACAGAGATATTGAGCGTAGGTTGAAGAACACCTACGGAGAAGGAGACTGTGTTCGGGTGGTGGACATAGAACAGGAGCCTGCGGTAGAAGCAGAGCAGAGAGAGCCAATGGCAGATGATAATGATGCAAAACAGTTTGGGGAAGCCCTCCTCAAATCAGTGCAAGATCTGGAAAGGCAGATAGAAGTGATGGGCCAGAGATTCACGGCTTTGGACGCTAGACAGTGTGAAATCCCAAAGGGTTTCCATGTTGATGAGGGGTCAGACACATCCCACCATTTGCAGGAGAAGGTTGTCGCTCCGCTCCAGGCATCACATGGCCCCATTCGTGCCACTATGCCCACTTTTCTGAGTGCAGATATGGGGACAGGAGCACAAGAAGAACCAAACCACATAAGTGATTATTTTGTTGAGTACCAGGCAGCTGGGCAAGAGTTCAGGGATGCCATTCTATTTAAAGACTTTGTTCAGATCAAGTGGGACAGTAGACCCCGCAACCATCACAAAGGGCACAGACATTATCATGATGGAGACACCCAGCGCACAGTGAGCCGATTCCATTTTCCTACGTTTAATGGTTCATCAAATAGTTCGGAAAAGTCTTGGGTGGAGAAACTGGATGTATATTTCCAGCTCAACCAGATGGCAGAAACAGAGGCCATCAAGGTGGCCACACTGCATTTGGAGGGTGAGGCTCAGGATTGGTGGTTTCATGGAAGGGTGACACTTGGGCACTCTGTCGTGACTACTTATGCCGAGTTCACTCGGAGACTGATAGAGAGGTTCGACAGAAAGGAACCGGAGGAGAACTTTGTTGAGCTGACAAGGCTCAAACAGACCGGGAGTCCTGAGAAGTATATTGTAGATTTCCTGAGGATTTCAGTGATGGTGCCAAATCTATCCGCAGCGCGGATGATCTATATGTTTGTTGAGGAGTTAGCAGAACCACTCTGGGGTCTAGTCAGATCCACTAGACTAGCCACACTCCAGGATGCCATTAGCAGGACTCGGGACTTGCAGGATGCCTTGCCTCGAACTAGGACATCTTACCCCCAGAAACAAGATTTCCAGCCAAAGGGGAAGTATGTGAGGATTCCGCCTCCAAAGGGGAATTAGGGTAGGGTACAACTCGATGATGATGCCCGGAGGGATTTGAAGAAGAAGAGGTTATGCTTTACCTGTCAGGAGCCGTGGGCACCAGGTCATAAATGTGCTTTTGGAAAAGCACATTTCATTGAAGTCTTCTCCGAGAGTAGCGGGGAAGAGGATAAATATGAGGATAGAAAGGTAGGAGACAGTCAGACAGAGCAAGATCACTTGCCACCTCCACCTCCAGGGGCAGGAGGTGCAGCTTTTGCACCCACAGGGGGGACCCTTGCAGCATTGCGAGGAGTACCCAAGTATCTGACGCTACGGGTCCGAGGGACAGTGAGGGGGCAGCGAGTTTCAGTTCTAGTAGATAGTGGGGCAACCCACAACTTCATCGATGCACAGATGGTTGAGAGGAAAGGTATACCAACAGAGAGCTTCGATGGATTTTCAGTGTTGGTCCTAGGAGATCAGACGATGCAGTGTACCAGGTGTGTTCCAGAGCTGGCTGTGACAATGGGTACCTACACAGTGACCGACCACTTTTTCATGGTTAACATACTGGATACCAATATGGTATTGGGTGTGCAGTGGTTGATTAATTTGGGAAAATTCACCACAGATTGGGAGGCCTTGGAAATGGAATGGGATGACAAGAAGATTGGGAAGCATGAGAAGATATGTGGGATGCACACTTACCCACCTCATACTGTTTCAGCTCACCGGATGGAGGCAAACTTCCGGAAGGGAGACATAGAATGGGCAGTTGAGTTACGGGCATCATTGGCAGAGGCTACCAGGCAGACAGTTCATCTGGATATACAGGCCATCCTCGATAGGTATGAGACGGTATTTGGAGAGATACCGTCGTGACATCCACCAGATCGGGGGTTTGAGCACACTATTGAGTTAGAACAGGGCATCCAGGTCATTATTACCACACCCTATAGGCACCCCAAGGCCTATCGGGATGAGATTGAGCGGGCCATCTAGGAGTTGTTGGCTCTTGGACATATTCGGCCTAGCAACAGTCCTTTTGCTTCTTCAGTGGTGTTGGTGAAGAAGAAGGATGGCACATTGAGAATTTGCATTGATTATAGGGCCCTAAATAAGAAGACCCTGAAGAACAGGTACCCCATACCACGGATTGACGAGCTAATGGATGAGCTGAGAGGAACCCAGTTCTTCTCAAAGATCGATTTGAGATACGGGTACCACCAGATTCACGTGAGGGAACAGGACATTCCCAAGACCGCTTTCAGGTGCCATTACGACCACTTTGAGTTTTTGGTTATGCCTTTTGGGATAACCAATGCCCCAGCTACTTTCCAGTCATGCATGAACCATGTCTTCCGCAGTCATCTGAGGAAGTTTGTGTTGGTATTTTTCGATGATATATTGATATATAGCAAGACTTTGGGAGGAGCATCTCCAGCACATAGAGGCAGTACTGCATATCTTGGAGGAGCAACAGTTCTATGCTAAGATCTCCAAGTGTGAGTTTGGGATGACGGAGATGTTGTATTTGGGACACATCATAGGAATGGATTGAGTGAGGGTTCACAAGGAGAAGATCAAGGCCATCAGAAACTGGCCAGACCCAAGAAACGTGACGGAACTTCGAGGATTTATTGGCATCTACACATATTATAAGAAGTTCGTCAAGATTTTCTCTCAGCTTGCAGTACCCCTTACAGATTTGACAAAGAAGGGGGCATTCAGTTGGTCGGATATAGCACAGCGGGCTTTTGACAAGCTCAAGGAGGTTATGAGCAGCTGTCCAGTGCTTGTGTTGCCAGATTTTACGCAGCCTTTTGTTTTGGAGTGTGATGGGTCAGGAGAGGGGATCGAAGCAGTCTTGATGCAGGGAAGCCACCCTATAGCCTTTGAGAGCAGAAAGATCCTTCCTCATGAGTGGTTGTATCCTATATACGACAAGGATATGTTTGCCATTATGCATGCATTGGCCAAGTTCCGGAATTACTTAGTGGGCAATAGGTTCCAGGTAAGGACTGATCAAAACAGCCTCAAGCTCTTTTTGGAGTAGAAACAACTACAGGAGAGGCAGCAGAAGTGGATCAACAAGATCCAGGCTTATGACTTTGACATTAAATATGTCAAAGGGAAGAGTAATGTGGTAGCTGATGCACTTTCATGTAGGCCAGCTACATTGTCTCTGATGAGCTTGGATACAGAATGGAAGGCTTGACTCTTGGTGGAGTACTCCAAGGATAGATTTTCCTGTGAGGTCCTGGATGGTCAGGTGACATATGACAGATATAGGGTGATAGATGAGATCATCTACTATAGAGATAGGATCTTCTTGACGGAGGGCTCCCAACTCAAGAAGAAGATACTTCAGGCATCACATGACTCACCATTGTCTGGACATCAAGGGTTTACCAAAACCTACCGGGCCATCAGAGAGAGGTTCTCATGGAAAGGCCTCAAGGAAGACATGCTCCAGCATATCAGGGAGTGCGAAGTTTGCCAGAGGAATAAGGGGGAGATGAACCATCCCGCAGGCTTGTTGCAGCCTCTTCCCATTCTGGAAGGGAAATGGGAGAGCATTTCGATGGATTTCATCACAGGGTTGCCCACGGTGTAGGGCAAGGACTGTATCTACGTCGTCATTGATCGGCTGACGAATTACGCACATTTTTTTTCCATATTCGCACACTATACAGCAACACAGGTGGTGGAGCTATTCTTCAAAGAGATTTTTAGGTTGCATGGTCTTCCCAAGGCCATCATCAGTGACAGGGACAGTCGCTTTATGGGCGGATTCTGACAGGAGATTTTTTGGCTGGTAGGGATGGAACTGACACCGAGCACCAGCTATCACCCACAGACAGATGGGCAGACGAAGATAGTTAAAAAGTGGCTGGAAGGCTACTTGCGTAACTATGTTAGTGGGCAGCAGAGAGCGTGGTTGAAGTCACTGCATTTGGGGGAGTACTGTTACAACAACACATATCACATGTCCATCGGTATGACACCGTTCTATGCTTTGTATGGGTAACATTCTTTATCTTTTGTTGATATGATGTTGGGTGCTAGCAAGGCTCCGAGAGCCAAATATTGGATCCAAGAGAGTCAAGACATTCTCTGCACTCTCAAGGATAACATGGCTACAACACAAAACCAGCAGAATCGGTATGCCGACAGGGGTTGGATGGTAAGACTGTTTGAGTTAGGAGACTTGGTCTACCTACTTTTACAGCCATACTGACAGTCATAACTGAAACAGAAGGGAGCTGAGAAGCTCAAGCCTCATTTTTATGGACCATACAGGGTGATATGCAGAGTGGGACAGGTTGCGTATGAGTTGGAGCTGCCCCAAGGTAGCAAGATTCATAACATTTTCCACGTGTCATGTTTAAAGAAGGCATTGGGGCAGCAGGTGACAGTGACAAAGGAGCTGCCACCTACAGATGATGAAGGGCATTTGGTATTACAGCCCGAGGAAATTATTGATACTAGGGAAAGGCAGCTGCGGAACAGAACAATCCGGGAGTTCTTGGTGAGGTGGAAGAATTTTCCGAATGAGGATGCAACTTGGGAGAATGAGAAAATCTTGCAGCATCCATCACTACAGTTGCTTGGGGACAAGCAACATTCTGTCGGGGGAGATTGTAATATTCCCAATTAGCAATGGTAATTAGAATATTCGATTTTGGTCAATTTTTCTTTAAGTAGTTAGCTTATGAATAAACGTGATTAAAGGGACCATGACTCACTCTAAAATAAGATGCACGTGGTAATTAAGGAGGGCCGAATTGGGCACGCAGAAAAAGGGTATTACCATGGTATCATGGGTGGAGACGCATGAAGAAAAGGGATATTACCGTGGTATCGTGGGTTGAGGCGGCTGTTGGATTCGAGAGTGGCAAACGCTATATAAAGAAGACAATTTCCTCATTTTGAGATCATGGAGAATTTATGCATTTGAATCTGGTCTTTGCAACTTGGAGCACGTTGGTTGTTTAGCTTGTCTGCAGCGCTGCTTAGCGCATTGAGTGTCTCCATTCGGAGATCTCGCCCTCAGCCCCAGGGGACTTCGAGTGCCTGCTCGGGTGAGGTAGTCCCGTCAGTGTCTTTAGAGGAAGATCGATCTGCGGTATTGGTGGAGGAGCAGCGCTTCTATTATCTGCGTGGCATCTGTGGAGGAGCAGCGCGTTTATTAACTACGCAGTCCTGAGTGGAGGACGCATTCCGTATTGGGGAAATCTCCAGTGGGTATTCGTGGAGGGTCTTGGTCTATTGATGATTTCTGAATCAGCAGGTGAGCATAATATTGAAGATCACAGATAGAGGCGATGTGATCATTAGGAGGAAAGCACAGATCCGTAGGGAGGTATCGCTGGGCAGCGACACAACTGTTTTCCAACAGCTGGAACGTAGCCATCGCATGCAGCATTCTGAGAATAGATCTTAACTTGCCTTGTGCAAGTTTAGATGATATCACTTGATCACCTATTGTACTCCTCTGTATTTATCAGAGTAATAAAATGGCTCAGCGTTCTCTTATTTCTTGAGTATCTGTGCATGCTATTGTATGTCTGCAATCTGTTATTTCTTCCCTTTTCATTTAGATTTCTATACCACTTCTTGTGTTTTTCCCCACACTCTTAGACAGAGCCTAGAAAGGGCCAAATAGCCTCCAGATTTCATCCTCTTTTCAGAGGTGAAATATCTAGTAAATGCCCTCCCAGTCCATCTCTGGTTAGAGTTTGATGTGTTTTAGAGATATCCCTGAAAAGGGATATTACACCATAGAGGTGGCTCTTCACCCCCTCACTTATGGAGCCTACATGACAACTCATCATTAGACTAAAATTGTTAACCCCACTAATGGGTAAAATCCCCATTAGATAAACATTTCAAATTCACTCTATAAAATAAATCACTCCACCCTGGGGCTGACAATTTGAGTATCATGAACCATTTACCCCTAACAAAATCAGCATGGTGATGAGTTCCATCATTAAACATATTTTGAGGGGTTAATGGTCACCTTTTTGCCTTATTAGTTCTATTTTTCTTGAATTTTTATTATTATTTGGTTTTATGATGCTAGTATAGGTGGTGATTAAGGCTAGCATACTCTGAGTGCCTAATATAAGGTTGAGTGCAGAAAATCATGAATTATTAGCATTTTCATAAGGATTTTATCATAAAGACTTGGAGGAGACAACAAGGAGACATTATAGAAGGATTTTCCACCCTCCTTAACTCTCAAAGGCAGCCAAAGGATCCCAAATATTCTCTCCAGCAGTTTGAATTCCAAAGACAGCCAAAGGATCCCCAAGGATTCTCTCTAGAAATTCGAATTCCATAGGCAGCCAAGAAACTCAAAGAGGAGTGCACCCAATCTTTGTTTATGTAATATCCCAAAGGGGAGAATGCAGTAATACTGAAACACAATATAAGAACTGTAGAAAAGTAAACAATAAATCTATATACACATCAGAATGCACAGAAATAGCTGAGCCATTTTATTATATTGGAGGTGAAAAGGGAAAGTACAACAGTGCTCAAAATATGAGACACTCAAGCCACAAGGATGGCCTAGAATGACCCTGCAATGATTCCCAAAGAGGGACTGCGTAACTGCTGAACTGATAGAAGGTAAACTGCGTTGTCCCTGTTGCAAATGTAGGGACTACAATTGCCTGAAAGATAAAAAGTTAGATCTAGGCAGAATGGGAGCTCTGATGATGCTGAATTTTTAGATCTAGGCTCAATTATGTATTCCCAAGATAACCCAGGAGGGATTTCTTAGATCTGTAAGTCTAAGAAAACCACCCTCTTAGGGCTTCACATATATGCTGTTGGGAATGAAGATCTGAAGCTAGATATGATGATATGATGGCTGCAATGATGCACAATCAGATCTATGCAATAAGGGCTAACGCTTTCACTAGATTCTTGGGCTAAAATCTCAAGATCTAGCTCCTCCAATCTCCTCCACTAAAAATAGTTGCTGGATGAACAACAGCTTCAGAAAATTGCACTGTCAGAGAGGGAGGCTCAATAGCCTGCTGCTAGATATGTCAAATCAGCTCCTGAATGATGGAAACAATAGATCCAATGTGAGGAGATGATCCATCACAGGATTTCCAGCTGAAATACTGGAAACTTCCTTCCTTCAATAGATCTACAACACTAGACTGCACAATCCTTGAAGGGACTGCTGCTGCATGGAGGTAAAACCCAATGGCCTGAATGCCAGATGTAGATCTACTACTCCTGAAAGGCTGGATGTGAAGAAAAAAGTGGTAGGATGATCCTCCACTGGTTTCCTAGATGAATGCTAGAAACAACCTCCTGAAGATGGCACCAATGCCTGATAAGGAATGAAGAACAATCCTCTTTCCAGAGCTACTCAAAGAAAAAGGTGGGATTCCCGCTCGGGAACTGCAAACTTTGCTAAACAGCCCAATTTTGCATAGAAATGTCCTAAGACAAATCTAGATCTAAACAAATCAAGAAATGAATAATCCAAATCATGATTTCCATTGTGCCTTCACCTTCATTATATGCATGAGCCTTCCATAGCCTAGGCCCACTCCAAAACTGCGCTGTACATGTGGACATAGTCTCCATGTTTGACTGCGTTGTAGCCTCATGTCCTCCATCATGTTCACATGGGGTGATCACCCTCTCTATCATATGTGCATTAAATGCACCACTTCCTCCACTATCTTATCATAAGTGCTTCATGATATTCTTTGAATGCATTATGATCTCAGTTGACCTTATCAAATATCCTCATGATTTTATATTTAAGATCCATGATCTTATTTGACAGTTTCATCCTCCATAATCTATTTCATAAATGAGACATGATCTCCATTAATGGAGTTGCTCCAATACTCCATGTTTTTAGATCTAGATCTAGAATATCCACATTGACACATTAAAAGTGGATTTTATTCATCTTTGAGGTTTGTGGGTCCCTCCACCCTTTTATTTACTTAATTTATTAAGAAAATCAAGGACTCTAATATTCCAAACATGATGTGAAAATTTGGGAATATTACAGTTTACTTGGATTCAAGTGGACTCAATCACCATTTTCTAGGGAGATTTTGGTAGATGCCTTGAAGAATAAATAGAGTAGAGATAGAGCTAGGAAGGGGTCGATTCTAGTCAGAAATTTGTTGCAAGCTATTGAGATTTTTATTATTTTACTCATTGATCAAACTTTCAGAAATGTATGAGGTTATTCTTTTATGAAATGAGAAAACTAATTTCATTTTACTGATTTAAGTTTCAGAGAGCTAGGCTCCTGGGTTAGGGCCCAATCCATGTGCCTTAGCCTCTCTACTGTATTTGTTCTCTTCTTTCTGTTATTCAATTAGTTATGCTTCTGATAGTTTCATTTTTGTTTAGTTTTACTTTCAATGTGCTGCTGTAGTTTTTCATTTGCTTATGAGAGTAATAGGATAGAGGAAAACCAAAAAGTTTTGGATCAAGGCCCCCTTCTCATCTCTGTCAATAGAGCTCAAGGAGGGCGAACCTTCCCACAGACCCAAAAATTGATTTCTATTCACTGCTTCTGAGATTATAGTAGATTTGCAATACTAGCTTCAGTCGTTCTGTTCATTGTTTTTATCATGCATTCTTTTATGTTTTCCCATGCATGAATCCACAGGTTTGTTTGCAGGAATCAGTATTAAATTTCCGGAGAAGTTCATCCTCATCTCCCCGCCTAATTTCCATCTCTATGTTACGCTTCCAAACATCTCTATTACACTCCATTTCCCTCCCCCTTTTCTCTTCATATCAGCTGCGACACCCTTTTTATTCATAGAAACCATTAAAGTTTTACATGTGCTCTTTTACCTTGGACTTTCCAGATTATCACATCTCGACCATCATAGAACCCCTTCTCTTTCCTTTGCCATTCTTCAAATCTCAACAATTTCCCCTTTTCACCTCACGTTTACCTTCTTAACACAAAACACTTGAAAAACCATCAAAAATCGATCTCCACCTTTCCTCCTCGAAATCCCCGCTACCATACTTCACTCATCGCATATCGCAGTTTTCATTTGGTTCCTTTTAAGACTTACCGCTCTTTTGCCGATTGCGATATTGCGATATCGCATATCACAGATCGCAACCTTCGCCCTTTTCTCAATCGCACTTCGCACGTCGCACCTTTTTCCTTTTTCCTTATGACTTACCGCAATTCTCGTATCGCACTTCGAACGTCGCACATTTTCCGTTTTCCTTTATGACTTATCACAATCCCTGCATCGCAATCGCACTTCACACCTTTTCCCTTTTTACTTAAGACTTACCGCTTCCAAAAGCCAATTGTGATATTGCGATATCACTCCACCGCCACGTCACCTGTCACAAATTACATTTCACAACCTTTTCCCTTTTCTTTTAAGACTTATCGTTCCTATCTGTCGATTGTGATATTGCAATTGCGCTTCGCCATCGGTCCCACCACCACATCACCCGTCGTAAATCA
This sequence comes from Pinus albicaulis, assembly GCA_034641835.2. Classification (NCBI taxonomy): domain Eukaryota; kingdom Viridiplantae; phylum Streptophyta; class Pinopsida; order Pinales; family Pinaceae; genus Pinus; species Pinus albicaulis. The sequence continues at coordinate 973,432,243 of CM076579.1, forward strand.
CATTTCACAACCTTTTACCTTTTATTTTAAGACTTATTGCTCCCGATGTCGATTAAGATATTCTTCGGGCTCTGGCACATTGTAAATTGCAAATCGCAATGTTTATCCTCGTCGCATTTCTCACTTCGCATTGTTTATTTTATTTCCTTTAACACTTACCGCTCCTTTCTACCGATTGCGATATGATCAAAGTGCTCTACCACCTATCCTACTGCCACATCATTTGGCTTATCGCATTTCACATTTTGCAGTTCTTTCCAATTTCATTTCGCACGTCGCACTTCGAACTTCACAACTTTTTCTCCATTGCATCTCCGCCATCGCACTTTTCAAATTATTCCGCTCCGAAGCATTTTTGCGCTATAATAAATTTTTAATAAGGTTTAAACCCCTCTTTCCACTTCTAAGACTTGTTTGATGTGTTAAGCCCTCCATTAGATTCTTTAGCCTTTTTTTTCCCTCCAAGCTACAAATCAACACTTTTTCAATTATAATTAATTCATGGATAACTTAGCTGCATGGATATAAGCATGGTAGATAGACCATAAGATAAGTAGAGTGCATTTAGCCATTTGGCCAAGTAAGTGTGGTTTTCCTTTCTGCCATTTTTTTTCAACAATTTAATTTAGTTTCTTTCTGTCATTTCCTTTCTGCACATTAAATTAGTTTCATTTCCATCATTTCCTTTTTGCAAATTAAGTAGTTTCCTTTCTGTCATTTCCTTCAAGCAATTTAATTTTTGGTTTTTATCGTAGTTTAAGAAATAACACCCTTTTGTAAATCACAAGAGGATGACATGAAAATAATGCATCTGATGTGTATATAGCACTATCACCTCCAATTTTATACGAAACTTGGGTTGATAAAGTAAAGTAGGGAAGCCCCTGGGAGTTGCAGTACTCTTGGTGCAATACCAGGTGTCACCACTTTTTGGCGATGTTGCTGGGGAGGTGTCTAGTAGATATTTTGATTTTGTTTTAGAATTTTTTTCTGCTTTCCTTTATTTTCATGTCATTTCAGAAATATTGAAAAAACACAAAAAAATTGACTTTCATGCCTCGTAGGAGTAGGAATACTCAAAGACAAATCTTACCTAAAACCCCCACATCACCTCCTATCCACCCTTAACTCTTCTTCAATGGCAGTGAGATTGAATCCCATATAGGAGAGCCTTTTGAATACTTTGAGGATCCTATTGGGGAAGAAGAAGAAGACCTTGTTTCAACTGAGGGACCTACTTCACCTATCTTAACCATGGCTGGGATCCAGAGAGCCTTTCCCATAAGAGAGGAAGATGGGGAAACTAAGATGAAAAACATTAGCCCCTCAACTCTGCCACACTTTCATAGACGTACCTCTGAGGACCCTGACACATTCATGTTTGAATTTTCTGTTGTTTTTAGGACTTATGATTACACCTCTGATGATCAGAAGTCGAAGCTCTTCCCATCCACCCTTAAGGATGCAACCTTGCGTTGGTTCATGGATCTGCTTGGGGATAGCATCACTACATGGGCATAGATGGAAGCGACCTTCAGTAGAAAAAATACTACTGTAGGTCTAAGGAAACTAAGGATGAAATATTTAGGATGACTGTAGGGTCAGATGAATCCTTAGAGGACTATGAAGAGGGGTTTCAATTGAACTGTAAGAGAGCCAACTGTACTTTTGATCCTAACTCACCTAAACTTGTAATTCTTCCAGGGATCAGAGAAGAGATGATAGAAACCATGAATATGCTATTGGGAGGAGATATCTACCAACAACCCTATTAAGCAATCAAAATTGTCTTCTGGAACCATTCTAGGGTGTTTAGGAAGAAGGGTAGAGCTAGCCAAAGTACATCTAATACCCCTCCCTCTTCAACCTTCATAAAACATGAGATTGGAAACATGCTAGAGGACTTAAAGAGTGACATGTTGCACACCTTTGCTTCGCAAATGGACACAATGCAGGTCAAAAGGAAGCAAGAGGAAGCAGAGAGATCCCTGGCCATATTTTGTCTTAGATGTACCAGGAAGCACCCAAGAAATGAATGTCCACTGAATGTTATAGAGGTTTTCTTAGTCTATGAGAAGAATCATGCCACAAAAAAGTGTCCCTCCTTACCTGGACTTAAAGTTGTATATCAAGGTGGGGAAGTAGTGGCATAGCAACTCTGTTTCATCAACCAGAGAAGGCCTCAAGGCCCTAGGCCATATCAACAAGGTATGCAAGGTGCACCCTACTCTTACTATCACAACAATCAGAGTGTACCCATGCAACCTTGGTACACCCCCACTCCTCAATCCTGGTCTACACCTCCTACATGGCCTTACAACCCTTCATATAATCCACAGACAGTAAACCAACCATTTTAGCAGTATGTTCCACAACAACCTCAGTGGAACAATCCATCCCAAGGGTGGAGGCCTCAACAAAACCAACCACCTGATCTAATGCCTCCACCCAAACCTTAACCTCAGATTACTCATGTCGCTCCACCTAGGCTACCTATACCTGCATAGCCCAATCCGAACCCAAACAATAGATAGGCACAATAGGCTCCCGGTGGAGAAACATCCTATCTAGCTTATGTTGTGGAGATACAGGAGGTTAATCTCAGGTCGGCAAGAGTACTCCCAGACAACCATCCTCCATCTCCACCTGTAGAGGTTGAGGAGGAAAAGGAAGAAGGTAACATTCTGATCCAACAACCTCCTTTTCCTGACTGCTTGATCCACCCTAGTCAACACACCCTAGAGGAGACTGAACTCCTGGGAGAATTGGAAAATTTGTGTGTAACGATACCACTTCTCCAGGCCATTAAGGATGTCCATATATAAAATAGGCTCATCAAATAAAAGTGCTTCAAGAAACCTGGGAGAAGGAAGAGAGACACCCCCACCATCAATGTGGTAGGAAAACTGTTTGACCTAATGCTAGGAAGGGTGATGTTTCCAAAGTACCTAGACCTTGGTATTCCAGTTGTTGATGTGCATATAAATGGTGTCATAGTCCCCAACGCTCCAATTGATCTAGGGGCTTCCATAAATGTCATGACCAAGGAAACTATGTTGAAACTTAATCTCCAAGGGACTTTGAGGAAAACCACAATAGTTCTGAAACTTGCAGATTGGTCCATAGTAACTCTGGAAGAAATTGTTGAGGATGTTTTGGTTATCATTGACTCTTGGGAGTATCCTACAGATTTCCTAGTCCTGCAACCAAAAACAAAGTTTAATGGTTATCCTCCCATCTTAAGGAGACCTTGGTTAGCCACCACAGATGCTTATATTAGTTGTCAGGCCGGAAACATGACTATCAAAATTGGGCCTTTGTCTAAAAAACTAGTGTTATATCCTCTAGCCTGGCCTTCCATTGATCATGATCTCCCTATATGGTTGGAGGATGAAGAAGATGAGTTATATAACACTACCCCTATGTGTACCGTAGATGCTATTCTTAAAGGGGGACAGCTTGATGAAGATGAACTCATCGACCAAGCCATTCATAACCAGTCCTCCACTGAAATTCCTCTCGAAACCTTAGTCAAAGAGTCTGAAGGCCAACCTTGAGTGGAAGTGCACTCAGTTGAGTCAACCTTTGAATCCACCAAGGCTATTGAGTTTGAACCATGTAGATCTCTGAAAATAAACCCAAACCTCTCGAATGAAGAAGAGAAGCAGCTATGCCAACTTTTGAAAGAGAATTTAGATGCATTTGCTTGGGATTAAAAAGACATGAAAGGGGTGCATCCTTCAGTGTGAAAACATAATATTTACATAAAAGAAGGATGAAAGCCTGTGAGACAACCCCAAAGAAGGATGAACCCGGCTCTGAAGGACATAGTCAAAGAAGAGCTACAAAAACTATTGGATGCAGGGTTCATATATCCTATATCCGACAATGAGTGGGTATCTCCTCTTGTCCTAGTCCCAAAGAAGAATGGGAAGTGGCGAATTTGTGTTGATTATCGAGAACTTAACAAAGCCACCAAGAAAGACCATTTCCCTTTTCCCTTTATAGACCAAGTTTTGGATGGCCTTGCGGGGAAGAAGTTCTTTTCCTTCTTAGATGCATTCAGTGGGTACAATCAGATTCAAATCAGCCCTGAAGACCAGGATAAGACTACTTTAACCTGCCCTTGGGGTACCTTCGCTTATAGAGTCTTACCCTTTGGGTTGTGCAATGCCCCAACTACCTTCCAAAGCGTTGTCCTAAGCATCTTTTCTAAGTTATTCCATGAATCTATCAAAATCTACATGGATGATTTCACACCATATGGGGATGACTTCGAGGAACCTCTCTCTAATTTGGGTAAAGTAATAAGAAGTTGTGTTTAGATGCATCTCTCCTTGAGCCTAGAAAAGTGTGAGTTCCTGAAGGAAGCAGGGATTGTATTACGACACTCCACATCCCCAGCAGGAATGCAAGTGGTCCCGAAAAAAATCACTATCATCAAAAGGGTACCTTCTCCTCAAAAGAGGAAATATGTTAGGAGTTTCTTAAGCTTAGTTGGTTACTATAGAAGATTCATCAAAGATTTCAGTAAGATGGATTCGCCATTATTTAGGTTACTAGCCAAAGATTCTGAGTTTATTTGGTCTTGTCCTTGTTGTGTATGTGTGTTTGGCGCACGAGTGTACCAAATCGCACCTACTTAAGAGGAGTGGATTTTTCCTCTTATTGGTCATAGGTAGAAAATCAAGGGATTAAATCAAGTTAGTGAACATGCTAAGACATAAACATACTAAATAGTGAAATATCATGCATATTGAAACATATAAATAAACTAAAACACATAATACAAAAGCTCTAAATAGAGTCAAACAACTTCAATAATCCAAACAGTGGCGCTTACATCCCCCCTTATTGAGTGTTGGTAGGAATAAAGGGTGAAACGTTTACCCACTTGCCAAGGGGCCCTTAGAAATAGGGAGTTCTAAGACCCGCTGCAAGGATGTATTTACTTCCGAGCTACCTTGGTGCAAAGTCCCTCTCTCTACTTCGAAGGATTAGAGTTGTTGGATGGCCAACATTTGAATCCCCTGTATCTCTACTCTGGATCACACATTGTTAGATTGCTTGGGGCAATTCTGACCAGCATAACAATGTGTTCTCCCATTATTCATCTCTTGGTGGCCTTTTATAGGAGAATTAAAATTCTCCTCCCCTCTCTTGGTACATTGATGGATGGTGACCCAATAGAGGAGGGTGATTCCATTCTGTGCCAAAAAATTCCATTGTGTGCTCCCTTGAGGTCCTAAGGAGGCTTGGGCAGATGTCCTTAGGCGGCCTCAAGTGTGGGATCAATTTCCTGGAGTGTGCCTTGTGGTCTCAGAAAGCGACTTCCGCCACTCTCAGGTCTGCGCAGATTTTTTAGGGAAAGACACACAAAGGTGCGCTTATCGAAGAAAAGTGAGTGAAAAGCCACATTTTTCTAGTTTCTTCAGTGGGAAATTTGATTTTCCTCTTAGACCTTATAGATTTTTAAAATTATTCAAATCCTCTAATGTGCCTCAGCCCTGTAAATCCTTCTGCCTGAAATTTAAAAATGGCATCTTTGCTTGTCTGATTTTCCAGTGATAATAGTTGCCCCCTAATGTGTGAGGTCTAGGAAGAAATTTATAGCCGAAATACATTATATTTTCTTTTTTGTGTACTGTGCAGAGAGAGAGAGAGATACCTGCGTGTAGCATAGAGTTGGAGACACCTTACACTGGGTCGAAGAGCGACCATGTCCTGTGGGAACCCTGCAAGAAATGGCATAATACAATAAATACAATTTTTCTACGAGGTGGCCATGTCCCATGATAATGATGATTTGGCTAGCTAAACAAATCTATTTGACATATATAAATTATTTCTATGTCACTAGTATGGTAGTGATCTATTGGTTGATGACGACGACTGTTGACGACCTTAGGGGAATTTTTTCTTTGACAATAGGTGGAATGTGGTACCCATATGCATAAAATTGGTATGGCATATAAATGTGCATTATATGCATAGGCGTATGGCCGAGACATTCCCGTATAAGCATTTCTGAAAGAGACTCTTATAAAGGCATGACTCTTTGATGAATTTGATCAAAGTGCAATGGTTGTAAGGTATGATACCATCTTGACATGAAATCTTGAGTTGTAGTCGAATGTCAGGAGGATCGATGACATATGTGGACAATGATATATCCCATAGTGCCATCCGAGGATTTCCCTTTTGTGGAGAGGGGTGATCCTACCACTTCTCTTTTGGAAAATAGGTGCTGATGTCGACAAAAGGGAAACCTCAACTGAACGAGAGAGTCACTAATACAAGGGTTCAGGATCCTGGATGTGATAGGTTTAACATAGGCATGATGGTGAGCGGTGACTGAAAACTAATGATGGGGATTCAATGGCCTAAGGTTGGAGTACAAAAAGCAACTTGGCGACAGTCATAACTATTTCTGATGTGGAAATCCCTGGAGCCAGTAGGACATCTAGGGTGGGTATATATTGTTATGAATGTCATGGTGGCTTATGCGTGAGGGTGTGATACTCCGACCAAGAGTGACCAGGGACTACTACCATGGGAGAAAAAATGGATGGGTGAATGGGGGACATAGTGCACCATTTGCAGTCTTTGTACACTTACTAAAAGAATGAAATAATGGGGTTTGGTTTGTACAAAACACAGAGACGGGTTCCCCAAAACATGAAAGTGTTCGCTCACTGATGATGTGAGGAAGGTGTTTTTTGCTGAGGGTGGGGGCCCCATTGGTTGGTCTCATGTGTGGGGTTGATGAAGCGGATGGAAAATGTCGTAGATGGGCTATGGTGATGGAGGGATGGTAGGCCAAATGCAAGGCATGGTAGTGCGCTTTCGATCTACTTGCAAAACTTGGTAGTTTGGGAAAGGGGTTTTAATTTTATATGGTAAAACTTGACCTAATGCATGTTGAGTGAAATGGGCATGAGGTGCTTCCCGGACTAAAGTGGTGTGGCCATGGCGTAATGAATTTTGCGATATATGGTCTACTTTGGGTGATGGGTGCCATGGTGGGTAGGCTCTACCGACTAACGAGGATGTTTATCATGTGCAAGGTGGGGTGATGATAAACATGGTCGGGTGCTTGGAACCTATGGTTAATTTCTTATGGAGAAATGATGTCATGATATGCAGAGTTTTTCTAGAACTCTATCATGCTAAGGGTAGAATGATACCTACTCTGGAACTTTCGATGGATGGAGTAATGGATGGTTTGAAAAATACGTGAAAAAAAAAATACCCCAAGTGAAAGCATCTTCTTTATTCAAATATTAGTGAAAGACATGTGCTAAAAAAGAAGATGATAGAGGGCATACCCGTCGGCACTGAAAATTTGTTTTTTCATGGGTGCAAATGTGTGGCACCACCCTTGGGCATTATGGAGTGTTGATCGCAGTGTTGCTTTCGGTCCTATAATTGGGCCTTCTGAGCTCTTGTTATGGTCCTCCTAATTTACCGAAAAGGGTGACATATAGACAAATATGGCTCAATTCGGTTCATTTGTGTCAGTTGAGCATTTAAGGTTTTGAGAGGTCAGAGGCTTCTGCGGAGCTATTCTTGTTGTTGCGATCAGCCTGAGTACCCATGACTAGTGATTATTTAGCCAGGTAAGCCCCATGGCGTCCTACATTTTAATTTTTTCAGTGTGTCAGTGCCAGGGTCCATATAGGACTAGTTTGTATGGATCCTAGGCCAGCTTTTGCCTTGATCGTGCGGGTGATCAAGGCACAGGTGCGCGAATTTCACGCAAAACTAAGGTTTTGCGCGCACTTATCATGCCTATACTAGCTTTGGGCATAGCTTTGTTGCATCTGTGAGAGAAATAGATGCACTTTCCACATGCGTGTCTATGGAATAGGTGCGCGGAGGGCCGAAGCTATTTTTTGCAAAATTTTGGGAAATTTTGTCTTTTTTTTTTTCAGTTTGACTGATGTGTGCCTACTTGATGACAGGATGTTGTGGAGGGAGAGGGATTGACTTGATCTTCGGGCCACTTTCACTGCTGATGGTCACGCGCGCCAATAGTTGGCGCGTTGGGGTCTTCTCAAGTTTATGGAGAATGACCTTCTATGATCACAAGATCGTCTTCTACATTACTTGATCTGATGCTGGAACAATAGACGCAAGGTGATGGTGTTGCAGTGGTGCAACCTTGTTATTCGTCCCGAGAAGGATATCTATTTTATGACCGGGTTACTGCCTCAGGGAGAGGCTCTTTCTTATCCACTTAATCCTAGGAGAGTGGATCTTGAGTGGTTTTTAGCAGGCCATTGTGGCGGGGCGCCCCTTATGGAGGGGTGCATAGTGATTGCTACTGCGACTAAATTAACCGAGCGGTGTGCTCTGGCTTCTATTTTACCACTGGCAGGGTTGTTTGCACCTCATCAGGCATCGGGGCCACAGATAGGTGTTTTGCGCCAGCTGAGGGTCAGACACTTATTTTATTGTTCCCGTTTTTTCTATGATGGGATGCTGGCTTAGCTTTCCAAGGTCTGAGATGGATCAAATCTATTCACCTATGCTAGCATTCTATGCAGAATTATGTATGAGAGGGTGGTGTTGTTGAGACCTACGGTGGCTGTGCCAGTTGGGGGGCCACGGGAGCCTTGTATGAGGAGGTGGGCCCCTGTGATGCTTCGTAGAGGGGGAGGGAGGGTGGGGTGTTATTGGAACGCCACCACAGAGGCTTGTTTTTGGGCCAATCCTCAGATGTTTCTGCCGTTCAATTATGCAGGGATGGACTTCTAGGGAGACCCAAACATGGTTCTACCTGGTGGATATGCTTGGGGGCCAGCAGGTATGTTTTTGTGTTTTCTGCATTTACTTGAGTATTTATTCTTTGTATGTGTATTATGATGACACTGACATAGTTTTTTTACTCTTGCAGATGTTGGTGAGGTTGAATGTCCTGTGGCTCGGTTGGTGGGACACCATCCGATTCGGTGACGTCAAGGTGCTCCTCACGGGGGACAGGGAGGAGCTCCAATGCAGCCTTTGGGTGGAGCACCTGGCAGGGGGACTAGTCCCTCGGGGGAGGGTAGCAACTCGGTTGCTGTTGAGCGAGATCGTGCCGATGCAGTAGATGCTCACGTAGCTGAGTTGACAGAACATGTGGCTACTCTAGAGGTTAGAGCTCGGGTGCTAGATGATGCATGGGGTCAAGTGGACCGTTTGACCCAGGGGATGCCTACCCTAGGTTTCGTGGATGACCTCGAGGATGCATGGCTGGAGACATTGATGGCCCAGGAGAGGGGCTATCGACCGATTTTACGTTGGGTGGCGATCTTCATTTTGACGGCGGCTCCAGTGTTGGTACTGGGAGAGGCTGTGGGTCCAGGTGCCCCACTTGGGGGAGCACCGCCCTAGAGTTTTATTGTACATGGGGAAAGCACCCATTATGAGGATGCTTCCCCTGTTTTTCTTGACTTGTATATTTTTATCTTTTGGGCTGACTTATGGGTCAAAGACACTATTTTTTGTACTCAAACATATATCTTTTTTGGTATATATGAGAGGTATTTTTTGTGGCTCTACATGGTGTGCCCCCTGTTTTGTTTATGAATTATGCTATGCTAATGGATATCTATGTTTTCTATGTTTTTTTTTTTTATGTATGATGGTTTATCCAAGATGCATTCTAGTTTCGAATATTGTTAGCTATGCGATCAGCTATTTGGTTTTGACTTCTTGGTACATGTGTGAATGTAATGTGGTAAAACTGTCAACTTAATATTTTTTCACGCAAGTATTTTCTAAACACATGTGAATCCCGTATCTCGAATGCTTGGTTTAACGGTGACACTACTAACTGGGAATCAAGGTAGATATGTATATGGCGTATGCCCTGATTGATGGCGTCGCACATAAGTCCGATGTCAACGTCATATTCTTCCTGATTGTTTGTCATTGAACCGATGCATACATCATTAGTGCAAACTGGTGATCAGTCAGGATGGTAGATGACCTAGGTGGCTGCTGCTAAACTTTGAGACCATTGTGATGCTCCATCAGAAAATCCAATGTAATGGTTGGGTTGATATCCATTATGACACTAGAGTGCATTTTGTGACAAGTCTTTTAAATTTTTTTGGGTCTGTGTACGTTGATTCTAGGGGTGGGCCTTCTTGGCCCTTATGGGTAAAATTTCTTGAGGTAAAGGTCGTTGACGGGGTTGCTAAGGCATGTTCCGTTTGGCTCAGTCAAGATGTATGCCCCCTTGAGGAGGCAATGTTTTATGATGTAGGGTCCTTTCCACAAAGTTTCGAACTATCCTGGCGCTAGGGCTTCTTTTGCAACATCATAGCGGAGGACTAACTCTCCCTCGGTGATGAACGAGAGTTGATGTGGCGGTCGAACGATGCGCTTACCCGTTTCTTGTGAGCCTTGTTTTATTTCAGCGACTATCGTCGGCTTTTGTCGACGAACTCTAGTTGTACTAAATGTTGTTCGAGAGGTTGGGAATCATCGAAGAGTTCTATGGTGGCATGTAAATTCAGGATCTCGCATTCTATGGGAATCATGGCTTCGACTCTGTATACCAAGTGTAAGGGGGTAGAAACAATGGATGTTTTCATGACCATGTGGTATGCCCACAGGGCAGAGAAAAGCATATGGTGCCAGTTGGTTTTATGGTTATTCACCTTGTCTTGTAACATAGTTTTGAGAAATTTATTCATAGCTTCTACCTTTCCATTGGATTGGGGGTAGTATGGTGATGTGAATTCATGGGTGAATCTGAGGTGGTGAGATAGCTCTTGGAAAAAATCATTTTCGAAGTGTTTCCCATGGTCAGAAAATAACTCCTTGGGAACGCCAAACTAAGAAATGACATGGTTAAATAGAAATTGTGTAGCGGTTTCTGCAATGTTGTCGTATGTGGGCATAACTTTTGCTCACTTTGTGAAATAATCGATAGCCATGATGATGTATTTGTGATTGCCCGATGATGCTGGGTTGCAAGTCATGAAGTCGATCCCCCATTTGCAAAAGGGGTCGGCGACGATGACATGGTGCAGGGGAGTGGGAGGGGTTCGTGCCTTATGAGCGAAGCACTGACATCGCTTGCACCTCTTGACTGTTGTGATACATTCGCGAAACAAGGTGGCCCAAAAACATCCTTCTTGTAGGAATTTTTGGGTGGTGGCCATCCCAGAGAGGTGGCCGCTGCAAGCTCCATCGTGGCAGTCATTAAGGGCTTGTTCCACTTGGTCATGATTAAGGAATCGATGTAAAATGGTGTCGATGCCCCGTCGGTATAAGACATCTCCCATAAGGAGGTATTGGGGGGCCTGGTGGCGAATGCACTGACGGTCATCTCGAGTGAGGTGGGGTCTAAACTTTAGGGTTCGTAAGAAGAGGAGTATATCCCCGTACCAAGGGTCATCGATTGCTACAAGGAAGAGATGTTCATCTGGTAGCGAATCGTTTACTGGTGACCCTTTGGTATGACTTGGGAGATTTGTAATGAACTCTGTTAATATTAGCGCCTTTTTGCTCTTGGGGGAGCAGAAATAAGTCGTATTTTTGGAGAATGACTATCCAGCGGGCATATTTCTGGTTCATTAAGCGGCGCGTGAGCATATATTTGATGGGGTTAATATCTGCGATGACCATAGTGGTATTTAAGATGATGTAGTGGCAACGCTTTTGGACTACATGAATCAATGCTAAGGCAGTCTTTTCTTCGGGTTCATATCTTAATGCTGGGCCTGATAAGGTTTTGCTGACGTAGTAGATTACGCGCTCCTTCCCATCTGGGCCTTCCTGGATCAACAGTCTGGAAAAAGCAGTCTCAGATGATGATAGATACATGTTGTAGTCTTTGCCATAGTCTGGGGGACTGATGAGCAGTGTTGAAGACAATGTGTCTTTCAGGATGTCCTGGCGAAGGAGGCACAGGAACCCTTGAGCACAAGTGGTGTAATTTGGGATGAAACTTCTCAAAAAATTGGCCTTCCCATGCAAGATTTGTAGTTTCCTGAGGGTTCGAGGTGGTGGTACCTCTTTAATGGCTTGGACCTTGAGGGGGTCCACTCAAATTCCTTGCTAGGACACTAAGAAACCTAGAATTCTTCCAGTTGTGATGCAAAATATGCACTTGAGAGGGTTCAAGTGTAGGTTTTATTTTCGGCATCGTTGGAATACCAGTCGCAAATCCTCGAGATGGTCTAAGAGCTTCTTGGATTGGATGGTTAGGTCGTCCAAGTAGGCGAGGATAAGGTGTGCCAAGTCATGAAATATGTAATTCATGGCTCTCTGGAAAGTGGCTCTTGCATTTTTCAGGAAAAATGGAATTACCTAGTGATCCAGGTGGATATTGGTGGCCACCTACCTATTCCACTTGGGGCCCCACCATTGTCTCTTTCAGTTTTTCAGTTTCGGCACAACTTACTATTTTTATCAGTTTTTCGTGTCCTCAACTTTCGGAGCCGTTTTGAGGCCCTAAACGATGTTTTTTTGGAAAACCAGGAGCAACATGGGTCCACGGATTGGTTTTTCTCACATTAAAAGTTCTATTCCTTGGATAGATATTTCTAACGAGGTATGGTGCATGTCAAACGGAGATCGTATGCCAAAGTTATGTCCCTGTGGAGTTAAAACACCAATTTATCCAAACGGGGCCCATAGTTTTGGCGCTTAATCTCATAGGGTTAGGGTTTTGGATGTCTAGGGTTTTCCATTGTTTCTAAATAATAAATAGGCCCTTGAGGCTCATTTTAAAACAGTTAAGAGGCCTATAGCCACCACATATCTTCTTAGAGATAAGCTACCAATGCCCTAGCTAGTTTATTTCCATTCTGTCTGTAAGCAAATTTTAGTTCTTTGATATTAATGAAATTAACTGTTATTTCTGCTGCATCTTTGTATTTATGGTTATATGTGTATTCTGTTGCATTCCTACATAAATCTGGATCAGTGGAATCAGAGCGGTTTTCTTTTTCTCGATCCTTCGTTGTAGTCCCCAACAAGGTCGGGGTATAAGGAGTTAGTGCTTGATCTGGTTGAACCTTTGCAAGATCAGCCTTGAAAACCCCGACGGTCGCCCATGGGGGACAAAAGAAAGATGAGGGAGTAGGAGATCCTATCAAAATATTTCTCGAGGAGGCCCTCGAAAAAAAAAGAAACGCGATGATGGATAACTTTTCCCAGATCCTTCAACGACTGACCACCGGCGGCGCATCTGCATCCGATAGCCGCTCTGGAGGTGCGACTCCTTTTAAGGTACAAGTAAACTTTGAAATTCTCATATTTGAGTGTCAAATAGATGCAGATGTCATAGATAGATGGTTGAATCTATTAGAATTATATTTCTTGGTTCATGAATTTTCCGACCGGGAGAATATTATTTTTTCACTCCTCTAAGCTACCCCCCATGTCAAGGATTGGTGGGAAACCTACTGTGACAAAAAGGATGAGACAAAACCCTCTTTGTTCTCAACCACACCCACTTGGAATTCTTTTTTAGACACCATCACGAAACAATACTATCCCGTGGGGAGCTATGAGGACAAGTACATATGATGGACCACGCTGTGGAAACAAAGGCATCAAGATGTGCATGATCTGACAAATTTGTTGCATACCCTGCGCATAAAGTTGGGTATCAAAGATTCAGAGAAAAATTTGGTGCTAAAGTATCACAGTTTTCTGCATTGATATATTTAGGGGGAAATGGAGTTCCTCGACATCTCCTTGCTTGGTACGACATACTAGTATGCTACCAAGATTGAGCAGAAATTCAAATAGAAGAAGCAAGACTTTGGGTCTGCGAATCAAAATAAAGGGAAAGGTGCCCCTAAACCGCAGAACAAAGGATAAAGGAAAGGCATGGATGCCCAAGACAACCTACCAAATCCAAACAAAGAACAGCACTACGAAGCCAAAGAAGGACACAAGAAAGTGGTGTGAGTTCCATAAGAGCTCCACTAACAACTCAAGTGAGTGTCCGGCCAAGTACTCGCTGGTGGCCGAGATGAGGGCTTCTAAATCAGATGCATGCTTCGACTCTGAATCAGAACTTGAAAAGGGGAATGAAAAAGGGAAACAGATTATTGATGTGGATCCCAACACCACTGTTGCCACTGCAAAGATCCAGAAGGAGGAACCAAAAGATCCTGAGGAGGAGGAGTGTCTCTTCCACTCCCAGATGTGGGTAAAGGATTCCCCACTACAGTTCATTTTCCATAATGGGAGCCAAAAGAACCTCATTTCAACAGACTCCATGAAGCGCTTGGGCTTTCCAACCACAATACACCCACAACCATACACCATCGGGTGGCTTCACTAAGGACGAGATCTTTGTTGAGCCTCAAATTTGTGCTTTCCTTCACCTCATTTTACCTCATTTTCCCTTGTCCATTTCTATTTTAAACCCAATTGATCAATAAAAATAGTTAAAATTACTTCTAGAATGATTTACATGACTGACTTGTTGAATTTTGTGATTGTTGCCATTGTTAAGCATTTTGACCGGAACTAGCTGCAGAATGCAGGCATTCCGTAGCTAACCGGCGATTCTGCAGCTACCTTTATGTTTGAGTATGTTCCAGGTGGCCTCTTGAGGAAAACCGCATATGGGCATGATCCACGTTGTGCCTACATGGTGTGTTGCTCATCATGGAAGAGGAAATGAATTCTGGGTACGGTTATGCACGTGGGAACACATTTGTGAAGGAAGACTCCTACTAGGACTGTCTCAGTCTAGGTGTCTTTTCTCCTTCACGCAGCCACCTCAAATACTCCTAAGATGATTTGGATAAGGAAAGACATCATTCCTAAATTATTGTAATTATTGTTACTTGCATTTACTTTATAAACTCTTGAGTAGGCCGAGAGCTTAGTTAGAGATTTTGTATTAGATTTGCTGCTAGATTTTGTGTAAACTCTGTGTTACGTCTTTGAAGACACAGAGCATTATGTTCAAACTATTGCATCGTTAATGGAGCAGACAAAATTATCCTGAAGGCGTGATTTAATTTGGAGTTGAATGCCGTCAAGTGGTAGAGGGCCCCTGCCCCTTGCACGGATTTCTTTTGCATAAACTAGATAAGTTTTTCCTAGTTGTCTTTACGTTCTGCATTTGAATTGGTAGTTGTTTTGTTTTATCTACTGTAGTCGTACTCATTCTAGTTCTTCCATAAGAAGACACTCTTCCAACAGACTAAAATGACGAATTTTTAATGACTATGGTATTGTAGGATAGGAGTTAAATTTGTATTTGTTTTTAACTAGCTACTGTAGTCATATTCGTTCCAGCTCTTCCACAAGAAGACACTCTTCCAATAAACTAAAATGATGAATGTTTAATGACTATGGTACTGTAGGATAGGAGTTGAATTTGTATTTGTTTTTAACTAGATACTGTAGTTATATTCATTCCATTTCTTCCACAAGAAGACATTCTTCCAACATATTATAATGATGAATGATGAATAGCTATAGTACTGTAGGAATTAGTTGTAGTTTTTGCTCTTCACTATCACAGTTGCACTTGTTCTAATCACTCTTCCACAAGAAGAAATTCTTCCAAGACATCCTTAAGAAGTTCAAGATATGACCGTGATGTGATAATTTAGTTTTTCATTTGCTTTCAATTCATTTGCTTTCAATTGCATACAATTACACAGTCAGAACTGTTCTACCTCTTCCACAAGAAGGAACTCTTCCAAAATATCACTAATGATGAACAAACAGATTGTGTAACTTCATAGAATAATGCATGTTAGTTAGAACGCTCCGGAGTTTCATTTTGCATTTAATTCATGTTCAGCTACTTTGTTTCAAGTTTGATGATGACTTATAGTTCAACATTGTGCTAGTTTAGTAGCATCTTAGGTTCATTTTTAGATCAACTTATTGCACTTGCATCTCATAGTCACACTGTCATCCTTTGCACAATAGATTACTTTAGTTGTTAGGATTCACAAGACAGCCTTCATTATTTACAAATATCTTTTTGTTCTGAAAACCACCAGTGATCCATAACCATAGGAACATAAGATAACATCATTACAAGGTCTGAAATATCTCTGCAAATTCCTCATCATAAACAGGGCTCTTCCTCAAAAGAACTACCTTGAAAAGAAACCAATAACTCTTTGAGTATAGGCTTTGTGACATTCAATTGAAATTGCAGAATAGAACTAGGAATTGGTCATGGAATAGATGAGCTTAGAATAGAATTTTGCATCATGATTAGTGTCTAACTGTCTAGTTAGAAAACTTGCATATTTAGTGATTATTTCTCAAGTCTAGTTTGTGTCATTTGTCTAAGAAGTCATCATCAAGCTCTTGTTTCTATTCAGTCATAGTTCAGATGTTGCTTCAGTGTTTTTGATTACATTTGCCATTCCATACATTAGGCTCAACTGTGTTTTTGACCACCAATTTCTTTTCATTAGTTTTCTAGGCATTTTCATTGTAAACATAAAACTTCAAAAGACCAAAAACATCATAAATCAAAATAAAAGACCAAAACATCACAAAACACTACACACAACGCACTAGGAAACAAGCACCTAGGTACATATGGTACATTTCACTTCATCAGTTTACAAATCCTGGTTGACAATTAAATGAACTCAGTTTAGGAGACTAGATTGAGACCCAACATTTTGGCGTCGTTGCCGGGGAAGTGAAAACTAGGTAACCTTTGTTTCTTAGCATCCAAAAACAATTTTATGCGTAGGGAGAGAGATTCAAGGGGAAGATTTATAAGCAGCAGAGGCAGAAGTTTGATATCTAGAACACCACTTGTTTCATCTAGATCTAGAGCTAGTACACCTTCAACTCAAACCCATCTTCCATCCTTTACTGATCCTGGACTTCTAGAAGATCTAAGGTCACCTATTCCATTAGAGAAACCTTCCACTTCATCCACTAAACCTGCCATAGAAGAGGATCCAAAAACTTTTGTTGAGGATACAAACTTTTCTACTTCCACAGGAGAGTCAACCATGGCAGAAGAAGGAGGAGGAGTTGTTAATGGAGAACACACATTATTTGGAGGAGGTAGAGGTAGAGGTAGAGGAGAAGGAGGAAGAGGAGGTAGAGGTGCAGATGGAGGAAGAGGTAGAATAGGAAGCTCTTTGGGGTTCCCTATACTTGATGGAGAAACCAATACAACCATGAAAAACATTTCACCTTCTGTCCTTCCGAACTTCTATGGACTTAAAACTGAGGATCCTGAAACTTTCTTAGTCGAATTTGAAGTACTGTGTAGGACTTATGACTACCTTCAAGATGCCCAAAAATTGAAATTATTTCCTTCAACTCTGAAAGGAGCAGCATTGAAGTGGTTTATGAGCTTAAACAGTAGTTCCATTAGGACATGGGAAGACATGAAACAAGCATTTCTAGAGAGATACTTGGATTATTGTATGCCGGTTAATCATAAGGAAGAAGTGTTGAAGATGTTACAAAAAGAAGATGAAAACTTAGAAGATTTGTTGGAAAGATTTAAATACAACATAAAAAGGGCACAAATGGAAAACCTAGATCAAGACACTTTAAAAGCTCTTTTGTTGAAAACCATTAGGGATGAATGGTTGGATATCCTTAACATGATGGGAAAGGGGGATATATCACAACTCACATTACCTGAAATATCTGAGTTATGTATCAACCTTTCCAGAGGGAAATCCAAAACTGTCAAAGGTCCAAGAGATCCTGCTCTTGCAAGAGCAAGTAAATCTGCTTCTGGGACAGTAAGTAGATCAGAAATAGGACACATGCTTGATGATTTTAAATCTGACATCTTAGGGAGTCTTAGTGAACAAGTAGACACCCTCAAGATACAAAACAAGCAAAAGGCTGAATCTGATGCCTTGGCAATCTTTTGTCCCAAATGTAGGAAGAAACATGCCTTGAGAGAGTGTCCTTTAGATGTAAAAGTTGTAGAAACCTGTGTTATTTGTTCTGAGAAACATGAGACCAAGAATTGTCCTTCTCTTCCTGGTCTCAAGGCTGTTTTTCAAGAAGAAACTCCTACAGATTCGACAGAATCTCTTAACTTTGTATCTAGAAGACCCTGGCAGGGATCTCAGACACAGGGATTTCATGATCAAATGTATAATCAACCTCCACCTTGGAATTCTTGGCAGCAACCTTGGCCCCAATTTCAAAATCAATCTCAAACTTGGGCACAAGGATCACAAGGTCCCTATGGAAGATACTCTCCATATTATCAGTATCCACCATCCTATCCACCATATCCACAATTTTATCCTCAAAATCCTCAACAAAATTTTCCTCAAAATATTCAACAAAATTTTCAACAAAATTCACAACAACATCATTTGAACCAACCTCATCAAAATCAACCACTTCCATTACCATTCCCTCAAAAATCCAATCAATTACCAGCTCAGCCCATACCAAACCCCAATAATAAGAACCCCCCGAATACATACATGATAGAAGGACAACAATTTCCAACTTATTTAATTACTCCTCTAGACCTTAGTGATGTTCAACTTAGGTCTGGAAGGATACTTGAGAAGAGGAAACCTTCCGTGATCATACAAGAACAAGATAATTCTGAGGAAGACTCCCTACGGGTTAATAAAAGTCTTGAGGAAGAAACATCCTTTCAAGGCCAAAACATTGAAAAACTGAAACAAAAAGATCCAATAAGCCCAACTCCGGTATTAGAGCAACCATCCACATCTACTTCTATACCTCCCTTTCCGGAAAGATTACAAATTGACAAAGGTGTAGAAAAACAAATAATGGTGCCTAATTATGATTTCTAGGATGAATTGAGAAATGTTTGCATTAAAATTCCATTATTGCAAGCCATCAAGGAAATCCCAATTTTAGCCAAAACAATAAAGGAGTTGAGTATGAAGACAACAAAGAAAAGAATAAGAGAAACCAAGAAAATTCAAGTGGTAGGACAAATAGCAGACATTATGATGGGTAAGACTACTATTCCAAAGTACCTTGACCCAGGAAATCCAGTTGTCAAAATTCACATCAATGGAATTGAAATTAAAAACACACTCATTGACTTAGGAGCAGCAATAAATATCATGAGTAGACAAATCATGGACAAACTGAAACTTCCTAATCTTCTCTTTACACCCACACTATTACAATTAGCAGATAGATCTGTGATCAAACCAGATGGGGTAATAGAAGACATTCGAGTGTCCCTAGATTCTTGGGAATACCCTGTGGATTTCATGATCCTAACTCCCAAGAATAATCTAGGAGGCCATCCTGTTATATTAGGAAGACCTTGGTTGGCCACAGCTGATGCTTTTATTAGTTGTAGGTCCGGTGATATGTATATTTCTGATGGAAGTTCAACAAAGAAATTCACTTTATATCCTCCAGCTAGGACAATTACAGATCTAGGTGACACTCAATGGATAGAGGATGAAGAATATTTGCAACCACTCTTCACAATTTCAGAAATTAGTGAAGATAATCAAATTCTGAATACTCTAGAAAATTTTGAATCATCTCCAGAACACAAACAAGAATCATTTCAAGAGGGATCCAATATTGAGTTTTTGTCATCTAGACAGATGTCTCTTCATTCTATGGACAAATTTGGTAGTTCTACAAGTGAAATTTTTCCAGGCAAAACCTTGAACATAAACAAAAACCTGGAAAAATCTCAACAAGAAGAGCTAGTCAAAGTATTACAGAGACATTCTTCTGCATATGCATGGGAATACACTGACATGAAAGGGATAAGTCCCAAGACTTGTACTCATCACATCTATATAGAGGCAAATTGCAAACCAATTAGACAACCTCAAAGACAGATGAATCCAAATCTTAGGGAAATTGTCAAGGAAGAACTACAAAAATTGTTAAATGTTAACTTCATTTATCCTATTTCAGATAGTCGGTGGGTTTCCCCTTTAGTAATTGTACCTAAGAAAAATGGAAAATGGAGGGTGTGTGTTGACTACCGAGAACTGAATAAAGCTACTCTTAAAGACCATTTTTCTTTACCTTTCATAGATCAAGTATTAGATACATTAGCAGGTAAAAAGTACTTTTCATTCCTGGATGGATTTAGTGGTTACAATCAAATCCAAGTAGCACTTGAAGACCAAGATAAAACCACATTTACTTGTCCTTGGGGTACCTATGACTACCGAGTATTTCCATTTGGATTGTGCAATGCACCTGCAACATTCCAAAGGGCAGTATTAGGAATTTTTTCTGATCTGATACATGACTGTGTAGAGGTGTACATGGATGATTTTACAGTTTATGGGGATACATTTGAAGAGGCTTTAGAAAACTTGGAAAAGGTCTTAAAAAGATGTCAAGAAGAAAAACTTTCTCTTAGTCATGAAAAATGTTTTATGATGTTCACTGAAGGTATTGTTTTAGGGCACCACATTTCAGGGGATGGGATTAGAGTTGATGAGGCGAAAGTTGAAGTCATTTCTAACCTATCCATTCCAAGTTGTCAAAGAGATGTAAGAAGTTTTCTAGGATTTACGGGGTACTATCGGAGATTTATAGAAAACTTCACCAAATAGCATCTCCTCTCTTCAAATTACTCACCAAAGATTGTGAATTTAAGTGGACTTCTGATTGCCAGTTAGCTTTTGAAACCCTGAAAACCAAAATTTCTGAAGCACCTATATTAAGGGGACCTAACTGGAAGTTACCTTTTCATATCTCGGCAGATGCTTCCGATACAGCTCTGGGAGCAGTATTGGGACAGAAAGATTTAATTCCCTATGCCATCTATTATATCAGTAAAAATTTGACTCCTGCAGAGTTAAACTATACTGTAACTGAAAAAGAGTTTTTAGCTGTTGTTCATGCCATTAAAAAATTTAGACACTATATAACCGGCTATGAAACTTTTATTCACACTGATCATTCTGCCATTAGATATTTAATGAATAAATCAATCACTAATGGTAGAGTTATAAGATGGTTGTTATTATTGCAAGAATTCAACATTACTATTCTAGATAGGCCTGGAAAACAAAACACTGTGGCTGACTTCCTGTATAGAATTCAAAATATCAAAGATGACACTCCGGTTGAAGATCAATTTCCTGATGAATATCTTTTTGCAGTTTCTACTCAAACTCCATGGTTTGCTGATATTGCTAATTATTTAGTTTTAGGAAAATTTCCTTCAATTATGAATGCAAGGGATAAAAGAAAAATCATTAATGATAGTGCAAGATATTCATGGGTCGCTAATGAGTTGTACAAGACAGGTCCAGATTTGATCATTAGAAGGTGTGTTCGTGAAGAAGAGATGCCTGAAATTCTCAAGGCATGTCATGATGAACCTTGTGGCGGACACTTTGCAGATAAGAGGACAGCCTATAAGATCCTTAACTTAGGATATTATTGGCCATCTTTGTTTAAAGATGCAAGGGAGTATGTCAAAAGGTGTGACAGTTGCCAAAGGGTAGGGAAACCTTCTCCTTCAGGTGAAATGCCATTACAACCTCAGGTACACATTGAACCTTTTGAAAAATGGGCCTTGGATTTTGTAGGACCTATTAGTCCTCCATCAAGACAAAAGAAATACATATTAGTTTTCACTGATTATGTTACAAAGTGGGTAGAAGCTAAACCATTACTTGTTGCTAATGAATCATCTGTAGTTACTTTTCTTTTTGAGGATATTTTTACTCGTTTTGGTGTCCCAAGGGAAATTGTTACAGATCAAGGAGCTCAATTTACATCAAGGCTAGTGGAGCAAATGATGGAGAAGTACAAAATTAGACATAGAACATCCACTCCTTATCATCCACAAGCAAATGGTCAAGTGGAATATACTAATAAAGTCATTGAAGGAATCCTAACAAAGACTGTTCATCTACATAGAAGGGATTGGGTAGATAGGCTTCCTGAAGCCTTATGGGCCTATAGAACTACATGGAGAAACACAACAGGCCATACTCCTTATGAGCTTGTTTATGGGAAGCAAGTTTTGTTTCCTATAGAGTTCCAAATCTAGACATTCAAGATGGCAATTCAGCTAGGACTTGATCTAACTGAGGCACAAAAGCATAGACTGGAGCAAATTAATGAATTGGATGAGATCAGACAAGATGCAGTTCAGAAAACAAGTCTAGTCCAACAGCAAAGGGCTAGATGGCATGACAAGTACATCAAGGAGAAGAAATTTAAAGAGGGAGACTGGGCTCTCTTGTTTGATTCAAAATTCAAGGATTTTCAAGGAAAATTTCAGACACATTGGCTTGGGCCATATGAAATTGTTCGAATTTTTGATAATGGGGCAGTAAAAATCAGAACTATAGATGAAGAGGAGGTCACTTTTCTTGTGAATGGCCATAGACTGAAGCTATACCACAAGCCACTCTCAAAAGAAGAGTTTGTCAAGAAGTTCCAAGGAGACAATGATGTGAAGTTAATGAAGAAGAGTCTCTCTTCTTCATCAACTTGATTAAATTTTCTGAAGCATTTCTCTTTTGAAAAAAAAAAAAAATAAAATAAAAAAAATAAAAAATAAAAATAAAGGTATAAACATGAAAACCAATCACTGATTGGCATGTTTATACAGAAAAGATAGGGTGAAAATCAGAGTTTCTCTGACACTCTAACTTTTCCCATTTTTGTTTCTAAGCAGTTGTTATAAAAATCATAAGTTCAGTGCCATAGTACTTATGATTCATTTCATCTCACTCCATTCACTTATCCATCCATACTTCATCTCATCCATCATTCACATTTCACTCCATTCCACATCTCATTCATTTCACTCCATCTTCCATTCACTTCATTTTCATGTCAAAACATAGAATTTGATATCTTTCTGCAAGTGAATAAAATATGTCATGAATTGCAGTACAGCCCTTATGTTCCTTCATTCCATGAACTGAATCCATTTTGTTCCATTATCCACTTCATACATATCATAATCCATCATCCATTTTCATCCATTTTTCATAACATTTCACCCATCCTCCAGAAACATTTCATTTTCATGATTAAAGTGTTCTACAGGAACATTCTGCAGCTCAGTGGACATTCTGCAGCTGATCAGCCTTTCTGCAGCCCGACAGTCTTTTTGCAGCTATAAACCCTGAAGGCATCAACCAACAGACATCAGAATTACAACAAAGTGATCCAGTGAATTCATGAATCAAAAATATCAAGAAAATTGTGAAAGATTCCTCCAAAGATGAGCAGAGAAAACAAAGGCTACAAAAACATCAAATAAAGGGCAGAGGTAACAAATTTAAATTACGATGGCATTTCATAAAAGTTTAGCATAGTTTAGTTGTGGATTATTCGAAAGGTTGTTTTAATTCTTTTATTGATCAAACACCAAACAAACCCTCTACAGACTTTGTATTAAAATCTTCCATTTCAAATTTTATATCCGATAGCATTTAAGCGGTGAAACGGCCAAAGCATTTGAATTTCCCGCGACTCTTAACCAAGTTATTTAATGATGATGATTTTTATTGCCGTCGTAAATCCTCCGCCGTCTTCTCAATCATTAATACAATCCCTCCACCTCACTCCACTACTCTATGCCGTGATCATTTGCCATAACTTCATTCCGTAGCCAGTATTCCATTCCGAAGACAGAGGCATTACTATCATCAGGAGCAGATCAGAAGAGGTAAATTTGGAAGTATAACGGTGTGAGAACTCAAAACCACTTGATCCCGTGAACAGATAGCATATCACTGTGAACGATGTTTGGAGCATTTCTACTGTCAACACAGAATTGTGGCTGTGTAGAGTTTAAAGTCTGTTGTTACCAAAAGACAGAGGTGTTAAAATTGAAGTCTTTTGCTACCAAAGACAGAGGTGTGGTAGTGATTGAGTTCGAAAACCATTTGTTACCAAAAGACAGAGGTTGAGTTTGAAGTCTGTTGTTATCAGAGACAGAGGTGGAGATTGAAGTCTGTTGTTACTAGAAACAGAGGTGTTTATCAGTGATTGAGTTTGAAGTCTTTCTGTTACCAGAGCCAGAGGTATTGCACTTGAAACCATCTACCACTATCTATCAGAGACATATTAGCTCGAAATTTGAAATTGCTTTCATATCACTCCAAAGTTCAACAGAAGCACATCAGTCCGAGGGTTCGAAGGCATTTTTTTCATTATCAAACAGAGGCATACCAGCCAGAGGTTTTGAAGCTGTTGCTATTATAAATCAAAGGTATGTCATTCCAAAATTGAAGCTATTTTCATTTAGAGCTTGAAGCCATTTTAATCCGAAAGTAAAAGTCATTGTTTTGTGGGTAGAGAAGAGTGTTAATTTGATATTGAAAAATCATGGGTTTCATCGTAAGGACTGAGCCTGTGGGATCAAAATATTTAGAAGGTTACCCACAATGCAAGGAGATGTTACAACAAATAGGATGGCTTCAATTCTTGGAAAAATTTAATGGCTTCCATAAGGAAGTCACCAAAACATTTGCCAGATCATTCCAAGGTACTGAAGTTGAAATAGGGAATGTCAAGTTTACTGTTACTGAAGTTTTTATAGCAGAGGCTACAGGATTGTCCAGAACTGGAGAAAGATGGTTTAAAAATAGGGAATTCCACAATGACTCCTGGAAACAAATTTTGAAATCACCAAATATGGATGTTAGTGTGTTCAAGAAAGGAATTCCCAGTACAACATTGAAAAGCAAATGGAGAAACATACTACTTCTTTTACAAAAAATTGTCACATGTGAGGGTAGATATGGGACATTTTATGTCTACCACATTAGCCTAATGTTGCATTTTCTGGGAGAAGATTTGAATCTACCATATTTCTTGTATCAAAGTCTGAAGAAAATGGCTTCCTGTGTTCAGAGAAGAGTTCAGTTTTTAGAGACAACCCTGTATCATCATGGGTTGGTCAAAATTTTGATTGAGCATCATCTATCCAAAACAAATGATACATGGGATGATTTCTTAATAAGAAATCATTTTGAAGAAGCAAAAGAACTATCACCTGAACCACAACCCACAAAGAGAAGTAGGAAATGGAGGACTTCAAAAGGTAAAATTGACAAACCAGTTCAAGAAAGCAGTGAGGAAGTCATTTTGGAGAAGTTGACTCGAATCAAGAGCCAACTCAAGGAAGAGAAGAAAATCAAGGAATCTGTTATAGAGAAAGGAGAGGGGTCCTCTCAGCTTAGGAGAAGCCACAGATTAAAAGGAAAACTGAAGAAAACACCAATCAAACAAACAGGGGTAATCAATATTGAAGATGAAGAAACATCCATGGAAGAGGATGATGATGAAGATTTTTATGAAGGCACCCCTGAGATTGATCCTGCTCAACAGGAAATCTATGATTATGTGGAAAATTTAGAGAGGACAGCTTCAGAAAGAGAAGAGAGAACCCCCAGTCCTCCACTGACTGAAATTGATATATTAAGGAGGGATAGGTATGAGTTGGAATTGTTGAATAGACACATCAAAAATGAGAATGAAATTCTCAAAGATGAAATCAAGCTCAAGACTGACATGAACTCAACCTTATCCTTGCATATAAACAAAGTGGAGAGGACCAATGAGAAGATGAAGACAAGGAACAAAAAGTTGGTCAGAGCACTCACAAACCTCAGGTTCAAACTTGTGATCAGGAAACCCAGAAGGCCTCTAGCATTCAGACAAAGGAGAAGAAGGGGATTAGATGTCCTTGCAGAAGCCTCAGAATTCATAGGATAATTTTCATGAGGACATGCAAAGAGACAGCAGTGGGGGTATGTTGAGCCTCAAATTTGTGCTTTCCTTCACCTCATTTTACCTCATTCTTCCTTGTCCATTTCTATTTTAAACCCAATTGATCAATAAAAATAGTTAGAATTAATTCTAGAATGTTTTACATGACTGACTTGTTGAATTTTGTGATTGTTGCCATTGTTAAGCATTTTGACCGGAACTAGCTGCAGAATGCAGGCATTCCGTAGCTAACCGGCGATTCTGCAGCTACCTTTATGTTTGAGTATGTTCCAGGTGGCCTCTTGAGGAAAAATGCATATGGGCATGATCCACGTCGTGCCTACATGGTGTGTTTCTCATCATGGAAGAGGAAATGAATTCTGGGTACGGTTATGCACGTGGGAACACATTTGTGAAGGAAGACTCCTACTAGGACTGTCTCAGTCCAGGTGTCTTTTCTCCTTAACGCAGCCACCTCAAAGACTCCTAAGATGATTTGGATAAGGAAAGACATCATTCCTAAATTATTGTAATTATTGTTACTTGCATTTACTTTATAAACTCTTGAGTAGGCCGAGAGCTTAGTTAGAGATTTTGTGTTAGATTTGCTGATAGATTTTGTGTAAACTCTGTGTTACGTCTTTGAAGACACAGAGCATTATGTTCAAACTATTGCATCGTTAATGGAGCAGACAAAATTATCTTGAAGGCGTGATTTAATTTGGAGTTGAATGCCGTCAAGTGGTAGAGGGCCCCTGCCCCTTGCACGGATTTCTATTGCGTAAACTAGATAAGTTTTTCCTAGCTGTCTTTACGTTCTGCATTTAAATTGGTAGTTGTTTGTTTTATCTACTGTAGTCGTACTCATTCTAGTTCTTCCACAAGAAGACACTCTTCCAATAGATTAAAATGATGAATGTTTAATGACTATGGTATTGTAGGATAGGAGTTAAATTTGTATTTGTTTTTTTAACTAGCTACTGTAGTCATATTCGTTCCAGTTCTTCCACAAGAAGACACTCTTCCAATAGATTAAAATGATGAATGTTTAATGACTATGGTACTGTAGGATAGGAGTTGAATTTGTATTTGTTTCAACTAGACACTGTAGTTATATTCATTCCAGTTCTTCCACAAGAAGACATTCTTCCAACATATTATAATGATGAATGATGAATAGCTATAGTGCTGTAGGAATTAGTTGCAGTTTTTGCTCTTCACTATCACAGTTGCATTTGTTCTAATCACTCTTCCACAAGAAGAAATTCTTCCAAGACATCCTTAAGAAGTTCAAGATATGACTGTGATGTGATAACTAAGTTTTTCATTTGCTTTCAATTTCATACAATTACACAGTCATAACTGTTCTACCTCTTCCACAAGAAGGAACTCTTCCAAAATATCACTAATGATGAACAAACAGATTGTGTAACTTCATAGAATAATGCATGTTAGTTAGAACGCTCCGGAGTTTCATTTGCATTTAATTCATGATCAGTTACTTCATTTCAAGTTTGATGATGACTTATAGTTTAATATTGTTCTAGTTTAGTAGCATCTTAGGTTCATTTTTAGATCAACTTATTGCACTTGCATCTCATAGTCACACTGTCATCCTTTGCACAATAGATTACTTTAGTTGTTAGGATTCACAAGACAGCCTTCATTATTTACAAATATCTTTTTGTTCTGAAAACCACCAGTGATCCATAACCATAGGAACAGAAGATAACATCACTACAAGGTCTGAAATATCTTTGCAATTCCATCATCATAAACAGAGCTCTTCCTCAAAAGAACTACTTTGAAAAGAAATCAACAACTCTTTGAGTATAGGTTCTGAGACATTCAATTAAATTGCAGAATAGAACTAGGGATTAGTCATGAAATAGATGAGCTTAGAATAAAATGTTGCATCATGATAAAATTAGTGTTTAACTGTCTAGTTAGAGAACTTGCATATTTAGTGATCATTTCTCAAGTTTAGTTTGTGTCATTTGTCTAAGAAGTCATCATCAAGCTCTTGTTTCTATTCAGTCATAGTTCAGATGTTGCTTCAGTGTTTTTGATTACATTTTCCATTCCATACATTAGGCTCAACTGTGTTTTTGACCACCAATTTCTTTTCATTAGTTTTCTAGGCATTTTCATTGTAAACATAAAACTTCAAAATACCAAAAACATCATAAATCAACATAAAAAGACCAAAACATCACAAAACACTACACACAACGCACTAGGAAACAAGCACCTAGGTACATATGGTACATTTCACTTCATCAGTTTACAAATCCTGGTTGACAATTAAATGAACTCAGTTTAGGAGACTAGATTGAGACCCAACAATCTTCATGTCAGCCAACAATGTCACCTTCCCTGCAATACCAAGCCCTTCACGGATGTGGTATTATGTGACATTGTTGCTCTTGATTGTTGTGATGTATTATTAGGCCAACCATACTTGTGGAAGTGACATGTTGTGTATGAGTCCCAGCCTTGCACTGTTATTGTTACTTTGGGAAATAAGTTGTACAGGATGCCAGAGGTACCACCGCCTACTGCTATCTCTTTTTTTACTACAAAACACTGTAGTAAGCTCATTTCCAAAACCAGGAAATTTTTTTTCCTGATGATTCGTCCCAGGGAAAGAATAATAATGTGGCCACGACCTCCAAATAGGGCTCCTCTACACGACAACAACAAATGGACAAGGTTGTGGAGGAGTACGGGGACATCTTCACCTCACACATAGGGTTTCCTCTGCACTGTCAGGTCAAGCACCCCATTGATCTGACCCCAGGTGCGACGCTGCCCAATGGACCGATATATCAATGCTTTGTTCTAGAGAATGATGAAATCAAGAGGCAGATTCAAGAGCTGCTACGGAAAGGTCACATACGGCCGAGTTAATCACCTTGTGGGAGCCCGATCGTGTTGGTACAGAAGAAGGATGGGACTTAGAGACTCTGTATTCACTATTGGGCACTGAAAAAGATCAATGTCCTAAAAAGGTACCCGATCCCACGGATTGATGACCTTCTGGACCAACTCAAAGGGGCGAAATATTTCAGCAAGATTGACTTGAAGTCTGGGTATCACCAGGTACCAATCGAACCCTCCGATGTGTGGAGGACTGCCTTCAAACCCAAGAAGGGCCTTTTTGAATGGCTGGTCATGTCTTTCGGGTTGACAAATGCTCCTAAAATATTCATGAGGTTGATGGATGACATCTTATGGCCATTCACCAACTCATTTGTAGTGGTGTACTTGGATGACATTCAAATCTTCATCTAGACGTGGGAAGAGCACCTCCACCACATCCGACAAGTCCTCCAAACACTGCGGCAACATAAGTTGTGTGCCGATTTGGAGAAGTGCACTTTTGGCATGACCCACGTTCAATATCTTGGATACATTATTGATGAAAAAGGGGTGCATGTGGATCCAACCAAGACCCAAGTCATTCAGAATTGGCCAGCCCCAACCACTCTAATAGAGCTTCAAAAATTTCTAGGTCTTGCTAACTTCTACCGCAAGTTCGTGTTGGTATTCTCTCATATCACTTGGCTCTTGAGTCAAGTCACCAAGGGAGGAGTGAAAGAAAAATTATTTTGATCGGAATCTCAAAAGAAGGAGTTCGTAGAATTGAAACATCGCCTTTGTTCTACCCCAGTGCTCACATTACTAGACTTGCAACAACCATTTGAGATCGAGACATATGCCTATGACTATGCTATTGGGGAAATTCTTACTCAACGGGGGCATCCAATGGCATATCATAGTGAGACATTGTCTGACACAGTCCGCAAGTATCCCACTTATGAAAAATAAATGTATTCCATTGTGCAGGCTTGTCGACAATGGAAGCATTACATTTTTGGGAAGGAAACAATCATCCACACACACCACTGACCCCTGCAGTTCATACAGACACAAGGGCAGTTGCAGAACGATCGCCATCAGAAGTGGTGCACATATGTGCAATAGTTTCATTTAAACATCAAGTACAAGAAGGGTAGCACCAATAATGTTGCATACTGCCTTAGTCGACCACCGATCGTGGCACTAACCACCATTCTCAACTCCTGTGGGCATGAGACTTCAGATTTGGCTGCTTCTCTACAAGAGTGATCCAGAATTCAATCACACATACAAGGCACTCTTGGGGGATACACAAGTTCCAAAATTTCACCTCCAATATGCACTATTATGTCACCTGGGACACCTTTGTGTTCCTTCAAGCGAGCGTGCCAAGATGATATGGGAAGCACACTACAGTCGAGTCGCTGGGAATTTCGGGGTCGAGAAAACAGTGGAAATACTGTAGAAGTATTTCTATTGGCTGAACCTTCGACAGGATGTCAGGAAGCACATCAGATCCTGCACTGCTTGCGCCATTTCCAAACTGACCATCAAGAAGCAAGGCCTCTATACTCTGATACCTACCCCTATTCGACCATGGGAATCCATCTCCATGGATTACATGTCGAACCTTCCTGCTACTAAGCATGGATACAACTGTGTTTTCGTGGTCATCGACAGATTCTTGAAGATGACAATTATGGTGGCCTGCAAGAAGAATATAACGGTAGAAGCCATTTCTAAACTCTTCTTTGAACAAGTGTGGGTGCAATTTGGGATCCCACAGTCTATCATCTCAGATCGAGACAACAGGTTCCTCATCAAATTTTGGTCCAGCCTCTGGTCAATGTTGGACACCAAGATCACCAAGTCCACAACTTTCCATCCCCAAACTGATGGCCAAATAGAGGTCATAAACAAGATGATTGTACACATTCTGCTCATGTACAGTTCAAAGCATCCACACACATGGGATGATATCCTCCCCTATGTACAACACAGTTATAAACGGGCTCTCCACAACTAAACCGGCCACAACCCCTTTCAGTTGGGCTTGGGATTCTATCCACTATGTCCCATTGACGTAACCATGCCATTTGTGGCTACTCAGGCTAATTCGACTCAAGGCCAGTCTAAAGCTAACAAAGCGAATAACTTCATCGAGTGCATTCAACAAAAGGAGCAACAAAGTGTGGCTACATTTGCAGAAGGAGCGCCTCATTGGACCCCACCAGTGACCACATGCTTCGCCCGCTCCGATATGGGTCATACACCATCACCAAGATTGTAGAGAAAAATGCCTTCGAGCTAAGTATTCCACCATTATTTGGTCTACACGCAGTATTCAATGTGGATCACCTTCATCCCTACTTCCCACCTCTATTAGGCACCTCTAACATTGCAGAACAACTCACACCAACAGAGTTAAACCCAGACTGCATGGAACAGGCCACCACATATTGCATCATGGACATGCAAATCAAGAACACTCACCAACAGAATATCCAACTATATCAGTTTGTCAAAGCTGGCCAACTCCTGCATCAAGGCAAGTGGTTCACCAGGGACCAAGTTCAGCAGAAGTTTCCTCATCTCATGAAGGAACTCAATGCAATGGGGAACATTTCTTCCTAAGGGGGGAGGAATGATCGAGGTGGATATTGGTGGCCACCCTCCTACTCCACTTAGGGCCCCACCATTGTCTCTTTCAATTTTTCAGTTTCAGCACAACTTACTATTTTTAGGAGTTTTTCAGGTCTCGAACTTCTGGAGCCGTTTTGATGCCCTAAACGATGTTTTTTGGGAAAACCAGGAGCAACATGGATCTAGGAGATCAAAATTTTTAGTCCTCGAATAGATATTTCTAACAAGGTATGGTGCACGTCAAATGGAGATCGTATGCCAAAGTTATGTCCTCGGGAAGTTGAAACACAAATTTACCCAAACGGGGCCCATAGTTTTCGCGCTTCATCTCCTAGGGTTAGGATTTTGGATGTTTAGGGTTTTCCATTGTTTCTAAATAATAAATAGGCCCTCAAGCCTCATTGTAACATAGTTCAGAGGCCTGCAGCTGCCACATCTCTTCTCAGAGATAAGCTACCAATGCCCTAGCTAGTTTATTTCCATTCTATCTGTAAGAAAATTTCATTTCTTTTATATTAATGAAATGAAGTGTTATTTCCATTGCATCTTTGTATTTACAGTTATATGTGTGTTCTGTTGCATTCTTGCATAAATCGGGATCAGTGGAATCATAACGGTCTACTTTTTCTCGATCCTTCTTTGCATGTCCCCAACAAGGTTGGGGTATAAGGAGTTAGGGCTCGATCTGGTTGAATCTTTGCAAGATCAGCCTTGCAAACCCCGACGACCGCCCATGGGGGACAAAAAGAGAGATGAGGGAGCAAGATATCCTATCAAAATATTTCTCGAGGGGGCCCTCGAAGAACAAAGGAACACGATGATGGATAAATTTTCCCAAATCCCTCAATGACTGCCCACCGATGGCGCATCTGCACCTAGCAGCCACTCCATTTAAGATACACATAAAATTTGACATTCCCATATTTTAGGGTTGAATAGATGCAGATGTCGTAGATAGATGGTTGGATCTATTAGAAGGATATTTCTCGGTTCATGAATTTTCTGACTGGGAGAATATTATTTTTGCACTCCTCAAAGCTACCCCCCATGTCAAGGATTGGTGGGAAACCTACTGTGACAAAAAGGATGAGACAAAAACCTCTATATTCTAAGTCGTACCCACTTGGAATTATTTCCGAGACGCCATCACAGAACAATAATATCCCGTGGGGAGCTATGAGGACAAGTACATACAATGGACCACACTGTGACAACAAAGGGATCAAGATGTGCATGATCTGATGAATTTGTTCCATACCTTGCGCACAAAGTTGGGTATCAAAGATTCAGAGAAACATTTGGTGCTAAATTATCGCAGTTGTTTGCACAAATACATTCAAGAGGAAATGGAGTTCCTTGAAATCTCCTTGCTTGGTATGGCATACCGGTATGCTGCCAAGATTGAGAAAAAATTCAAACAAAAGAAGTGGGACTTTGGGTCTGCGAATCAAAAGAAAGGGAAAGGTGCCCCCAAACCATAGAACAAAGGACAAAGCTAAGGCATGGAATCCCAAGACAATTTTCCAAAGTTGCAAGCAAAGAACAACACCGCAAATCCAAATAAGGACACAAGAAAGTGGTGTGAGTTACATAAGAGCTCCACTAACAACACAAGTGAGTGTCGGTCCAAGCAGTCACTGGTGGCCAAGATGAGGGCTTCTGAATCAAATGCATGCTCCGACTCGAAATCAGAACTTGACAAGGGGAATGAAAAAGTGAAACATATTATTTATGCAGAGCCCAATGCCACTGTTTCCACTAGGAAGATCCAGAAGGAGGAACCAGAAGATCCAGAGGAGGAATGTCTCTTCCACTCCCAGATGTGGGTAAAGGGTTCCCCGCTACAGTTCATTATCGACAATGGGAGCCAAAAGAACATCATTTCAGCAAACGTTGTAAAGTAGTTGGGCTTGCCGACCATAACACACCCACAACCATACACCATTGGGTGGCTTCACTAAGGGTGGGATCTCCGCGTCAGCCAACAGTGTCACCTTCCCTAGAACATCAAGCCCTTCACAGATGATGTATTATGTGAAATTTCTCCTCTTGATGTTTGTGATGTATTATTAGGTCAACCATACTTGTGGAAGCAACATGTTGTGTATGAGTCCCGACCTCACGCTGTTATTTTTAATTTGGGAAATAATTTTTACAAGATACCAGAGGTACCACCGCCTGTTGCTATCTCTTTTGTTACTGCAAAACAATGCAGTAAGCTCATCTCCAAAACTAGGAAATTTGTTTTCCTGATGATCTGCCCCCAGGGCAAGAAGAAGATTGTGGCCATGAACTCCAGATAGGGTTCCTCTTCACAACAACAACAAATGTACAAGGTTTTGGGGAGGTACGGGGACATCTTCACCTCACCCACGGGGGTGCCTCTGCACTGTCAGGTCAAGCACCCCATTGGTCTAACCCCAGGTGCGATGCTACCCAATGGAACGATCTATCTGCACTCTGTTATGGAGAACAATGAAATCAAGAGGTAGATTCAGGAGCTGCTATAGAAAGGTCACATACGACCAAGTTCATCACCCTGTGGGAGCCCGATCATGTTGGTACAGAAGAAGGATGGGACTTGGAGACTATGTATTGACTATTGGGCGTTGAACAAGATCACTCTCTGAAATAGGTACCTGATCCAATGGATTGATGACCTTTTGGAACAACTCAAAGGGGAGAAATATTTCAACAATATTGACTTGAAGTCTGGGTATCAACAGGTACCAATCAAACCCTCTGATGTGTGGAAAAATGCCTTCAAAGCCAAGGAGGGCCTTTTCGAATGGCTGGTCATGCCTTTAGAGTTGATGAATGCTCCTGCAACCTTCATGAGGTTGTTGGATGACATCTTGTGGCCATTCACCAACTCATGTGTAGTGGTGTACTTGGATGACATTGTGATCTTCAACCAGAATTGGGAAGAGCACCTCCACCACATCCGACAAGTCCTCCAAACACTACGACAACACAAGTTGTGTGCCAATTTTGAGAAGTGCAATTTTTCCATGACCCAGGTTCAATATCTTGGATACATTATTGATGAAAGGGGGGTGCATGTGGATCCAACCAAGATCCAAGTCATTCAGGATTGGCCAGCCCCAACCACTCTAATAGAGCTTTGCAGCTTTCTGGGTCTTGCTAATTTCTACCACAGGTTTGTGTTGGGATTCTCTCATATCACTTGGCCCTTGAGTCAAGTCACCGAGGGAGGAGCGAAAGAAAAATTATTTTTCTCAGAATCTCAACAGAAGGCGTTCGTAGAATTGAAACTTTTCCTTTGTTCTTCCCCAGTGCTCACATTACCAAACTTGCAACAACCATTTGATATTGACACAAATGCCTCTGACTATGCTATTGGGGTAGTTCTTACTCAATAGGGGCATCTGGTGGCATATCACAGTGAGACAGTGCCTGACACAGTCCGTAAGTATCTCACTTATGACAAAAAAATGTATTCCATTGTGCAGGCTTGTCGACAATGGAAGCATTACATTTTGGGGATGGAAAAAATCATCCACATAGACCACAGACCCCTGCAGTTCATACAGATAGAAGGGAAGTTGCAGAATGATTTCCATCAAAAGTGGTCCACATATCTACAATAGTTTCATTTGAACATCAAATACAAGAAGAGTAGCACCAATAATGTTGCACACTGCCTCAGCCGACCACTGATCGTGGTGCTAACCACCGTTCTCAACTCTTGTGGGCATGATTCCTCTGATTGGCCACTTCTGTACCAGAGAGATCTAGAATTCGACCACATATACAAGGCACTCTTGGGGGGTACACAAGTTCCAAATTTTCACCTCCAAGATGCATTGTTATGTCACCTGGGACACCTTTTTGTTCCTTCAAGAGAGCGTGCCAAGATGATATGGGAAGCACACTATAGTCGATTCGCTGGGCATTTCGGGGTCGAGAAAACAGTGACAATACTACAGAAGTATTTCTATTGGCTGAACCTTCGACAGAATGTCGGGAAGTACATCAGATCCTGCATTGCTTACGCCATTGCCAAACCGACCATCAAGAAGAAACGCCTCTATACTCCGCTACCTACCGCTATTAAATCGTGGGAATCCATCTCCATGGATTACATGTCAGGCCTTCCTACTACTAAGCATGGATACGACTGTGTTTTCATGGTCGTCGACAGATTCTTGAAGATGGCCATTATGGTGACCTGTAAGAAGAATATCATAATAGAATCCATTTCTAAACTCTTCTTTGAACGAGTGTGGGTGCACTTTGGGATCCCATAGTGTATCATCTCAGATCAGGACAACAGGTTCCTCAACACATTTTGGTATAGCCTCTAGTTAATGCTAGATACCAAGTTCACCAAGTCCACAACTTTCCATCCCCAAACTAATGGCCAGACAGAGGTTGTCAACAGGATGATTGTACACATTCTGTGCATGTACAATTCAAAGCATCTACACACATGGGATGCAATCCTCCCCTATGTACAATACAGTTATAACTGGGCTCTCCATAGCTCAACCAACCACAACCCCTTTCAGCTGGGCTTGGGATTCCAGCCACTATGTCCCATTTACGTAGCCATGCCATTTGTAGCTACTCAAGCCAATTCGGCTGATGTCCAGTCTGAAGCTGACAAAACGAACAACTTCATCGAGCACATTCACCACATCAGCCAACAGGTTCATGACATATTGGATAGATCCAATGCTAAGTACAAGAAATGACATGATCAACATGAGGTGCCACATAACTTCCAGGTGGGCGACAAAGTGTGGCTACATTTGCAGAAGGGGCGCCTCTCTGATATGGGTCATACACCATCACCAAGGCTGTAGGTAACAATGCCTTCAAGCTCAATATTCCACCATTCCTTGGTCTGCACCTAGTATTCAATGTGGACTGCCTTCATCCCTACTTCCCACCTCTACTGGACACCTCTGACATTGCAGAACAACTCACACCAACAAAGTTAAACCCGGACTACATGGAAGAGGCCACCACAAATTGTAGCATGGACATGAAAATAAATAACACTCACCAATAGAAGATTCAATTGTATAGGGTTTTCAAAGCTGGCCAACTCCTGCACCAAGGCATGTGGTTCACCAGGGACCAAATTCAACAGAAGTTTCCTCATCTCATGAAGGAACTCAACACAATGGGGACCATTCCTTCCCTTCCTTCCTAAGGGGGGAGGAATGATCCAAGTGGATATTGGTGGCCACCCACCTATTCCACTTGGGGCCCCACCATTTTCTCTTTGAGTTTTTCAGTTTCAGCACAACTTACTATTTTTAGCAGTTTTTCGGGTCCTGAACTTCGGAAGCTGTTTTGAGGCCGTAAACAATGTTTTTTGGGAAAACTAGGATCGAAATTTTCTCACATCAAAATTTGTAGTCCTCGGATAGATATTTGTAACGAGGTATGGTGCACATCAAACGGAGATCGTATGCCAAAGTTACGTCCCTGACAAGTTGAAACACCAATTTACCCAAACAGGGCCCATAGTTTTGGTGCTTCATCTCCTAGGGTTAGGGTTTTGGATGTTTAGGGTTTTTCATTATTTCTAAATAATAAATAGGCCCTCGAGCCTCATTGTAACACAGTTCAGAGGCCTGTAGCTGCCATATCTCTTCTCAGAGATAAGCTACCAGCGCCCTTGCTAGTTTATTTCCATTTTGTTTGTAAGCAAATTTCAATTCTTTGATATTAATGAAATTAAGTGTTATTTCCACTTCATATTTGTATTTATGGTTATATGTGTATTCTATTGTGTTCCTGCATAGATCCAGATTGGTGGAATCAGAGCGGTCTTCTTTTCTCAATCCTTCTTTTCATGTCCCAAACGAGGTCGAGGTATAAGGTGTTAGGGCTCGATCTGGTTGAACCTTTGTAAGATCAGCCTCGAAAACCTCGGTGGCCACCCATGGGGGATGAAAAGAAAGATGAGGGAGCAGGAGATCCTATAAAAATATTTCTTGAGGAGGCCCTCAAAAAACAAAGGAACGTGATGATGAATAACTTTTCCCAAATCCTTCAACGACTACCCATCGACGACGCATCTGCATCCAGCAGCCACTCTGGAGACGCGACTCCCTTTAAGGTGCATGTAAAATTTGACATTCCTAAATTTGACGGTCAAATAGATGTAGATGTCGTAGATAGACGGTTGAATCTATTAGAAGGATATTTCTTGGTTCATGAATTTTCTGACCAGGAGAATATTATTTTTGCACTCCTCAAAGCTATCCCCCATGTCAAGGATTGGTGGGAAACCTATTGTGAGAAAAAGGACGAGACAGAACCCTCTCTGTTCCCAGTCGTACCCACTTGGAATTATTTCCAAGATGCCATCACGGAAGAATACTATCCCGTGGGGAGCTATGAGGACAAGTACATACAATGGACCATGTTGCGGCAACAAAGGGATAAAGATGTGCATGATCTGATGAATTTTTTCCATACCTTGCACACAAAGTTGGGTATCAAAGATTCAGAGAAACACTTGGTGCTAAAGTATCGCAATTTTCTGCACAAATACATTCAAGAGGAAATGGACTTCCTCTACATCTCCTCGCTTGGTATGGCATACCGGTATACAACCAAGATTGAGAAGAAATTCAAACAGAAGAAGCGAGACTTTGGGTCTGTGAATCAAAAGCAAGGGAAAGGTGCCCCCAAACTTCAGAACAAAGGACAAAGCCAAGGCATTGCAGCCCAAGAAAAACTGGCAAATCCGCAAGAAAAGAACAACACTGCGAAGCCAAAGAAGGACACGGGAAAGTGGTGTGAGTTCCATAAGAGGGCCGATATGAGGGCTTCTGAATCAGATGCATGCTCCGACTCTGAATCATCACCTGACAAGGGGAATGAAAAAGGGAAATAGATTATTGATGTAGAGCCCAACGCCATTGTTGCCACTACAAAGATCCAGAAGGAGGAACCAGATGATCCAGAGGAGGGGGAGCGTCTCTTCCACTCCCAAATAAAGGGTTCCCCACTATTGTTCATTATCGACAATCGGAGCCAAAATAACCTCATTTCAGAAAACGCCGTGAAGTAGTTGGGCTTGCCGACCACAACACACCCACAACCATACACCATCAGGTGGCTTGACCAAGGCTGAGATTTCCGCGTCAACTAGCAGTGCTGCCTTCCCTACAGCATCAAGCCCTTCACGGATGAGATATTATGTGACATTTCTTCTCTTTATGTTTTTGATGTATTATTAGGACAACCATACTTGTGAAAGTGACATGTTGTGTATGAGTCCCGACTATTATCACTCTGAAATTTCGAAAAGTTGTTCAAGTGTCAAAAATAAATATCAGAGGTAACTACAAACCTACTTTGGAGCTTAGGATCTAGCCTTCCTAAACTCAGAGAGGGTTCTCTCTATATGATTTAACTGTGTTTATTTTATGGATTTTAGGCTAGTTATGTATGCTTAATTTGGATTTATTTTGAGTGGTTGGTGTGATTAATGAATTCGATGAATAGGTGCTTTTCCATTTTCCATTGGGCTATGGAGTCAATATACTTTGATAACATAACAAAATCAAATTGTAAAGGAAGTTTTACAGGGCAAGAGAGGTGAGAAATATCAGATCTCAAGGCTGAATGGTGAAGTGATTTTTCAATCGGGATCAAGGATAATGAAGAAGGATGAAGAAGTCAATCGAGATTAGAGGGCAATTAATAATTCTCTAAACCGGATATCAGAAGAAAACATATAAATGTATAACAGTTAAAAGTAGAGTGTAATGTTTAAGCAAATTATGCACTAATACTCCTGTTATAATATTCAAATTTAGAACACATATAAGTTTATGAAATACTTGAAAGAGAACATGAAAAATTGAAATTTTATACTTCACTGAGATAGCTCAACACATGAATCGTGTAAAGAAGTTTCTTTATAACTTGTTCTATCTATCAACTGAAAATTGGTACAATAACCCTTAGGCAAGAGATCAGTCAGCTACGGAAATATTTAGAAATCCAACCTTGATACTTTGAATGATGAATTATTTATACAAAACATTACAAAAAAATCTTGTCAACTAACTAGGATTTATTCTAGGAAAATAAAATATCTTTATGCAAAAATATAGTGACACCTTTCAATTGGCTGATATATGGCCCTAGTTTTTTGCTTGCTGTTACCTGTTTGTTTCTTTCATCTGTCTTTTTCTTTCATCTATAAATTATTTCACCCTTTATAGTAAATCACACCATTTCTCCCATGTTTCTTCATCTGTGATTTTGACTTTCATCTTCTTGCGGTAAATCTCATCTGCCTCTGAATATTTGGAAAACGTAGGATTATTTATAAAAATGTGTTTTACCTCATGCTGGATGTAAAAGAAGTTTTCTAGAGTTTGAAGGAGCACTTTTCTTGTGGGAATGTCCTTCATTGAGGAAATGTTGGAAGTTTCTTTGGCTACTTCCCTTAACTTCTTGTCATAATCCTCATGTCTAATGTGTTTTTCATTTATTTCTAGAGGATTAGGCAGATCCTTCTGTCTCAATATATCAAACTTGTTTAAAAACTTGTTCACTGCGAGTTCCATGGTTTGACATTTCTTCTCAAGCCGTATCATTAATTTTCTTTTGGAAATCACTTTCTTTACATCTAAGATAGTCTTTGTCCTGTCAGTTATCTCGAGATCTTCTAATACATACTTATTTTTATAATTTAGGAATTTGATTATTTTAGAGGCTTCCTTTAGCTTCTTTCCAAGATTGGCTTTGACTTGTGAATTGCCTCACCATCTTCCTTCACCAAGTCATTCTACTCAAATATAATCTGTATAGAAGGCCAAATATCATTAACTCAGTTAATGATATTTGGCCTACAATTGTTTTTTTGCTTGGGATAAAGACTCTTTTAGTGACAACTCCTTCTCTAGCTTGTGGATTCTATCAGTTAGTCTATTGGATTTCTGTACTTCAGCTTGATGCATTACTTCTACCAATTTTTTTCCATATTCTAAGCTCTTTACTTGTTCCTTGAGCTGATTAATATCTGTAGTCTAAATGGACATATATTCCATTGCTTTGATTAATTTGCTGGCCTCATCAGTGGGATGAGCTGTTGGTATTGTTGATGATGGTGCTGGTGTAGATATTGGAGCTAATGTAGATACTATGGGAATGGCAGTAATGGGAACTTCTTCCATACTAGCTTGTTTTTCCTGTACAATTTTATCGATATCTGTCTCCATTTCCTTTAGTTGAGATGTCAACTGAATGATTAAATTCATCATCTCATCCTTTTTATTTTTTGTCTCCAAAACCTCCTTAGTTTGCGGATGCTCAGTAGTTGGTAATTTTAACTGTTTTGTTAGTGCAGTTATGTCCGCATTTTTATTTTTTATAAGTTCTTCTGCTGATTTTATTTCAGTTGGACTATAGCCAACTTCAATTACCAAATATTCCAATGAATTAATCCTGTTGTCTTTTTCTTTTGATGAGGCTCTTTCTAGCTTTAACTGTGACTGTATATTTGCTAGGGAATTCTGGAACTTCTGGACACTTAGAGCCTTTTGTGTCATAAATGAATATGTCATCTCTCTTGCTTGTTTGTGGAATTAAATTTGGTCAATTGGATGCACATCCTTGGAATGAACTTCAAAGCTTGTCTTTTTATAGTCTTCTGAAGTTTTAGGGGCATGTACCTTCAAATGTAGAAATGACTTCTACATTTTCCTTGTTTTGAGGTCAAAAGCTGAAAGCAACCTATTCTAATAAATGGGAGTTTGCATCCAGTATTGTGCATATGTAACAGCCTTCAGTGCTTAATTTATTATTTTAATCTCTTTATATTTCTCAATGATATTCTTTTCCTTCTCAACTGGCCTACTGGACGTTGAAATCTCTGCACTATTTTTCTTTTGAATGATTTCTTCCCTAGAAGATGATGGTAGAGGTGTTTCTTTTGTATGTGTTGTGGGTTCATCATCCCTCATAAAAATCTCTGTTTCAATTGTCTATTCCTGCTCTATTACTGGGTTTAGCTTTGTTTTCTTTCTGTATATAAGCTTGAATTTATTATCATATGTAGCTTCTGCTGAGTAAGAGCCTTCTTCTCTAGACCTTTTTGAATTCCTCTCTTGTGGGTCTGGAGTAAGTAGGATGGAATTAGTATCAAGCTGCTTATCCACCTCCTGTAGAGTGTTTTCCGACCACTCTGACTGGTTGGAATATTTCTCAATCTCAGGCTTAGATTCATGGATGAAAGGGGTGAGTTTAAACTTAATTCTTAATTTTCTTATGACACCCAAGGAGTCATATGACCATTTGAAACTATTGTTGAACTTTAACTCTTGTAGGCATCTATCTGCTTCCTTTCCAGCATTCCTACTGTTGCATATAAAGGGCCCTAGTTGATTTTTTATCTTGAACTAGGTTTTCTTTTCGGCTAAAAGGAAATTTATCTCATCATAATTCAAGATTTGTCTAATGTACTCTAAGGAAAATATCCTCATTGGGAGGTATTTGGTCATCTTGTAAGGGACTAGTTGGCTTCCATACACTCTGATCTCTGTGTGATTCTGGTATAAATACCAGTCTCCTGTCTTGCTCTGATTAGATAACTGTAGAAATTTTCTGATTTCATCATTGATTCTGGTTTGAATATTGTTGCTAAGCATATTAACCACTGGGTATACAAAAGAATCAATAAAATCTTTGAAACTAAATTCATTGGAATCCTTTCTGATCAAGGATGTCCAAAAGATTACAGTCTGGGGATTACCCTCTGTGTCCAGTTTTTGTAAGCTAACTGCAAACCTTTGTGACTGAAAATATATGCAAAAATTAAATAATATTGAGGAGTATTTGAACACTTCTTCTTCTGGAAATTTGATCAGTTGATCATGCATAGTATCTGCCAGGAATTGGGAAAAGTTGAAAAGTATTGCTGGAGGTTGGCCTGGGAAAAAGGTAGAGAGGAAACCAATGATGGATTCATTTACACACTCATCAGTATAATATCCTTTACCTAACTCTACACTAGACTAAGTTATTCTTAACTATTTCCTATGTGTCAGAATATCCTAACAGGATAGAGGACAACATGGTCACAATTTGTTTGGTTCATTCTGGGAACATGGTAGTAGAGTATGGTGGGTTGTTTTAGGAAGTTG
Source organism: Pinus albicaulis (assembly GCA_034641835.2). Taxonomy (NCBI): domain Eukaryota; kingdom Viridiplantae; phylum Streptophyta; class Pinopsida; order Pinales; family Pinaceae; genus Pinus; species Pinus albicaulis. Next base: position 973,474,545 of record CM076579.1, read on the forward strand.
CACTAACTCAAGGAGGAAAGTCTGAAATATTTGAGACCTTTTAGGAAAATCTAGCTTTAGGTAAATCTCAGTAAGGGTTTCAATGGAGAAAGGCACTCCCTCTTGTTGTGATGGAATCTGCAACATTTTAGTAATGGACTGGGCAGTGATAGTAATTAGGATATCTTGGTTAGGGGTGAATATGGCTCTTTCATTTGGAAAATAGTTGAGTTGGAAAAGTCTGATGACTTCAGGGAACTAGTAGGTCTGTGGAAATGTGCATTTTGGCAGGTTAGAGTTCCACATCTGTATATCATCTGCCTGATCAGCAAACTTGTCATGGCTCCGGCAATGGAGCTCCAAGAGATTGCTGTCAATGACAGTGTCTATTATTTTAAAGTATTTATCGACCAATGGAGTATGGTCGACATCTAACAGGGGTGGTTGCAGAGGGTTTATGATTGAGACATTTTTAGAAGCCATTGATTGATTCATTTATTAATTAATTTCACTTAATTGATGGTGGCAAGTATTTAGGATTACCTAGAATACTGGCACTTTGGTTGTGGAAGGGGTCCAAGTAGCGGCAGGGGCTTCAATTCTGGTTCGAAATGGTGATTTTGGTATTTTCTGCAAGTTTGCAGAGGTAGGAAAATGAATGAAATACCAGGGTTTTATCATTTGAAAACTGGGGTTTTATCATATGGCGCGGGGTGGTTTATCGCATGATGTGGGGTGGTTTGGTGGTTCAGGTAGGAGGGGGTGCGATAAAATAAGGAGGCGCCACGTGGCAGGGGAGCGGGTGGATAAAACCACCCATTTCGCACCCACCCCATCAACATTAAACATATAACGTCGGGGGATGCAAATTTAACTTTGAGGTGTTCGATATATCTAGCGATGATCGGACGGTAGGAGGAGTTGGGAGTTTTCAAAGTAGGAGGGGTCAAGAAATAGATTAGGTAGAAGGTTTAAATCAAATTGGGTCGGGAAATATATTAAGCTGAAGGTTTAAATCAAAGTGAGACCATTTAATATTTTTGCGCGTTTTAAACTATTTTAAAGTGGGTTTTTTTTATTTATGAAAACATAAAGTTTTATTTAAGGGGGAAATGGGGTTTTCAAAGGGGAAAAGGGATTTTAGTAAGGGGAAGGGAGTTATGATAAGGGGGAATGAAGAGGGAAAGGGTTTTTAGCAACGGGAAAGGGGTTAGGCTATTTTTGATAAGGGGTAAGCAAAATGATGCTTTATATAACTTTTGAAAAATATTCTACCTACCCTTTTATTCATCCTAACATTTTTTCTTTCCTTTATTGGGTGCATTTGAGCTTGCTGACCCTTTTATTTTCTTTTGATAAGAAAACTAACTTATTTCTAACCTTATATCTTCCAGTGGCTCAAATTAAACTGATGAGCTCATTTTTATTCTCTACCTAGCTACTGATCTACCAATATTAAATGGTTTGGTCAGATCTTTATTCACTAACTATCATAACATAAAATTTAAAGGCATGAATGATCAAGATTATATTGGATGATCATCATGAATTGTGGCATTTTGAATAAGATTCACACAATTTATTTGCAAAAGTAAAGTAAACTAAGAGTAGTGGAAATTAAATGTGCAACACTTTCAAAATTTATTTTTGCTTCTTTTTATGGGGTTCACATTTTATATATTTTTGATCTTCTTTCTTTTGGTCCTTTGATTATTCTTTTAGGACATACCCTCTTTTCATTTTCTAATATGGAAAACATTTGTAGAAATGCAAAGTATGTACAATATTACAAGACTTAACATAGCCAATTCAAAATTATGATCCCTATTATTATAGGACCCTAATAGCGGGTCCACTTGGGGATGGAATCTCCTTGTGAGATGTCAAGAACTTTCTGATCAGTGGGCTAGGAAATTTGACTTTGCTTTGCTTGGAACCTTTTTCTGTGATATCCTTTATTCAAACATATGATGTTATATATTTTAAAGCTTTAAGGTTTTCTCTTCAGACTTCAACTTTACAAGATAATCATCCACTCCAATCTAAACCTTTCTATGGTGTTTACAATGAGTAAAATAGAACAAATGAAGTACTAATTAGTTTGGTGAAAAATAGTGCTTCAGCTTCTGACCATTGACTGGTCGACTTGGTAAGTCTGTTCCATTTAATTCTTTCAAGAAAAAGGCATTGTTGCCTCTGTAACCATAAATAATGTATGGGCCTTTCCAGAGATAGTCAAATTTCCCATGTTTTCCTTTGTCTACCCTTATGGAATCCCATTTTAGTACTTGATCACCTATGAATAAATCATCTGATTTAGTTTTCATATCAAATATCTTCTTGATTTTGTCTTGAATTACTTGGGCTTTGATATAAACTTCTTCCCTGGTTTGCTGTAAATGAATTGTTTAGTTAATCCTCCTTTGGATGTGATTTGGTTCTACTTGCAGCTCTTGAATCATTTTCATTATTGGCACTCCTAATGAAGATGGAAAAAAAACATCCATCCCATATACCAATTGATAGGGAGATGTGTTGAGATTCAACAAGATGATGAGCTTAGTGAAAAGAGTCGCCTTCACTAAGTGGGCCCGCAGGCTATTTTTGTTGCAAAGTCTATTTTTAGACACGTCGATCATATTCTATGAGTTGCAGGATGCTATTTGTGGATGGTTGGTCAAGTTGGAAAAATATATGAACTTCTATTTTTAGACATATTGGGCAGAATCTATTTTTAGATTGCCAGTCTAAAAATAGATATGTCAAATATTATTAGCTCTTAATAATATTTGGACTCTAAACATTATCTTATTCTCTTGGAGCACTTCAGTTAAGTGCACAAATGTGGCACAACAGCTGACAGAAGGAATTACACTATTCCTGAGGGTTTACTGGAGCTAATGCATGAGGACTTCAGTTAGAACTCATGTGACAAAGTTTGGTGGAGTTATAGAAGTAGTTGGTGGAGTTGTATTCAGTTTAACTCAGTTAGACTCAGTTGAGCTAGTTGTATTTAGTCTAACTGATTGATACACTAGTGAGAGTGGTGTGAATTAATTATTTAATTAATTCACTAAATAATAACTCATTAATCAACTGAATAATACATCAGTTAACTACAGTGCTTGGACAGTTCAGTGGAGACCAGTGGAGAGATAGGTGAAAGGGCAAGATAGACTATCAGTTGTGACTATAGTGATGCATTGATTGCATCCAACACTTAGTGGATATGCCAATGAGGATTACACAGTGAAATCTTGGTGGATTTGAGTTCATTCAGAGCCATTCTTCAACAAGGATTGCGCAGTAGAGGCAGGCTAGCAGGTGGCAGAGATCGGTGCATGGATTTGCAAGATCTAGCCTGATTAGTGTGTAGCGATTGTATTTTACTGAGAGCTTGATATGATCAGATTTTTATGAGGATTGTTACATGATATCTATGAAATATATTATATACAGATAGTTTGGGTTTTTAGCTTCAGGCTTTCCCGTTAAACAACTGTGTTAATGTGTGTGAATTTTTATGGTTTCATGTGTGCATTGCAATTGATTTAATTTCCACATGTGATGATCAATAGTGGAATAGATTTTTTATTGTGCATGAAGTTAAAATAATGTGTGATCAGGGGAATCTTGGATATATAAAAAATAAGATATATAATTTCTACTTGGTATCAGAGCGATATTGATCAGAGCAGATTGCAATTATTGAAGCGGTTGAGTTTTGTGCTAGTGGAATTCGAATTTGCTGCAGTGTTTTCTTGGTGTCGAAGTTGAGCATTCATTGAAATGTATTTCAACGGATTGCGATTGGAGTATGCCCTTGAGGGCAGCTCGAATTATATTTCATGGAAGGACAGGATGGAGGCGGTGCTGGATGATAATGGGTTGAAGGAGTTCATAGATGCAGAAATTCCAAAACCTGCTTCTACCGATGCAGCCGCACTTGACGCATGGAAAAAGAAGACAACAAAGTGTCGAAGGATTCTGTTGGAAGGTGTGAAGGATAACATAGTTTCCAGCCTTCATGGTAAAGCTTCTCCATTCTTGATGTGGAAAGCTTTGAAAGACTTTTTCCAAAGCAGAAGTGACTAGAGGAAGTTGGCACTTAAAGACAAGCTCAAAAAAATAAAAATGGAGAAAGGCTACAGTATACCCAAGTACCTCACGAAGTTTGTCCAGTGAAGGGATGAGCTGGGAAGTGTGGGGGTTACTGTAGATGAAGAGGACTTTGTGAGCTTGGCTCTCCTCAGGCTTCTGAAGAGTTGGCATAGCCACGAGGACTCTGTCAACGGTCGGGAGAAACTGCCAGGATGGGAGTGACTTTGGTCGGATGTTGTGCAGGAGGAGATAAGGCGGGGTACCAGGGATGGATCTTCATCGAAGAATGAAGATGAAGAAAATTGTGCTTTGGCTGCCAAATCAAGGAAAGGGAAGGGAAAGAAAAATCCTTCTCAATCCGGTGCGAAAGGCAAGAAGAAGGACTTGTCCAAGGTGAAGTGCTTTCATTGTCACCAACACGGACATTACGCCACTAATTGTCCACAGAAGAAGAAAAATAAGCAGGCTTCTGGATCTACAGCTGGAGAGGCCTTAGCCTCATAGTTTGAGCTAGATTTTCGCTGATCACATGCTTGGTTTCAAGTGTGATGGGATCAATGTGGTTTCTTGATAGTGGTGCGTCTTTCCATATGACCGGAGACAAAGATTTGTTCAGTGATCTGGATGAGAAGGATCTTGGAGTGCACATCAAGATGGGTGATGATGGTAGATACAATGCGACTGGTATCAGGACCATTTCCTTTGAGAGGGAACCTGGTAAACCTTTCATATTGAAGGGTGTCATGCATGTTCCAGGATTGAAGAAGAATCTGATCTCTGTGGCGATGTTGGAAAACAAGGGTTATGATGTTGTCTTTAGCGAGGGAAAGGCTTTTCTGCGCAGTAAAGAAACTGGTGGAACCCGGAGGATAGGGGTTCGAGTTAAGAACCTTTATCAATTGCAGGTAGATGGTTGCGCAGCTATGGCAGGCAAAGAAGAAGAACTGGTGAGCCAGGATGAGGGCGAATTGTGGCACAGGAGATTGGGCCATCTTCACCATGGCCCCTTGAAAATTTTGCAGCATATTTCTACCGGGCTTCCCAAGGGTACACTTGCACAGTTAGATCGGTGCAAGGGATGTACTTTGGGAAAATTTGTGAAGACCACTTTTCATGAGAAGGATAGTTGCGCCACGACAATCCTTGAGAGAATTCACCCAGACATGTATGGACCTTTCTCAGTAGCTTCAAAAGCAAAGCACAGGTATTATGTGATATTTGTTGATGATTTTTCTTGTAAGTGCTGGATCTTCTTCATGCAGAAGAAGAGCGAGACATACTCAAAGTTCTGTGAGTTCAAGACACTGGTTGAGAAAGAGTTGGGGAAGCAGGTGAAAGCTCTAAGGAGCGATAATGGTGGTGAATACATCTCTGGCGAATTCAAAGACTTTTGCAGTGCAGAAGGAATTCGAAGAGAGCTCATAGCGCCTCATAACCCACAACAAAATGGGGTTGCAAAGAGAAAGAACAGAATGATCGTGGGTGCTGCACGAGTGATGTTGCATGATCAAGGCCTTCCCATACACTTGTGGGCTGAAGCATGCAACACTGCGTTTTATGTGCAAAATTTTTGTCCTCATAGAGTACTTGGCATGAGTACACCCGAAGAGGCGTTTTCTGGTAAGAAGCCTGATATTTCTCATTTGAAGATTTTTGGCTCACCTATTTAGATTCATGTGACAAAGGATGCCAGGAAGAAGCTGGAGCCGACCGCAGAGGTTGGGATATTTGTGGGGTACACAGAAACACCCCACAATTATCGTGTGTATTTTCCAGACAGTTGAATGACTATTGTGCGACGGGATATCAAATTTCATGAGGAGAAAGCCATGACGTTGTTGCTTGAGAGGGAACTACACTTGCATGCAGATGAGGAGCTACTTGTTCCTAAAGATGAGCCTCAGGATGTGGATCAGCCACAAGAGGAGGTTCATGGACTGGAAGAAACCACTAATGTAGCACCAAACATCAGAGGGCGGAAGCGCACTACAGAGGCTGAGTGACTGAATCTTGATGCAGCAAAAAATGTAGGAGCACCTACATCACAACGCAGATAGAGACAGTCACCTGACCGATTTACTGGATACATGGCTCTGATGAGAAAGTGTATCATGACAGAACCATCCTCTTTCGAGGAAGCTATGGAGGACCTTGCATGGGTAGATGCCATGGTGGAAGAGTATGATTCGATTGTCAGAAACAATGCATGGGAGATTGTCCCAAAGCCAGAAGGGAAATCAGTGGTAGGTTCGAGATGGATCTACAAAGTGAAGCAAGCTGTTGATGGGAGTGTCGAGAAGTACAAGGCAAGATTTGTTGCCCAGGGCTTCTCACAGATCGAGGGGATCGAATATGAAGAAACCTTTGCACCTGTCGCAAGGTATTCTTCCATACGGACCATCCTTGCTCTCTCAGCGCAGATAGGATGGCACATTCATCAGATGGATGTGAAGAATGCGTTCCTCAATAGAGTCATTGAGGAGGAGGTGTACATAGAGCAGCCTGAAGGATTCAAAATCTTCAGTAGAGAGTCGCATGTGTGCAGGCTCAAAATAGCGTTGTATGGGCTGAAACAAGCACCTTGTGCTTGGTACACACGGATAGACAGTTATTTCACCAGACTTGGATTCTCCAAGAGTGAGGCAGATCCGAACCTATACCAGATTGTGGTGGAGGGTAAGTTGCTGATCATTATACTTTATGTAGATGATTTGATACTAATAGGTGATGAACTGTTGATACACTCATGCAAGGCAGATCTTGCAAAGGATTTTGAGATGAAGGACTTGGGCCTCCTTCATTATTTCCTGGGATTGGAAATTTGGCAGCAGAAGGGTGGACTGTTTGTGTCTCAAGGCAAGTATGCCTGGGTGATACTAGAGAAGTTCAACATGCAAGGCTGCAAGCCTATCGACACTCCTCTTCCTGGTGGTTGGAGGAAAGAGGATGCTACATCGGCAAAGGTAGTGGATGCCACTATTTATCGACAATTGGTTGGTTCACTCATGTATCTAGTCAATACACGACCAGACATATGCTACGCTGTTAACCAGCTTTCACAAGCTATGGTTAAGCCTACCAAGCTCTTTTGGAAGGCAGGGAAGCATGTCCTGAGATATCTCAGGGGCACATCAGGATATGGATTGTGGTAAAGACATTCGGATGAGTTGAAGCTACATGGCTTCACGGATGCAGATTGGGCAGGGAGCCCAACGAACAGAAAGAGCACATCTGGAGGGATATTCAGTATCGGGTCTACAACAGTTTCTTGGTACAAAAGGAAAAAAAATCCGTAGCACTCAGTTTAGTGTAGGTCGAGCACATGGCAGCAAGTTTGGCTGCATGCGAGGCTATATGGATGAGGAAGATCCTGATTGGGTTGTTCGGTTCATACTTAGATCCTACTGTGATATATTGTGATAATCAGAGTTGCATTAAACTCTCGGTTAATCCAATTTTTCATGATAGATCTAAACATATTTACATCCGGTACCATCATATCAGAGATTATGTGCAGCGGAAGATCATGTTGCTTTCTTACATTCCTACGGAGGATCAGGATGCAGATATTTTGGCGAAGGCACTCACCAGGAGAAAATTTGAATACCATAGAGACAGGATCGAGGTGGCAGATAATCCCTATCTTGTTGAGAGGGAGTGTTGAGATTCAACAAGATGATGGGCTTAGTGAAAAGAGTCGCCTTCACTAAGTGGGCCCGCAGGCTATTTTCGGCACAAAGTATATTTTTAGACATGTCGATCATATTCTATGAGTTGCAGGATGCTATTTGTGGATGGTTGGTCAAGTTGGAAAAATATATGGACTTCTATTTTTAGACATATTGGGCGGAATCTATTTTTAGATTGCCAGTCTAAAAATAGATATGTTGAATATTATTAGCTCTTTATAATATTTAGACTCTAAACATTATCTTATTCTCTTGGAGCACTTCGGTTAAGTGCACAGATGTGGAACAACAGCTGACAGAAGGAATTACACTATTCCTGAGGGTTTACTGGAGCTAATGCATGAGGACTTCAGTTAGAACTCATGTGACAGAGTTTGGTGGAGTTATTCATGAATTTGTTAGACCTGGGCTTGAGTTTAGTTGCATTTAGTTCTAACCGATTGATACACTAGTGAGATTGGTGAATTAATTAGTTAATTAATTCACTAAACAATAACTCATTAATCAATCAAGAATACATCAAGTAACTACAAGAAGGACAGCTTCAAAGGAGACCAAAGGAGAGATAGGTGAAAGAGCAAGTGCGAATATCAGTTGTGACTATAATGATGCATTGATTGCATCCAACACTCAGTGGAGATGCCAATGAGGATTGTGTGAGAAAGGCTGGCTGAATTCGAGTTCATTCAGAGCCATTCTTCAGCAGGGATTACGCAGTAGAGGCAGGCTAGCAGGTGGCAAAGATCGGTGCATGGATTTGCAAGATCGGGCCTGATTAGTGTGTAGCGATTGTATTGTACTGAGATCTTGATATGATCAGCTTTGTATGAGGATTTTTAAATGATCTCTATGACATATATTGTATACAGATAGTTGGGGTTTTCAGCTTCAAAGCCTGCTAAACACTGTGTTAATGTGTAACTTTTTATACCTAGTAAAATGTAATTGATTTAATTTTACGTGATGATCAATAGTGGAATAGATTATGTATTGTGCATGAAGTTAAAATAGTGTGTGATAAGGAGAATATTGGATATATAACACATAAGTTATATAATTTCTACAAGATGTACCAACAGATTTCTTAGTAGTTATTATGTCTGCCCATAGGGCATTCACCAACCTTTTATTCCAGGTTTTCTTATTATATTCTAATAGATTCTTGATGATGTTGACTAGGCTTTTGTTTGAATATTCTGCTAGTCCATTACCTTGAGGGTAATAGGTAGTGGAATGGCCTAGGGTGATATGGTATCAGTTACAAAAATCTATCATTTTCTTGGATTTGAAGGCATCAAAATTATCAGTGATCAGCTTTTGTGGGTATCCAAATATAGAAAGGATGTTGTTCTCAAGAAATGAAATAATGAGAGTCTGTGGCTTGTCTATAAGAGATGGCTTCTATCCACTTAGTAAAGTAGTCAGTGGTTGTCAATTTATGTTGGGCAGAGGAGGGTGGGTGAATTTCACCAATGAAGTCTAAACCCCATTGTTAAAATGGAATTTCTACTAAGATAGGTTTGAGAGGTAATGGTAAGAGTTTCTTCTTCCCTTCAAATATTTGACATTTGTGACAGGAGGTCACATACTTTTGGACATCTGCAAAAAGGGTGGGCCAGTAAAAACCTGTCCTCAAAATTTTGTTAGCAGTTGTTTTCCAGTATAGGTGTCCTCCACAATCTCCTTCATGAAATTCCCGGATGAATTTGTCAACTTCATATTTTAATAAACAATTTAATAGGATACCACTATGATCTTTCCAAAATAAAACATTATCTAAGATACAATATTTCATTGCTTTCATTTTTAAGAATCTACTTTTGGTTCTAGATAAACCAAGAGGACCTTGTAGGTTGAGTAAAAAAAATATAAGGTCTGCATGCTAGGGTGAATCTATAAAAGTTTCAATGATTTGTGGAGTCGTCGTCTCTTCCTGATCATCTATGGTAGCAATGAAATTTATGTCTAAGGCTTGACAATTCGATTCAGCCATGAGTTTGGCCAAACCTTGGCCTTTAATTAATTTTGTAGGCTTAATCTCAATGTCATATTCTAGTATTGTGGAAATCCATTTGCGTCTTTTTCCATTAGGCCCATTCTGAGTTAGAATTTCCTTCACAACTGAGTTTGGAACATATGCTATTATGAAGAAAATGAAAAAAATTTGAAATCTATGTTAAAATTAGGACTTATGAGGACAGGTGTTTTAGTAAGGGCTTCTTTGACTGCTTCAAAAGAATTTTTAGCTTCTACTGTCCACTTAAGTATTGAATCATTTTTTAACATGTTATTTAAATTTCTAATTAGTTCTGCTAAGTTAGGGATAAATCTTTTAAGAAAATTATTTTGCCTAAAAATGCTTATAATTCTCTAATGTTTCTAGGATGACTAATATTTAAGTTTTCTTCTATTGTAGCTGGATCAATTCTAATGCCCTCTTTTGAAATGATGTATCCCAGAATTTTTCCTTCTTCTAATCCAAAAAGTGACTTTTTAGGATTTAAGGATATGCCAAACTTTCTGCATTTTATGAATAGTATTTTTAGATGATCTATATGTTCATTATCTGACTTGGAAAACACTGTGATAGCATCTAGGTAAATGACTAAAAATTCATGGATTTCCTTTGCAAAGGCTATGTACATGTCTCTTTGGAATGTTGCTCCAACATTCATCAGTCCAAAGGGCATTTTCAAGTACATGAAAGTTCCCCAGGGAGTGGTGAATGCAGTCTTATCTTGATCTTCATGTTGGACTAGGATTTGGTTGTATCCAGAAAATCCATCAAGTAATGAAATTTTTTATGACCCTACTACCCTCTGGAGAATGTGGTCTATTTTAGGGAGGGGATAGTTATCCTTCAATGATACTTTGTTCAAGTTTCTGAAATCAACATAGAGTCTGATTTCTCCTGTTTTCTTTTTAGTGGGGACTAAATTAGAGACCCAATTAGAACATCTAATGGGTGATATGATTTGAGCATCATACATCCTTTTAAATTATTTCTCTATTAATGGCATAAGAACATGTTAATTCTCCTTAGATTTTGTTTAAAGGGATTTTGATTTTCTTTAATTGGTATCTTATGCTAGATAATGGTGGTATCATAAGACTTGAGGTCTTCATAATTCCAGGCAAAGATGTCTTGGAACTCTTTAAACAAGCTAATGTACTTCAGCTTTTCAGCTGGAGGTAATGTCTTAGATATCTTGATAATCTTGGGATTTTCATTTGTTCCTAAGTTTCATTCCTCTATATCTGACCTTAGAGGCTCCATTTTAGGTTTTCTAGCTACATAATTGGATTCAAAGAGGTCTTCTAGTGGGGCTAATCCCTTAGGAAAAGTGTTGTCTTTGAGGTTTAAAACTTCTGATTCATCATTGATTAATTCCTCAATTTCTATTGTTTCTAATTGTTCTATTTCTAGTTTAGTGAATCTAGTTGGTTCTATCTTTTTTACATCATTTACATCTATTTAATTATTTATGGTATAATCTAATGTACAGTCAGTGTCTATATTACCATTTTGAAATTATCCTTTAGAAATAATAAAATCGAGGATTTGATTGTCATATGAAAAGATTTTCCAATATTTTAAATTATCAGGTATGGTTGGTCTATGCATTACTTCATATGTGTATTGATGATTTGGCTGAAAGGGTAACTTGCATGTGCTGGCAAAAGTGGCTAAGCTATGTGCTTGCATATTCTTCTTTCTTGGAATGATAGCAAAGTCAGTCTCAAGGAAACATCTTATCAAGTCTAGGATGGTTTCTCTGTAACACCTAAGTCTAGGTTTATTAGTAATGTACTCTCCCTTGACTTTTTTTATAATGAGTTATGAGTCTCCCGTGATGGAAACCCTTTTAGCTCCAAGTTTTCTTACGATTTGAAGGACTAGCACTAATGCTTCGTATTCTACCATGTTGTTAGTGCATTTGAAATTTAATTTGTAAGCATGTCCTTCTGAATGATCATTTTCTAAATTGTAGATCCATACTCCAACTCCTGCTCCTAATCTATTTACAGAGCCATTAAAATATAAATGCCACATAGATTAATGTGTTCTATTTTCACTATCAACTTGTTTGTGTTTCTCTTCTACAGCTGTGATTTTATCTTTGTCATTGTCTGAATTACATAACATAAATTAGTGCAGATCAGAATGCATGGAATAGATAGGATAATTCTATGGTATTTCTTAACTACTTGCCATGAATTTCATCAAGGTTTCTCTATATAGCTTCCTTTGCTGACCAAGCACAGAAATGGTAGCATATGACATTTCTAATTGCAGTGATCCCTGTAATTTTTCTCCCCATGAGCGAGATAATAACATACCATATTTGGGTGGGATATCAGCAACTACTATATCCATAACGATACTCTTTGCTAGGCACTGGACCAGAGTTACACACAGATATTTGATCAGGCCAAGGCATTTGAATTGACTAGAATCAAAGGAGAACATGTCCTTGTAGGGTTTGGCGATGTCTAAGTTTAATTTTTCTATGACTGCTTTAGGCGTTAAGTTATGAGATGCTCCTGAATCCAACATAGCATTATGTAAGATTTTATCATGGATGTTTAAGCTAATATAGAATGGAGGGACACCCCCTTGTTGATGTTTCCATTCACTTCAGGACCAAATTATAACTCAGGTTGATCATCACTGAGGTTGAAAGCATCTTCACCTTCACCTATGTTTAATGTTTCAGTAATTTGTGCCTTGTATGAGTCATTTTTCACCAACTCTGTTAAAGGAACTGGTATTCTTAATTTGTCTATCTCAATTTTGATATTGAATGGCATTTGAGTTTTGCCTAATTTAATTATTTCATCTTTACCAATTGTGGTTTGTGTGGTTTTTTCTTCTTTATCAACACTTGGTATTTCAGTTTGTGTGTCAACTTTTTTTTTTTCAATTTCCTTGTCTGGAACTGTTTGAGTAGCAGTTGATGCGATTTCTACAATCTTTGGGCTGGAAGCATTCTGAGTTTCTCTTGGGAGAATTTGTAGAATTTTGATCACAGGAGCTTCTATTGTTTTCTTAGTTTGGGCATGGACTGATTTCTTAATAGGAACCTCTGTATTCTTTTTGCTTCTAAAGCTATACTATTTATGAACTTCGTAGATAGCAGATTCATAGCCTTTTTTGTAGTCAAAGGACTCTCCATATTATAATTGTAATTGTTGTAACATGTACATCTCTTGTTCTTCTTGAGTAAGAAAAATGGCATCTTCATTGTTTACTCCCATCAAGTTTATCTGGGTGCCTTGGTCTTCTTCATGCTGTTGTAAACTTTCAGCATAGTTTTCCTGGAAAGGTGGTATAATCTGTTGATTGGGTATAACTTCTCTTGATTTACTAGTATTAGGATTTTTCCTAAAGTTGGGGTTTCTAATTTGGGGACCTTGTTTATTTTCACATTGAGGTTTTCTTTCCATGTTCTCTAGTCTATCCATTAGTATTTCTACATTTTTAGCTAAACTATCTATCTTAACATATGAAGTGGAAGGTTCTTCCTTAATAGTTACTCTCCTCTCTTTCCTCATCCTAGCTCTTTTAGCTAGTAAGTTAGGCTCTACACTAACTGCATCACTTTGCATCTGTCCTAAAGTTGCAGGGGTTGTTTCTCTTAACTGATAGGACATGTCAGCATCAAAACCATCTTGAAATTTAATTAGGGCCACACCTGGTGGAGTTTTGATATTCACTGGAATTGCATTGTAAATTTTGTTAAACATAGTACAATAATTCTGAACAGATTCATTAGGAGATCTTCTAATGTTCTCATATTCATATAATATCTGGAGAGGGTTTTTCTTTCTTTCCCATCTATTTATAAACAATTGGTGGAAAGTAGCTAAATCAAAAATATGGTTAGTAGGTAAAGATTTAAACCAGTTTTTAACATATCCTACTAGTGTTTGTGCAAATAGTCTCATTTGTACATCAGCCTCATCAACTGCATGTAACTAAAAATAATCTATCATTTTATCTACATGTTGTTGAGAAGTATACTGACCAGTACCATCGAATTGAAATTTTTTACTCTGGCAATCTTGTGGCATGTCATGTAAAGGGGTCTGTAAGGCCAATGGGGAAAATCTGGCTGCCATGGCTAAGACTTTAACTCAACTAGGAGGTAAAGTAGTGGTGCTTGAAGATGAAATCGAAACGTTAGGTTGGAGAGGAAGTTTAGGTATGAATGGTTTTGTGGAATGAACTATTGTGGATATTATATGTGAGGTGGAACTAAATGAAGTTGTATTTACAGTTTCTGAGGATATTGTAGAGAGCTTATGGGTAGTAGCAATTAGGGTAGTTAGTTCAATTGACTATTGAAAATAGGCTTCGTCTATATCTTTTATCAAATTTGAGGTTAAAACATCAAGTTTGTTAAAATTATCTAGAACCTGTTGATCTAAATCAAGTTGTATAGTACCCTTCTTTGATTCAACATTGGGGTCTATTATAGTATCATGGAATGATTTTTCAGATTTGGTATGAAATAAATAATGCTCAAATGATAAATCAAATTGAATATCATGTATGCTTGATAACTCCTTAGGAAGTGAATTTGATTTGATTAAATCACTACTACTTCCTTGACTCTCTACCTTTTTAGGTTTTCTTAAAATTCTGTGAATATCATCAGTAATTGTAGTAGGCTGTGGATCAGGATGAGCCCTTGTATAATATGTTCTTTTAGAAGCCAGAATTTTAACTTATTATGATAAATTAGAACAACCCTTTAAAACCTAAAAATGAGGAAAATTGTTTCCTTTAAGATTTATTTTAACTAGGGACTAATTTTTCCCCAGCAGAGTCGCCACTATGTTATCACTCCGAAATTTCCAAAGGTTGTTCAAGCGTTAAAAAGAAATATCAGAGGTAACTATAAACCTACTTTGGAGCTTAGGATCTAGCCTTCCTAAACTCAGAGAGGGCTCTCTCTATATGATTTAACTTTGTTTATTTTGTGGATTTTAGGCTAGTTATATATGCTTAATTTGGATTGATTTTGATTGGTTGATGTGATTAACGAATTAGATGAATAAGTGCTTTTCCATTTTCCATTGGGCTATGGAGTCAATATACTTTGATAACAAAAAAAATTAAATTATAAAGAAAGTTTTACAAGGCAATATAGGTGAGAAATATCAGATCTCAAGGCTGAATGGTGAAGTGATTTTTCAATCTAGATCAACGAGCAATTAAGAATTCCTTAAACCAGATAATGAAGAAGGATGAGGAATTCAATTGGGATCAAAGGGCTATTAATAATTCTCTAAATCGGATAACAAAAGAAAACATATAAATGTATAACAGTTAAAAGCAGAGTGTAATGTTTAAGCAAATTCTATAGTAATACTATTGTTATAACATTCAAATTTAGAACAAATATAAGTTTATGAAATACTTAGAAAGAGAACACGAACAATTGAAATTTTATACTTCACTAAGATAGCTCAACACATGAATCCTAAAAAGAAGTTTATTTATAACTTGTTCTGTTTTTCAACTGAAAATTGGTACAATAACCCTTAGGCAAGAGATGAGTCAGCTAAGGAAATATTCAGAAATCCACCCTTGATACTTTGAATGATGAATTATTTATACAAAACATTACAAAAAATATCATGTCAACTAACTAGGATTTATTCTAGGAAAATAAAATATCTTTATGCAAAAATATAGTGATACCTTTCAACTGGCTGATATCTGGCCCTGATTATTTGCTTGTTATTACCTGTTTGTTTCTTTCATCTGTACGTTCTTTCACCCTTTATATTAAATCACACCATTTCTCCCATGTTTCTTCATCTCGATTTTGAATTTCATCATCTTGTGGTAAATCTCATCTGCCTCTGAATATTTGGCAAACATATGCTTATTTACAAAAAGGTTATTTACCTCATGCTCGAGGTAAAATAAGTTTTCTAGAGTTTGAAGGAGCACTTTTCCTATGGGAATGCCCTTCATTGAGGAAATGTTTGAAGTTTCTTTGGCTACTTCCCTTAACGTCTTGTCATAATCCTCATGTCTCATGAGTTTTTCATTTATTACTAGAGGATTAGGCAGACCCTTCTGTCTCAATATATCAAACTTGTCTAAAATCCTGTTCACTGCGAGTTCCATGGTTTGACATTTCTCCTCAAGTTGTATCATTAGATTTATTTTGGAAATCACTTTCTTTACCTCTATGATAGTATATGTTCTCTCAGCTATCCCAAGCTCTTCTAATTCATACTTATTTTAGAATTCAGGAATTTGATTATTTCAGAGGCTTCCTCTAGCTTCCTTGCAAGATTGGCTTTGAATTTCTAAATTTCCACACCAGCTTCCTTCACCAAGCCATTCTGCTCAAATATAATCTGTATAGAAGGCCAAATATCATTAACTGAGTTAATGATATTGGCCCACAATTTTTGTTTTTCTTAGGCTAAAGGCTTCTTTAGTGACAACTCCTTCTCTAGCTTATGGATTCTGTCAGTCAGTATATTGGCTTTTTGTACTTCAGCTTGATGCATTACTTCTTCCAATTTATTTCCATCTTCAAAGCTCTTTACTTGTTCCTTGAGCTTATTAATCTCTGTAGTATGAATGGACATATCTTCCATTGCTTTGATTAATTTTCTGGCCTCATCAGTGTGATGAGCTATTGGTATTGTTGATGCTAGTGCTGGTGTAGATACTAGAGCTAATGTAGATACTATGGGAATAACAGTAATGGGAACTGCTTCCATACTAGCTTGTTTTTCTTGTACAAGTTTATCCATCTCTATCTCCATTTCCTTTAGTTGAGCTGTCAACTGGATGATTAAATTCATCATCTCATCCTTTTGATTATCTATCTCCAAAACCTCCTTGATTTGTGGATGCTCAGTAGTTGGTAGTTTTAATTGTTTCTTCATTGCAGCTATGTATGCATTTTTCTTTTTTATAAGTTTTTCTGCTACTTTTATGTCAGTTGGATTATAGCCAACTTCAATTACCAAATCTTCCAATGAATTAATCCTGTTGTATTTTTCTTGTGATGAGGCTCTTTCTAGCTTTAACTGTGACTGTATATTTGCTAGGGAATTTTGCAACTTATGGACACTTAGAGCCTTTTGTGTCATGGTTGAATATATCATCTCTCCTGCTTGCTTGTGGAATTAAATTTGGTCAATTGGATGCACATCCTTGGCATGAAATTCAAAGCCTATATTTTTATATTCTTCTGAAGTTTTAGGGGCCTATACCTTCGGCTATAGAAATTTCATCTACATTTTCCTTGTCTTGAGGTCAAAAGCTGAAAGAAAACTATTCTGATCACTGGAATTTTCTTCCAATATTGTGCATATGTAACAACCTTTAATGCTTCATTTTTTATTTTAATCTCTTTATATTTCTCAATGATATCCTTTTCCTTCTCAGCTAGCCTACTGGACTTTGAAATCTCTGCACTATTTTTCTTTTGAATGATTTATGCCCTAGAAGATGATGGCAGAGGTGTTTCTTGTATATGTGTTGTGGGTGCATCATCCCTGATAACAATATTGGTTTCAATTGTCTCTTCCTGCTCTATTACTGGGTTTAGCTTTGTTTTCTTTCTGTACATAGGCTTGAATTTATTATCATATGCAGCTTCTGCTGATTAAGAGCCTTCTTCTCTAGACCTTTTTGAATTCCTATCTTGTGGGTCTCGAGTAAGCAGGATGGAACTAGTATCAAGCTGCTCCTCCACCTCCTGTAGAGTGTTTTCCAACCACTCTGACTGGTTGGAATATTTCTCAATCTCAGGCTTAGATTCATGGATGAAAGGGGTGAGTTTAGACTTAATTATTAATTTTCTTATGACACCCAAGGGTCATATGACCATTTGAAATTGTTTCTGAAATTTAACTCTTGTAGGCATATGTCTACTTCCTTTCCAACATTCCTATTGTTGCATATAAAGGGCCCTAGTTGATTTTTTTATCTTGAACTGGGTTTTCTTTTTGGCTGAAAGGAAATTTATCTTATCAGAATTCAAGATCTTTCTAATGTACTCTAAGGAAAATATCCTCATTGGGAGGTATTTGGGAAGCTTGTAAGGGACTAGTTGGCTTCCATACACTCTGATCTCTGTGTGATTCTGGTATCAATACCAGTCTCATGTCTTGGTCTGATTAGATATCTATAGAAATTTTCTGATTTCATCACTGATTCTAGGTTGAATAATTTTGCTAAGCATATTAACCACTGGGTATACAAAAAAATCAATAAATTATTTGAAACTAAATTCATTGGAATCCTTTCTGATCAAGGATGTCCAAAAGATTACAAACTCGGGATTACCCTCTGTGTCCAGTTTTTGTAGGTTGATTGCAAACCTTTCTAACTGAAAATATATGAAAAAATGAAATAATATTGAGGAGTATTTGAACACTCCTTCTTCTGGCAGTTTGATCAGTTGATCATGCATAGTATCTACCAGGAATTGGGAAAAGTTTAAAAGCATTGTTGGAGGCTGGCCTGGGAAAAGGGTAGAGAGGAAACCAAGGATGGATTCATCTACACACTCATCAGTAAAATATCCTAGGATACATGACATCATGGTCACAATTTTTTTGGTTCATTCTGGGAACATGGTAGCAGAGTATGGTGGGTTGTTTTTAGGAATTTGCACTGATTCAGGGAGGAAATTCTAAAAGATTTGAGACCTTTTAGGAAAATCTAGCTTTATATAAAGCTTAGTAAGGGTTTCAATGGAGAAAGGCACTCCCTCTGGTTGTGATGGAATCTGCAGCATTTGATTAATGGACTGGGAAATGATAGTAATTAGGATTTCTTGGTTAGGGGTGACTATGGCTCTTTCATTTGGAAAATAACTGAGTTGGAAAAGTCTGGTGACTTCAGGGAACTGGTAGGTCTGTGGAAATGTGTATTTTGGCAAGTTAGAGTTCCACAGATATATATCACCTGCCTGATAAACAATCTTGTCATGGCTCCAAAAATGGAGCTCCAAGAGATTGTTGTCAGTGACTGTGTCTATTATTTTAAAGTATTTATCGAACAGTGGAGTATGGTCAACATCCAATAGGGGTGGTTGTAGAGGGTTTACAATTTGGACGTTTTTATAAGCCATTGATTCATTCATTTATTAATTAATTTTGTTTAATTGATGGTGGTAGGTATTTAGGATTACCTGGAATACTGGCGCTTTGGTTGTGGGAGGGGTCCAAGTAGCAGCAGGGGCTTCAATTCTGGTTGGAAATGGTGATTTTGGTATTTTCTAAAAGTCCCCAGAGGTAGGGAAATGAATGAAATAGCAGGATTTATCGTATGGTACGGGGTGGTTTATCGCATGGTGTGGGGTGATTTGTTGGTTTGGGTAGGAGGGGGTGCGATAAAAGCAGGAGGCACCGCGTGGTAGGAGAGCGTGTGGATAAAACCACCCATTTCGCACCCCCCCATTGGAATTAAACATATAACGTCGGGGGATGCGAAGTTAATTTTGAGGCGTTCGATCTATCTGGCGATGATTAGATGGTAGGAGGAGTTAGGACTTTTCAAAGGAGGTGTGGTCGAGAAATAGATTACGTGGAAGTTTTAAATCAAAGTGGGTGAGGAAATATATTAAGCTGAAGGTTTAAATCAAAGTGGGACCATTTAATCTTTTTGCGCTTTTTAAACTATTTTAAAGTGGGTTTTTTCTTTTTTATGAAAACATAAGTTTTATTTAAGGGGGAAATGGGGTTTTCAAAGGGGAAACGGGATTTTAGTAAGGGTAAGGGAGTTAGGATAAGGGGGAATGAAGAGGGAAAGGGTTTTTAGCAAGGGAAGGTGTTTTTTAGAAAGGGTTTTTATTCATCCTAACATTTTTTTTCTTTCCTTTATTGGGTTCATTTGAGCTTGATGACACTTTTATTTTCTTTTGATAAGCAAAATAGCTTATTTCTAACCTTATATCTTCCAATGGCTCAGATTAAACTGATGAGCTCATTTTTATTCTCTACCTAACTACTGATCTGCCAAGATTAAATGGTTTGGTCAGATATTTATGCACTAACTATCATAACATAAAATTTAAAGGGATGAATGATCAAGATTAGATTGCATGATCATCATGAATTGTGGCATTTCGAACAAGCTGCACACAATTTATTTGCAAAAGTAAATTAAACTAAGAGTAGTGGCATTTGAATGTGAAATTATTTCAGAATTTATTTTTTATTCTTTTTATGGGGTTCACATTTTATATCTTTTTGATATTTTTTCTTTTGGTCCTTTGATTATTCTTTTAGGACATACCCTCTTTTCATTTTTTAATATGGAAAACATTTGCAGAAATGCAAAGGTATGTAAAATATTACAAGACTTAACATATCCAATTCCAAATTATGATCCCTATTATTATAGGACCCTAACACTGACCTCACACTGTTATTGTTACTTTAGGAAATAAGTTGTACAGGATACCATAGGTACCACTGCCTACCACTATCTCTTTGGTTACTGCAAAAAAATGCAGTAAGCTCATTTCCAAAACCAGGAAATTTATTTTCCTGATGATCCGCCCCCAGGGCAAGAAGAATATTGTGGCCACGACCTCCAGACGAGGCTCCTCTGCATGACAAAAATAGATCGACAAGGTTGTGGAGGAGTATGGGGACATCTTCACCTCACCCACAGGGGTGCCTCTACACTGTCAGGTCAAGCACCCCATTGATCTGACCCTAGGTGCATCGCTACCCAATGGATCGATCTATCAGTGCTCTGTTCTGGAGAACGATGAAATCAAGAGGAAAATTCAGGAGCTGCTATAGAAAGGTCACATACAGTCGATTTCATCACCCTGTGGGAGCCTGATCGTGTTGGTACAAAAGAAGGATGGGACTTGGAGACTCTGTATTGACTATCGGGTGCTGAACAAGATCACTTTCTGGAATAGGTACTCGATCCCACGGATTTATGACCTTTTGGACCAACTCAAAGGGGTGAAATATTTTAGCAAGATCAACTTGAAGTCTGGGTATCACTAGGTACCAATCGAACCCTCTGATGTGTATAAGAATGCCTTCAAATCCAAGATGGCTCTTTCTGAATGGTTGGACATGCCTTTCAGGTTAACGAATGCTCCCACAACCTTCATGAGGTTGATGGACGACATCTTGCGGCCATTCACCAACTCATTTGTAGTGGTGTACTTGGATGACATCATGATCTTCAGCTAGACTTGGGAAGAACACCTCCACCACATCCGTCAAGTCCTCCAAACACCGCAACAACACAAGTTATGTGCCAATTTGGAGAAGTGAACTTTTGGCATGACCCAGGTTCAATATCTGGGATACATTATTGATGAAAGGGGAGTGAATGTGGATCCCACCAAGATCCAAGTCATTCGGGATTGGCCAGCCCCAACCACTCTAATAGAGCTTCGCAGCTTTCTGGGTCTTACTAATTTCTACCGCAGGTTCGTGTTGGGATTCTCTCATATCATTTGGCCCTTGAGTCAAGTCACCAAGGGAGGAGAAAAAGAAAAATTATTTTGGTCGAAATCTAAACAGAATGCATTCGTAGAATTGAAGCATCGCCATTGTTCTGCCCGAGTTCTCACATTACCAAACTTGTAACAACCATTTGAGATCGAGACAGATGCCTATGACTATGCTATTAGGGCAGTTCTTACTCAACAGGGGCATCCAGTGGCATATCATAGTGACACATTGTCCGACATAGTCCGCAAGTATCCCACTTATGAAAAATAAATGTATTCCTGATGCAGAGATTCTGCACAAAACAGATCCTTGCACACATTAGAGTGTCTTGTTTCCTTTAACATGAAATCCTCAAATGAAATCTTCTTTAAAATTACCTTGATTTAATACAGAATATATATGAAGAGAGAGTTGAAACAAATAAAATACTTGCTTATAATAAAACAGGAAAATTTCAAATTCAAACCCTGTTTGCTGAATATTACATTTGTAGGCCTCTCGGCTTTCACCCTTTACATGAACTCTCACACCATTTCTATATATATCACTCTGTCCTCCATCCTCACACAATCCTCATATTTATACATAATTGTGGATTAATTTCAATCCATGATTTCCTCCCCAAATATCTCAACCAAACTCTAAAATAGATTTATCCCTTTTTTGACTCAACTAAGTTCCATTTAAGGAATTTCTAATCCCTAAAATATCTATCCAACTCAACTCCACTCATATTCTCAACTAATTAAGAGAATATTTACAATAATCCTCACACTCTGATTTTTATCTCAATTTATTTTTTAAAATGTACATAATTTATAAATTAATTACAAAAAACATCACCCCCTAAATCACATAAATAAATAATGAAAATTAAGCAAGATGCGCCTGCATCAAACTCCCCATGTAGAGAAGTTTCCATAGACTCTGTCTATGAGGTCTGTCACTTTTCTGTAATAATGTGACAACCACAAGTCTCAATAACTTGCTCCCTCCAATATTCCAAACTCGGTTTTGCCACTGTTCTTTTAAAGTATCAACTCCATTTTGTAAATTTGTACATAATTTCCAGAATAGTATTTTCAGAAGACTATTGAAGGTAACTCTCGCTTTTCCATACCACATCATCTTTATTTCGGGAATTACAGACTTGTGTAGAATCATTGATACCCATTCTTCTGGTCTCCAAACTCTGAAAGAATCTCGAACTGGTTGTACATCAGCATCACTCATTCTATCAACTGGATTCCATCAGCCTCTCCAACAATTTCTTTCGCCAATTCCTCGGTGTAATTTCTCTTTGTCTGATGCTTCCGTCTCCAATTGTGCTGAACCCTCAAATTCCTAAAATGAATAATAATCAAGAACTTCTCCTTGATCACAACTATAGTCATTGATTGCCCCTATAGTAACAAATTTCTCATTCGGTGTTGTACCTGCATTCATCAACAAATTATTAGTTTTAAAAAGATAATACCTTTTGGCCTCTTTTGATGCTTCAAGCACCAATCTCCCATCATAGACTTTCTAGATTTCAGCAGATCCTGTTTTGAATTGCTGGCTACTTTCATCTTTATCTTGCTAGTTCAATACTTATGTTTCCTTTATGTCTCTAAGGACATAACTTTCTTGCTGCTACTGATATTTCATCTCATCTCCAAATAATTTCTGCTCAATTTCTCTAATTTCAACATCATATTTATTAATGTTGCCTCCTGTACCTACAACCGTATTATTATTTGAAGAATCAAAGCATTCAATTAACTCTACAAAATTTAGAGACATTTCATCCTTATCATGCATGGCAACTACAATCTCTTCTTTATCAGGTTCTGTAAGCTTCACTTCTTTCTGAGGTTCCTTGAGCCATCTTTCCAAGAATTCTATTTCCATGTGAAATATTTCCAAATTTTCATCACAACCTTCATTCTCAGTTTCATTCTTCTTCTGGCAATCTCCTGAGTTATCCTATTTTCTGTATCATCACATTGAAAAATTATGTCATCAATTTCATTAAACAACTTCATTTGTTTACCTCCTTGGAATATCACTTCGGAATTTTCATTATGCTTTTTCTCCATCACGGCTTCAACTAGTTGTCTTACACCAAACATAAATTGATCTATGAATTCTTTCTGCTCCAACAAATTAGTACCTTCCTCCTTTGAAAGGCATTCTCCATAATACTTCACCTCAAAAGCTTCATTCATATTTGTGACAGTTTCACTAGACTATCCACCATCTTCTGCACATCCTGCAAACATACACAAACTGTGAGATTTAAAAATGCAAGGCTTCATAGCCTCATCTGCTTCTCTTGTCAACATATCTTCAAATTCTTCTGAACTATTCCAATAGTCCACAAGATCTTTCTCATTGATCTCTTCACCCATAATTTCACCCTGTTCTGGGCCATAAATGGAAACTTCCATTTTCAACTCAGCCTCTCTGAGTTCTTCACATCTCAATTGCACACTCATCATCTTCTCGAGCTTCCTTAGTGCTTTTGTCAACTGTATGTTTACATGTTGTTCCCTCTTTGCGTGAAGCCTCTACCATTTCACTTTATTCCTCATGGTCCAACCATGTCTATGGTCTTTCGTATTTCTTTGCAGCAATTCCATCAATAACTCAAGGTGAACTGTTAACTCAGCCTTCTCCCTCTCATATTCTTCATCAGTCAACTGCTTCCATACGCCACTTGCCTTGGCATTTTCCTTCATCTTTCTTCTGCTGTGGTCTTTCTCAGAATTTTTGAAATCACTATCAACAGTCATCTTCTCCTCCATTGTGAACTTCATCTGTTCACTTGTGGATTTCATTTAATCCCCTTTTTAGCAAGCCTTCATACTTTCCCTCCAACAATGCAAGCTCTCTTCCTGCGCTTGACCTCTTGCAGTTCTCTGTCTTGGAATTATTTCTGGGTAACTCTCTTGCTTCTCTATACTGCAAACAACAACTGTAGTATTTCATGTGTTATAATGACCAAAATCTTTGGGTGTCGGGCTCCGCCGATCATGCACCCAATTACATTCAAACCTTTGACTTGATTTAATACTCCTTGACTCCAAACTTGACATCAACTCTTCATCTTGGATGAAAAATGCACCCTCTTGTACAATAACTCAATGGTTTAACTTGACTCAAGCTATCCAAATTTTCATTTGACCTTAACATCTTATTTGACTTCAAGGCTTGACCCAATAATTACAATAGTGGATATTTTGACTCTAATTCAAGTTATACAATATACCAATGAACATCCAACATTCTCATGATGTAAAATCTTCACTCCCTCTCATACTCCATTCTTATGAAAATATCATAAGTCACTAATTATATCATCTCCCATTATCACTTCACATGATACTTAAGCTTCTAAATCGAAATGCAATCCACTTTTCCCAAGATTTATTTTATGATGAAAATAAAATAAACCATTTAATTTTCAACATTTAAAATACCTCTTTGAAATCAATGATCATCCCTTATGCTCCCTTCAAGGTTATTTAATAAACCACCTCTTCGCAATTTCAAATCTCCAGATTTCATTCACATTCCCTTCATACCATAACCTCTTCAACACGCTCATCATCTTAACGCGGACAGTCTTCCTACACTTCCATGTAGCTCCTTCTTTGCAGTGACGGTTCTCATGCAACACCGTCTCTCTTCAGTGCACAAAAACAATTCCTTCATAGGAATTTTCCAAAACTTTATTTTAACATGGTGGCATCAACATATTTCTCTAGTCGCAACAAACACCAACCACACTCGAGCCATATTTGCACATCAATTTCTGAGATGAATTCCAATTCCATTCCTTAAACTTTGGATTGATTTCACTCTTTCATAAAAGTTACAAAAAGACTAACTTCTCAAGTATGGAAAGGGAAATTGAATCATCCAATTTTTAATAGCACCTTTAATAAATGAATATTGATTCTCTCAATGAACATTTACCTTGGAGTCTCTTTGTGTTCTCCACACAACCAACAAAACCCTCAACAATCACCATCAATCTTCACGTATTTCCAATACGATTTCTCATACCAGCAATGCTTAGTGAATTCTCTAGGGTATAAAACTTTGAAAACAAAAGCTTCCACAAGCAAAGAAATGCTAGGTTTCTTGGCATAGACAAGGATACAGTTCTCACTAACACGCACTTAGAATTCTGTTTTCCATTCAATATGTTATTCACTGACAGACAGGAGTAAAAATTTATGTTATACAGAAAACCAAAATCATCAAACTCTCCATATGTGACAAAGTTCGCACTCTCTAAACTTGGTTCATGAATAGACTATACATCTATTACTTTTCTTTTTTTTAGTGCGCAACTCAAGTCTAAAATAACATGAAACGTAGAGACTGCAAACTATGCTCCCCAAAGTTTATATCACTTGGCATTATTCACTTCATATCGACTCAACACATACAACACTAAAATGAAAATATCAACACAAGATTGAAGACAATTATTACCATACAAGAAATGGTGCCAAAGGGAAATTACACCGGAGTTGTGTTACTGCCAACGCAGCTACAGATTTGGAATTTAAAGCCAGCTTTGCGTTACTTCTCATGCAGTTACAGCATCCCAAGTCACACTGTTATCGCATCATAACTTTATTGTGATAGTGTCATAAACTATAACAAAGTCTCGGCAGAAAGTCTGCACGTCGATGTTGTTTTGCAGTCCTCAGTTCCTGATTTGCTTTCACGGCATTATCTCCAGCATTCTCTAATGCCTGCGTTCAACATTCTCTGCCTTTGCACTCAGTCCACAATGTTTGATTGCCTCCTACGCTGCCTCTCTGCAAACAATAATTCAACACATTATGTGATTCATTTCCTTAGCGATTGACAAATCCAATACTTTAAAAGAGAACCATTCTATTCATGGAGGTATCACTCACGCAGGGTTCTTCATCGCGGCATTATAAATTCACACACACATTCCAAAGTCCAATCACAACTTGTTCTTTGCAAGTCAATATAGTGACTTTGAAATTATCAAGTTGGGGAAGTCTTCTGAGCATTAAAACAAGGACATCAACTATTAAATCAAACTTTAGATACAGTGGTTAAAAGAGTATGCCTTACTAATAAAACCTCCTTTTACGAAATTGAGGTTCCTTCATTTTCGTCTGGAATCATTGTACCATTCCTTCTGCATTTGCTTTCACCTACATTCCACACTGCCTCCAACACATTCTAGTTCCAACCCAACATTCCCTTCCAAAACAATCCGTCTATAATGATTGTCTCTGCACTTGGATTTGTGTCCCAATCAGATAATCCACTTGTCATTTCTCATGACAATCCAAAAGTAATTGTTGATGCGGAGAGATTTCAAACTGAAACAGCTTCCATCCATGACTTACTCAGATCGATTCTTCGATCAGAATTAATTCCAATCACACTCATCTCACATTCGCGGTTGCATGGATTAATTAGATCTTTGGCTTCGATACCAAATGATGCAGAGATTCTACACAAAACATATCCTTGCACACTGTAGAGTGTCCTATTTCCTTTAACATGAAATCCTCAAATGAAATCTTCTTTAAAATTACCTAGATTTAATACAGAATATATATGAAGAGAGAGCCGAAACAAATAAAATACTTGCTTATAATAAAACAGGAAAATTTCAGATTCAAACCCTGTTTTCCAAATATTACATTTGTAGGCCTCTCGGCTCTCACCCTTTACATGAACTCTCACACCATTTCTCTCTATATCACTCTGTCCTCCATCCTCACACAATCCTCATATTTATACATAATTGTGGATTAATTTCAATCCATGATTTCCTCCCAAAATATCTCAACCAAACTCTAAAATAAATTTATCCCTTTTTTGACTCAACTAAGTTCCATTTAAGGAATTTCTAATCCCTAAAATATCTATCCAACTCAACTCCACTCATATTCTCAATTAATTAAGAGAATATTTACAATAATCCTCACACTCATATTTTTCTCCCAATTTATTTTTTAAAATGTACATAATTTATAAATTAATTACAAAAAACATCACCCCCTAAATCACACAAATAAATAATGAAAATCAAGCAATATGCTCCTGCATCAATTCCATTGTGCAGGCTTGTCGACATTGGAAGCATTACATTTTGGGGAAGGAAAAAATCATCCACACAGACAACCAACCCCTGCAGTTCATACAAACACAAGGGAAGTTGCAGAACAATCGCCATTAGAAGTGTTCCACATATCTGCAATAGTTTCATTTGAACATCAAGTACAAGAAGGGTAGCACCAATAGTGTTGTAGACTGCCTCAGCCGACCACCGATCATGGCGCTAACCACCGTTCCCAACTCTTGCGGGAACGAGACTTATGATTGGTTGCTTCTTTACAAGAGCGATCTAGAATTCAGCCACACATATAAGGCACTCTTGGGGGTACGTAAGTTCCAAAATTTCACCTCCAAGACACACTATTATGTCACCTGGGACACCTTTTTGTTCCTTCAATCGAGTGTGCCAAGATGATATGGGAAGCACACTATAGTCGATTCGCTTTTTATTTTGGGGTCAAGAAAACAATGGCAATACTGCAGAATTATTTCTATTGGCTGAACCTTCGATAGGATGTCGATAAGTACATCGGATCTTGCACTACTTGTGCCATTTCCAAACTTACCATGAAGAAGCAAGGCCTCTATACTCCAATACCTACCCCTATTCGACCATGGGAATCCATCTCCATGGATTACATGTCAGACCTTCTGGATACTAAGCATGGAAACGACTGTGTTTCGTGGTCATCGACAGATTCTCGAAGATGGCCATTATGGCAGCCTGCAAGAAGATTGTCACAGTAGAAGCCACTGCTAAGATCTTATTTGAATGAGTGTGGGTGCACTTTGGGATCCCATAGTCTATCATCTCAGATCGGGACAACAGGTTCCTAAACACATTTTGGTCCAACCTCTGGTCAATGCTGGACACCAAGCTCACCAAGTCCACAAATTTCCATCCCCAAACTGATGGCCAGACATAGGTCATCAACATGATGATTGTACACATTCTGCGCATGTACAATTCAAAGCATCCACACACATGGGATGAGAGCCTATCCTATGTACAACACAGTTATAACCGAGATCTCCACAGCTAAATCGGCCACAACCCCTTTCATTTGGGCTTTGGATTCCAACCACTATGTCCCATTGACGTAGCCATACCATTTGTGGCTACTCAGGCCGATTCGGCTCATGTCTAGTCTGAAGCTGAAAAAGTGAACAACTTCATCGAGCGCGTTCAACACATCCGCCAACAGGTTCATGAAATATTGGATAGAACCAATGCTAAGTACAAGAAATGACATGATCAACATCGGGTGCCACACAACTTCCAGGTGGGAAACAAAGTGTGGCTACATTTACAGAAGGAGCGCCTCACTGGACCCCACCACAAGCTTCACCCGCTCTGATATGGGTCGTACACCATCACCAAGGTTGTAGGGAGCAATGACTTCAAGCTCAGTATTCCACCATCCCTTGGTCTGCACCCAGTATTCAATGTGGACTTCCTTCATCCCTACTTCCCACCTCTACTGGAAACCTCTGACATTGCAGAACAACTCACATCAACAGAGTTAAACCTGGACTGCATGGAATAGGCCACCACATATTACATCATGGACATGCAAATCAAGAACACTCTCCAACAAAAGATCCAAATGTATCGGGTTGTCAAAGTTGGACAACTCCTGCACCAAGGCAAGTGATTCACTAGGGACCAAGTTTAGCAGAAGTTTCCTCTTCTCATGAAGGAACTCGACGCAATGGGGACCATTGCTTCCTAAAGGGGGAGGAATGATCCAGGTGGATATTGGTGGCCACCTACCTATTCCACTTGGGGCCTCACCATTGTCTCTTTCAGTTTTTTAGTTTCGGCACAACTTACTATTTTTAGCAGTTTTTCAGGTCTTGAACTTCCGAGGCCATTTTGAGGCCCTAAAAAATGTTTTTTGGGAAAATTGGGATATATCTTTCTAATGAGGTATGATGCACTTTAAATGGAGATCGTATGCCAAATTTATGTCAAAGTTATGTCCCTAGGAAGTTGAAACACCAATTTACCCAAACAGGGCCCATAGTTTTGGCGCTTCATCTCCTAAGGTTAAGGTTTTAGATGTTTAGGGTTTTCCATTGTTTCTAAATAATAAATAGGCCCTTGAGCCTCATTGTAACATAGTTCAGAGGCATATATCCACCACATCTCTTCTCAGAGATAAGCTACCATCGCCCTAGCTAGTTTATCTCCATTATGTTTTTAAGCAAATTTCATTTCTTTAATATTAATGAAATGAAGTGTTATTTCTGCTGCATCTTTGTATTTATGGTTATATGTGTATTATGTTGTGTTCCTGCATAAGTCCGGATCACCTTTTATGCGAATGTGCCCTAGGGGGTAGTAAACACGGTTTTGTACTGGTCAGTGTGATGGATTTGAATTTGATTGTACCCATAGAATCAGTCCATGAAGGAGAGGGCCTCATGACCCGCACAAGCATCGATGACTTGTTCGATGAATGGGGTAGGGTAATTGTCCTTGGGACATGCTTTGTTCAAATCTCGAAAATTGTTGCAAACACCTATGGTGCCTTGTTTTTTCATGATGGGAACAAGGTTGGAAACCCAATATGTGTAAGCAATGGGGTAGATAAACCTGGCTTTGTGAAGCTTGTCGATTTCTCATTTGATTTCTTCTTCCTTTGATGGGTGCAATTGACGTTTTTTCTGGCAAATTGGAGGTACGTCAGGCGATGTTTCAATATGATGCTCTATGATAGTGGGACTAAGCCCAGGAATTTCTGAGCTATCCCATGCGAAGATATATCTATACTCTTATAGAAATTGGGTATAAGAGGTTATTTCTTCTAGAGAACATTCTACCCCCAGCGATATTTCTTCGACCTTTCCAGGATTTTGGGATATATTCACCTTGAAGGTAGGTGAGATGTTTGACATGTTTCCTTCCTCGAATGCGTCGGGCGTCTATATAGGGTTATTGAACCAATCAACTTTCCCTGATGGCAGGAATTCTTTTGATTTGATCGCATAAATATCTTGTTCTTTTGTCTTGTCAAGATTGAACACTTGTGTGGGGAGAAACAACGAGCGGTGATTGCATTGCATCCCATGGATAATCTGGCTCCGTAATGGCCTTGCGGATGTCCTCATCTGAATGGAATAGGGATCTTAAAGGGGATTGATCTTACGCACGATTGTACAGAAGAGGTTTACTCCACACAGAGCTAGTTGATAGACTTGAAAAGGATTCCATTGTTGACATCGTGGAACCAGATGTGGTCAAAAAAGTGCAGACAAATTGGGTTTGTACTGTCATAGGTACAGCTACTCTCGTAGTTGAAGCTAACGTGACACCTATGGAAGATGAGTAAACAACTTAAGTAATAGTTCCCATACATGATGATATGAATCATATATGGTGTGTCATGTCATCGGCATTTGGTGGGGGAATAATTTCCGTGATGGGAGCTTGCGTGAGTGGAAGGCTAGATCCTTCGTTAGAACGGGCACTTTCCGGCAGGTGGAAGTTGTGCATGGTGTAGAGGTGCCTGCATGTTTCCATTAGCAAGCATGCCTATGGTTCGTGGTTATGGCCAGTGCAAATGATGCATGGTACAATTGTGCCAACTGAGTAGATTGTGTGGGAATCAACACTACTCCTTGTCCCAGAAGTGGACGCTCGGAAGGGATAAGATGTAGCGGAGTTGGTCTTTTGCTTCCATTTCTGAGTTTTTGGCGTGGGTATGTCTTGATCCCTTGATGAGTGTAGACTTAACACTGCTCTTGCTGCTCTAAGCTTCGAGATATGATCACATTTTATTGTATGATAAGAGTTTGAACAAATCCGGCAATAGTTGTGCGTGATTTTCTCTTGGTTAGAGAGATGTCTTTGTGAGAGAGAAGAGACTATGCGAAAATTGTTTGCAAGGTGATTTAGTTCTTTTCACTAATTGACCCGATGGTCGATTAGGTCGCATAGTCCACATGTTATCCTAGGTTAAACCTGGGTCATGCTTGGTTGGTGCGCCTTCCCAGCTTGCCCATTACACAGACGTGGGTATGGAGTAGATTGCCTAGGGGAATTCTGCGTTCTATATTGGTTAAGAAGATCCTCATGTTTCTTCTCTAATATATGCATCATGTTGATTAGAGGACAAACTCGCAGGATAGAAGTATAGCTCTTCTCATGGTGATTGCCCCAACACACTAGGAAAAACGTCCTAGATATGGGGTTCCTGTCCTTCTCACTTGATAGCGTGACTGGGTAGTAGCAGCAAGCGCTTCTAGGTCAGGAAAAGTGGCGACCATATGATTAGGCATTTTACACAATGCACATGTTCGTATTCTCTGAAGAGGGTAGTTGGGGGAAACTAAGGGTTCCCCGATTGGTCATTTTTCAGCTGATAGAAAGAGGACAGATCTACTCATCACATCTTCTTGAGTTGTCTAGATGTTCATGGATTTAGAGTTAGAGCCATCTTCTCGGAGAGGCAAACTATAGTTGATCGCATACAAGCTAGTGCTGAACGGAATCTATGGATATAGTGACAATGGCGTAAAGGATGATTTCCACCACATATTTGACATGAATACTAGGTATCTGGGTCAGTGCGATATACTACATGTACTGGATACCATCACATAAACATTTCCAGAGCTGGGAAATCGGCAATGAAATGATCGCGTTCATCACAGAGTACACATCATTCGATGGGGGGAGGGGGAATGGTTGGGAATCTTTCAGGCGACTATCGCTCCTCCTGTAGGTATAAAATGACACGGGGTTCATCTCCAGCAGACTGGGAGGAGGGATCCTCTTGATAGGATTGCTCAATGGCGTGTAAATCATCCCTATATCGTAGGATCTCTAGGAAATGATGGGTATAGTGCCCATAGTTGTTGCAAATAGCGCATGCGTGATTTGTATGCAATTCCTTGCCTTGAATTTTGGTGGCAGGTTCCTTTTTATGGGAACATGTTGCCGCGATGTCTACCACAGAGCTAAGGAGCGATTTTAGTTCGTCCAGCTCTAAGAAAATGTGGGTAGGGTGGCCTACTACGTCACATATGGTGGAGGGTGGTGATTCCTATTGTGAGGTGGGATTATCCACCTTCTTTCCTCTTTTATTGGTGTTCTTGGTCGTAATCATCAGTTTTGCGGTAGGAATTTCCTACGCAGGGATGTTTGCAACAATCTCCTGAACGGGTGGGGCCTCCTTGGGACTGAGGGGGACTAACCCTGTAGAGGTGATGTGTGTGGCTCCCATCCTAGTAGGTGGGACCGTGTACCAAATTGGGATTGCAAAAGCCACGTTTGGTAACACCACGGTGGCTAAGATCTACTGGGATACAAAACTAGCTAGGGGATATAGAAAAGGAATTTGTGAGGCGATGTAGGCTAGAGAGGCTGCCATGGTCGAGGAATCAAAGTCATTACTACTCGTCTCCATGTCTTGACTGGCTTCGGTGCTTGATGAGTACATCATGCACACTGGGGCCTCTATGACAGTCGGTGACGACTCAGGTATAACAGGGGGGTCTCCTAGGAATGACACTAGGATGGATGACGGTTTGAACTAGCCAGGGCCATATTCCTGGTACCGTGTAAGCATCTCGGTAGATGTGTCCACATAGGGTAAAATGACATCAAAATTTTTTAGGGGTCGCTTTTGCTGTGTGTCAATTGGTCGAAAGTAATGACGTGGTCCTCATGGGGGAACATCATAATTCAGAAGACAGAAGATGATATGGCTGACATGGCGTACATATAACTCCAGCCAAGGAGTATATTGTAATCCAGTTGAGCATCCAAGAATTCAATGTCTATAAGGACCATCTTACCGGCTAAGCATACTGGGACGTTTTGGTAGAGGCCGATGAGAGCTGAAGGGCGACCATCATATGCTCTAAGAGTGATGTCTGATGGCTTTAGTTCGAGAGACCCTAACTTCTACCAGACGTTCTTTGACATTATGCATGTGGATTCACCCTCGTCAATGATACATTGGTGAATGGTGATGTTTTAAACCAACACTGGTATCTGAAAGGCGACCATCAAGGGAAGCCTAGGGGTGTCTCTGTGTAAATCAAAGTCCATTGGGTGCGAATTAGTTGGGTCGATGGCACCTAATGTGGAAAGTAAGGCTTTCCTTTGCTTTGGGAATGATTGTAATACCTCCAAAGCTGACATGGCAACGGGATATTGAGATAGATCATCCAAAATGCTATAGTTATGGGCCACTTTGGAATGGTTTCCTGCCTGCCTAGTCGGTCCCTTAACAATTTTTGGCAAAGGTTCAATAGGCATCTTTGATATGGTCAAAAGTGTTGTTGGTGCACTTGTACTAGCCCCTGAAAAATTGGTGTCTGTTGGGGTATCGTAATTTCGGTTTCGTGTATGAAAAAAACATTTCTTCGCTAGTCATATAGATTTCATGGCTATTCTTTCCAGAATCGTCAGGAGTTATTTGTTGTTCCTGAGTGCTAATTGTCCCTTGATGGGGGAAAGGCTCCTGCATGACTATTTTCTGCTATGAGGATCCCCCCTACCCACGGTTACCTTGCAGCTTCTTCAGCTCAGGGAGGTCGGGACAGTGGTGAGTGTAATGGCCGTACTCACCATAGATTTAACAAGAATGGTTCGTTCGAAGATTCATCCTCTTGCTCAGCCTTTGGGGGTTTCTTGGCTACTGGTTATGATTTTGGTTGGAGTTGCCTCCAGCCTGAGATCGTGGAGGGCGTTGTTGATTGTTTCCCCCTTATCCAGGATTTCCTTTAGGCTTGTTTTTTCGTTTCTTATTAGTAGCGTTAGGAGGATAATTTGGATTCTCCTGATTATATGGTTGGCGTGGTTGGACTTGGGAAGGTTGCACAAATTTTACTTTTTCATTATTCTGCATGGGTGGATTTTGTGCTGGGTACTAGGAATATTGCGGCCCTTGTCCCTGGTTTATGAGTGTCTATTGGGGGGGGAGCTCTTCCGTCAGCATGTATAGTCGTGTATTGGGTCCCTTGAGCTGGAGGATATCGTCCTCCCTGCTGATGGTGGTACGATGATGCCCTATTAGTCATATTTTACGAAGGTGCATGATGAATTTGGTAGCTAGGTTGCAGTATGTTCTGGGTAGAAACATATGCATAACCGAGGTATGGAATGTTCCTGCTTTGGTGATTTTGGGTCAATGACCCAATCAAACCGTTTGCGGATTTCAACGTGTCTAGAAATTCTTTGTAAGTTTGCAGGTGCAGGGCGTTAGGAAGGATATTGTAAATGTATCATGACTACATATATATAAGCTCAAGTTGTTGGGCCTTACTAATGGAATCCTCTTCGAATATGGGCCTTTTTTGTGCCACATCCTTTGAATTATCTGTGGTGAGAGTTTTCAGGAACAGGTCTAACAATACTTGATCTTCGAGTTTGGCTTTGCACAAACTGCGACGTCGCCACCATTCGTGGAGATGGTCCGAGATATGGACGGTAGGTGTTTGCCTAAAGTGGGTCAGTAGTTCCATTCCAGAATCGTGGTGGATGGGTAAATGAAAATAGCTCGGGAAAGCAGTAGCGAGGGAGCTAAATGTTCCATTTGTCGCAGATGGCTGCTCCACATACCATGTCGCGACTATTCTGGTTAGGGTGCGTTGAAATAGTTTTAGCCAAATATTATTTTCAACGATGTTGTTCGATGAACACCACAGGTGGAAAGTCATAACATGATTTCTCGGGTCTTCCGCTTTCTTCCCTTCAAACTTTGGAATGTCCGAAGGGAGCTTCATGGGCATGGGTGGCCATGTAGGGTTGTGTGCAATGAGGTCGTTTGTTAACTTGGTTAAATATGGTAGATTTAACGAAGCCAAGAAAGGTGATTGTGTTGGTAGCCATTGAACCCTGTGAAAACACAGAGTTCTAGTTAGGTATAGGGTTTTTTTGTGATGTACCCTGCTTGAGTTCACCTGGCTTCCCGAATGGGTAGCACTCCTCTGTCCCCTAGGGGTTGTGGGAGGAGTGGTATGTGGTGACCCTATGGGGGTGTTCACCAATGTGGCGTTGAGTGACCGACTAGGGTTCCCAACTAATGTTTCCCCGATAAAGGATGAACCAATAAGGGTGCCAGTGTTTCGTCTTTGACGCCTAAATGGTGAAAGACTTGGAACCCCTCTCGGTAATGGGGGGAGGTCCAAAAGACGTCTAGATCGACGAGGTCCTGTTGGGTCTGTTATGGCATCAACTAGGTATGGTTTTGGAAATATTTGAGAGGATAGAGATTATAATCAAAGAAAAAATCCGATCACATACATAAAACAAAGCAAAAATAAAAGATAAATTTTCCCTTTAGATTAATCCTATGTGACCAGTCAATCAAAAAATATGGATTTTTGTTGTTTGCATATGATACTCAAATCCTAGAATACCTACTCATCCTCACATGCTCAAATGTAACTGGGCCTTGAGAAGATATCTTGCGAATGCTGGCACAATGTCCTGAAAGAACTAGCAACACCCACAGTCAACCGAATAAAATCGACTAAGGTAAGGGTATAAGATCTAATGTTGTCTGCACTGTCACCTATAGGGAAGGATGCCCTAGTTTTGGCCACTAAGTACCATCACCCCATGTGAGCATTCGATTCTTGAGCTTCTTGGTAATTCAGCTACCAGTACTGAGTATTAGATGGGCTAGGTAGCCCCGAATAATACTGCACGCACTGGGCCTAAGCTTAACCCCCTTTGAATCGGGTCTTTGTGGTGCTCAGGTTTTGTTTGTCGTGGGTGGATATATGGATTTAAAAGTTCCCTAAAAAATCAACTTCTATGTTTCAAGATGTAAACTGACCAAGGCGGCTTATTGGATGCCTACCCCCTTGGTCCTAACTTAAACTATAAATTCTCTTATGGCCCCTGTGGGGAGAGTTTAGTGATTTTGGTTAAGTTAGTTTTAGGTGGCTTTGATTCACTTAAGGTGTGAATGTGTGTGAAAAAAAGGTGAACAAGAATAATTTGAACATGTGGATATGCGGTGGTCCTTTTCAAAATCCCCTATTTAAACTATGTTTGGTTGTTCCTTTCTCAAAAGAAAAATATGTGCAGATATGGGCCGCTTCCAATGTTTCCTAGTTAATCTAAATGATCAACTATAGGGAGATGTTGAATTATCAATAGAGAGTGTTCATATGCTTTCCTAGGATCACCCAAGGGTGCAAAGGCAACAAATATTACTTTCTCTCTAAAAATAATTTGATCCTATTCCTGTATCTTAGTGCCAAAAATTGAACTAAAACTAATTACTTTTAAACTAGGAAAATGAAAAAGATTTAGCTAAGCATGCGTGGACTGGGGCCACTTACTTTGGCTGATTAAATATGTGTTTTTTGGTGCCTAAATTGGCAAAACATAGATTATTTCAGAATGCAAGTTTATTGCCCCCTACTTAAACTATGTGTTCACTTTACGAAAATCAACTTGAATTTTTTTTAAAACTAACACCTAAACTACTAAAATGCAGTTAAGAGTGAGCTTTAACAAGTTGTCGAACACATCAAATAGTGCTGGCATATTTCTTATGGGCTTCTAGTCACTTTACAAGCAAGAAATAAAGGGAAATAGTAGCAAATTACTACTTTTGGTTTCCATGCGCAAAAGGCTCAGACAAGCGCGAAGGTTGCACGCAAGTCACTACTGAACGCACATGGTCGGGCGCGTCTGTCTATGAAAAAGTTGCGCGATTTTCCTGCAAAGAAATTTTGGTAGCTCTTCAGCTTCAGACTCTCACTGAGGGTGAATTAGGTGGTGAAGGAGAGAAAAGGGGCAGTTACAGCCCAACTCCAAAGCAAAGAAAATAGGTCTCTACAAAAAGGCACAACCACATAAACTTGGAAATAAAATTAGTGAAGTCGTCAATCCTACGTATGTGTTTTTGGCGCATGAATGTACCAAATTGCACATGGTTAAGAGAAGTGGTTTTCTCCTCTTAAGTTCTTGGTCACAGGAAGAAAATCAAGGGAGTCAAGCAACTTAGTGAACATGATAAGACCTAAACATACTAAATAATGAAAAATCATGCATATTCAAACATAAAAACTAAACTAAAACACATAATACAAAAGCTTTAAATAGATTCAAACAACTTCGATAATCCAAATGGTGGTGCTTACTTCCCCTCTTATTGAGAGCTAGTAGGAATAAAGGATGAAACGTTTACCCACTTGCCAAGGGGCCCTTAAAACTAGATATTTCTAAGACCTGATGCAAGGATGTCTTTTCTTCTAAGCTATCTTGGCGCAAATTCCTTCTCTCTACTCTGAAGGACTTGAGTTGTTGGATGGCCAACAACTGAGTCCCCTCTATCTCTGCTATGGATCACACACTGCTGGATTGCTTGGGGAAATTATGGCCAACATAAAAATGTGTTCTCCCATTGTTCACCTCTTGGTGGACTTTTATAGGATAATTCAAACTCTCCTTCCCTCTCTTGGTACATTGATGGATGGTGACCCAAGAGAGGATGGTGATTCCACTGTGTGCCACATTATTCCATTGTGTGCTCCCTTTAGGTCCTAAGGAGGCTTGGGTGGCTGTCCTTAGGTGGCCTCAAGTGTGGGATCAATTTCCAGGAGTGTGCCTTGTGCTCTTGGAAAGAAAATGCTGCCACTCTCAGGTTTGTGCATATTTTTGAGGGAAATTTGCACAAAGGCGTGCTTATCGAAGAAAAGTGCGTGCAAAGGTGAATTTTTCTGATTTATTCAGTGTGCAATTTGATTTTCCTCTTAGACCTTAGGGATTTTTTAAATTCTTTAGATCCTCTAATGTGCATCAACCCTGTAAATCCTTCTGCCTGAAATTTAATAATGTTGTCTTTGCTTGTTCAATTTTCCAGTGATAACACTTGTCAAGAGGCTTTCAAGCTCATTAAGGAAAATTTGACTACTACCCCCATCTCTAAGGTCCAAATTGGACTTTGCCTTTCCACATCCACACTGATGCATCCAACAAAGTTTTAGGGGCAACATTAGGACAATTAGAGGACAAAATCCCTTATGCCATTTATTTCATCAGTAAGAACTTGTCCAAGGCTAAACTGAATTATACTATTACTGAGAAGGAGATGTTAGCCATTTTCCGTGATTTGAAAAAATTTAGGCATTATGTAACTGGATATCAGACCTTTGTTCACATTGACGATGCAACCATCAAGTATTTAAGGAACAAATTGGATGTTAATGCTAGGATAATTATATGGTTGTTACTTTTGCAGCAATTTGATTTGACTATTGTTGATAAACCTGGAAAGGAGAATGTTGTTGCAGATTTTTTGTCCAAGTTAGTTCTCCTTGCATGTGAAGAAGGAATGGTGGAAGACTAGATGCTAGAAGAGCACCTCTTTGATATATCATCACTCTCACCATGGTTTGTTGATATAGCTAACTACTTGGTTTTTGGGAGACTCCCTCCTAATATTTCATTCAGGGAAAGGAGAAAAATCATTAGAAAAAGTGCCCCTTTCAGATGGACTGGGGGGAACCTTTTCAAGCTAGGCCCTGATCAAATCCTAAGGATATGTGTGAGGGAGGAAGAAGTTTTTGATATCTTCTTGCATGTCGTGACAGCTCATGCGGAGGCCACTTTGCTGCAAAGAGAATTGCTTACAAAGCATTGCAGGCAGGATACTATTGGCCTACCCTTCACTAAGATTCCACAAGATACACCAATAGGTGTGACTAGTGCCAAAGGATGGGGAAACCCAAACAAAGGGATGAGATTCCTTTGCACCCTCAGGTGGCTCTTGAGCCATTTGACCAGTGGGGCATGGACTTTGTTGGGCCTATCAATCCACCATCCGAACAAAAGAATTATATCATAGTCTACACTGATTACCTGACAAAATGGGAGGAAACAAAAGCAGTGAAGGTAGAAACCGAGGAGAAAGTAGAAGAATTTCTGAGGGAGAATATGTTTCACAAGTTTGAGTACCCCAGAGAAATAGTCATTGATTAGGGAGCACAATTACTTCCCAACTCATTAAAAATATTTTGAGGAAGCACAAGATTAAACATAGAACTTCTACTGCCTATCACCCTCAAGCGAATGACCAAGAATAAGTCACTAACAAAGCTTTAGAGAGCATCCTCACCAAGGTTGTAAGCAGCAGCAGAAAATATTGGGCAGACGGATTGGTAGAAGCTACTTGGGTCTACAACACTACTTGGAAGACAACAACAGGATTCACTCCTTATGAACTAGTCTATGGTAAGAAGGCTATACTTTCCGTTGAGTTTGAATTCAATACTTTAAGAATGGCAGCTGAATTAAATCTAGATCTATCAAATGCCCAAAAAGATAGGTTGCTGCAACTAAATGGATTGGATGGGTTCATAATGCAAGCACTTCTTCACATGGAGGTAGTTCAGTTGCAAAGGAAGGTCTAGAATGACAATAACATCAAAGAAAATACCTTCCAAGAAGGAGATTGGGCATTTTTGTATAATTCAAGGTTTAAATATTTCAAAGGAAAGCTGGTGACAATATGGTTGGGACCTTACACAGTGGAAACATGTTTGATAATGGCGCAGTTCAAATCAGAACCATAGATGAGGAAGGAATCCCCTTGCTTGTCAATGGTCACAGACTTAAAATGTATAAGAAGCCTTTTTCAAGGGCGAAGTTCATAAATTCAATAAGCAGAGAGGTGTATGTGATGGGAAACTCCATAGTTTCCCACACCTCCTGAAAAAAAGGAAAGAAAAAAAAAAAAAAGATCCGTAGGTGAAAACCTCTCTGAGGCACCCAAGGCAAGCTTGTGGGTTGAAAACCTCGATGGAGGTAGCTCACTTGCTCTAAAAAAAGAAAAGATAATAAATATCCATGGGTGAAAACCTGTCTGAGGAGCCCAAGGAAAGTTTGTAGGTTGAGAACCTCCATGGAGGCAACCCACTTTATTTAAAAACAAAAAACAAAAAAACAAAACCAAAAAAAAAAAAAACACATCTGCATCTTTGTGTTTTCTGTGTTTGTTGTTTTGTGGGTTATTAATGGTTTCTGGAAACACAAGGGAGCATTCATACTCTTTTCCATTCTTCTATTTTACCATCCATCCCATCATTCACTCCATTCATTTTCATAGCTTCTTCCATCACCTCCATATACCATATTCCTCCATTCCTGATCACAATGTAGCAAAAGAAAGCAAGCCACAAACTGCTACAAACATCAAGAAGTTCCTTCAAAAACAAACTTGTTCATGGACTGCAAAGAAAAACAAGAAAGAAAGTTGCATAAAAAATTCCAGGAGAGTGATAATGCCACCCATGGAATCTTGAGCACCGCATGCAACATCTACAATGGGAAGAAACAACAAGAAAAGACTAGCAGCTCACTCAAGAAGCTTCTCATTCAACAAGCTACTCACTCAGGAAAATAAGGAAAAACATGGCACATAAGAGGCTTGTCTCCAAATTCCAACTCTTGAAAATGCCTTGAAAACAACAGGTAAACTCAAGTATATCTTCTCACCCCTCGCTATGCATCCATAATAGCCAGAAATAATTAAATTTGCAGACTTAGATTTTAAGGGGCAAAAAGGTGGCCAGCTAGGTTGACCACCATCGTGAAGTATGACTAGGGAGAACTGTAAAGTCACGCCACCTGAGCATGCAAAAGAAAAAAAATAAATCAAGTGGAATAGAGGATAACGAGGGGAGGAGACACACAGTATCAGTCAATTAACAAGAAGAGGGTCCAACTATCAACAATAGAAACTGGAGCTTAGCTGAGTTACATAAGCGCTCCAAAATTAGTTGTGCAATCTAATAAAAATATATCCTGTCTAATCCAAACTAGTGAATTGACAAATGTTTAGGGAAAGAGACCGAAGGGAGCCTGCGACACAACAGTTCGAGAGTGGGCTGCGTATTTGAACAGCGTGCAGTAGCAACAAAAATAGAACAACATCATCAACAGTCGAGCTAGCTTCCGAAGTATACCGCGTATTAGACACAATAGCAAGGTGTTAGCTCCCCGTAATTCCAGCAGATTGGTGAGACCAAAACTGCGGAGAGAGAAATTGAACCACTTTGGGATTCTAGGATCTAGCCCTCCTGAATCCGGAGAGGGATCTCTCCAATAAAGTGCAAAGATTGATTTATCTTTAAAGCTTTTGGGTATGATATTAGGCTAGTTATGAAGACCGAGGGTTTTTGTTTATTTTGGATGGTTGAGCATGATTATTAGTTGAGTGGAAAGTCCTAAATGGAAAGAGTTTCAAAGGTGTGAAGTTGCAAGCAATCAGAACAAGCTTTGGCTAAAAAGATAGATATAACGTTGGTTTTTAGTCCATTGGGCTATGGAGTCATAAAAGGGTTTAATTGAGCAACAACTTCAAGAGTGGTCCAAGGGGCAAGTCATCTATATCACAAGATATTTGAGATTAAATGATGGGATGGAAACAATAAAAGTGTTGGAAGGGTAGAAACAGATAATAATTTCAACTAGTATTTATAGTCTGTCCAAACAAGAAAAGTCTTTTAAGTAACTATTTTAAAACCAACCAAGAATAGGGCTAACCATAAATTTCTTGGGCAAGTTCGTATTAAAGCAACTCAATAGACAAACAATCCATTAATCCACATAATTACCTTCAGAAGGGATGAAAACACATAAGAGAAACAAAATGCAACTTAAGATCAGATAATATACTTTTAAATCTAGTCTGCTTTCAGCATACACTTAGGGAAACTTTCAAAATCTACCTTTGGAGAAAGAAGCTAGAAAACAGGGCACACCATCACTTTTCTAGTCTAACTTTAATAAGCAAACAATGAAAATAACATTCAAGAATAATGTTTAAAGAAAACAGTAGGACAAGGGAACACCAGCATTCCTAACTGCTCGACTGTATTGAATCATTCTTAAACACACGATTTAGAGGAAAAAATTGAGATAAAGCTTATCAGTCAGAGAAGGGTACTGTAAACAGTAAATCCTAACTCTATGCTTGCTGTTATTTATCAAATAATAAATGGACAATATGGCATACACAAAAGGAAAACAATTACACAGAAAGGAGCACTTCACCAGTGATATAGACCAGGATCCCAAGAAATAGCTTGTTATTGATGTCAAACCAGTTACAGTCTTCAGGTCCAATGTTTCAGTTCAGCAATCATCTTCACTTCTCAACCTAACTATTCGATCACAAACAGAGCTTCAAGAGCCTTTGAACACTATTTACAAGTAGAAGTTTCGAGCACAAGTATATTTCAAAGTTCTGCAACCAACATTTTCTCATCTTCTACAGAAATATTTATAGAAGAAATGAGGAGGTGGGATGGGATAAAAGATCTTCAAGGTTCAATTAATACAGATAAATGCTTCTTGGCCTTTGAGGGGCTCGATGGAGAAGATTACAGATATTTCCTCTATATTAATTGTTTTACATTAAGAATTAAGCTCGGTGGGATGATTTTGTTGACTTTTAGGCTCTGTGTCATCTTGTAATAACTCTGCTGATATTTTGCAATAAGTTACTGTGGCTGAATTAACTGTTCGGATGTGATGAGGCAAATATCCTCTGTTCTGGTCATATCTTAGCCCTCTTTTGAATGCTTTGAGGCTACAAGTGGCTTTGGTAGCTGAGAGGAATCAATTAGCCTCTAATGTGGCAGTAGAGGATTTCTTGGTCTGAAAGATCTGATTGTTTTCTTTAAACACTGATAATTTGTTTTAATTCTATGTGTTAGGCTTAATTAGGCCTAATTCTCTGTCTTATGTTCTTTAACTGTGTTTAATTTAGTGGATTAGGCTTTTGATTATCGATCTTAGCTGTAATCATTCAAAACTAGGTAAAATATCCTCAATTCTTCATCTCTGGTTTGATTTGGCCTTCAACACTGATACTCTTTTAAATTTTACTGTGTCTTGTTGATGTGCAGGTGTACAAAGGGTTCATATGGCATCAGTGCCCATGATACACTGATGAAACGTGGCGTCGAACCCTGTAGATGGATTTTCTTTTATGAACAAAGGCGTGGGGGATCGTCATCCCCGGCCTTTGGTTTTCCTTTAATATAATGGAAAAAACCTTTGAAACCTACACAATACAATAAAAGTTAATAAAATCCTGCGTATTGGGTAAAACTACTTCAGAGGTTGCGATTAGGAGCATGGCCGTTGGATGAGAACATCCAACGATGGAGATTGTTCGCGG
This sequence comes from Pinus albicaulis, assembly GCA_034641835.2. Classification (NCBI taxonomy): domain Eukaryota; kingdom Viridiplantae; phylum Streptophyta; class Pinopsida; order Pinales; family Pinaceae; genus Pinus; species Pinus albicaulis. Next base: position 973,518,061 of record CM076579.1, read on the forward strand.
AGGGCAAAAGAAGAGTGGTTGATGAACGATGCAGAGATTAAGTTAGGGTCGTTGATCTTGCAGAGATCAATGGTTAGGAGCAAAGGTAATAAGAGAATGCGAAGGGGTCACATTATAATTACATAGGCGAAAATGTGAAGAAATACAAAGGAGAAGGGGAAAAATCCCTTTGGTGGAGGAAATTTGAGTTTAAAAGGAAATTGGGTTTTCCGAACGATCGTAGACCGTTGGATCATATTGGACCCTGAGATCGACGGTTGTGGTTGGTCTAAGAAGTCCCTTGGTGATAGGCAGAGGGCAATAGTGTTTTGGCCAGATCAAATCTGAGCCGTTGATCTGCAGAGATCAACGACGGGGAGTGAACGCGATGAACACAATGTAAATAGGGGAAAGCAGTTTCGGCTTTAGAAACCACAGGTTTCGCATTATTTTTGAGTGGTTTCCAAATTTCCCAAAAAAAACGCGATACAGTCCGCCGCTCGCCACGTGTCTAGATGAAAACCACTTTTTTCGCATAATTTTTGGGCATTAAACCTCTGTCACAGAAAAATGTGAAACTTAATGCGAGCCGTTGGATGGAGGGGCGCAAATCCGACAGTGTGGATCATACGCGACGGAGGGTAAGATGCACGGACTGAAAGAAGCAGGGTGGTTTTATTATGGACCGTCCGATCAGGGAATCGACGGTGGAGATCAAATCTGGGAGGTTAATGAAACAATATATAAGGCGGAGAATGGGTTAATATGGGCAGTTGATCTGCAAAGATCAACGGCTGAGATTGGATAAAAGAACATTATACAGTGGGGTATATGATTTTTAACCAAAGTGGCGAGGAAAGATCTGGACCGTCCGATCTTAACACGTGGACGGCCCAGATGTAATTGGAGCTTTGCGATCAGCGAGGGTAATGGACAGGGGAGCGCCGATGCGATTGGCTGTGAATCGTCAATTTGCAGATCAGATTGACAGCAGGAAATGAATCTAGAGACTACCAATCGGAGGTGGTGAATAAAATAATAATCTGCACCAATGGAAATCCCCGATGCGAGATAACACTGGCCGTTGATTGGCTCAATATTTAACGGTGGAGAAGGGCTCTGAACAATGAACGGCAGGCCACGTTTATAACACGAAAAATCAAAATTTTATGGAATACAAAGGGATTATTACATTGGGGAGGGATATATATAAGGTTAGGCACCCGATTGCGGGGCCTTTTGGATACATGAGAAGGATAAAGGGACCAGGGCTTTATATGCAAAGGTGCCAATCGCATCGGAGGTTTTAACATAGAAAATAGACTTGTGCGCCCTGATTTGTTCCGAGTGAGACTTTATTTACCGTTGATCAGTTTCTAAGATCAACGGTTCTTCTCCTCTCAAAACAATGAAACAACGGATTTCCTCTATAATATAGAAAAATGAGTTTTATGAATTTTACAAAGGAAAATAGCATCGAGGATGGGTTCTTTTATGTGTCTAGCACCCGATTGCGGGGCCGCTGGTTTATATGGAAAGCAAAGGCCCGAGGCTTATATACAGAAAGGGCCAATCAGCATCGAGATTTTTATTTAACAAAAGACTTGCGCTGATCGCAAATGTCTCGATACGATAAGCACTTTATGGGTTTAGCATCTGGTTCTAGGGCATGGGCATGTGGGGAAGTGGTTTAGGACTTAGCCCAAAGGTGCATAAGCCTATAGTCAAAAAGCATATTTTTTATGATATTTTCAAAGTTTTTCAATGGATTTGGGGGTTTCGGTAAGGTTTAAAAATGAGTTTTAAACCTTATAAAATGGATTTTATGAAGGGGAAAGGGGAATAAAATGAAGGTTAGTTTTGAAGTGAAAGGAGGAGAAAAATGGAGTTTTGCAGCAGTCTTTTCTTCATGGAAAACAACAGAATTTCAGAATTTTAAGAGGGGAAACAACATCGAAGATTTAATCAAAGGATATGATGTCTTCATAAGACTTCAAGAGATAACAATTTTTTGCAATAAAACTTGTTTCTTGAAGGCTCAAAAAAATGATTTAGCCACCATTTGATATGAAAATTTTTATAGGTGGCTAACAGTGGCTCCACATGGGGCCTTCTTGAAGGCATTAAGAACTTCAGACTTACATTCTTTGGGGACTGATCAGTGCCTCATCCATTGGGCTGCTTTTTTCTTCGCCTGGATGATCTTCTTTTGCTCTGAAAATATTAGCAGCCATGAAAAAACAATGGAACTTCATCAACACAAGCTTTCTACCTACCCAATCCTATTGATCTAACATTTTTTCTCCTTTAGAGTGCACTTGGATTGGAAAACTCTGTTACAAACATTTTATTCTTTTGAAAGCAAAAAACTAATCTATTTCTACTTCTTATTTCTCCATGAACTCAGATTAAACAGTTGAGTTCATATGCTTCTCTACCTAATCTACTATCTGTTAGGATTAAACAGTCTAACAGATTTTATTCTCTAACTTCTAAAACATAAATTTAAAAGCATACAAGTCAGGATTGAATAGTATAACTTGTTGCTGATCTATGGCATAAAAAACAAGCTGCACATAGATATTATTTTATAGAAAATTAAATCAAAATGGAAGGCTTAAGATCTGAAAGTTCTAAGCATCGCCCTCTCTTTTCTTCAGCTCTATTTTTTAGTTTACTCGAGCTGTTTTCTCCTTGTTATTTGGTTCAGATTTTGAGCTGATCAAAACCAGTTTTACCTCTGCTTTTGACTCATGACTTAAAATAGATTTGAGTCATTCTTCTTTTGGAATCTTAGGTTCAGATTTTGAGCTTGTTTGAACCTTTAATTTCTATCCTAATCTTCCTAACTGATAAGCCAAGATTAAGTTGTTTGGAAAATCGAATTCACTAACCTATCAGCAGTCAATTTAAAACTAATTAGTCATGATTAGGCTGTATGAATAACTAGAAGTGTGTTTCTCAGGAGTGGCATTCAAGCTTGCACACTTTCAGACTTTGTTTCTATTTTTTTGGTATGGGGCTGTACCTTTCTTGTTTTACAATCTGCCCTCTTTTCTCTTTTTGTTGTTTTTGTATTTTGTATTTTTTATTTTTCTTCGGAGACAAAAATCAACAACTATCTAACTGCTCAAAACTAAACTTTATTTACATTCCTATATAACCTATTCTAACTTGGAATATTTACATTATCATATGATACAAAAGTGCCAATGTATCCAGTTGAGTAATGTCAGAAAGAAAAATAAATTCTGGCTGCTTGTCAGAAGTATCCACAGTACATTTTGAAGATTAATCTTCAAAACCAAGGCTATCACAGGAGGTGACAACTTTTCATGCATTTGGCTCTTGCAAAGGATCCATGCTTGATAATTTGAGCCAGTTGGGACTTCCACACATTATTCCAAAGGATCAACAAAGAAAATATGAATATTCTCTTCTTTTTTCCCCTCCATGTCTTGTAGATTGTCTGCTTCCAAGACTTCAGCTTTGAGGATTATATCTTCAGTATGTTCCTTGGAAGCAACATCATTCTTAACCTGCAAAATAGCAAAAAGTGAAATATCTTCTTTTTCTAAATCTATGCTTGCTTCTGATATAAATTCAGGTTCTTTGAATGGCAGATTGATATTAGTGATGGGAGAAGTTTCTTCTTGAGAATATGGTATATCCTCAGTAGGATAGTCTTCTATTTGTTTTTCTCCTTCATCTTCTTCGTCATCTGAACTAGAGGATTCATCATATTTGGAAAAAAAATTCTCTTTTAGCCCTGGTATGCTTAGATTTAGTGGACTGGACTCTGTGAAGAGGTTAATATATTCTTGAGCAAGGGTGTATTCAAAAGTTTCCTCTTTTTCAAGAGAAGGTTCCTTGGTTTCAACTTGCTCAAAAATTTCTTCATTACTCTTCTTTTCACCCTTTGAGTTGAAAGGTTGATGATTCCCAATTATGTGAAAGCTATTTGTGATGGATTGAAATGGGTGATTGTTGCTTTCAAGTTGACGATGGTGAAACTCATAACACCAATCGAACGTTGGTTGACCTACGTGATTAGTTTCTGCCTGAAACTCATCATCATCATCAGAATGATTATCATTTGGAAAATTATCAGAATAAACAATTTCACCAGTCAAACATATTGGGTCATCATTTTTCTCTTCATTTATTTTATCTACGAGTTTATTTTTTGTATCAAGACAACCAAATGAAGTAAGTAGATGAGCGGAAGCGTTTGGTTCAAATGAAGGTTTGAAGGCTGGCAGTCTATTCAATACTAGATCAATCTCTTCCCCTATCAAGAGAGAAGGAGTTTTCTTTTTTCTTAGAACAGAGGTACAACAGTCCTCTTGCTCTTGTGTTGGTTGATATTGAGGCCTGATGTATTCTTGAGTCTCTTCTAGGGGAACTTCACTCGTGCTTGCAGGGGAAATTTGAGTATTTTCTATTGTTTCCTGATTTTCTTGTGTAAAAAATTCCTCGTGATTATTATGATATTAGGTTTGCATATAAGGTTCATGAGTTGTTTTTTCTACATTATCAGGATACCAATCTTCTTGTGTAATCTGAAATGAGTTATAATACAGAGGGGGAGTGCCTATATGAGCTGGTTCTCCTCCTACATCAGATTTTTCGTTTTGAAAGTGGCTATTTGTTTCATCAAAGCATTGCTCACTATATGTTTTCGCATTTTGATCATGAAGCTCTCTTATCAGCATGGTACAATACATAGGCAGGAAATCAAGCATCTCTTGACAACCTTCTTCATTTATTTCTGTGTAAGTTTTCTCATCATTTTCCATAAGGTGTTGATCATAATACACATCTTGGTCATTGTCTTTATCTTGAGGTGATTGGGCTTGTGTTTGATCAAGGGAAAGCATAGCTTGCTCTAGATCATCAATATTCATATTAGCCATCAACCTATCCATTCTCTTTCCAAGCATATGCATCATCTTTTCCATCATGATTAGGCATTTTTCTTGATTGTTTTCTTTATAATCTCATTCATCATACATGTCTTGTAATGGTAGAGTTTGTGTTTGGATAGGAAAAGGCATATGTTGGTCATGATCACCCATGTTTAGATTAGCCATAAACCTATCCATTCTTCTTCCAAGCATGTACATCAATTTTTCCATCATGAGCATATGTTTGTCTTCTGGGTCTATATCTAAATCCATGTTTGTAAAAAAGAGATCACTGTGTCTGTTCAATCAGTTCAAGGTCTTCTACCAATGGAGTCATTTGGTCTTTTGGGAGTTTCATAGTGTGGAGTCGCCAGGTGGAATTTTTTAGCTCTTTTGGAGGTAAAATGTTTTATGGTCCACCACCATGTACCAATCTAAAATGTTTTTGGGTTTTTTTGAGTTTTCAAGATGTATAAAATGAAATTCACACAGAAAATCCCCAGCGGAGTCGCCAGAAATGTTAGTTGTTGGTGGCTCAACTGGCTAATATAGAAAATTTTCTTGAGACAAGGTTTTTCTGGTGTCCTAAGGTGTATTTAGACTATTATCAACTCAGAAAATCCCCAACGAAGTCACTAGAAATGTTAGCTCACCGTAATTCCAGCAGATTGGTGAGACCAGAACTGCAGAGAGAACACTCGAACCACTTTTGGATTCTAGGATCTAGCCCTCCTGAATCCGAAGAGGGATCTCTCCAATAAAGTGCAAAGATTGATTTATCTTTAAAGCTTTTGCGTATGATATTAGGCAAGTTATGAAGACTGAGGGTTTTTGTTTGTTTTGGATGGTTGAGCATGATTATTATTTGAGTGGAAAGTCCTAAATGGAAATATTTTCAAAGGTGTGAAGTTGCAAGCAATCAAAACAAGCTTTGGCTAAAAAGATATATATAACGCTGGTTTTTAGTCCATTGGGCTATGGAGTCATAAAAGGGTTTAATTGAGCAACAACTTCAAGAGTGATCCAAGGGGCAAGTCATCTATATCACAAGATCTTTGAGATTAAATGATGGGATGGAAACAATAAAAGTGTTGTAAGGGTGGAAACAGATAATAATTTCAACTAGGATTTATAGTCTGTCCAAACAAGAAAAGCCTTTTAAGTAACTGTTTTAAAACCAACCAAGAACAGGGCTAACAATAAATTTCTTGGGAAAGTTCGTATTAAAGCAACTCAATAGAAAAAAAATCCAGTAATCTGCATAATTACCTTCAGAAGGGATGAAAACACATAAGAGAAACAAAATGCAACTTGAGATCAGATAAGATACTTTTAAATCTAGTCTGCTTTCAGCATACACTTAGGGAAACTTTCAGAATCTACCTTTGGAGAAAGAAGCTAGAAAACAGGGCACACCATCACTTTTCTAGTCTAACATTAATAAGCAAACAATGAAAATAACATTCAAGAATAATGTTTAAAGCAAACAATAGGACGAGGGAACGCCAGCATTCCTAACTGCTCGACTGTATTGAATCATTCTTAAACACACGATTTAGAGGAAAACATTGAGATAAAGCTTATCAGTCAGAGAAGGGTACTGTAAACAGTAAATCCTAACTCTATGCTTTCTTTTATTTATCAGAGAATAAATGGACAATATGGCATACACAAAAGGAAAACAATTACACAGAAAGGAGCACTTCACCAGTGATATAGACCAAGATCCCAAGAAACAACTTGTTATTGATGTCAAACCAGTTACAGTCTTCAGGTCCAATGTTTCAGTTCAGCAATCATCTTCACTTCTCACCCTAACTATTAAATCACAAACAAAGCTTCAAGAGCCTTTGAACACTATTTACAAGTAGAAGTTTCGAGCACAAGTATATTTCAAAGTTCTGCAACCAACATTTTCTCATCTTCTACAGAAGTATTTATAGAAGAAATGAGGAGGTGGGATGGGATAAAAGATCTTCAAGGTTCAATTAATACAGATAAATGCTTCTTGGCCTTTGAAGGGCTCGATGGAGAAGATTACAGATATTTCCTCTGTATTAATTGTTTTACATTAAGAATTAAGCTCGGTGGGATGATTTTGTTGACATTTAGGCTCTGTGTCATCTTGTAATAACTCTGCTGATATTTTGCAATAAGTTCCTGTGGCTGAATTAACTGTTCGGTTGTGATGAGGCAAATATCCTCTGTTCTGGTCATATCTCAGCCCTCTGTTGAATGCTTTTAGGCTACAGGTGGCTTTGGTAGCTGAGAGGAATCAATTAGCCTCTGATGTGGCAGTGGAGGCTTTCTTGGTTTGAAAGATCTGATTGTTTTCTTTAAACACTGATAATTTGTATTAATTCTGTGTGTTAGGATTAATTAGGCCTAATTATCTGTCTTCTGTTCTTTAACTGTGTTTAATTTAGTGGATTAGGCTTTTGATTATCAATCCTAGCCCTAATCCTTCAAAACAGGGTAAAAGATCCTCAATTCTTCATCTTTGGTTTGATTTCGTTTTCAACACTGATACTCTTTTAATTTTTACTATGTCTTGTTGATGTGCATGTGTACAAAGGGTTCATATGGCATTAGTGCCCATGATACACTGATGAAATGTGGCATCGAACCCTGTAGATGGCTTTTCTTTTATGAACAAAGGCGTGGGTCATCGTCATCCCCGGCCTTTGGTTTTCCTTTAATATAATGGAAAAAACCTTTGAAACCTACACAATACAATAAAAGTTAATAAAATCCTGCATATTGGGTAAAACTGCTTCAGAGGTTGCGGTTAGGAGCATGGCCGTTGGATGAGAGCATCCAACAGTGGAGATTTTTCGCGGAGGGAAAAAGAAGAGTGGTTGATGAACGATGCAGAGATTAAGTTAGGGCCGTTGATCTTGCAGAGATCAACGGTCGGGAGCAAAGGTAATAAGATAATGCGAAGGGGTCACATTATAATTACATAGGCAAAAATGCGAAGAAATATAAAGGAGAAGGGGAAAAATCCCTTTGGCAGAGGAAATTTGAGTTTAAAAGGAAATTTGGGTTTCCGAATGATCATAGACCATTGGATCATATTGGATCCTGAGATCAACGGTTGCGGTTGGTCTAAGAAGTCCCTTGGTGATAGGCAAAGGGCGATAGTGTAATGGCCAGATTAAATCTGAGTCATTGATCTGCAGAGATCAACGGCGGGGTGTGAACGCGATGAACACAATGTAAACAGGGGAAAGCGGTTTTGGCTTTAGAAACCATGGGTTTCGCGTTATTTTTGAGTGGTTTCCAAATTTCCCAAAAAAAACGCGATACAGTCCGCCGCCCGCCACGTGTCTAGATGAAAACCACTTTTTTCACATAATTTTTGGGCGTTAAACCTCTGTCATAGAAAAAATGCAAAACTTAATGTGAGCCGTTGGATGGAAGGGCGCAGATCCGATGGTGCGGATCGCACGCAACGGAGGGTAAGATGCACGGACGAAAAGAAGCAGGGTGGTTTTATTATGGACCGTCCGATCAAGGAATCGACAGTGGAGATCAAATCTAGGAGGTTAATGAAATAATATATAAGGCGGAGAATGGGTTAATATGGGCCGTTGATCTGCAGAGATCAACAACTGAGATTGGCTAAAAGAACATTATACAGCGGGGTATATATTTTTTAACCAAAGTGGCGAGGAAAGATCTGGACCGTCCGATATTAACACGTGGATGACCCAGATGTAATCCGAGCTTTGTGATCGGCGGTGGTAATGGACAGGGGAGCGCCAATGCGATTGGCTGTGAACCGTCAATCTGCAAATTAGATCGACGGCGGGAAATGAATCGGGAGACTGCCAATCGGAGATGGCGAATAAAATAATAAACTGCGCCAATGGAAATCCCCGATGCGAGATAGCGCTGGCCATTGCTTGGCTCAAGATTTAATGGTGGAGAAGGGCTCCGACCAATGAACGGCGAGCCACGTTTATAACATGAAAAATCAAAATTTTATGGAATACAAAGGGATTATTACATCAGGGAGGGATATATATAAGGTTAGGTGCCCGATTGCAGGGCCTTTTGGATACATGAGAATGATAAAGGGACCAGGGATTTATATGCAAAGGTGCCAATCGCATCGTAGGTTTTAACATAGCAAATAGACTTCTGCGCCCTAATTTGTTCCGATGCCAGACTTTATTTACCATTGATCGGTTTCTAAGATCAACAGTTCTTCTCCTCTCAAAACAATGAAACATCAGATTTCCTTTATAATATATAAAAATGGGTTTTATGAATTTTACAAAGGAAAATAGCATCGGGGATGGGTTCTTTTATGTGTTTAGCACCCGATTGTGGAGCCACTGGTTTATATGGAAAGCAAAGGCCCAGGGCTTATATACAGAAAGGGCCAATCGGCATCGGGATTTGTATTTAACAAAAGACTTGCGCTGATCGCAAATGTCCCGATGCGATAAGCGCTTTATGGGTTTAGTGCCTTGTTCTAGGGCATGGGAATGTGGGGAAGTGGTTTAGGACTTAGCCCAAAGGGGCATAAGCCTATAGTCAAAAAGTTTATTTTTTATGATTTTTTCAAAGTTTTTCAATGGATTTGGGGGTTTCGGTAAGGTTTAAAAATGAGTTTTAAACCTTATAAAATGGATTTTATGAAGGGGAAAGGGGAATAAAATGAAGGTTAGTTTTGAAGTGAAAGGAGGGGAAAAATGGAGTTTTGCAGCAGTCTTTTCTTCATGGAAAACAACAGAATTTCAGAATTTTAAGAGGGGAAACAATAGTGAAGATTTAATCAAAGGATATGATGTCTTCATAAGACTTCAAGAGATAAAAAAAATTTCAATAAAACTTATTTCTTGAAGGCTCAAAAAAATGATTTAGCCACCATTTGATATGACAAATTTTATAGGTGGCTAACACAAGGGAACAAGGGAATATTTTCTCCTAGCCCTAGAGAAGAAAGAGAAGAAGGAGAAGAAGAGCCAAAAGAAGAGCTAGAAGAAGAACCAGAAGAGGAACAAGAAGAACCAGAAGAAGAAGAGGAAGAGACAAAGGGCCAAGGAAAAATGGAAGAGATGGCAATAGAAGTCATAGAGGTAGTAGAAAGTGAACAAGAAGTAGACTCACAACACAACACCACATCCCCTCAAGACAAAGAGGTAGTTGCCACCTTAGCTCCTCAAAGCACAAAAAGACAAAGGAAGACCTCTATGTATTTCAAAGTTGATAAGAGTCAGAGTATAAGTTAGAGAGAGATAGAAACTCCTCCCATGAGCCCAACTATCATTGAAGAATCACCAACGGAGGAGGAAAGAATCGAAGAAACATTTTTGAAGGAGCAACTGTAGAAGGCACACGCAGAGAATGTAGCACTGAAGGAGAAATTGCAGCAAAAAGGGAAATAAGTAGCCACCATGACAGACTTATTCATAGAATCCCTTCAGCATAGATTCCTTTCTGACTCATATATTGTGTACCTCAAGGAGAAATGGCTCCTATTTCAAATCAAAACTCTAGCCTCCCATGGATCCCTAACTTTCCAAGATTGTAGGAAATTCATGGATTTATACAAGCAAGCTAACTTGGTTGATCAGGCAAAGATGGCAGAGTTTTATGTGCATAACCTTGTACTGACAAATCTGGATACTTGGGACCCCAATCCTACAATGGGGGATATGCAGTTGATGGCTTTAGTATCTTTGATGATGAATGAGCACACTAGAGCAAAAGATATATGGTGGGTCATGAGAAGAAGAAATAGAGAACCCTTACAAATTAGACCGGAATTGTTCAGCCCAAGAAGATTCATCCCTAACTGTTGAGAGATTGAAATGGACCCTACACTAGTTGAAAGCTACCTTCAGACTTAAACACAGGTAATCGACCACTTTGATGATGTTTCTAGGAAGATAGAATATGAGTGCATTATGGCCAGCCAGAGGAGATGGAACAGCCTCCCGCACAACCTCAGGAACAGGGAGTACCATACTCCACAAATACTGAGGGGTGCATTGGAAATGGCACCATTATACAAGAGGTCCATGCAAGCTAAAAAGATCCAATGGTTGGGACTAAATATCAACCCACCTTTGCTACTGGGGTTGAATGATGAAAAGGACACAGATGCACAAGATAGAGAATGGGAGAATTCATAAAAGAATAATGTTTTTTACTCCCTTGGGGAAACTCCCACACTTATTCCTCAGGAAATCAGGGGGGCTATCAAAGCCTTGAAGGAAATGTAGGAGGAGGATTAGTTTCTCAGAGGATGAGCAACCATTCAGTAGGGGGGTGATGATGAGCTCCATCATTAGACATATTTGGAGGGGTTAATGGTAACATTTTTTCCTTATTATATCTATTTTTATTTCATTTTTATTATTATTTTGTTTTACGATGCTAGTATAGGTGGTGATTAAGGCTAACATACTCTGAGTGCCTAATATAAGGTTGAGTGCAGAAAATCATGAACTATTAGCATTTTTATAAGGATTTTATCATAAAGAATTGGAGGAGACAACAAGGAGAAATTATAGGAGGATTTTCCACCCTCCTTAACTCTCAAAGGAAGCCAAAGGATCCCAAATATTCTCTCCAGCAATTCGAATTCCAAAGATAGCTAAAGGATCCCCAATGATCCTCTCCAGCAATTTGAATTCCAGAGGCAGCCAAACAACTCAAAGAGGAGTGCACCCAATATTTGTTTACTTGGATTCAAGTGGACTCAATCACCATTTTCTAGTGAGTTGTTGGTAGCTTCCCTGTAGAATAAATAGAGAGGAGATAGAGCTAGGAAGGGGTCGATTCTAGTCAGAACTTTGTTGCAATCTATTGAGCTTTTTATTATTTTACTCAGTGGTCAAACTTTCATAAATGTATGAGGTTATTCTTTTATGAAATGATTAGACTGCTTTCATTTTACTAATTTAAGTTTTAGAGAGCTTGGCTCATGGGTTAGGGCCCAATCCATGTGCCTCAGCCTCTCTATTGTATTTTTTCTATGTTTTCTATCATTCAATTAGTTCTGCTTCTAATAGTTTCATTGTTGTTTAGTTTTTCTTTCAGTGTTCTGTTGTAGACTTTCATTTGCTTATGAGAGTAATAGAATAGAGGAAAACCAAAAAGTTGTGGATCAAGGCCCCCTTCTCATCCCTTTCAATAGAGCTCGAGGAGGGTGAACCTTCCCATAGACCCAAAAAATGATTTCTATTCACTACTTCTGAGATTATAGTAGAGTTGCAATACCAACTTCAGTCGTTATGTTCATTGTTTTTATCACACATTATTTTATGTTTTCCTGTGCATGAATCCACAGGTTTGTTTGCAGGAATCAATATTAAGTTCCATAGAAGTTCACCCTCGTCTCCTTGCCTCATTTTCCATCTCTGTGTTACACTTCCAAACACCTCTATTACCCTCCATTTCCCTCCCCCTTTTCTCTTCCTATCAGCTTCCGCACCCTTTTTATTCATAGAAACCATTAAAGTTTTGCATGTGCTCTTTTACCTTGGACTTTCCAAATTATCACATCTCGCCCATCACAGAACCCCTTCTCTTTCCTTTTTCATTCTTCAACATCTCAGTGATTTTCCATTTTCACCTCACCTTTACCTTTTTAATGCAAAATTCTTGAAAAACCATAAAAAATCGACCTTCGCCTTTCCTCCTCGAAATCCCTGCTACCATACTTTGCTCATCGTAGATCACAGTTTTCATTTGGTTCCTTTTAAGCCTACTTACCGCTCTTTTTCGTAGATCGCAACCTTCAACCTTTTCGCAATCGCACTTCGCACGTCGCACCTTTTTCCTTTTTCCTTCCAACTTACCACAATTCCCGTATCGCATGTCGCACCTTTTCCCTTTTCCTTTATGACTTATCGCAATCCTCGCATCAAAATTGCACTTCACACCTTTTCCATTTTTCCTTAAGACTTACCACTTCCAAACGCCGATTGCGATATTGTGATCGCGCTCCGCCACCGGTCCCATTGCCACGTTACCCATCACAAATTGCATTTCACAACCTTTTCCCTTTTATTTTAAGACTTACCGCTCCTATCTGCCGATTGCGATATTGTGATCGCACTTCACCACCAGTCCCACTGCCACGTCACCCGTCGCAAATCACATTTTGAAACCTTTTCCCTTTTATTTTAAGACTTACCACTCCTGACGCCAATTGCGATATTCTCTAGGCTCCACCACATTGCAAATCGCAAATCGCAAATCACAATGTTTATCCCCGTCGCATTTCACACTTCGCATTGTTTAGTTTATTTCCTTTAATAGTTACCACTCCTTTCCTCCGATTGCGATATGATAAAAGCGCTCTACCACCTATCCTATTGCCACGTCATCTGACTTATCGCATTTCGCATTTTGCAGTTATTTCCAATTGCATTTCGCATGTCACAGCTTTTATCCCGTCGCACTTCGCACTGCACAAATTTTTCTCCATCGCAACTCTGCCATCGCACTTTTCAAATTATTCTGCTCTGAAGCATTTTTGTGCTATAATAAAGTTTTAATAAGGTTTAAACCCCTCTTTCCACTTCTAAGCTTTGTTTCATGTGTTAAGCCCTCTATTAGCTTCTTTAGCCGTTTTTTCCCTCCAAGCTGCAAATCAACACTTTTTCAATTAGAATTAAGTCATGGATAGCTTACTTGCATGGATAGAAGCATGGTAGATAGAGCATAGGATAAGTAGAGTGCATTTAGCCATTTGGCCAAGTAAGTGTGGTTTAGAATTAGTTTCCTTTCTGTCATTTCCTTTCAGCAATTTAATTTAGTTTCTTTCTGTCATTTCCTTTCTGCACATTAAATTAGTTTCATTTCCATCATTTCCTTTCTGCAAATTAAGTAGTTTCATTTATGTCATTTCCTTCCAGCAATTTACTTTTTGGTTTTTATCATAGTTTAATAAATAACACCCTTTCGTAAAGCAAAAGAGGATGACATGAATAGAATGCATCTTCTATGTATATAGCACTATCACCTCCAAGTTTGTATGAACCCCAGGTTGATAAAGTAAAGTGGGGAAAACCATGGGAGTTGCAGCACTCTTGGTGCAATACCAGGGCTCATCACATGGCCCCCATGGGTAAATGTATCAATCTCCCCTACTCAAATCATCATGATCCCATGGGAGATGTCTACCTCTAGGCCATTCACCTCTAACCAAATCAACATGGTTTCTTTGGGTGAATGTATCATTCCCCCACCAGTGAAATCAACATGACATTGTGGGAGAATGTCTTCTAGATGCTGCAAAAATATCAACACTCCCTCTCAACAAAGGAGAAATTCTGCATCACACCAAGCTTGTCTCTTAAGTATACAAAATCCTCTCTAGACAAAGGCTTAGTGAGAATGTCTGCAATTTTCCCGTCTATAGATATGTTGTAGAGATTTATTTCTCCTTCTGCACCATATCTCAGATGAAGTAATATTTTATCTCTATGTTCTTCGACAAATCATGAAATATTGGACTCTGAAATTTTAACACAACTTTGATTATCACAATGAATCAAGGTCATCTCTAGCTCCTGATCAAATAGCATTGAAAGTAACTTCTGAAGACACACTAATTCATGACTTGCGGCACTGGCTGTGATATACTCCACCTTTTTTGTACTAAGTGTGACAAAATTTGGGTTCCTGCTAAAACAAAATATCATAGTTAATCCCAAGTTGAAGTAGCACCCTGAGGTGCTCTTTCTATCCTCTGCACTACCAACCTAATTTGAATCAGTATATCCCTGCAGTGTCACTTCACCACCTGAGACATATCTCAACCATATCCAACTGTACCATGCAGGTACCTCAACACATGCTTTGCTGCAACCCAATGTACATGCCTCAACTCAACCATATATTGGCTCAGGGTGTTCATTGTAAATAAACTATCTAGCCCAGTGTTAACCAAGTACATCAAGGATCAAATCAACTACATGTACATCATGGGATCCAACAAATTTGAATCTAAAGTGGAATTTATCAGCTTCTTCAAGATTGTATTCATAGGTGTAGCCATGGACTTGTATTCCATCATACCTAATCTCCTCAAAATATAAATAGTGTAACTCCCTTGTCCGAGGAAGATCTCATCTGATATCTGCCCCACCTCCAATCACAAGAAATAATGCATCAAGCAAGATCCTTCATCTAGAACTCTGAGGCCAACTCCCTCTTGCACCTGAAAATGAGCCTCTTTGCCCCAGTGAGGAATAGACCATCAACATACAACACCAAGATTAAAGAATCACCATCAACAACTTTGAGGTAAAGGTCAGGATCCACATCACTCTTGGTGAAGCCCAAACTCATTAAGTATCCATTCATCCTGGAATACCATGCCCTAGGTGTTTGCTTGAGTCCATACAAATCCTTCTTCAATATGAAAACATGCGACTCCTTCCCATGTAACTCAAAGCCTTGAGGTTGTACATTTCCTCCTCAATCACACCATTGAGGAACATGGTCTTTACATCCATCTGATGTAACCTCCAACCCATAACAAAAGCAAGAGAAATAATAGACTTGATAGAAGTGTACCTGGTGTTAGAGTCGGTATCTTCATCCCTCCGTTAGAGATCAAATTTATCTTGTTGCATTTCATTTTAGGTGTCTCATTCAGTTCATGTCAGCTGCATTCCATTAGGAGCATGGATCATCTGATGGAAGGGTCTTGTCACTCATATCCCTCATGTCATGTACCTGCTGGTCCGTGTTTGTTCATCGAAATCATTTACCAATCATTTACAGTCATTTTTGGTCTCCTGGTTAGCAAAGAGTTATTTTAGGGTTTTTAGTCTCATTAGGTTTAGGGTTTCGTTAATTTAGTCTTCAAAATAACTAATAATGTTAGCAGGCACATGAGGGAGGTTCGAAATATTTTTTCATCGCAAAAATTTCATCGTTATAATGCTTGATAATGATTTTTCTTCAAAACTCTATTTTGAAGAAAAATTGTCTATTTTATCCGTTTGTAATAAATGCAATGTAATTTTCAAAGTTTTTCAGTTGTAAAGTTCTTCAGGCACAGCCCTGGTCACCTTTGCCAAAATCCTATGCCAGCTATCCCTGCAAAGACAGAAAAGAGATTCATCATTCAGCTCAAAAATCACAAAGGAAACAAAAACAGAGTTTATGTGAAAAGTGTCAAAGTTCAAACATTACAAAAGTGGGTTTTTTTTCAAATCAAAAATCAAAGACTATGGCATAAAAGATATTTTTGTGTTTCAATAATCCATTTGCAAGAAAAGACAGGAGTGAAGTCAAGAAGAATCGTGGAAGAGCGAAACAGTGTTTAGAAGGCCGAACTGTAGTGAAGGCAACCGTCACGACGCACTGGGCAACCTGCGCGGCACATACAAAGAGCGCGGCGCATAGGGCCGTTTTTCACCATGTATTTCTGAACCGTCGTGACGCATAAGGAGAGCGCGACGCACTGGGAAGTGGTCGCGGCGCATAGGGCCGACAACCAAAATTTTTGTCATTGGCTTCCAAAAACTCAAATCGACTTGGCTCTTTTTGTCCAAGTAAGTTCATGTGACTCTCTAAATTTCCATTAGCCAATGTTTGGTGTAGTTTGAAAATGGATTATGAGAATTTGAATGCTAAAATTATAAACCCTATTCCCTGGTTAAAAATTTCTCCTTAGGGTTTTGAAATTGGCATTTTAAAGGGAATTGTTGTGCCAAACTTGTCCATTTCCCCACCTTGTTTATTCCTCCTCTCACTGTTATCAATACAAATCCATTCCCTATCCCCTTACGTCCCCAAACCACTCATATCATCTCATTCCCATTATCCCTATCCCTAAGTCATTTCATTTCCTATCCTTCTCCCTTTCCCATTTCACTTGTAAAAATTCCCAAACCCCAAGTTCCCAAAAAATCCAGTGGCTGTCCCTTGTCCCTAAGTTTTTCAAATCAAAAGCTTTCAAAAGGCAAATTATCACTTGATTAAAACCTCATTTTACCCATTGCCCTATACCTCCTACAGTCCCTCCCCTTTGACACACATTTGGAAATTAAAACAAAGCACCAAATTTTCATTTTCCTCTCATATAAGCCAACATACACCTTGCATGGACATCATGGAGACAGACACTGATACATCCTATGACAGAGATAGTGATTCTAACACTGAGCTACATGCACCTAGAAGGCCTTGTAAAGGTGGTAAACATGTGAGAGAAGAGACCAACTCATTAACTCAATTGCAGGCTTGCCCACTTTCCATGGCATGTTTTCGAGAGTAGTCATGCTATCAGTATTGTGAGATGATTGCTAGAATCCATCATCATCAGGAGTTGGATCATTTGTTTGTATTGCATTTACATGATGATCAGGTAACTCTTGCTGGTGTAAATTTCACTTTGACACCAGAAACCATTTCTCAAGCAACCGGAATACCGAATGTGGGTGAACAGTGGAACACAAGATAGCAGGTGGACAGAGTGCATTATGAACCATACATCAGGCCTAGTTTTGTGAGGCAGCTCAGCAGGGTGTTCCCATTCCGGTTCTTGAAGGAATCCTATGTGCCTCTGATGAAACTCATTATCAGATATTTCAGTTGTGAGGGCCGGTTTTCACGCCTCTATGCATACCACATCAAGTTATTGATGCATTTCACTAGAGTGAGGATGATGAACATACCTTATTTCATGTGCCAGAATATTGAGAGAATGACCACTCTTGTGCAGAAGAAAACTCTCGAGCAGCAGTACAACAGTATTTATCACTATGCACTCATCAAGATCGTGGTTGTACATCAGCTTGGATTGCAGGGCATTTCATGGGAGGATTTCATTTCCCGTGATTTCTTCACAGCTCCTCAGGTTCCTCCGGAGGTTGTTCATGAGCCAAGTGAACCTTCACATCAGCCTAAAGGTCACGAGACAGAGCCTATCAGAGTGCCAATGGTTTTTACTTATCAAAGAGGCACTAGAGTATTATTTGCAGCAGCCCGACGAGTACTATCTCCACCTGGGGTGGAAGGGGTCTTGTTGCCGTCATCAGCAGCACAGGTACAGGTACACGGCAGAGGTAAGAGGCCCATGTAGGATGAGGGCCCTTCAAGAGGCCAGAATACTGATTTCATATTAATTGATGAGGATTTGAGCTCTCCAAGCTCAAAGTTGAGGGAGACCATTAAGGAGCAGAAGGCGGAGATTGATACATTGACCGTCAAATTGCAGAGAGCCCAATGGATCATAAAATACCTGGAGCAGTTGAACAAACAGTTGGAAGATCAGCAAACAAGCATGGAGTTGCAAAACATCCGTGAGAATCGACAAGCTGCCCGAAGAAGCCAAACCGAGATGACACCCATTAAGCGTGAGATTGAGGTGGATAGAGAGACTTGGCTTGAGAGGGTCAATATTCATCTTGAGAAGCTGTTGGAGAAGGAAAAAAAAAAAAAAGAACATGCTCAGGCACATGAAGAACCACTATTGGGCACGAAATCATGTTTGCAAAGCAAGGATCAAGATCCTGAAAGCAAGGCTAAGGAGGGCACTAAAGCGTCGTAAAGGCATGATAGACTCCAAATTTTGGCCGAAGCTTCTTTGGCCCAGCATAGTGCTTGATGGTGGACATCCAGCCCAAATTTCAAGAAATTTGGGAAACTTTTTGTCAATTTTGAATTTTTTGGCCTAAACACATATTTTTCCGCGCGACGCGTAGCGCCACTTGGCGCGCGCTTATAATTGGCAGCTCTTTTGGAGGAAAAATTTACATTTCTGGATTTTTCATGAAAATTTGTGGATTCCTACCCATTACCTAAGGATTTAATCAAGTTCTGGGTTGCCTAAAGGGTCAAAAACACCTCAAAAATGGCCTTTCTGCCACTTTTTGGACACACAGGAAGCAGTGTTGGGAGATTGGATTTTTGGAGGGGAAAATGGAAACCAAATTCCAAAATTTTACTTGGGTTGGAAATTAGA
Organism: Pinus albicaulis; assembly: GCA_034641835.2. Classification (NCBI taxonomy): domain Eukaryota; kingdom Viridiplantae; phylum Streptophyta; class Pinopsida; order Pinales; family Pinaceae; genus Pinus; species Pinus albicaulis. Next base: position 973,536,895 of record CM076579.1, read on the forward strand.
CAGGTAGGGCTTTCCAACGAGCTATCCTGCACTCAATTTGGACTTCAGGAAGGCCCTCAAAATCAGCCTCAAAGTTGTGCTACGCATAGAGATTTCAGGCGCGACGCATTGGGAAATTTGGCCTATTTTTCACTCAGCAGCTCAGATTTTCGCCTAGTTTTGGCTAGTGTGAATTTTTCATGTAAATATTGATGTAAATTGATGTAATTTCATGATTTTTATGTAATTTTGGCACATTTTTACTCATCCAAGTAGATTCATTCACCAAAAAGTGAAATGTGAGTGAATGAATCAGTTTCCTATCATATAGAGGCAAGTTGTTTCATTACCTATTTTCTAGTTCTTATTTTAGATGTGGTTGAAACAGCTCCTAGAATGATGAGCTTGACCCCTAGAGGCATGGGGATGAGTTAGGCTTGTCTATATCTTGTAATTCTTCAGTCATTTTCAGGGTTGGACACTTGGGATTGCTTGGCACTTCGTTGTACATTTCATCTCTGCAATTTTGGCAAAGGAATAAACCAGGGTTTGCAGCACTCTTTGGGATCCATGTGGCTCTGCGTTTTGATGGTGTGTTTCTCCAAGTGATTTTAAGTTCATTTATGTTTATGTGTATCATTTCCCTTCTCCTTTCTTCTTAAATTAAACAAATGAGTTATAAAGGTGGAATTCATTAGATTGCTTTGCTCTGCCTTCAGTTTTGCTTAATTTTCCATGTTTTCATCTGTTTGAAGAGGATTCTTGAAAGCCTCTTGCCCTCTTCAGCTCCTAACCGGTCTAAACTATCCATTCATTCAATCCAAAGCATCAAAACAATTGCCTTCCTTGCCCCATTCAGAACTCTGCAAAAACTAGGCCTCATCCCCGAACCCAAAACTACCTTTCCCTTTGTTTCCAACAAAACCCCCAAAATCAAGATCAAACTCCTTCACCTATATACCTAGCCTAAACTTAGCCTTTATTTCAAGTCATCTCAAGCCCCTTTGATTATTTTTTCTGAGATTGACCCGAAGAGAGCCCTCTCCTGATCTGGTAGGGCTAGCTACCAGACTGAGCGTGGTTTGATGTTACCCTGAACTCTGCCTTCTTTCAGCCTGAGGTATATTTAGGCAATAACATAGTGGCGACCATATTGGGGAATAAAATGGTTTGCTTGTTAGTGTTATTTATTTTATAAGCTATAGACGGAGCCTAAAGTTATGCCAGGCAACCTTCGAAACGCTCTTGCTTTGCATTAGCGAAAGTAGATAAACGTTGCTTTAGTCAATCTCCGGTCTAGTTTGTAAACGTGACACTTGACTTGTAAATTTCCCCCAGTACATCAGATCGTTCTAGACTCTTGGGTGATGAGTCTAGAATTTGATAGGCTGAATAAGTTGGTTTTGTCCCTTTGATTTTTGAAAATAATTCAACACACTGGCTTCCAGAAGACATACTAGAGAAAATCTGGATCCCGATCCACCTCCAGTGTATGAAAATCCCAATCTAATTTCAAGAATTCTTCGCCGAGAAAGTCCTATGATTCCTTTATTCAAATCTCATTCATGTCCTGCTGTGTTTGAAATACCTTGAAGATCTTGAATTTGACGAACAATTTGAGTTGTCGTTGTTTGAGACGAAGTCTGAAAGTGATATTGGTTCTACTGTCATAAATCCAGAGTTTATCAAGTATCTTGAAATTGAACATGCTAATAGATCCACTGATAGTTACATCTTGAACATTCAAAATTCTATTGTGGCAACTAATATTCCTGAGTTTATAGAGTCTGCATCCGAAACACTTGGGCCATCAGCAGTTACTTCTAATTCACAAGTTCATACCAAGCCTCCTTTCATTCCTACCATTCCCGTGCAACCATCTATTTATGATCAACAATCTACAATAGTATCGCCTCCATCCACACCACATACACCTCATACATCTACTGCTCCTACTCCACCTATATTTCCAAATCCGATTGTAAATCCACCAAGAGCAATGGCTGCCCGATTTGCACCTCTTGTGTTGCCTCAAAACTTGGATGACATGCCCGCTAGTTATCAAAGTAAGATTCCATTTTTTGATGGTACTCTTCAAAGTGTTCCTGCTCAACAACATGTTGATAAAATGGCAGATTTCTTTGACCTTCATGAAATTGATGCAGAAAATGTGACCATGAGATTATTTGTGCAAACTTTTGGAGGAGAAGTGAGAAAATGGTTCAGAGCTTTGCAGCCTAGGAGTATAGCTACATTGGCTGAGCTTCAGAGGCAATTCTTGGATCAATGGGAAGTAAAGAAAAATCCTCTTCAGATCACTTCTGAATATACCAAGATCAAGCGGAATGTTGGTGAATCTATCCAAGATTATTGTATTAAATTTAATGCGGTTTACAATGCAATTCCTGATGATTTAAGGCCATCTAGGAGGTCAGCTTTGCTTAAGTTCCTGGATGGTTTTGATCCGGACATGGCCTATCAATGATGAGAAAGAGATCCAGCCACTTTGGAGGACATGCAGAAAATTGCAGTGAGTGTTGAAGCTAATTTGAATGACAAGAGAGATAGATTGAAAGCAGAAAAGAAAGTAGTAATAAAGGAAGAGGCTTCTACTTTAGATCAAGTACTTCGCAAGGTGGAAAAGATGATTGAAATATTGACACTTGATAAGCCTGAACCACAAATCAAAAATCCTAACTTCCATGGCCAGCAGCAACCCCAATTCAGGATCAAACAACGAGAGCAGCGAACACAAGAACCAGCAGTACAACAGCAGGTAAAGACACCTTTACAGCAGAATTTTGTTGGTTCAGAATCAGATGATGAAGATAATTTAATAGGGGAAGAGAATCACTTCTTTACACCTGATGATTTGCCAACTTTTATCACTGAAGATGAGGAGTATGCAGAAAACTCAGTTGTACAAAAAGACGAAGATTTCATCTTGGCAAATGAGACAGCTCTTGAAGAAGAGTCAGATGAATATCAGAGAGGTTATATGAATTCTTTGTCTACCCAGCAACATCAATATTCACTTAGAAACAGAGATGTGCCTATCAATCCAATCCAAAAGAGAAAGGAAGTTTCAGCACCAAAGAATGATTCACTTGTTGCACAAAAGAAGGGAAAAGAGATAGCTGATCCCACTACTAGCAAATCCCCATCAGCAAATGAAAGATCCAATCAGCCAATTGTATCGAGGGAGAAAGATGAAAAGAAGGATGTCCCAGCCAAAGAGGTAGAAAAAACTTCAGTCTTTAACTTAGACAGTGAAATTTCTAAGTTAAAAGTTTCCATTCCTTTGACTGAATTGATGAAGAATAGCAGTTATAATGGTCAGGTGTCTAAAATTATGAATTTCAATCCAATGTCTGATATGGTGAATGTGGAAGATGATCAACCTGAGTTGATATTTGGACCAGCATTGGATGGTGAGTCTCCAGATAGTGATGTGCCTCCTTTTTATATCAGCCTTAGATTTCATGATTTTGTGTTACATAATGCCATGTTTGATTCCGGAGCATCTCATAATCTCATGCCGAGAGTAATCATGGAGAAATTGGGATTGGACATCACTAGAAAATATCATGATCTTTATTCTTTCGATTCCAGTAGAGTAAGATGAATTGGGCTTATCAAATATTTGATGGTTAGTTTAGATCAGATTCTGACTAAGAATGTTTTGATGGATGTGGTTGTGGCAGATATTCCTCCTAGATTTGGCATGCTTCTTTCCAGATCTTGGGGAGCGAAACTAAAGGGAACATTGCAGCTTGATTTCTCCTATGCTACCATTCCTGTGTTTGGCCATATGAGAAGATTGTATCGGGAACAAAAGATGAAGTATATGATCACCAGTAAGGAGAAACCGGTAAATCATCCAATCAATTATGTACATACAGATTTAGAGTCATTTGTTTTGTATTCAAATAGTTTCAATGATGTAAATAGTCAGCTAGTTGAAGCAGAGGACATTCCGGAAATCACCGAGAATTTTAGAGAGGTTTTCAAGAAAGAAAGAAAAGAACTTGAAAGTTTCGCTGAGCAATCAGCCTTTCGACAGCAGCAGAAAGTTGATGGACATCAAGCAGAAATAACAGAGCAAACAGAATTTCAGCACTTGGAAGAAGACGAAGATGGTTTGTGGACCATGGATTTTGATGGTGCAGTAGGAAGTGATGGTGCTGGAATTGGCATTTGGGTACGCAGCCCTTTTTCCGCCCCAAACAAGGTACCAAGTAATGTAAGGGTCTGTTCTTATAAATTAGCTTTTGATTGTTCGAATAATGAGGCAGAATACGAAGCTTTGATTGCTAGTCTGAAAATTCTTAGAAAGTTGAATGCTAAGAGGATTGCAGTGTATGGTGACTCCGAGTTGGTAATTAAGCAAGTGAAAGGTGAATACCAAGCTAAGCATCCTCAAATGCGGGCTTACCGAAATGTAGTTCTTGATATCTTGAAATTGTTTTCAGACTATACTTTGACTTGTGTCCCTCGTATTCAGAATGGTATTGTAGATGCACTTGCAAAGGCAGCAAGTAATTTGAAGATTCCGATGAACTCAAGTAAAAAATTTGAAATTCATGTGAAGCATCGTCCGACTTTCCTGGACAATCAAAGGTATTGGCAAGTATTCCAAAATGATGAAGAGATTGATGAATTTCTGCAAAACAAAGGTAAATTCAAAGAAACTTCAATTGATATGGAGCATGATGATGGTGAGGCTGATGTGCAAGTAAATCAGATGGAAGTATTGTAGCTGAAGGATAATGTCATTCCTAAAGGCTTGATACCTTTAGAGGAGCTCTTCGATCAAGATGACATAGCTAAAAAACCAACCTTGCGGCCAACCGAAAAGGGAGTTGAAGATGTGAACATTGGATCAACTGAGAATCCAAAGATGGTGAAATTGTCCAAAGCATTGCCATCGGAGGTAAAAGCAAAATATGTTAGTCTATTGTCTTCTTTTGCTAATGTATTTGCTTGGGACTATTCAGATTTGAAGACATATGATACAAACATAATTCAGCACACCATTCTGATCAAGCCAAATCAAAAGCCCTTCAAGCAGAAATTGAGAAGGATAAATCCAAAGTTGTTGCCCTCAATTGAGAAGGAAGTAAATCGGTTGTACAAGGCTGGTATCATTGTTCCTATAATATTTTCAGATTGGATTTCCAATTTGGTGCCCGTACGCAAGAAGACAGGTGAGATTCGTTTGTGCATTGATTTTAGGAATCTGAATAAGGTTTCTTTGAAAGATAATTATCCGTTGCCCAAAATGGATCACATACTTCAGCGAGTAGTTGGATCATCTCGTATGTCGCTACTCGATGGTTATTTCGGGTATAACCAAATTCTGGTCCATGAGGATGACAGAGACAAAACAGCGTTCACCACTCTGTGGGGAACTTTCCATTATGCTAAAATGCCTTTCGGTTTGAAGAATGTTGGTGCGACATTTCAACGAGCAATGGATATGGCATTTGCAAATGAGAAAGATGTTTTTCTAGTTGTGTATCTTGTTGATTTGACAGTCTTTTCTAATTCTGATGAAGAGCACCTTTACCATTTGAAGATTGTTTTTCAGCAATGTAGAAAGTATGGTGTGTCACTCAATCCGAAGAAAATTTTGTTTGCCATGGATGAGGGCAAACTTCTTGGTCACATAATATCAAAAGATGGCATCCGCATTGATCCAACTCGAGTAGAAGCTATTCAGCAAATTGATCTTCCCTGGAACAAAAAGGAGATCCAATCCTTCAATGGTAAGATGAATTTCTTATGCCGCTTTGTGCCTAATCTTGCCGAACATCTAAGAGAGATTACAAACATGCTTAAGAAAGACAATGTGGTGAAGTGGACCAAGGAGACGGTAAAATCTTTCAATTTAGTGAAGTTGGTTCTTTCTTCAGCTCCGGTTTTGATCAGCCCAGATTATACTCAGGACTTTATTTTGTTTTCATTTGCTTCGGAGCATGTAACCATGGCAGCCGTATTGATGCAGAAAAGAGATGAGCACGAAAAACCAATTGCTTTTTTCAGCCGAACCATAAGGGATGAAGCCTTAAAGTATAACATCATTGAAAAGCAAACTCTTGTTTTAGTGAAAGCGTTGAAATATTTTCGGGTATATATTCTGCATTCTCATATTCTTGATTATGTTCCTAACGTTGTTGTTAAGGATGTTTTAGTGCAAACAGATCCGGAAGGGAGACGAGGCAAATGGATTGCTGCCTTGTTGGAGTATGATGTGGAGATAAAGCCTACCAAGCTTATCAAAGGACAAGGGTTGGCTAAGCTAATGGCTGAGTCGAATTTGCATGCCTTGGACACTAATCTCATTGCTGCTATGTCCAAGGAGAATGAGGAAACTTCATCAGTTTAGGTATCAGAAATCTTTGTGCTTTCTCCTTGGTATTCATATATTGTATATGTGCTTCAAAATTTGTCACCACCGCCCGGCATGGCTAGAAACAAAAGTAGAACTCTGAAATTGAAGGTTGCTAAGTTTTGTATTTTGAATAATTCACTCTATTGGAAAGATCCCGGTGGTGTTTTGCTTAATTGTTTGGTTGAAGAAGAAGCAAAGTAGGTTATGGAGGATTTTCATAAGGGAGATTGCGGGGGTCACCTCTTTTGGAAAACAACGGCCAACAAGATTTTGAGAGCGGGATATTACTGGCCGACACTTTTTGCTGATGTGTATAAGACTGTCAAAAGATGTCATGAATGTCATATTTTTGAAGGGAGGCAGAAATTACAGCCTTTGCCGCTTAAGCCCATTGAGGTAAGTGCTCCTTTTCAGCAGTGGGGTTTGGATTTCATTGGCGAAATCCATCCTGCTTCTTCAGCTCAGCATAGGTGGATCCTCACAACGACAGATTATTTCACGAAATGGATTGAAGCAATTCCCACCAGGCAGGCCACAGATTCAGTAATAATTTCGTTCCTTGAGAATAATATTTTGTCTCGTTTTGGTTGCCCGAATAAGTTAATCACTGATAACGCAGCAGCTTTTAAATCAAAAATGATGGTTGAGTTTTGTAACAAGTATCACATCATTTTGGGACACTCAACCGCTTATCATCCACAAGGCAACGGATTGGCGGAGTCTTCGAACAAATCTTTGGTCAACATCATTAAAAATTTGCTGGAAATAAACAAGAAAAGTTGGCATAAGAAGTTGGTTAATGCACTTTGGGCAGACAGAGTGAGACAGAAGAAATCCATTGGTATGTCCCCCTTTGAGTTAGTATATGGAGTTGACACGATATTTCCAACCTCTCTCGCAGTTCCAGTGGTCAAACTTCTACAAGAAGCTGGTAGTGAAGATGATCATATGCAAAGAAGAATAAATCAAATGATCCATTTGCAGCAGACGAGAGAAGAAGTTTTTCAAAACACATTCAAGCTGCAAGAGAGAATTAAGAAAATATATGACAGAAAAGCCAAAGCGGACAAGTTTCAATTGGAAGAAGTGGTGCTGAAATGGGATGCAAGAAACGAGGAAAAGGGTAAGCATGGTAAGTTCGAAAATATCTGGAAAGGACCCTTTAAAATTGCTGCATATCGAGGTGAGAATGCTTTTCTTTTGAAAGATATGAATGGGGAAGATTGTCCAGGAGGGCCGGTCAATGGTCGGCTGCTCAAGCGGTATCATTTCTGAAATGTTTTCTGATGTTTACATTGTCACTATACATACTGTTTATTTCAGTTTCATTGCAAGTGTGTGCTGTGATCTTTTCTTCAGTTTGGGGCCCGAGGTGAAGGCTATAACTCTGGAGATTGATTTCATCTTTGATTTGAGTTTTTCGAGTCAGGTTTTTCAGTCTTTTTGGTTTCAAAATTGAGTCAGTTTGAGTCAAATTTTCATTCAATAAAATGAGTCAAGAGTCTTGTGTTGAATTTTCGAAATTATGGACTCCATAGCCCAATGAACGAAGGCACTGCCTACTCTTCGAGAAATCTGTAGTTCTTGGCACCTCCAAGGAGCTACCATCCCCATTGGAGGCAATGTTAGAGTCGGTATCTTCATCCCTCCGTCAGAGATCAAATTTCTCTTGTTGCATTTCATTTTAGGTGTATCATTCAGTTCATGTCAGCTGCATTCCATTAGGAGCATGGATCATCTAACGGAAGGGTCTTGTCACTCATATCCCTCATGTCATGTACCTGCTGGTCCGTGTTTGTTCATCGAAATCATTTACCAATCATTTATAGTCATTTTTGGTCTCCTGGTTAGCAAAGAGTTATTTTAGGGTTTTTAGTCTCATTAGGTCTAGGGTTTCATTAATTTAGTCTTCAAAATAAATAATAATGTCAGCAGGCACATGAGGGAGGTTAGAAATAGGTTTTCATCGCAAAAATTTCATCGTTATAATGCTTGATAATGATTTTTCTTCAAAACTCTGTTTTGAAGAAAAATTGTTTATTTTATCCGTTTGTAATAAATGCAATGTAATTTTCAAAGTTTTTCAGTTGTAAATTTCTTCAAGCGTAGCCCTGGTCACCTTTGCCAAAATCCTATGCCAGCTATCCCTGCAAAGATAGACAAGAGTTTCGTCATTCAGCTCAAAAATCACAAAGGAAACAAAAACAGAGTTTATGTGAAAAGTGTCAAAGTTCAAACATTACAAAAGTGGGTTTTTTTTCAAATCAAAAATCAAAGTCTATGGCATAAAAGATATTTTTGTGTTTCAATAATCCATTTGCAAGCAAATACAGGAGTGAATTCAAGAAGAATCGTGGAAGAGCGAAACAGTGTTTAGAAGGCCGAACTGTAGTGAAGGCAACCGTCGCGACGCACTGGGCAACCTGTGCGGCGCATACAAAGAGCACGGCGCATAGGGCCATTTTTCACCATGTATTTCTGAACCGTTGCGGCGCATAAGGAGAGCGCGATGCACTGGGAAGTGGTCACGGTGCAAAGGGCCGACAACCAAAATTTTTTTCATTGGCTTCCAAAAACTCAAATCGACTTGGCTCTTTTTTTCCAAGTAAGTTCATGTGACTCTCTAAATTTCCATTAGCCAATGTTTGGTGTAGTTTGAAAATGGATTATGAGAATTTGAATGCTAAAATTATAAACCCTATTCCCTTGTTAAAAATTGCTCCTTAGGGTTTTGAAATTGGCATTTTAAAGGTAATTGTGGTGCCAAACTTGTCCATTTCCCCACCTTGTTTATTCCTCCTCTCACTGTTATCAATACAAATCCATTCCCTATCCCCTTACGTCCCCAAACCACTCATATCATCTCATTCCCATTATCCCTATCCCTAAGTCATTTCATTTCCTATCCTTCTCCCTTTCCCATTTCACTTGTAAAAATTCCCAAACCCCAAGTTCCCAAAAAATCCAGTGGCTATCCCTTGTCCCTAAGTTTGTCAAATCAAAAGCTTTCAAAAGGCAAATTGTCACTTGATTAAAACCCCATTTTCCCCATTTCCCTATACCTCCTATAGTACCTCCCGTTTGACACACATTTGGCAATTAAAACAAAGCACCAAATTTTCATTTTCCTCTCATATAAGCCAACATACACCTTGCATGGACATCATGGAGACAGACACTGATACATCCTATGACAAAGATAGTGATTCTACCACTGAGCTACATGCACCTAAAAGGCCTTGTAAAGGTGGCAAACATGTGAGAGAAGAGCCCACCTCATTAACTCAATTGCAGGCTTGCCCACTTGCCATGGCATGTTTTCGAGAGCAGTCATGCTATCAGTATTGTGAGATGATTGCTAGAATCCATCATCATTATGATTTGGCTCGTTTGTTTGTATTGCATTTACATGATGATCAGGTAACTCTTGCTGGTGTAAATTTCACTTTGACACCAGAAACCATTTCTCAAGCAACCGGAATACCGAATGTGGGTGAACAGTGGAACAAAAGACAACAGGTGGACAGAGTGCATTATGAACCATGCATCAAGCCTAGCTTGCTGAGGCAGCTCAGCAGGGTGTTCCCATTCCGGTTCTTGAAGGAATCCTATGCGCCTCTGATGAAACTCATTATCAGATATTTCAGTTGTGAGGGCCGGTTTTCATGCCTCTATGCATACCACATCAAGTTATTGATGCATTTCACTGGAGTGAGGATGATGAACATACCTTATTTCATGTGCCGGAACATTGAGAGAATGATCACTCTTGTGCAGAAGAAAACTCCCGAGCAGCAGTACAACAATATTTATCACTATGCACTCATCAAGATCGTGGTTGTACATCAACTTGGATTGCAGGGCATTTCATGGGAGGATTTCATTTCCCGTGATTTCTTCACAGCTCCTCAGGTTCCTCCGGAGGTTTTTCATGAGCCAGGTGAACCTGCACATTAGCCTGAAGGTCACGAGACAGAGCCTATCAATGTGTCAGAAGTTGTTACTTATCAGAGAGGCACCAGAGTATTATTTGCAGTAGCCCGACGAGTACTATCTCCACCTGGGGTGGAAGGGATCTCATTTTCGTCATCAGCAACACAGGTACAAGTACAAGACAGAGGTAAGAGGCCCATTCAGGATGAGGGCCCTTCAGGAGGCCAGGATACTGATTTCATATTGATTGATGAGGATTTGAGCTCTCCAAGCTCAAAGTTGAGGGAGACCATTCAGGAGCAGAAGGCGGAGATTGACACATTGACCGTCAAATTGCAGAGAGCCCAATGGATCATAAACTACCTGGATCATAGAAACAAACAGTTGGAAGATCAGCAAAAAACCATGGAGTTGCAAAACATCCGTGAGAATCGGTAAGCTACCCGAAGAAGCCAAACCGAGATGACACCCATTGAGCGTGAGATTGAGGCAGATAGAGAGACTTGGCTTAAGAGGGTAAATATTCATCTTGAGAAGCTATTGGAGAAGAAAAATAATAAAATAGCATGCTCAGGCACATGAAGAACCACTATTGGGCACGAAATCATGTTTGCAAAGCAAGGATCAAGATCATGAAAGCAAGGCTAAGGAGGGCACTAAAGCGTCGTAAAAGGCATGATAGACTCCAAATTTTGGCTGAAGCTTCTTTGGCCCAGCATAGTGCTTGATGGTGGAAATCCAGCCCAAATTTCAAGAAATTTGGGAAACTTTTTGTCAATTTTGAATTTTTTGGCCTAAACACAGATTTTTTCACTCGACGCGTAGCGCCACTTGGCGCGCGCTTATAATTGGCAGCTCTTTTGGAGGAAAAATTTGCATTTTTGGATTTTTCATGAAAATTTATGCATGCCTACCCATTACCTAAGGATTTCATCAAGTTCTGGGTTGCCTAAAGGGTCAAAAACACCTCAAAAATGGCCTTTCTGCCACTTTTTGGACACACAGGAAGTAGTGCTAGGAGATTCGATTTTTGGAGGGGAAAATGGAAACCAAATTAAAAAATTCCACTTGGGTTGGAAGTAATACGGGCCGGGCTTTCCAACGAGCTATCCTAAATTCAATTTGGACTTCGGGAAGGCCCTCAAAATCAGCCTCAAAGTTGTGCTACGCATAGAGATTTCAGACGCGGCGCATTGGGAAATTTGGCCTATTTTTCACTCAGCAGCTCAGATTTTCGCCTAGTTTTGGCTAGTGTGACTTTTTCATGTAACTCTTGATGTAAATTGATGTAATTTCATGAGTTTTATGTAATTTTGGCACATTTTTACTCATCCAAGTTGATTCATTCACCAAAAATTGAAATGTGAGTGAATGAATCAGTTTCCTATCATATAGAGGCAAGTTGTTTCATTGCCTATTTTCCAGTTCTTAGTTTAGATGTGGTTGAAACAGCTCCTAGAATGATGAGCTTGACCCCTAGAGGTATGGGGATGAGTTAGGCTTGTCTATATCTTGTAATTCTTTAATCATTTTCAGGGTTGGACACTTGGGATTGCTTGGCACTTCATTGTACATTTCATCTCAGCAATTTTGGCAAAGGAATAGACCAGGGTTTGCAGCACTCTTTGGGATCCATGTGGCTCGGTGTTTTGATGGTGTGTTTCTCCATGTGATTGTAAGTTCATTGATGTTTATGTGTATCATTTCCCTTCTCCTTTCTTCTTAAATTAAACAAATGAGTTATAAAGGTGGAATTCATTAGATTGTTTTGCTCTTCCTTCAGTTTTGTTTAATTTTCCATGTTTTCATCTATTTGAAGAGGATTCTTGAAAGCCTCTTGCCCTCTTCAGCTCCTCACCAGTCTAAACTATCCATTCATTCAATCCAAAGCATCAAAACAATTTCCTTCCTTGCCCCATTCGGAACTCTGCAAAAACTAGGCCTCATCCCCGAACCCAAAACTGCCTTTCCCTTTGTTTCCAACAAAACCCCCAAAATCAAGATCAAACTCCTTCACCTATATACCTAGCCTGAAATTAGCCTTTATTTCAAGTCATCTCAAGCCCCTTCGATTATTTTTGCTGAGATTGACCCGGAGAGATCCCTCTCCTGATCTGGTAGGGCTAGCTACCAGACTGAGCGTGGTTTGATGTTACCCTGAACTCTGCCTTCTTTCAACCTGAGGTAGATTTAGGCAATAACACCTGGCAACAGGAGAAAATGTCTCATCATAGTCCACTCCCTCTTTTTGGTAGAACCCTCTTTCCAAAAACCTCACTTTTTACTTCTCGATGTTGCCATATGTTTCATGTTTTATCTTATATATCCACTTGGAAGTCACTACTAACTTCCCCTCAGGTATCGACACTATCTCCGACACATAATTCTTCATGACGACATCCTTCCAAACATGTTTCCTATTGCCTCCTCAAAACTGGAAGGCTTGAAATCAATGATGTGGCTCACCAATGCTATATAACTCAAGTACCTTTGTGGTTATTTTCTCTCCCTGAAAGTACCTCTAGGAGCTACATGCATTTTTCATCCTGCATGGTGTCACGAAGCCATGCTTACCTCTTCCTATTCCCGACAACATCTCTAGGTAGATCCACTGGCTCTGTTGGCTCTATTGACTCTTGATAGTCTAAAGGATGATCAACTGGAATAGAGGGACTTGTACCTACATCCTTCAGAGCCTCCTTCTCATCACTATAAATATTCATGTGGGAATATCTAGACCTCTTAAATGATACCTCCTCATCAAAGTAACATCCCAACTAACCTCAATCTAATATTGTCCTGAAATGTAGATCTTGGAGGCCTTCGAAGTCTCATTGTATCCCACAAAAGTACCCTTCTTTCTAGAAGGTTCTAACTTCTTCCGCTTTTCCTTGGGAACGTAAATGTATACTAGACAACCAAAGATATTCAAATGAATGAGATCTGGCTTCACTTATGTGAATGCCTCCTCATGAGTCTTTTCCTCTAACATCTGGAGAGGACTCTTGTTATGAAAATAAACAATTGTGCTAGATGCCACTGCCCATAAGAACAATGGATAAATTTTGATCGTGAATCATCACCTTCACTGCTTCCACAATGGGCTTGTTCTTCCTTTCCACAACCCCATTCTATTGAGTGTTGTAAGGAAATATCCACTCCCTCTTGATCCCCACCTCCTTGTAGAAATCATTGAAGTCCCTAGAAGTATACTCTCCTCCATTATTTGATTTCAAAACTTGGATATTCTTCCCTGTCAATTTCTCCACCCGAGCCTTGAACTCTTGGAACATACTAAAGACCTAATCCTTGGTATTCATGAATTATATCCATGTCTTCCAGGATAAATCATTGATGATCACCACATAGTACAAGAAACATCCCAAAAATGGTACTATCATTGGGTCGTATACATTTCAATGCACTAGATCCGAGATCCGCCTGGACCTACTATCACTACTAAAAAAATATCCCTCTTCATTCATTCTTCCTAGACTTGGATTTCTCCTCAACTTTGTCTAGCTTTGGAACGACTTCCTGCACATGATCTTGAAGTCAATTTTCTTCCAAAACAAGGATTATCCTAGTATTCTAAGATATGAAATTGGTGGCACTATCCAACATGTCTTCTACTCTAATACTTGACACCATTTTGAGAAGAGATCTAAAATCCAATTAAGTTGTTGAATATTTTTTGTTAGGCCAACTTCAATGTTTGAATTGTCAACAAATTTTTGATACCATGTTGAAATTCTTGGCAAGTGTAGTATAATACAATTTTCTATGAGATAATTACTTCCTAATGATTTTCAAATAGTATTTTATGTCATTTCTATCATTGAATAATCATACTCCAAAAATATCAACAATAAATGCAGCAAAAAAAGTAAATATCATAGAAAGACAACCATGCACAATAGAGACAATAATTCTACCTTGGGAGAAAACCCATCAATCTTTTCTTAAGGAGAAATTGTCTTTCAGCAAGGTTTACAAATCAGAATTTGTCTAGAAATGTTCCAAAAATACCAATTAAAAGACCAATCAAACTTGGTCAAACTTCAACAATTTAATGCTTGTCAAACCAGCCAAAATAATCAAAAGTCAACACTGGTCAAATATTCAACTCTATGATCAATTCGACTTGGTCAACTTTGGCCTTCTAGTAAGCCTTGCAGTAAAACTCGCACGTGTTTCCCTACAGTCAATGATCTGAGGCTGGTCAAACTATAGTCAAATTTATGGTCAAAACCCTTGCACATGTAGTCAAACAATCTTGCAGTCAACATTGTACAGATCAGACAAATCTACGGTTAACTCAATAAGCTTCTCTCACACGTGAAACTGGTCAAGTTGTCGGTCAACTCATTTGTATGACTGGTCATACTATCCTTCTCACACGTGTGGCCAAAACAAGAGAGATAGAAGTGATAAAGATAATCACCAACAAATTTCTCCTTAGCTGAATTTCTCCTCCACTTAGAAAAGATCAATGAGCTTGCTATGTTGATTGATTTTACTCTCACATGCTTTCCTATTTATATAGAGCTCTAATGTGTGTGGACACCCATAGAGGTGTCTCTTCACCTCCTCACTTATGGAGCCTGCATGACAACTCAACATTAGAATAGAATTTCTAACCCCACTAATGGGTAAAAACCCCATTAGACAAACAATTAAAATTCAATCTATAAAATAGATCACTCCACCTTGGAGCCAGCAATGTGAGTACTGTGGGATATTTACCCCTAGCCAAATCAACATGGCCCCCATGGTAATTGTATCAATCTCCCCTGCTCAAATCAATATGACCCCATGGGATATGTATACCCATAGGTCATCCACCCCTGGCCAAATCAACATGGCTTCTTTAGGTGAACGTATCATTCCCCCACTAGTCAAATCAACATGAACCCATGGGAGAATGTTTGTCTAATGTTGTAAAGCATCAATAATGTTTCTCCCTCTTCACATGAATGTTTTTATACTTCCCTGTAAATCATTGGTGACCCTAGCTCAACATTTTTCAGAATCCTTCTCCTCTACATTCACCATGTTGTTCAATACTGATGTCTCGAATACCTTTGTCTATCTCCTTTTGAATATGAAATTATGTATGATACAAGTTCCCAATCCTCTTGTGACACAACTCACACAAGTTGGCACTGTTATGCACTGAGGCTCAAATAGGTTCACCCTTCAACCTATACTAGTTACCTTCTCTAACTATTACTTGAGTTGTATCTGGGCTAGAATCCTTCACCCTTATACTCCATGTTTGAAACTAAAAATAAATTCTTTATAACACCCAGAAGAAACAAGAAATCATCAAACTCTAAATAATTATCTAACTCAAGATGGAAGGGAATAGTACAAATTCCTACTATTGGGTACTTAGATTTTCACAAAGCTCAACCTACACTCTTGAGTCTAGCTTCCTTATACTAGAAAATATTTTTTGGGTTGATGTCATGTGTCAAAAATCCCCATTGTCCACATACCACACATCCCTTAAAATCTCACTAGTAGAAAGCCAAGATATGATTGAGAAATCCTTCTCAAACTTGGTATAAAACTTGTCCATATCAGTTTCTATAGAGCCTACTATATGCCTCTATCATTTCTTCCCTTAACCCTTATTTTAGAGACACTTTAACACATAATTACCATGCTTATGACAAATGGAGCACTTGAATTTACTCAAGTTCTTCTTTTCTGCCTATGATGTTGACTCCTTACTCCCTTCCTTACCCTTGTTGGGCTCTTTACCTTTGCCCTTATTTTATAGAACACATAGATATTGGTTCTGTTCACCATTATTGTTTGCCTTTGACTCTGTAGAAGCATCCTCCTAGATACAATCATCCCAAGTGCAAATTCCTTTAAGGATTTTTTCCCATGAATTTGGGAATACATTCAATTCCATGTTCACTAGCTTTGAGTCTTCAACCTTCTCCCTGATTTCTATAAATTGATCATGAATCCATGTGACCTTCATAAAGTGCCAAGTGAGTGTGTCTATTTTTCTCATCACTACAGATCTAAGTTTGTTCCACAATATCATCTTTCTATCTATGTTTTGACTCTGAAAATGTCAAGCCACGACATCAAACATCACCTTTTTCATATTCTTCGAAGATACATAAGAAATTAGATGATCTTTTATGGTATATGTTGCCACACAATATAGTAGGCATCCTAGGAGGGGTACCTAAGGGAAAAATATTATAAAAAATGACAACAATGGGACAAAGACCCACTGTCACCTCAGTCAGTGTCCCCTGCTATTTATGGACTTTCGTCGATGGGAGGAGTCCTGGTATGGAGGAAAACACTTGTAAAGATGGGATCAATGATAAGTTATTTAGTGATTCCCATTCAAAGGAGAGGCTCAATTATGGCTTAATGAAGTAAGGACTCTCCAAGAAAGAACTAAGAGGAGAGTCAAGACCTAGGGTTATGAATATTCAATGATTATGAGTATGTCTAGGATCAAAACTTCCAATGTGAGGTAATATTTATCTAGGAGCTTTGCAATATGATTCTTATTCAAAATAGGGTTTTCACTCCACTAGAGAGACCTATAAAGAAACCTATGCGAGACCTAGTTTTTGTGAGATATTGTGGGAGGAATTCCTCCAATATGATCACTAGGTCAAGCTAGAATAGGGAAAGGGTTAAGAATGACATGTTTCTCATAATTTATGTGCAAATGACCCTCAAGAAGACATCCCAACCTATGACCTTCAAGATAGGCTTACAAAGTCAAAGCTAAGGCTCAAGTTTTCTCGTAAACCAATCATGGGAAATCCTTGAAACTTTGAGAATCCCTAGACGAGACACCAACATAAATTTTTGTCTAGAAGGAATTGAAAAATCCCTCCTCTAATGGAATTCGCAAGGAGCTCTAGCTAGTATGTCTAGGAGGGGGGCCAAAAATTTTAGGAGAAAAATAAAAGGAAAGAGGGTGACCACCATTTTTTCCTTGGACTAGTGCCTACTTCCCTTGGCTATGGAGTCAATGATGATTCGAAATTTGCCAAATTTTTCCTCAAGGAGGCTAGAAAGTGATGCCCTAGCACCTACCTTTGAACAATTACCCAACCAAGATCTATGGAGTTTCATGGAATAAAATCAAATTTCAATCCACTAGGAACATTCATCTACTTGTTATTCAATGAATAATATGTGCAATTTCATAATCTAACAATCTTTACAATAATTTTCAATAAATTAGGGCACAAATGAACTAACTACTTGCAATAATTCCACATATTAGACATCATTTCATGAAATATCTTCAACAAAATGATGAAAAATTGACTAAACTGAGAGAGAGGGTGAATCAATTTAGTACATTCATGGAAATTAATTTATTTTCTTTAAACTCATTAACTGAACCATTACATGAGCATATTGACATATAATGACCAACAGATTTAATATGCAAACATGAAGTAATAAGTAAACCAAAAACATCACATCAACACATAATAGCTACACATATGGACACCATATATAAGTGGAAACCCATAAAGGGAGAAAACCACAATTTGTTTATTTTTTTGATGCAAAGAAAAGCTCCTACTCCCTTATTACATCTGATTTTTTGTAGGCTCCAACCTACAGAAGGCTTCTACCTCAATTTTTCTACAAGCTACAACATGCAAGGAAGCTCCAACTCCCATATTTTTTCTACATGCTACAACCCACAAGAGGCTCCTACCTCAACTAGCTCCAACTATATATTCATCAAGCCACAACTTGAAAGGAGACTATAATCCCCTGATACAAACAAGAAACAACAATGTGCTAGTTTACCTGGTCATAAATTATGCATATCTCTGTCTTCATTTTTGCCTCTTTTTCCCTCCAAATTTGCTTCACATAAGCTTCATATGTGCCAAGTAACTAATGCATAACACCTCAATTAGCTCTTACACATTCTCAAACTCTCTAACCATATAGCCTTACAAACTCACACATTTTTATAAGAAAACATTCATGGTTGTTGGTATTCCACAAAAGAATATGAAGTGAACAAGCTTGTCTCTTTGCCTTCCACTCATTTGTTTCCAAACTCTTCATATTTTGAATATTAAAACAAAAAAATAAATTCTCCACCCAATGTAATGATTAAATTCATCAACATAATACCAACATAATGCAACATTATAGGAATAACATATGACTATATAATTGAGCATGCATTCCTTATGATCAATAACAACATTTTCCATTAATGCATCACAATAATATTTGCAACATCTTTGCCTTTGCCTTGGACTTGCATCACAACATATTCATGTCATTGTCTCAGCAACCTTGCCTTTGTTTTCATGGATTCTTGCCTTGCATCACAACAATTTTCTCCAAGAAACCAGTCTTCAAATCAACCTTATACACAATACATGCAAGCATCAATGCACAACACATTCAAGTATCAATATCACATATATTGCTACTATTTTGTTGTTCATTCTCCTTCAGCTTCATCTCTTGCTCCTCTTTCAATGTATTGTATCACCTATTACCATTGCTTTTTTGTTTCTTTATCCAAGTTGCTTCTACCTTTTTTCTCCTTTGTCATCACATATTTGCCTTGTTATTGCTACTCCTTTTCCATCAATGACAATAATTCCATCAATACCCCCCTTTGGCATTGATGGCAACACATTCCCCTTTTTTCCTTGAGAAATATATATCTGTGTTTCTCCTAACCTCTACTTATCTCCCCCTTTGACATCAATGGCAAGGGGGTTTAAAACAAGTCACCCACAATGGTGTTCAACAACCATAGCTCAACAAATACTTTGACAAACATAGCTCAACAAAGATCAAAATTTTTCATGTTTGTAGTGGCCATTAGAGGTTCAACAACCACAACATAATTATGAGGTGTTATCCAATAAAATATTTGGATGAATGTAGTAAATAAGTCATATGATGCAAGAGAAAAAAAACCCAATCCATCCAAGGTCAATACTATTGGACACATGGACAAAGAAATAGAAAAGTTTCTACTTTCTCTCCTAGAATATATTCTTTCATCCCGAACATTATTGAATATCCTTTGAGCAAAGAAATAATGTACATATCAAGGATCTTTTTCAAATACAAGTCTTTCCCTCAAAAAAACCTCTTTAGATCAGATTTTACAAGGCAACATTTCATGAACAGACTTTGAGACTCCTAGAACTTTAGTTAGGTGTTTCACATTAATATCATAATTGTTGTGGCATATTGATATAATGGTGAACATTGTTGGCATTGGCATGTTGATATAATAAACCATGTTCCAATGCAATGAATGCAATTCTAATATCACTTAATCATTCTAATATCATCACAATGGATTGAATGCGATATAATACCATGCCATACCATGATGGAAACTTGAATAAACTCAATCCCATTTTCTTCAAGGTTGTAATACTGGTGAAGAAGCTAGTCAGCAACCACAGATTTGGTGTGACCTGTTATAGGTAAATTTGGGCATCATTCCCAGTGACTTGGTTAACTAGGCATCATCTCCAGGACCAATGACTAAGGGTCTATCATTCCCTATCATTTCAAGTTGCTACATGCCCTAAGGAAAGAACAAGACAAATCAAGCATGAATTTCATCAAGAAAAGGTTTCCAAGGTTTGAAGTTTATTATATAGAATATGAGAGCTCACCAACGCTACCTCTAAGGGGACTAAGTGCATTGCATATGCAGGTAGCCCCATGCAAGGCTGATCTGTAAAGCACTTCCCGACATCTATGGGTGCGTTGGTCACATTGGGAGCAAAATTCTCATTGTTCTGGAATCTCCACTTAAACAACTGCCTATGAGGATAGTTATTTTTTCTTGTGTCAACCTTGTTAAAAAATGAAACAAGTGCCTTTGAGGATAGTTATTTTTTCTTGTGTTAACCTCATTAAAAAATGAAACAAGTGCCTATGAGGAAAGTTCTTTTACTATGTCAACCTTGTTAAAAAATGAAACAGGTCATGAGCATAGTTCTTTTCCTGTGTCAAGCTCGTTAAAAAATAAAACAAATCCTCCCCTATAATGAACCTTCATTCCATCTAGCTATTAGTAACTAGTAATATACTTAGGTGAATGAAATGAAGCTTGGGGGGCATCTTCTCTTGCAGGGGGCATTCAAATCATTCTTACTAATTGTATGCAATCGACTGCTAGTTCGGGGGCAAAACAGGTTCAGAGCTCCAAAATGCAAATGGTAACTATGGAATGGTAAAAATGAATAGTAAACCTCTTTTTATTTAGTCATTTAATTGTTTGCAATGAATATTTATTGCTATGACTATGGTTTTATTATATTTTTATCATGAAATAGGTAATTTTAATCCATTTGATTTTGTTATCAACAGGTTTTACAACTGATGAACAGATTAGTCGTCCAGATTTATTTCAAGAATGACTTGACCACAAAGCATACTTTTTCTCCTTATTTTTCAAGCTTTGTTAAAAATGAAAAAGGATTTGAACCGCACTTTTATCTCTTTTTCGAGCTTCGATAACAGCGAAAAAGGAACCCCTGGAGTCTTCTTTCAGCTCTTTTCAGACTCCGATAATGTGAAAAGATCGCCGAGCACTTGTCTTTTCGAGCTCGTAAAAGTAAATGAATTGATATCTACTCAGTATAAGTTTAACCCTTTTTCGGACTGAGATAGATTATTTATGAAAAAGGAATACCTTGGTTAAACATGACCAAAGAGGTTTTCTCAGATATCATTTTACACTTTTTTGGGCTTGAGTGACAAATTTACAAAAAAGTACTTATGGAGTTTTCTTTCATCCTCTTTTTCAAACTCTCTAAATATGAAAAAGGACCGGGCTATCACTGTCGTTGAGCTCGTTAGAACACAAAATAGCGACGTGCTTGTCTATCATGGCAAGAATAGAGTTTCATTCATTGCTAAACTCGTTAAATTATTAAATAGTGATACTTTATTCACCCGAAGGGTTGAATTATAGATCAAGAAAATGTTACCCTCCTCAAGCTTGTTAAAAAATAAAGAGGTACTGGTCGACAAATGATCGGGGAAAATTTGGGAAAAGTGAGAAAATTTTCTTTATGGTAGTAAGTTGCTCTTGAACATGACACTTCCTTCACTCCATGTCTGTGACTGTTTGGGTTGGGAAATCATCTTTACGATTCATTCACATCTATGGTTCATCATACCTTGACTTCAGTTTTGGGTCAATGCTACCAACTCATCACAGTGTCGCCGATATGTTCAAGAGAAGTCATCCAGTGAATAAACTCATCCTTCTACAATACTCGTAAACCTTCATTCTCATGACCGTCATCCCTAAAAATTTCTATATCAAGTCATACCTTTGTCTCTGAAATCAGTAACTCCCATTTCGCAATAAGGTGACTTCCTGTCGACGACAAATCAATATCCAGGAAGTTCACTTAAAAACATCAAATTCCCGTACCATGAGGCTTGTTACAGCATCGACAAAATCCTTGCTTCTGGACCTTTGAACGAAATATTTTGTTTTCCGTTCGACATCAAATCATCTATTCACGCCTTCTGAAATGTACTGCAGTACCTTGAGGGCCTTTTTCATTAATGGTGGTTCTCTCGCATTTGTTAACAGCTCACATCATTGGTTAGTAATTAAACGATGTCTTTCCATGTTCGACGACAAATCATATATTCGCATGGCTAGACTTGTACCCGAATGATCGAGTGAATGAGATAAGAAGACCCCGGATCTAGTTTCAGCCATCCGGGCTGCAATTTCAAGATTGTTGTACACATCATCTATACGGTGACATTACATACAGGTTGTCATCCGAACATGGGCCTATATCTGTAGGCATGTCTGCATTGGGCAACATTCCAGTGTTGACGACTTTCTGAATTATGTACATGTTATTAGATTGTTTATGCGCTGAACATGGGAATGCCTACCCTCAACAATTATGATCAAAGAGGATATATCATGATGTAATGTATTGTAAGATTGATGCAGGTGACCACTCTACTTCATCTCCAGCCCATCACAGTGTAAAGCATCTCAATCAAATGTTTTTATTATTTTGACCTCATGCTTTAGGGGGAAATTTTTATAGGTAAATTTGGGCATCATTCCCAATGACCTATTTAACTGGGCATCATCTCCAGGACCAATGACTAAGGGTCTATCATTCCCTATCCTAAGGCAAGAACAAGACAAATCAAGCATGACTTTCATCAAGAAAAGGTTTCCAAGGTTTGAATTTTATTATATAGCATATGAGAGCTCACCAACGCTACCTCTAAGGGGACTAAGTGAATTGCATATGTAGGTAGCCCCATGCAAGGCTGCTCTGCAAAGCACTTCCCAACATCTATGGGTGCATTGGTCACATTGGGAGCGAAATTCTCATTGTTCCAGAATCTCCACTTGGCCAATACCTTCTAGAAGAGTTCACATGTGTCAAGCTTCGAATCCAAGTGCCCATTTGACATTTACAAGATTGGGAACATGTCTTGCCTATTATTGGAAAGTCATTGATTGCAAAAAAACCTTCAGCTCCTCTATAAATTGAGCACAAATCTAAGTGTTTGATAAGAAAGAATTTGAGTAGAGAAATGCTGGTGTATTTTCAATTGAGAGTTAGATTTGTGTAACAGTTGCTAGAGAGATTTATACTGTGATGAGTCTGAGGATCGTTGCTGGAAGGGTCACTTCAAATCAGTCATTGGGTTGTAACCTCTCCTTCTATCATCAATAAATAATACACCTTAATTTTCCCTATATGAATCTGTATTGGCTTTGATTTTCCATATTGTAAGATCTTAGTTGATGTATATGGTTTATTCTTTACTGATTTAGCTAACTAACTTGAATAGACATCTGTATTATTGCTATCTTTTGTTGTTTTAGTGTTATTTCTTGCACGAAGCATTTCGCACAAACCGCTTGAATTTGAAGCTACAACAGAAGTGACAGAAGGAGCCATTTAGAAGTGCTTGGATTACAAGTAAGCCTCTAATCCTTTCTGTGTGTCTGCTCTGAGTTAGGAAAGGTAGTTTTATAATCTTTAATCTGTTGTTCTAGACTGTCATCTGTCTAGGGAAGCGTGTTTTATCCGTAATTCACAATTCTTCCCAACATGACCCACAATCATCTCCTACATTGTAAATAATTTTTTGTGTTTTATTCAATCTTAATAATATCCTCCAATACATTATCCCTCTCCATTAATTAATAGTACGCTTCTTGCAGAATCTCGTCACAAGTTTGGAAATAGGATTTTAGACATCAACAATATGGGTGAAGGAAATTTGGACAACCCTTCGTTCCTACAAACCATGTTGCAGCCAACAACGACGTAAGAAATGCACCACATATGTATATTATTTGAACATTTTTCCAATGAAGTAGTCCCCTTAGTTCACGATGCCTAATGCTCCAATGCTACCCAATGCTTCAACTCACTACTACCAAAACGTTGCTATCAAAATGCATCCATGAGATTGAATGTCTCGGTTTAATGAATCCAGGTGTTTTTGTAGTTCATGCAATATTTCTTCGCCACATAAAACTGGTGTTAATAGGCTTGGAACATATTAGCATCGATTGGTTCATCAAGTTCATTCTTCAATCCACATCCATGCATGATATTTAACCTTCTACCTTGGTAAACATGGAGAATTCATTTCAATATTGTTGTGCGACTAGATGAATATAGATAAATATGAGAGTCAATGCTCATAGATTGGATTTCCAGGGCTACATGTATGCCGACCTAAAACTAACTTGAACTGCAAGAAATATGCTCCATGGATTCACGTAGATTTTTCTACTTCAACACTGATAGTCATTGTTGATTGTTGAGAGGCTTTGCACAAAAGTTTTGTTGGATGCAAGGATGAAATTCAAGGCTAGTATGGAAGTCATGGTGTGCATATTGGAGTGAGGTTTCAAAGGTGCAGGTTTTGAAGGCATTATATTGCCCTGTAAATGAGACTGTTGTTATCAGTTAAGGCCACACCCTTAACCTACCAACATCATAAATTGGGTGATTGGTGATTTAGTCAAAGAAATTGAAAATGATGGATGATGGAGAGGCATTGTGAAGTAGGTTCTCCCCAACCTACAGTACAATGTTTATTTTTTGGAAAATAAATCCGATAATATATATTTCACTAGTTCGATATATGTGTAGGGAAGTATTGGGAGAATGAAAATGGCATATGCCATTTCCATCATTGTAACGCAACATGCATATATGAATTCCATATGATGTATAACTCTGCCAACATGAATCTACGTTGCCACAATATTTTTAAGACTGACCTGTAGAACGAATAGATCAACCCAAAGGTCATTCCCTGTGTGTGATTGCTGTCAATGATGGTTACTGCGATATGTGTTGGAAATTATTCCTAAATTCAATCTGAATCAATAGGACAGGGATATTAATTTTGATTAGAAACAGAAGGACGGGAGCAGCAGAACCTCGGATTTGCACAATCGTGGTTTGACCCACGCAAAACCCCGCAATAACTTATTCACCAACCACACTTAAATACTGTGCCATTTTTCGCATTCAAACCTCGCCACGCCATCCTTGTTTAATTCGTGAGATGAATTGACCCTACCATTCCACGTCAACTGTCCGACAACTAATACGCCATCCCTTCTCCAAACTCGTGTGATAGCACGACCCCACCACTAACAACTCATCCTCCCCACAGCCAATAGCACCTCATCGCATGAACTCTTCTCTTACATCATCCATTCTTCGCAACCACACGATAAGAATGTCCCACCAAATGCCAACTCACACCCTCTGACCAATTAGAATGTATCGCATTTTTTTTCCGCCTCGTCATTCGGCGCATTGTTCCATGCGATAAACCTATCACATCGTCTTTTTTTAATGTCTTTGGTTTATGGCTTGTAATATTCCACCACGATATAATTTCTTATATATAAGTTTTCGACTTAGGTTAATATTCTAAATATGTATTGTAAACATATATATATATATATATATATATATATATATATATATATATATATATATATATATATATACACAATACAAAGACAGAGTGATGTTGTGTGTGAGTGTAGTGAATAGACTGTGTGTGTGAAGTAGTGCAGGGGAGCAGCGTTTTAAAAAACCAAAACAACAATTCTGAAGACAGAAGTTTGTAATAGATGAAATTCATTGAATGAAAGACTTGTAATGCTTATGATTACTAGTTATGTTCTCTTGTTATCTGCATGGGATATGGATTAGCTAACTCGTATGATACTAATGTTTTTGTTCTCCACAGTGTATTTTTTTTTTATGCTCCATCTACAAGTTTTATTAACAAAATATCTGCGTTGAAAGAGGAAAGAAATTCATCACTGTGTGTTAAGGATTTATCAGAAAATCTGACATGGTATCAGAGCTAGTCCAGGCTCTCAGCAGTTGCTGAAGAAGCTGAAGGAGAAGAAGACTGTTGAAGCATTTCTCCAGCAGAGTGAAGGTTTCAGCAAATCAGGTATTTATACAGTAGTGTCACTATTCATTTAAAAAAAAATATACAGAGATCTGAAAAGTAGTGTTAAGAGTCAGAGTTTACCTCTCCAGGAGTGAGAAAGTTTCATTTTAAAGTTACACAGTCAAAATTTATAGTTCTGCACAGTAAAGAATGGCAGGAACTAGCACAAACACGAGTATGGGAAATACTGATCTCCCACAATTTAATGGGAGGAACTATGACTATTGGGAAATCACAATGAGAGTCATGTTTGCATCTCAAGATTTATGGGAACTGGTTGAAGGTGGATTTTAGGAACAAGCTGATGCAAATGAGTATAATGCTTTAACATAGGCATAAAAGGATTTGCTAAAGAGTAATAAGAAGAAGGACTCAAATCCCTTTTCTATCTCTATCAAGTTGTACATGAAAGTATATTTCCAAGAATTTCAGCAGCAAAGAAGTCTAAGGAGGCATGGGATACCCTCCAAAAAACATATCAAGGTATGAAGAAAATAAAGACAGCAAAGCTTCAAGTAACGAGAAGAGAGTTTGAAGTTATTTGCAAGAAAGAGTCTGATAGCTTAGACTCATTCTTCACACAGTTGATTGGGTTGGTTACCCAAATGAGATCTCATGGAGAGACAGTTGAAGATAGAAAAATAGTGTAGAAAATATTGATAAGTTTACCATTAAGATTCAATGTGATAGTCACTACTATTGAAGAGACAAAGGATCTCTCAAGATTCACAGTTGATGAGCTTCATGCATATTTGATGACACATGAAGAAAGGTTGAACAGAACAACAAATTCATCTTTAGAGCATGCCTTTAAGACCCAAATGTTCTTTGGAGGAGGAAGAGGTCAAGGCAGATCAAACTACCGAGGAAGAGGTAGAGGCAGAAGCCAGAACAAAGGAGGAAGAAACAACCCTGCAAGTACAAGTGGAAGGGGCAACAACCAAAGTCAGAATCAAATCCAAGACAACATCAAAAAAGGAGGACAAAATCAAGCACCTGGACAAAGGTATGATAAATCCCAAATCCAATGTCATTACTGTAAGAAGTATGGGCACTATGCCAATGAATGTAGAAAGAAACAGAGTGACATGGGTAATATACCCAGTGCTAACTTTACTAAAGAAACTCAGAGTCAGGAAAATTTGTTTTTAGCATGTAATATGGCTAAAGAGAAGAATGAAGATATATGGTTTCTAGATTCAGGATGTAGCAACCATATGACTAGAAACATCTCTATGTTTTCTATGTTGGATGAAAATGTGAAGTCTCAAGTAACATTGCGAACAGACAGCAAAGTCTCTGTCATGGGTAAAGGCAGAGTAAGTGTTTTGACAAGGAAAGAAGAAAGGAAATCCATATCTGATGTATACTATGTACCAGGTATGAAGTGTAACCTTTTGAGCATTGAAGAGCTCATTCAGAAATACTACAATGTATTCTTTGAAGATGATGTATGTACCATCATGGACATACCACCAAGCAATCAAACGATTGCACAAGTGAAGATGACAGGAAACAAAATGTTTCCTCTCAAGATGAGAGCAGATTTAAAGAAATGAGTTGCAATGGCAGCTGTAACTCAAGAGACATTCCAAAAGGAAGAAAAAGATGAAAACTAGCTATGGCACTTGAGATTTGGACATCTCAACTTTGGAGGCCTAAATTTGTTGCACATAAAAGGTATGGTAAATGGATTACCATTGATTGAAAAACTAGACAGCCTATGTGAAGGCTGCATCTTGGGAAAACAACACAGAGAAAGCTTTCCATAAGGAAAGAGCATAAGGGCAAAAGCACCCTTAGAAATAGTCTATTCTGATTTGTGTGAACCAATGCAAACACCATCTTTAGGAGGCAACCACTATATGTTAACTTTTATTGATGATTACACAAGAAAAACATGGGTGTATTTCTTAAAGATGAAAAGTGAAGTATTTGAGAAGTTCCACCACTTTAAATCTCTTGTTGAGAATAAAAGTGGGCAGCACATAAAAGTTTTGAGGACTGATAAAGGAGGATAATATATCTCCAAATATTTTCTGTGTTTTTGCAGAGAAAATGGAATTCATAAGCAATTTAAAGCAAGGTATACACCACAACAAAATGGAGTTACTGATAGAAAAAATAGAACCATCATGGATATGGTAAGAAGCATGTTGAAGGAAAAACATTTACCAAATTAATATTAGGCTGAAACTGTACATTGTGCAGCATATGTTTTGAATAGATGCCCAACAAAGAGTGTCATGAACAGAGTTCAAGAAGAAGCATGGAGTGGCATAAAACAATTTGTCACCCACATGAGAGTATTTGGATGTGTGGCTTATGCACATATTCCGGATCAGTTGAGAAAGAAGTTGGATAGTAAGGGGGAGAAGTGCATATTTGTTGAATACAATGATGAATCAAAGGCATACAAATTTTATAACCCACCCACCAAGAAGTTTATTGTAAGAAGAGATGTACAGTTCATTGAAGAAGAAGCTTGGGATGGAAGCATTGAGAAAAAAGTGAATGTAAAAACTTGTTTGTCTCAAGAAGATGATGAGGAAGAAATGGAAGGAAGAAATCCCGCATTGAAAACACCTCCTCCACCAACACAAACATAGCAAGGGACACCATAATTAGGTATGAGAACACCTTTGAGAAGTGATGAAAGTTCTTCTCCAAGTACAACACAAGGAGCAAATTTTAGTGCTTCTACAAGCACAAGTACAGAAAGTGAAAGAAGAACTAGATTCGGAAGCTTGAATGAAATCTATGAGCAAGAGGTAAATAATGAAGGTATGAACTCTTTATTTGCTTTGTATTTTCATATAGAAGATCCTATTCATTTTGAATAAGTAATAAAAGATAATAAATGGATATATGTTATGAATAAATAAATGAATGCAATAGAGAAGAACAATACATGGGAATTAGTTGATCTCCCAAAAGGCAAAGAAATGATTGGAGTAAAATGGGTCTATAATACCAAAAGTGATGTTGAAGGCAAGATTGAAAGGCATAAAGGCATACTTGTTGTCAAAGGCTACAAGCAACAACAAGGAAAACATTATGAAGAAACTTTTGCACCAGTTGCAAGAATGGAAACAGTGAGAGCAGTGTTGTCCATAGCAACACAACATAAGTGGAAAGTTTACCAAATGGATGTGAAATCAACATTCCTAAATGGAGTATTGATGGAAGAGTTTTACGTTGAAAAACCTCTGGGCTATGAGAAAGAAGGCCAAGAGCACAAAGTATGAAAATTGAAGAAAGCTGTATATGGGTTGAAACAAGCACCAAGAGCATGGTACAGTAGAATAGACACTTATCTACTGGAAAATGGGTTTGAGAAATGTGAAGGAGAACCCACATTATACATCAATGAAAAGGATGGTAAGATGCTCATTGCTGTTTTATATTTTAATTATGTGATATTCACAGGAAATGATGCTTATCTCATTGAAAATTTTAAAACATTCATGAAAGAATAATTTGAGATGACTGATATGGGATTGCTGAGATACTTCTTAGGAATAGACGTAGAGCAAAATGAAAATAAAATCTTTATTTCTCAAGCAAAATATGTGAAAGAAGTTTTGGTAAAGATTTCACATGCAGGATTGCAAGGCAACAATAACTCCTATAGTGATGGGATTGAAATTGAGCAAGGAAGACAACAAGAAGGATGTAGATCCAAGTTTGTATAAGAGCATAGTTGGCAGCCTTATGTATTTGACTGCAAATAGGCCAGATATTATGCATGCTATAAGTTTAATTTCCAGATTTATGGAAAGGCCAAAGGAGACACATTGGCAAGTAGCATAAATAATTCTAAGGTATGTGAAAGGAACGAAGGGGCATGGTATTCTATACACCTCTTCTAAAATTTTTGAATTAATTGGATATACTGATAGTGATTGGGCTGGAAGTATAGATGACAGTTAAAGTACCTCTGGATATTTTTTTCATATGGGATCAGGAGCCATTTCATGGGCTTCTAAGAAACATCCAATTGTGGCTTTATCAATAGCATAGGCAGAGTATGTGGTAGCTATAGCAGTAGCATGTCAAGTAGTATGGATGAGAAGAATGTTAAGAGATTTGTACCATGAACAAGTGAAAGGTACAACAATTTATTGTGATAATAGCTTAGCAATAGCATTATCAAAGAACTCAGTGTTTCACAAAAGGACAAAGCACATAGATGATAAGTATCATTATATCAGAGAATTGGTGAACAATGGAGAAGTTGTTTTACAACATTGTAGAACAAAAGAACAATTTGCATATATTTCTACAAAACCATTGGGGCAGAAAAGTTTTAATTATCTCAGAAAATGTCTTGGAATGCAAGATAGCAGCAGTTTTGATCAAGGGGGAGTGTTGGAAATTACTCCCAACTGCAATCTGAATCAACATGACAAGGATATCAATTTTGATTAGAAATAGAAGGACGGGAGCAGCAGAACCTTATATTTGCACAATCATGGTTTGACCCACGTAAACCCCCACCATAACTTATTCACCAACTACACTTAAATACCGCGCCATTTTTCACATTCAAACCTTGCTACACCATCCATGTTTAATCCACAAGATGAATGGACCCCGTCAGTCCACGTCAACTGTCCGACAACCAATAGGCGCTTATCGCAAGCCTTGGTGCTTACATCATCCCTTCTCTGAACTCGCGTGATAACGCGACCCCACCACTGACAACTCATCCTCCCCGCAGCCAATAGCACCTCATTGCATGAACTCCTCACTTACGTCATCCATTCCTCGCAACCGCGCAATAAGAATGTCCCACCAAATGCCAACTCACACCCTTTGACCAATTAGAACGTATCACGTTGCTTTTCTGCCTCATCAGCCGACGCGTTGTTCCATGCAATAAACCTATCACATTGTCTTTTTGTAATGTCTTTGGTTTATGGCTTGTAATATGCTGCCGCGATATAATTTCTTATATATAAGTTTTAGACTTAGCTTAATATTCTAAATATATATATATACAATACAAAGACAGAGTGATTTTGTGTGTGAGCGTAGTGAATATACTGTGTGTGTGAAACAGTGTAGGGGAGCAACGTATTAAAAAACTAGAAGAGCAGTTCTAAAGACAGAAGTTTGTAATAGATGAAAGTCATTGAATGAAAGACAATGTTTTTGTTCTCCAAAATGTATGTTTTTTTTATGCTCCATCTGCAAGTTTTATTAAAAAAATCTCTGTGTTGAAAGAGGAAAGAAATTCCTCACTGTGTGTTAAGGATTTATCAGAAAATCCGACAATATGAGCATTTCCACCATACGATAAACTAAGAGATCAAATCTTCCTCTTGAACATTCATCATGCCAATGACACATCATGGATGACACCCAGACATAAAACCTTAATTCTAGGACTCCATGTAGTACACCATATGTTAATACACCTGCACCCATTGAAGTATCTCTAGCATATGAGAATATATACAACACCGTGTTGTCAATATACACACCATATTGTTCATATACGCATAAAACTCAATATTGTGATAATGTATGTTGCAATATAATAATATAATAAGGGTGAAATGAAAATGACTGTAATAACACTCACACTGCATGAACTCAACATATTAAATATGTGGAATGTATAAACATTGAATATAGTGCCAAGTGTTTTGATTATAGGGTTGAGTGTACTGCATTAGAATATATAAGGTTGTCCTCAACACATATTAACATCGGTATCATAAGTCGAGCCACGAAATGAATCTGGTTGTCGAGGTATCCATACCAATATGTCCATAATACATTATATTGAACAGAGGAAATATAATTCAATCTCTAAGAGCCATTCCTCCATTTGTAATTGGCAGACTTCTTTAACAATAGATTTCCATGGTTAGATTTTAGTAAAACGCCCTCAAAATGAAATTGACATCATGGGATACAACTATAGCATGGCACTTGAAACCCTATATGCCTGTATTTTATTTTATAAATTTCGATAATACATAAGGTGGCCAATTAATAATCAACTTGTAATGAATAACACATCATCCACATCCAATATGATACCAAAATATTAATGCAATCAATTTCAATGTATATTGCAGCCCACACTAATAATTGACTATAGTATGCCAATGCACCATAATAGTGAGCAAATCTTAACACCTATTATTTTATCTATAAGTTGGGATTAAATGTAAACTTTCAATCACTGCCATATATACACAACATATTCACGCTTCCATTCTGAAATTAATTTCCTGTCAAACTATATCCACCTGCAATGCCATTCATCCATTTTGAAATTATTTCATGAGTTGTTTTATAATTCAGCGAAGCTGTGTTACACACCGCACAAAAATTTACTTCATGATATATTCCAATATATTGGATAATAATTCATTGTATTCAACACTTTCTTGATCATTTGTAAACACTATCGTTGTAATAATGCATCCCTCAAGTCTGCATATCTTGTAATATTTCAAATTATTTTCTCCACGTCTCAAGGAACATGGAATTCACTGAATTGTAACGCATGTCATCATCATACCATCCATGTTGTCCCCAATACATATTTAAATTCTCCAGGTCTAGGTCAAACAATAAATGATCTTCATAAGACAAATTCGAATGCTCCACAATCATAACGCTCATGTATTAACTGCATATATCAATTCTATGTTTTAATGTCATATACCAATATTCCAATATACAATCGTCACAATGCCATTATATATATATATATATATATATATATATATATATATATATATATATATCTCGTTGTGATCTAATCAGTGGTGCAGAGGTATCTCAATAATACATGCTAATTATATAATGTTGCAATAATAATGCATCAATGCTACAATAATACCACACTTTATTAGCTTGTTTAACTTTTCACCTGCTCGGGTCGGTAGTATTATTTGAATTTCCAACCAAATCGTTGTCTCTTTGGTTGTTCTGTCGCTTCTCATATATAGTATATAACATCCTTTGAATGACATAATGCAGATTGTATAACGTCTATCGCATCTTATATCCATTTCTCTCATTTGTCTACCATAATTATCCTCATCGTTTCTGTCAAGTTTACCTCTACCTTCCTTCGCTCACTTGATCAGTTGTGTGACAACCATGGTTGTGTGGCCTTTCTCGACCTCTTTATATCCCTCTTTTTTATTGTTGTTCTCTCATTAGTAAACCTACTTAGTCCTTGTATCCTCCATGCAATAGGTCGTATGTTGTCACATCCCATTTATATCTTTCATATGACAAAGGAAACATTGAAGCCCATTGTTATGAGCTCATTATAGAGGGAGAGAGTTTCATTTATTGCAGTTATGTTTTCCTCCATAAACCGGGTGAAATATTTGGTATGATTGTAAGAGACTCCCCAAGATCATTTTACTGGTAATAAAAAATTTTGAACAAAGCAGTTTCAGAACTATTCCTTTCTGTCTTCCACTATCCGAGGGAAGTGAATTGTTTCCTATCTTCATTATGTAGATTTTATTTTCAACGTTGGCCTAACCATGCTTTCCAAAACGTTGCACCTCCAAGTTCATCATTGCTAATTTCATATCTACTCCATTTAGCATGAAATTTATTTAATTTCTTTATAACTATCCATTCAATGTTAGCTTGGTCAATCTCTATTTTGTGCAAGTGCCAAGTATAGGTCTTGCCTTACGTAGCAATTTCAATATATAAGTGAAAGAGCAGGCTTCATCCAGGCGTCCAAAGTTTCGTTTACAAGATCAAACTACAACTTCATATGGCTTAGATTTCTCACATCGTTTCCTTTCTATTGTTGACTTCGGTGCATGAACATTTTTATTGTGCATCATTATAGAGTCGAAAAAAAAAATATTATGGAAAGAATGACTCAATTTCGACCCAATGCATTCTTCTTATTTTTGTTTCATTATCTCTAACACTTGTAGTGAGATGCACATTTTTCTCACCCTCTGTATATCTTACTCCTATAAACACAATGAGTACCATAATAAACTCTTCCACAACCATATTAGTTGAACCTTCAATTTGATGTTAAATAGAATAAATTCTTGCTCCTTCAGATGGGATTTGATGACAACACCAACAAAATGCACTAAGGGAAAAGGCACAAATTCTTACATGTTCCAGAATTTCTGTCAACATATTTTCTATGTTGAATATGATGTTATTTGTGTTCAACATTCTTCTTATAAGAATCATTTCCTAGTTTCTTTTCTTTTTGTGCCTTTGATTTCCTTTTTCATGCATTTTGTCATAAATTTTTAATTCACATTCACACTTGTAGCAATGTCATCACGAATGTATGGATTTACTGAAGTGTTCCATGCTAAAGAAGAAACACCTCATCATTTTTGTCAGGAAGGTTGGCCCTCCTAATCATGGAAAATATCCTCTACAACCTCATAAGATATCTCGTGATGTATGCATTGTCTTACATAGATAATAAATGAGATTGGGGTTCATACATCTAATGTGTCCACTCTTAGTTCCTTACTGCAATGCAACAATATGTATTAAAAGGTGGTGATCAGTTTTCTCATTTTAAGTAAATTAAATGTAGCATACTTCCAGAATTATTTTTTCAAACTCATCTATATAGCAAATTCCTTTATCACACTTCATGAGTTTAGTCTCATCATATTTGTTATTACTTCCAATATATTCTTCAGTCTACTCTCCCCCTGAAACAATGTTGTTCTAAGTTACAACAAGTTCTTCATTTCTTCCATCAGCATCTCCCCCTTAGACCATGGTGACTTCAACTCAATGAAATCAAAAGATGCTCGTTTTTATTCCTTTTCCATATTTTAGTTGGATTCCTCCTATTGTTTGCATTTCCTTTTAGCTAATTGCCTGGTCTTCTTGCAATTTTCTTCATCTTTTGTCTAGATCTATTTAGGGTATGTGGAATCTTGCATTATTTGGCTTTATATCCAACGTTGCTACATAAATAGCACCTTATTTTACCAAGACATGGTGGAAATGATGTGTGTCGTCTTATGCTCTTCTTTGCATACAATTTACATTCAACAAATTTATGTCCAAATTCATTGCACAAATAACATTAACCATAGAAATTATTTGTGTACCTCGTGAATGATTGTCTTCTTTGCTTGTTTACATGAGGGAGCCTTCTTGTTTGCTGCATCTTTTACTGACTAAACTTGATTTGATTTCTCTTACATTCTACAACCAAATTTCCATGTTCATGTCAAGAAAAACATGTGATATTTTTTCCAGGACCAAAGGATCTCCTTTGAGATCTTCTTAATTTGTTCAACTCATTTTCAGGAGAGAATGATCTTCTTGCAGTGAACCCTTTATTCATCTCATTTTTTGGCTTTTGATGTTGCTGCTTGTTTTTGTTTTATTCTTTATTAATCATAGTGTTTTTCCCTTCTCCTATACGCCTTTTTAGGAAATATTCATTATCATATTTAATGTCTTCCTTTTCTAATTTCTTCATGGAAGAAAACTCCTCTTCTAGCTTCTTACACAACCTACTATTTTCTTCTAACTTACTTCTAGATGAATCAATCCAAACTTCTAATATTTCCAATCGTATGTATCTCTCCTTGAGTTTACTTCTCATCACCTCTTATATTCTCCTTGATTCTTCAAGTTGTGTCTTCAAGTTGACAATTTCCTCCTTGTACTCATGCTCTCTCTCATCACATATCTGCACCAGTTTCTTAGATCTTTGTTTTCATTCTGAAATATTTCTATGCAAGCCAGTGATGATTCAAGCCTAGCTTGATCTTCATATGTCTTTTCTTCATGAGAGTCAGGTACATTCACACACGTAGAGGTTTCATTTAACTGAACACTTTCCTTTTGACGAGGTTTTTTCTCCTTCCTCTTTCTCTTTTCTTTGTCTGCATTGTTGTTGCTAGCCTCTCGATGCTTGAGTTGTAACCTATCCCAGATTTCTTTTGCAGAAGTTAAATCTATTATTGTATCAAGTTACTTATTATGAATATTTTCCTACATAACACATGTTTCCTTAGCATTCCATTTTTTTTCTTGCAAAGAGCCGAGATTCTTTGTAATAGCCATCACATACTAGTTTCCATACACCAGGTTCGTAAGCTATCAGTTTAAATTTTACCTTATCTCTCCATTCACGAACGTTTTTTTGCATTCAACACAAGTACACTTTGATATTCCATGACGCAAGCAAACCTACCTTCAACTTTTTAGGCTTATATAGAAGGAACCGACTCTCATACCAATTGAGGAAAACTTGACTAAACTAAGAGGGGGGCGAATTAGTTTAGTACATTCATGGAAATTAATTTGATTTTATTTAAACTCATTAATTGAACCATTAAATGTGAAAATTGACATATAATTACCAACATATTTAATATGCAAAAAATAAGTGATAATTAAACCAAAAAAATCACATAAACACATAATAGCTACACATATGGACATCATATATTAGTGGAAACCCATAAAGGGATAAAACCATGAATTTTTTATTGTTGTGATGCAAAGGAAAACTCCTAATTCCTCAATACATCTGATTTTCTATAAGCTCCAACCTACAGGAGGATTCTACCTCAATTTTTCTGCAAGCTCCAACATGCAAGGAAGCTCCAACTCCCATATGTTTTCTACAAGATACAACCCACATGAGGCTCCTACCTCAACCAACTCCAACTAGATATTTATAAAGCCACAACTTGAAAGGAGACTAAAATCCTCTGATACAAATAAGAAACAAAAATGTGTTGGCTTACCTAGTCATAAATTCTAAATATCTCCATCTTCATTTCTGCCTCTTCTTCCCTTCAAATATACTTCACATAAGCTTCATATGTGCCAAGTAACTAATGCATAACACCTTAATCAACTCCCACACATTCCCCAACTCTCTAACTATATATCCTTGCAACCTCACACATTTTTATAAGAAAACATTTATGGTTGTTGGTATTCCACAAAAGAATATGAAGGGAACAATATTGTTTCTTTACCTTCCACTCATTCATTTCCAACTCTTCATATTTTGAATATTAGAACACAAATTTAAATGCTCCACCCAATGTAATGATTAAATTCATCAACATAATGCCAACATCATGCAACATTATAGGAATCAGATATGATAATATAATTGAGCATTCATTCCTCATGATCAATAACAACATTTTCCATTAATGCATCACAATAATTCCTACAACATCTTTGCCTTTACCTTGGACTTGCATCACAATATCTTCAAGTAATTGTCTCAGTAGCCTTTCCTTTGTTGTCATGGAGTCTTTCCTTGGCTTTGTTGTCATGGAGTCTTGCCTTGTATCACAACAATTTTCTCCAACAAACCAGTCTTCAAAGCAACCTTATACACAACACATGCAAGCATCAATGCACAACACATGCAAGTATCAATATCACACATGTTGTTGCTAATTTGTTGTTCATTTTCCATCACCTTCACCTCTTGCTCCTTTTTCAATATGTTGTATCACATGTTACCACTCCTTTGTTGTTCCTCTGTCTAAGCTACTCCAACCTTGTTGCTCCTTTTTCATCACATCTTTGCCTTGCTGCTGCTACTCCTTTTCCATCAATGACAATAATTCCATCACAAAAATCACTTACAAGATAATAAGAGATATATCCAACCAAATATCAAGAGGAAGCTCCAAGTGAAAGGGAAATTAGCTCCCAAAAATATCAAATTGCATCAAAGACATCCAATTTCGTCCAAGGGAAGTGTGAAATTCCTTTTACAAAGAGATCCAAGAGTGATGATGACATTCTCACAAATGAGAGTATCATCTATTTATATGATCCTTTAATAGTTAAAATTAGCCCAATATCCCCGAAAATAATAAAATAATGTGAAAATAGCATGTCCATGGTGACTATCCCACCAAGTAGCTCATAAAGTGATGAAGAAGCCATCCACAAGTGAGCCGAAATGGTGAAATAGTGGTGTAAAATAGTCTTTGGAAGGACAAAATGAATCCTCAAGGTGCCCTAATGAGGGTGACAACTCTATAAATGGTGAAAAATGGGTTGGCCCCTTAATATTTTCCTGAATGATCATGTGGTGCTCCAAAATGGCTCTGGGGCAAAATTAATGGTCTCATGGGTCTCCCAATGAAAAATAATCCTATATACTGCTCCAAATGAGGGCATGGAAGATGGTGCCTTCCCTCCCATGTATCAGGGATGAGACTAACCTCCTCTAGGCCTTGAATCAACTACCAAACCATGTATATGTTGCTAAGCCAGTTGGGGGCACTCTTGGTCCAAGTGCATCATCTCACATATAATGTGGCACAATGAACAAGTTTTTGAAGGCGCTAAGGGTGCCCATAAGATGATACAATGCTATATCACATGATAGAATCCCATGGCTCTCAACGCATCCCCTACAAATGTAAATAGTATCCTTTGATGGGCTTGGGCCCTAGTTAAGTTGCCCAACACATGATGAAACCACCCACCAATCCTATATAAGATCCAATGCATCTCCTCACCTCCAGGTACACTAATTCAATAATTCATATAAGTGAATCAATATTGTTAGCCTAGGGCACAAATGGGACTTCATAATGGTTTTCCCTTCCAAATTTAGGGCTTTGAGCATGTAATGGTGTTACCTCCCTAGGTAGGAGTGGCTACTAAACAACCCTATTAGGTGTTCCCAACCCCTGAAGGTAAAGACATGTCTAAGGTACATCCTTCAAGTGGTAGGTGTCATGTGGATAATGATGAGGTGGATGGGGACACAGGGGTCTCAAGGCCAAATGACATGGTATCAAGGATGGTAATGATGAAGGATGTCCACATATTTGGGTGTATGAATGTAGGAGGGAGAAATTATGGTGCATGAATTATCTTGACCTTTTTTTTCCACCCTTCATCGTTTTCATTTTTCCTTTTAATGATTTTTATTTATTTTCCTACTCAGGATGCAGGGGATGAGAGCATTCTATGTATGGTGCAGCAATTATTACCCCCTTAAGTTGGGTAGTTCATTTCCCACTAGGGTTTGGGACATGCATGAGTTCCTTAATGATGCAGGGGGCACTCATAGGGGGGACATTAGGAACCAGTGGTGGGCCTACACTTGTAGGCCGTGATATGATTTTATCCTTTTTTTTAGCTGCATCAACTTTTATGGAATTGCTCCAAGCCCAACCCATAAATGTGGACAAGGGGAGGGAGAAGTACCAAATCCTTTTGGACCCAAAGGGCATGTGGACGCATAGAGGGAAGATGATGAAATAGGGAATGTAATGTGTAGAGGGGAGTGAAAAATCTGGATCGATAAAATTGGACTACGCTACCAAATTCGGGGTTTCCCAAGTGGTGCCCATCCTAAAGATATAAACCGGTAGGGGAGATCCCATAGGACTAGAGTTGAGGATTAACCCCCCATTTAAGGCAAGGGAAGAATACTATAGTTGAAACCCCTCCTCCTTTCAAGTCACCAAATAATCCATACCCAAGTGTTCCCAAGAAAAACAAGCATAAGCACCTGATTTCACAATGAAAAGACATAAATTTAGGATTAGATGACCCACCTTCAAACATATTATCTTGATAGAAGGGTGAGGGTACATATGACTAGCTCACGAAGTGAAGATAAACTAGCACAAATCGACTACAGTGGTGGATGGTGGGGTTGTTGGCTTTCGACTGAAGAAAAATCTAGGAGACAAAAATTATCCTATGAAATCACCCACAGGTGGTGGGTAACAATATTTTTTTACCTCAAAATCTAGCAGAACTTGTGAGATACCTCACAAGGAAAGAACTAGACCTAGATGAAAAAATGAGGGGGACTGCCACTGTAACCTCAACAATCCACCTTATGTATTTAGTGTAATTTCACCACACATGAGGCTTCCTAGTCTTCACCTAAAGGATATTCCAATTCAATTGGCTCAAGGCGATATGGTTTAAAGGCTAAGATAGGTAATTCTTGAATAGACAAATGCATACTTATATATGTATAGGAACATCATGCCATAAACAACACCTTAGGACAATACTTGACACCTAGGCTTTTAGATGTAGTTCAACAAAGGAGTATCTAGGAATGCAAGCAAAAAGAAAATGTTTTATATTGATAAAATCAACAAAATTATATAGAAAACCTTCAAATTAAGCCCCAAGTTTAAGCCTTAATTAATATTATGGTTTTGTAGGGCACAAATTTCCTAAGGTTGATGATGTCAGCCTTATTAGGGCTAATCCAACCATCAAAAGAGATAGATTTTTAGTTTCAATGTTCAATCAAGGTGAAAACAAGCTACAAGATATTAAAATTCATCCAAATAGAGGCTCTCTTTGAATTCACCCTTATGCCCTAGTCCTAGAATCTTTTCTTAGCAGGCTTAGGAAAATAGATAGGAAGAAAAAGATAAATTTTGTATGAGTTTGACCACCAAAAGGATTCATAGTGCCTTTCCCTACTTGGGTGATGAATTTTTTTGGGTTAAACTGAGGAGAAAACAAATCTATGCTTGGAGTAATGGGGAAACACTAGTTCTCACTTGACAAACCCTAGCTATCATTTTATGAAGGGAGAAATTAAGTAGAGAAAATCTTTGTATGAGGTCGTCTATGGC
Organism: Pinus albicaulis; assembly: GCA_034641835.2. Lineage (NCBI taxonomy): Eukaryota > Viridiplantae > Streptophyta > Pinopsida > Pinales > Pinaceae > Pinus > Pinus albicaulis. The sequence goes on from CM076579.1 coordinate 973,577,323, forward strand.
ATTCAAGGAAAATAAATTTAATATGCAATGATCAAGCAATATGTTCCAATAACTATATTCATTTAGACATGGAACAAGAGGAAAACCCTAGCATACATTTATCACATGAAAAACCATTAAAATTCTACAATTACACTTACAATTTTCCAAATAATAGCCTTTATTCAATCCGAAAAAGACATATCCAAGACACAAATTAGTCTCCAATAGAAATAGCTCCAAAAGTATCACATATCCACAAGTGGTGAGTCCCAAAAAGGCTAAGTTGAGCTCTCTAAAAAAAATCCACAAGTGACGATGAAAAATAAGAATGGAGTGATCCTACTTTTATATGAGGTCTATCACATCCATTAATCCATATAAAACCCCTATAACAAGTTTGAATTTGATTAAACATGAATTAAAAGGGCTACAGGTCAAGCCAGTAGTTTAATCAAACAAAATAAGCCACTAATTTCCACATATGTGAGCCAAAAACCCTCGCCAAGCATGCATCATGCCCTTTTAGGGCTAATAAGGCTCCAAAAGTGTAAGATATGGGCTAGATGCATCTCCAACTATCATCATCAACCATGAATTGAGGAAGAGTCTGTTGGGCCTCCAAAATGTCATCATCTCTTTTCTTTCACTTTCTTTTAGTATTTACCGTATTCCATAGCCCCGTCACCTTACACTATAACCATTTTCATGATCATATATGGGTTTATACTTAGTATTTTAAAAAGCATTTATTTTAGTATTTTGGGTGAATTTATGGTTAAATATTAGAAAAATAACATGTATTCACTTATATCTAAAAGTTGGATGAGTTTTGTGATGTTTGTAGGCATATTTGAAGATTCCAACAAAGTCATATTTGGACTCTAAGTCTCAAATTCGATTTTTCTCTTCAAATTCTTGAATATTTGAGGAATATTTGAGATCATTGATCAAGCACATTTCATGGAGAATAATCATGGAAGTTTTCATCAGTGTTTGCTATCAAATATTTTATGGATTTGTGAGAAGATATGAAGAGATGTTACTTACTAGATGTTAACACGTGGTTGTAACCACATGTGATATTTGTGGATCTAGGAGAGATTTGTGGATCTACATTTATTAATTAGTTTTCTTATTTTTTTATAAGTTGTCTTAGTTATCTTAGTGCCTTCTCCATTCAAAGTTATGTTGAGTTTGGAATGCTAAGGATTGGTTATGCTTATATTTGATGTTATGAATATTATTTAGGTTCACTTCATTTAATACAATCCTTTGTTATGGTTATGCCTTCATGATGAGATTTTGTATTTGATCAATAGATTCTTGAACTTTCCACCTCTCGTGCACTTTAAGATGCCCACCTAATGAGTATGAGTGTATTTTAATATTTCATTTCTGCAAGATATACTATTTTGTTTTATGCTCATTTTCTGCCATTTTATTTCAAGTATTTTGATTAGATGCTTTGTTTTCTATGCATTATCTTTACACTCTTTTATGCTCATTTCATTTATGTTCTTTTGCGTACCAAGCGCTTGAGAAAAATCGAAAATAACCAAAAAAATATATTTTGTTGCTCTTTAAATTGCATAGTCTCATATTCATAGATAATTGATAGTTATGTTTGGCTCTAATTTGGTATGCACACATCGGTAATCTGAATATTCTTTAATCCCAAGTCACTTGCTTCTCACTTTAGAATAAATTTTTATTGCTTTCCTAGAATAGATTCTTGTTGATTTCTATATACTAGATTTGCTTGTAAGTTCAATAGATTAAATCTACTTCCAAGTCCAATAGATTATATTTGTTTTCAAGTTCAATAGATCACATTTATTTTCAAATTTTGATAGAATAAATTCATTTCCAAGGCCAATAGAATAGGTTTTGTCTTTATATTCAATAGAATAGAATTTCAAAAGCTTTCATAGTATAGAATTAGAATAACTTGTTTCAATTCAACACATTAATTTTCAAGTTCTAAATGTAATGATTTAATAGGTATAATATTTGAGAAATAACATGTGTGTGTGCGCTCATTTAAACATTTTCATTGAATAGGTTTCATTTCAATCTTTCAATGATTTTGATAGGTTAATTTTTGTTTTGATTGAGAGTTAATTCCTAGCATATATTGTGTAAGTGTACTTCACAAGTATACGAACCTAGATTGATAATTTAATGCTAAGTAATTTAACCAACAATTAAATTACCCAATAGAGTCCTCAAATAAAGCCCCAAAACATCTACATGTGTCCAAAAGACAACTCTTGGTGCCCTACGTCATCTCCATGGGTTCCATCAAAACAATGTGGTGTAATCTCTCTCCAACATTGGTGCTCCATGAGATAGTACAAACCCTCCCCATTCATCTTGAATATGATGATCATCATCAAGAATCTAGATTAAGGCCCATAAAACAATGCCAAGGCCATCATGGGGGCATGTTGGGTCCACTACGTACATCATCAAGAATATCCAATGTTGAGCAAAGTGAGCTCAACATTTTAGCATTTGAGTGTGCTCTGAGGTATCAATCAACTTTCAGGTGTGAAATTTCCATGATTGCGACTATTGGGTATTATTATCCTAACTTATGTAGTTTATATGTATTTTGTAATTTAATTTATGACAAATAACGAAAAATCCACTACTGCAACCTTCACAAATAAAATTTTTTTGGAACATAGAACACTAGAACTGAGAAAATAATGCACACACAATAAATCTGACAGGATTATTTTTGGAAAATTGTCATGGAAAAACCCTGAAGGGAAAACCAATGCAACAGATGAGGGTTTTAATATTAATAATATTCTACAGTTTGAGAGTACAATGATTTTCTTGACTGATACTGGCAAATTTCTGCCAAATAATAATCTCCACTCGAAAAATAATTTGGAGACACAAAGTGTCCTCTGAAAACCAACTTGGCCTCTCCCAAGTCACTTGTACTTCTAGCTCGCACTCGCATAGCTTGCCAGAAATGTTCATTGCAGCTCTGGGTAAATTTTTATAGCCTCTTGCAATGCCTCCCTGCAAGTCATTATGCCTCGAGCACCTCCTTTGACCCACTTGCTCTATCTCCGGGTGATAGATCCAACACTAACAAATTGAAACAAGCTCCTCTAGGAAACTCACACTAGCTGAATCAACCTCCTCTGCAGATAAATTCAACCTCCTCTTCCTGTCACTAAGGCATTGGAAAATCTAAGGAAATTTTCTCTAGAATCCTGCTCCCAAATCTCTCCTGAAACCCCTCTATCGGTGTCTCCCTTTGCTTCAACTATGATCTTTTTGAATCATTGCAATTGGGTAAGCCAAATTTCTTGAATCTCTTATGTGCCTTCTCCAAACCCCATTGAATTTCTCTTATAATATTTTTTTGGACTCTCAATGGGAAATATCTAATCGAGATCAATGGCTAATATCACCTTGACTCAAATTCTCTTGAGCAAAATCAATTTCCCTAGATTAATCTAATTTAATTAACTAGTTTTCCTAAGTTATACTTAGGAAATATTTCATTATTGGCTAATTAATATAATTGAGGTGTTTCTAAGTTGTTACTTATTTCTGGGTTCTGGAGATCTTCTATTCCTTAACCTCTTAGAAACCATAGAGACTAGAAAACATGTCCGCTGCTGCCAAAAACCAACATCAGGATGATCAATCAACTGTCAGGATCCTTAGTAATATCCAAAAGGTCACTCTTTTAGTAAGAGTGTAACCATCACCTTCCATGCTAAGAAATTCAAGGAATCATACAATCTATCCTCAAGCTTAAGGCAAGTTTTTTCCATCTTTCATATCTACTGCACAAACTCCCAAATTTGAAAATAAAACTTTGAAACCCTTAACTACTAGTCCTTCTTCTTGACAATTTATTCCCTGCTACAAATCCTTTAGAATCTCGATCAAAGAAGTTAGGCATGTTACCCACCAAAAGTGGGTACCCCTAGAAGATATTTTCTCCCATTCATATTCTTCCAGCAAATAGCCCCTAAAAAACACCTTGTAGTCGATGTGATGTACCGCTTTATCTCCACCGTCTACATCAATTGTATGTTTCCTCGCCCATTTGTCAAGAGAACATGTTAGAAGGTGGGAAAACCAACCCAAAATGTATGTTTTTCATTATGAAATCAAGTGCTTATACTCTTTTTCCGTTTGGGAATTTTGGCATGGACTATTGGGTGGCTTGGTAGAAGGAATGGCTTTTCCCATGGTTTTGTTCCCTCACCTTAAATGAGAGGTTAATCTTCAATCCTGGTCCCGTGGGATCACACCTATTGGACTATGGATTTACGAAGGGAACTACATGGGAGAACCTGATTTTGATAGCATGGTCCTATTTTCCCATTCCATCTTTATCACTTTCTTCCACACAATACAAGCCTTATTCACTATTTCCCTTCTTTGGGTCCACATGATCACTAGGTCCACAGGGTGTTGACACACCCCCTCCACTTGTCCAAATATCTAGGTTAGGCCTGGAAATGTTTCCCCGAAGGATGTAGCTAAAAGAAGGCTAAAAGAATATGATAGCCACAAGCAAGAAAAAAAATAAAAATAAAACCATAAATTCAAAAGATGGTTGAGAGCCGAGACATTAATAATAACACATGGGCAAATGGAAAGCATGAGCTCTACCACTTATCATTATGGCCATCACCCTAGTTCCCAGGGCCACTAGATGCCCATCACATCATTAAAGGATATCATGTGCATCCCAACTCTTGGTGAGTAATAAATTGCCCCATCTTTAAAGGGGTAGTAATTGTTATACAACATTCACAACATGCTCTAATTTCCTAGAGCTTCGAGTAGTAATAAAAAATAAAATCAAGAAAAAAAAGGAAAATGAAGAGGGGTGGAAAAACAAAGGTCGGGGTAACTCGTGTAACCATGGTTGCTCCCTCATGTATGTACACCCAATATGTGTACTTCCTCATTATTTCTACCCCTTTGTCCATGGAATTTGACCCCGAGACCCCTTCATCCCCATTGTGTTCCATCATTATTCACATGTCACCTATGTATTGAAGGATATACTAGGGACCTGTTTTTCCCTTTAGGAGTTGGGAACACCTAATAGGGTTTTCTATTAGCCACTCCTACCTAGGGAGGTAACACTATTACATGATCAAATCCACAAATTTGGAAGATAAGCCTTGTATGAAGTATCAATTTTCCCTTTATTAACAAACTTGGTACACTTATATACACTAATGATTAATTGTACCTAATGGTGAAGATGTAGCATTGGACATTGTGTGTGATTGGAAGGTGGTTTCCATCATGGATTAGGCAACTTAATTGTGGCTCAAGTCCATTAGAGGAGCATTATGACACCCTATAGGTGAAGTGTTGACAGTCATGGGACTCCTATCACTTGCAAAGAATCACTCCATTCCATGGGCACCTACAACTCCCCAATAGTCTGCGTTTTTTCGCACATTATTCTTGAGATGATGCACTTGGACTAGCATGCCCCCAGTCGACCTAGCAGTATATACAGGTTTTTGCAGTTGATATGAGGCCCATATGAGGTTTGTCTCACCCCTTGAGACATGGAAGGGATAACACCATCCTCTGAGCCCACAACATTGGAGCATATACAATCTATTCTATCACCAAGAGACCTATGAGACTCATGAGACCCATTTTGTGCCCCAAAAACAAAAATGGGGTCCACAATATGATTTTCATGGAGATTTAGGGGCCAACCCCTAGATACGGATTTTTGGAGCCCTATACACTCGACTTGGCACTTGAGGAGCCCAACGCATGCCCTAAAAGGGCCTATCCATGTATGGAGTTAACATTTCAACCTCTTTTGTGGGTTATTTCTTATGTTTTACATTGGCTATGAAGTTGCCTTGTAACATCACTTAGTTTTTCCCATAATTTTACAAATTGGAGGGGATTTTAGCCTAAATTAGATTTCATTAGACATCTGTAAATAAGAGAGAGGTTATTTCACTCTCTCATCATTATCACTTGGAGAATTCAAACCTCAAAAGAGAAATTCACATTTGTTCCTTCTTGGCTATTAGAGATTCTTGGAATGCATTTTCATATTTGGAAGCTATTTTGGATTGTCTTCGGAGCTATTTATTTGGTGAATGATGGATATACCACATGTTACCTTGTAAGTGCCTATTGTTGAAGATTATCATTTTGAATTTGTTTAATGTATGGAATTGGTGCTTCTATATTAGTACTTTTTCTAGCTCTTGTCTTGTAGGGTTTCCCTCTCCAAGGCCTATTAGATTTTGTGGTAATATTTTGGTGTCATTTATGGGGAAACGAAATGTGTGTTTTGTCCCCATATGACAATACAACGCCTTATTCGGCAAAAAAATTGGAAGAATGAAGCTCTTGTTCTTCATTGAACCTCAAAGTCAATGCTTGTAGGGTGAAGCAAGCATCTATCAAGGAATTTTGAATTCACCTTGGAAACTCCCCTTTTGGTTGCTATGAAAACTCAAGTAAATGGCTCCTTGGGATCTGCATGATGTTGACATTTATCAATACCTACATATAGAAGGAAAATTGGATATTGGTAAGCTTTTTGATAATGATCCAATATATGACATTGGTGATTACCTTCCTTCATCTTCCTCATTGTATCACTCATGTGATGTTTCTAAGGACGATGATGAGAATTATTAGAATGTGCATTATCATGCCCTACAGGTGAAGCATTGAGAATCATGGGACACTATCACTTACAGAGCTTCACTCCATTCCATGGGCACCTAAAGCACCCCAGTAGTATGTGATTTGGCCCACATTATTCATGAGATGATGCACTTGGACTAGCATGCCCCTAGTTGGCTTAGAAGTATATATGGGTTTTGGTAGCTAATCTAAGGCTCGGATGAGGATTTTCTCAACCCTTGAGACACGGGAGGGCTAGAACCATCCTCTGAGCTCTCAATATTGGAGAAAAACCATCCTATTATATCACTAGGAGACCCATGAGACCCATTTTGTGCCCCAAACATAAAACTGAGGTACACTACATGATTTACATTGATATTTAGGGGCCAAGCCCTAGATACAGATTTTGGATCCCTCTACACTTGACTTGGTACTGGGGGAGCTCACCACATGCCCTAGAAGGGCCTACACATGCATGACATCAGCATTTCAACCTCTTTTTTTGGTTATTTCTTATCTTTTCCATTAGCTGAAGTTGGCTTATGACGTCACTTAGTTTTTCCCATCATTTTACAACTTAGAAGGCCTTTTAGGCTAAACTAGACTTCATTAGACATGTATAAATAAGAGAGAGGTTGGTACTCTCTCATCATCATCACTTGGAGAATTCGGACCTCATAAGAGAAATTTGCACTTGTTCCTTCTTGGCTATTGGAAATTCTTGGCATGCATTTTTATATTTGGAAGATATTTTGGATTGTATTTGGAGTTATTTCTTTGGTGAATGGATGGATATACTCCATGTTATCTTGTAAGTGCCTATTGTTGAAGATTATCATTTTGAAAATTGTCTAATGTATGGAATTGTTGCTTCTAGTTTATGCTTCATTGTGTCCTAATTTATTGAAAATAAATTTTAAAGGATATCTAGTTGAGAATTGCATATGTTAATCATTGTATAACATGTAATGGATGTTCCTAGTGGAGGAATTATTATAACTCTCCATCAAACTCCATTTATCATTGAGTGGGTAAATGTTGGAATTTTGATACCTAGGGCATTGAATTTTGGCATCCTTAGCAACAAATTTGGCTTATTTATCATATCCTTGACTCCATATGCCTAAAGGACAAGGTACTAGTCCAAGTATTTGGTGATCATCCCAAAATTTTATCCATAAATTTATCTTCTCAAATTCAGCCCTTATTAGTTTATGGATTTGGGGAAGCATCACACAGGTGTTCTAGTCTCTGAGGTGTTAGAGAGGCTAACGAACAGAAAGTCTCAAAAACCCAAAAAATGTTTTGAGAGAAAATACTTAGAAACCTCTCAATTACAATAATTGATCAATAATTAGAAAGTTCCAATGTCCAGCTTAGGAGAATTGATTATTTAATGGGCATTAATTGAGGAAATCAAATTTTTCTTTAGATACTTCTATAAAGTGATTTGATGAAGTCTAATATGATTTGATCCATCGATCATGATTAGATATTGGTCGTTGGTGCTCCGAAAAGGGATTATAAGAGCAAGTAGATGGGATGGAGATAGACACAGTTGTGAAGCAAGGGAGCAGGGAAATATGAATTACCTAGTGCGCAATATTCAGGGTGGGAAATATTTGAGCCAAGAAAGGAGAGTAGCATGGGTTTACAGCTGTGAGAATTTCCAGAGAAATTCTCAAGTGGTATTCTAATTTCCAACATCAAGCCCAGGAATGTATAGTTATCCAACAAATAGTTTGAATTTTGTAGAGTGATTTGCTCAGTTTCCAGTGCGAGCCGCCAAGAAAGGGATCCATTCAGTTGCTAGTTCCTGAATCAAGTCCTAGGAGGCCTAGAAAATTTATTCCAGAGGCAAATACATGTAAGACAACTTGGAAGGAGGTGTTTCTTGGGTAGTGTAAAAGTCCCAGAGGCTACAGTGTGCATTTTTAATTTCCTAGTGGTGCGAGTACCAGGGAGAGTGTAAGTGGCTAAGGAGAGGCCAAATTGATTTGTTGAGAAGAAAAAGGGTTCTCCCAGTATTTTTCAGTTGAGATAAAATTTTTGGAGCTAAGCTAGGAAGGAAAACAGTTGTAATTCTCCATATTTGTTGCATAATAAAATAGATCCTCATTTGCTGCTCTAGTTTTCCCTTTGGGGATTTTCGAGGGACACTTATTCCAAAAAAATTGTGCCAAATATTTATGTGTGTGAATATATTTCTCAATTCCTTGTTTTTTATTTCGCAACGTATTTTATTTGTGAAGAATGCATCAGTGAGTTATTTTCTATTTGCAGTAAACGTATAAGCTATATTAAGTTAGGAGATTAATTTCCAGTCAGTGCATTCAAGGAAATTTCACATGGTATCAAAGCATTACTAGTCATATCATAGGCTCAAAGGCGATAAGAAGTGATATCGTGCAATTTTAGATGGATATATAAAGAAATATATCTAGATTTGCACAAGCCATCCAGCCAGTGTGAATTTTTAGGGCAGGAAAATTGATTTACTGAACCGGGGTGGAGGAAAAGTTTGATTTTCCTTAGAGTAGTGGTAGCAGGCAGTGTGGTTGTCAGGAAGTTGTTATGGTGATTTGATCAATTAATTCACAAAGTAGATATGGGCGCAAATATTTGCAGCAAGGGTTTGCAATTGCAGATCTGTGTAGGGTAGGACGAGATAAGCAAACATAAATTATACCCAGTACTTCTCCAGTAAGATTCTCAGATTTCTCTGGTATGGTTGCAAAGAGATTCAACATTCAGGAGGCTGCGGATTTTTCTTCTAGATTGGAATATGAATTCACTTAGATAGCTTGCCTCTCTATCTCCACTTCACAGCGAATCTAGTATATAGATAGTGGAGTGTCATCTCACATGATAGGATTTAGAGACTACTCCATTTACAAGGAGGAGAATATGGACTTCCAAATCCAAATGGGAAACAAGAGTAAATGTACTTTGGTTGGGAGAGGTACCATGAAGATTCATAGAGAGTCATTAGCAAGCACTAGTGTTATAGATGTGTTGCATGTACCCAAAATAGGTATGAACCTAATTTCAGTGTCACAAATACAAGGTAAGGGATATGGATTCTACTTTGTGGGGAAGAAGGTGAAACATATTGGAGTTCATAATAACAAGTTGTACAAATTGTAGATCAACTCTCCAAAGGCACTAGTTAGAAACAACATTAGTGATAACAATTGTAGTGGGAGAGACCTGAATGAACTATGGCATAGAAGAATGGGAAATTTACACAATGGATCACTTAAGATGCTCAGGGAGACTATGACAGGTCATTAGGGGAATTTTGAGGTCTAAAATGGGTCTCCTAAGGAAATTATATAATAATAGTGGAAATAATAAAATAATATTAAATTACATCATCAAATTTTAGAGGGAAAAAAAAACTACTTTTTCAACCCGTATTTTCAACTTATCTCCCTATGGGTTTACTCAAATTTCCAGTGAGAACAATTGTTGGATGCAAAATTTTATTCCTCTTCCAAGGAGTACCCATGTTACATACTTTCGATGGACCATTCTACACCAAAAATGATAAATACATGAAAAATGTGATTGCATAATAATGCAGGGGGTGTGTACTTGGGAAATATTCCAAGGAAACATTCCCAAGAAGTGACAATAGATCAAATGGTGTGTTGCAACTTATACACTCAAATATTTGTGGCTCTATGTCCACTAGATCTCTTAGAGGGTATGAATATTTTGTCACCTTCATCAATGATTACTCTAGGAAAACCTACATCTATTTCTTTAAGAACAAGGATGAGGTCTTCAATAATTTCTGAGACTTTAAAGATCTAGTGGAAAATGCGACAGGGAAGAAAATCAAGGTGCTTCACTCAAATAACGGAGGAGAAAACACCAACAATGAATTCATGGGTTTTTGTGCAAAGGATGGCATCAGGGAGGGAGTGGAAAACTCCATACAATCTATTGTATCTCAAAAAACAATCCCTTGGCTATGGTAAGGAATCAGTGCTCAAGACATATATATATATATGTGTGTGTGTGTGTGTCATGAAAATATGATATTGGATAGTATTTTCTTAATCACCTTCAAAAATTAATTATTTAAACCCCCAAGAATTTGATATAATAAATGCTTCACAATGCCATTATCTGTTGATATTAATTGAAGTGATAAGAAGAACATGTAGGAAGCTCAAACTGATATGCTGATAAACAGGATCTATCACTTTAAACTTTCGAAGAATTTCATGTGAGTGGAATAGTTAAAATGAAGGAGCGCCCATTAAGGATGTTTAACTCTTACTTATATATGTAAAAAAAGACCCGCAACTACATTACTTCATTTTATTCATAGAAAGAAAAGACAGAATGGAAAATGGAAAACATATCAACAACAATAGATGCAAGAATCTTGGTCTTCATTCATTAATCATCAGAAAATTGAGTACAAAATTTACAGTAGTCCAAAGGTCCAAAACTCAGAACCTTTTCCTTTCTTTTCTTCGTGTTTAAATACAATGTAAAGCAGTTTGCAACTACTGAAACTACTCTTAACTGCTCAAATTTACTTAAAACTGCTTAAACTACCTATTACATATCATCAGAGTATCTCATTACAATCGAAATCTCTTAGCAAAGATAAAATAAAACTAAAAATTTGATCTATCTGTTGAACTTGAATTTTCTCTGTTGCTACTACATTCTCCTGATTGGCTGACTTGTCCTTCTTAGAAGATGAGGGTTCATTAGGTAGATCAGCCATCCGCGCTCTTAATTTCTTCCATACTTCAATATTTGTCTTGGGATAGTTGATCAACTTATGGTACTCTAGCCTAAAGGCGGTGATCCTGCTGAATGTTGGTCGCTCTGTAAATAAAGTCTTCACCATCCACAATAATTGAAAATGCCTCTGAAGAAAATTAATATCCATTGCTCCCTTCAGGATCTGAGTTTTCTCATGAGTGTTATCCACCTTAATTTTTGCTAATACCACTAATGTTTCATAGGAATACCATGATAAAAGTCTTCCTTTAAGATCCCAGCATGATGGAAATTATGCTCTAGCTCTTTTGTCATACAAATTATCAAATTTGTTCACTACTTCTTTGATCTCTGTCAACTTCTTTTCAGTTGCCTTCCTGCAAGTATTTTTATTAGTCAACTTATTAATCTCTACATCATACAAGATCCTATCTTTAATGTCATTTTCCTCTAACTCTTGATCAATTTTTGAATCAATGAAGTCAATGAACTTCTTTGCCCATATGGCTCTGTTAATGGTCTTTTGCTTATTTTCCATAACTTTCTCCTCAAAGTATCTGAAAATGCTTTTCTCTTCTTATACAATAGTCAAGGATTCCCAAGCTACTTTCATCTCTCCAATGATTTGATTCTAGATGATCTATTTAGCTTGTATCAAAGTTATATTTCCCTTCAACTTCTCCTTTAGACTCTTGATTTTAGCATTGGTTGTTTGACAATCTGTCTTGTACTTATTAACTTCTCCATCCTTGGCCTGCATTATTTTTGTTACTATTTCCAGATCACTCTTTGCCTTTCTGAAGTCATTCTCTGCTATTTTCAGTTCAATGTTTAACTGAGATAACTGTGATGTTGGATCATCATTTCCAGATGGCATGATGATAGTATAGGAATGGGAATCAATCTGGCTTTGCAATTTAAGTACAACTTCTTTCAACTTAGAGATCTCCTCTTCTTTCTACAAGAGCTGTTGAAGGAGATTTTCCTTTTCACTTTCCACTTCTACCACCTCTGCAGCCATTGAATGTTCTCCTGCAGGCATTTTCAACTTTTTCTTTAAAATAGAAATCTCTAATTCTATACTTTGTAGTAATTTCTTCACAATAGATTTGTCATTTGGATCCACTCTAATCTTCACAATTATCCTATTTAGTTCCTCATTTTGGGTTGTTAGGACCCTGGAGTTGGCTTTCTCCAATTTCAGTTGCTTAATCAAATTCCCTATCATTTTCTCTTCCTTAAGATCCATTTCATTTGTCTTGGTCAGACCATTCACTATTAATTGACATGTCTGCATGTGTAAATTGACCTTATCAAGAAAATGAATCTTCCTCACATCAACAGTTAGATTTACAGTTTTGAAATTTCTTGATGACCCTATAGTCATAACAAAAGGGTGAGAGAGAGAAATTTTAAACTGATCTCTTTCTATATCCATGGCAGTCAATAATCTGGTTTGGTCTGGAGTTACTTGATATTCAGCCTGTGCCTCCATACTAGCCTTCATCTTTTGAATCTTTTCAAAAATTTGAGTAAACACCTGTTTAATCAAAGGTATTTGATCCTGAGCATATCCATGTCTTCTTGGTGAGGTTGGAACATTCTGTTCGTCTCCTAGTTGAAGAGCGAAACCAGGTTGAGCACCTGCTATGTCTTCAGTGAATTTTTCTCTCTTTTCATCTCTTTTCTCTTCATCTTCGGAATCTACAACTACCTCTTTACTCCTCTTGCTTGACTTTTCAGATATGATAGGATTGTGTATGCTAGAACTAGAAGAACTTGCAAAAATTTTATTGGCTAGTTTCTCTATGTCAGGTCTACTATCATGATTAAATGTTGAGTAGCCATTTTCAACTCTCCTGTTTGAAATTAATTTATGAGGATCACAAGCACTTTTATCTCCTAATAGCAAGTGTGTACCATCTAATATCTTGTTAAACTCATCAGTTTCCTGCCTCATGTTGACGATAAATGGACCCACAAACATAAGCAATTTAAACATGTGACCCTTTTTCATTAGGAAAAATTTTATTTGGTATACATTCAAACTCTGCCTAATGAATTCTCAGGCGAATAATCTCATAGGAACGAATGTTGGAAGTCTATATGGTTCTATCCCAGCTCCATAAATTCTGATCTCTGAGTAATCTTCATATACATACCAATCTCCAAATTTACAATTAGCACCCAACTGAAGAAATTTTTGAGCCTTTGGCAAGAAACATGGTGGGAAAACCCCATTCAAAATCTTATAAGTGTTGGACATAAAATGATTTGCAAAATCAAAAAACCCCTCCTCATTTTGTTCCTCTCTTACTACATCAGTCCAAAACACTACTGACTGCCTCTTTTTATTTACATCCATGATATTCAACCCCAAATGCAAGAATTCCTCCACATTTTGATATAAAAAGTGAGAAGAGAAGGGAACCTGAATGACCCAGTGAGCAATAAACTCATGGGTTGAGTATTGACGATCTCCTGCCAGTAAGAGAGAATGTCTAGCACTACTCATGGCTTCATCATCAAAGCAAATAGTCCCAGTACTAAATTATCAACTAAGTTGTCATCCTCCTTTCCCAATATCTTCGATATACACCACAACACTGGCTGAACTTCTGCATCAAAAAATTCTAGGGAGAACTCCTTACTATCTGGTGCAAACTGCTTCGTGTCCGGCTTTAGGAATAATGTGAACTAAGTGAATTCTTGTCCTGCAAGATTATCATAATATGTTGCTAATGATTCATCGGTGAATTGAACATAGGATTCAGACTCTAGGTAACATAAAGCTTGACAGACAAACTGGGCCGAGACTTGTATAACATTCTCTCCTAGGTAATTCATTACGAAGCCTTTACCTAGATACATGATGGATACCAACCAGCACAAAAACTTAGGAAAAATATGATTCCTAGGGATACATGCAGGAAATACGCCTAACTTGGCCATGGTAGAGAAAATAAGACAGGATTTATCATTTAAATAGACCTGCTGATAGAAGGGGAGATGCTCTAAGGAGCAAGTGGTATCTCTGATATCCCTCTCAGTGTCCATGAGAGGAATATGACTGGAAGAGCCGGAAAGAGATGAACGTTTCGCTATGATACAGCTTAGGGTGGCAAACAATAATAAAAAATACTAATGCAACAAGGTTGACAAATACAAATAAATAACAATTAATCTTTTGAAAAGAGACGCAAGCTTAAATAGATGGCACGGGGTCTTAACATTAAATGATTATGTGACTCACAGAAGACCGTTAAACGATGCCATGACGCGGTCGAAAGCTGTCATCCAACAAGAAGGTTACGTCACTGCGGGAGGCCTTTAGAGTACAGAGGGCTCATCAAGGCCTTGCCCCCGTAGTGAATCCATACCGTCAATCAAGATTGGTCGGTCAGTCAGCAGGGTCAACTGGGCACCTTTCCCATTAACCTGTGTGTTGATTGTGCCCGCGGGTTGTTGTCTTTAACCTCTTACAAGATAACTCTTGGATCCTGCTTACTTATTTTCTCGAACATTAACCGAGACACTAGGTCCCACCTCTGCGGATCCTTCAAAATATTTAACTTTAGTTTTTACAAAAACATTGCAACTAAGACTAAAGTATGAGGAAGCTCTACTTTAACACATATTTTTATATTTTTCCATTTTTTTGTATTTTCGAAAAAATTAAAATAAATATATTGCAAATGAGCCACAACATCTGGCTCCACCTGGGGATAGTGTTTTTTTCCACAAAACACTAAGAACTGCATATTATTTCCTTCACTTTAGGCATGGAGTCAAATGTTGTTTGATGAAATATGAACAATGAGAAATCCGGATATGTACAATGGTGAACCATACAATCTTAATGTTGGAAGTAATGTTTGAGATACTGCCCATTCACAGGTAGCTATATTGTCTCTCCATCAAGATTCTCCAGAATGAATGTGTTATTTGATCTTACCTCAACAATCCTATATGGGTCATACTAGAGTGGGTCGAACTTACTGTGTTTTCCCTTGTCTTCTCTTCTGGTGTCCCATCTTAACACCAAATCTCTAGTTTGAAAAATAATCTCCTTTACTTTTCTATCAAAAATAGAATTCATGTTTTCTTGATAAGTGATCAAATTTTCTCTGACTTTGCTCTTGCTCTCACTTGATTATATAACCTTGTTCAACCTTCTCACAAGCGCATTAGGTTCTTCTTGTTCTTATTGAAGGAAGGAAATTACCAGTCTAGCCAACTGAGTAGGAAATAAAGCTTGAGTTCCATAAACCAGTTCATAAGGGGACTTACCTGTAGATCTTCTAGTAGTTATTTGTACTGCCTAAAGAGCGAATGTCAATTTTGAATCCCATTTTTTTTTATTTTCACTAATCTTTTTCTTCAAAATCTTGACCAATGTCTTGTTAGAATATTTAGCTAGCCCATTCCCTTGAGGATGATATGCTGTGGAGTGAGATAAAATAACATTATATGTTTGGAAAAAATTAATAAATCGAACTGAATTGAATACGTGGGCATTGTCGGTTACAATATTGACTGGACACCCAAACCTACTGAAGATGTTTTCTTCCAGAAACTTCATTACTACCTAGTCATTAGCCTTTCTGGTAGGTATTTCCTCCACCCACTTTGTAAAATAGTTAGTGGCAGTCAGAATCCACTTGAACTTTCCACTTGATGGTGGATTAATTTCCCCAATAAAATCTAATCCCCATTTCCTAAAGGGCTCTTCAATGAACACTGGGAGAAGAGGTAGAGGGGCTAACCTTTTCTTTTCTGCAAATAACTGACATTTCTGGCAGCTTCTAACCAACATGTATACATCAGAAAACAAGGAGGGCCAATAAAAACCTGATTTGAGGATTTTATGAGCAGTAACCTTCCAACTATAATGGCCTCCACATAGACTCTCATGATATTCTTTTACAACTTCCATCGATTCACCTTCTGTTAAACATAACAGCAAGATGCCAACAAGATCCTTCCAATATAACTTAGCATCAATTATGACATATGGCTGGGATTTGAGCTTAAGGGCTCTATATTTTTTTCTGTTTAGTCAGGTTGGGCAAGAGAAAAAACATAAGTAATGAACAATATCCTTATACCAATCAAAGCACGAAAATTTATATGTAATTGTTGTCTTTGTACTACTCCAAATCCTTTCATCAACTGCTTCATCCAAGGGTGGCAGCAAATTAATCCCCAAAGCTTGAAAATTTGACTATGTCAGCAGTTTTGCCAAACCCTGACCTTTGACCAATTTAGTGAGCTTGATATCTAGGTCATACTCTTGGATTTTAGCTATCGACTTCCCTCTTTTACCTTCAACATCACTTTGAACTAACACATATTTCACAGCAGAGTTAGGAACATAAGTAACTATCTAATACTGCAGCACATAAGTCCTGAAGGCTTTTAATGCTTTGACTAAAATCCATGTGAGTCAAAATTTTCCCAAACCTTGTACCCTAGGGTGTGGGAGTGACTCCCAAGCTCCACAAATCAACAATTACATACAAAGAAAATAATTAGAGGGGAACAAAGAATTAATTAGTATATCTTCATTAAGGTCTATAAAATAGGATATTTGGTATACAAAAGCATTTTCCTTGATGTATGGATCCTTTCAATCATGGATGATTAAATTACCCTTCTTACATGGCCCAACAACATGAGAGTGTGTTCTTAAGTGAAATAAATTCATTCCATTTGTTTCACTACAATTTCAAACCCATAGGTATAGGTTCATATCAATGGACTCCCTTGAGGTGAATATTATTGCAAAATATAGAACTTTAATGCAAATCCTCACTCAGCAATCTAGGTTGAGAGAAACATTGGGATTAGTTACCACAATCACCTTAGCAACTACTCCCATGCTTTCTATGGTTGGACAAAATCCCCACAAGGGAGGCCTCCCTAGTAGATATTAGATATTAAGTGACTCAAATGATTTTAGGCTAAATACCCCCTAATTTTTTTACTATAAGGCTCACTCGAGGATATGTAATATTAGGGTTTCTTGTGATTTTAAGGTGTAACTTCAAGAAAGCAAGTTCAAAGCTCCCTATCAATGTGGAAAAATTCGAAGTCGAGATTAAACCAGCAAGGGTCCAGAAATTGAAAAAGTCGTTAAAGTGAGGAAGTTTTTGAAAATGTCGACAAAAGGTCAGCAAAATTAAAAAAATAAGAAAATATTCATTTAAAAAAAAAATCATTTAAAAAACTACCATGCTCACGATTTTTTGGAAAAACTCTCGATGTTATCTCGATTTTTTCGACAAAATCCTGATTTTTTTCAACAAAAAAAAAAAGTCGTTAAAGAAACTACATCACTCACGATTTTTTGGAAAATTTCCTGATTTAATCCCAACTTTTTTTATTTAATCCCGACTTTTTCAACTGGGAAAAAATAGCCAAAAAGTCAGCTGATTAAATCGGCTAGTCCAAAATATCGAACTTTTTCGATTTAATCGTGACTTTTAGGTGTATTTTTCCACACTAGTCCCTATGGATAAATTTATAAGACTTATTTAAACCCAAATAGGTTCACATAGGCACCCATACTATCAAGAAAATAAACTTTTCTATTATCAACTAGGGTTTTAATTATAAAGTTACAACATGCAAAAGATTTATAACAACAATAAGGAAAAGCCCTAGAATCTATGATAAATAAGTGAAAAATTAGGGCCACTCAATTAATAAAAAATGTAATAAGTTAGAGCAATTTTAGATGGCTAAAAATACATATCACAACATTAAAATTCCTAGGTGTCAGCCCTAATTATGCCTAAAAAATGCATTTAAAATGACATTTTCACTTTTTCAAATAAATGCATGCAAATTCAAACCCTACGTTAATAAGGTCCAAAGAAAACACTGTTGGAAAATGCATATTACTACAACTTAACCCTAATTTACCTTATAAAGCATTAAAAAAGGAAATTTTAGGTTTTATTTTTTTATTCTATGGATTGGCACAAGAGATAAGACTAGTGTCTTTCACAATCAAGCAGTTAATGGAGCCTAGGGTTGTAAATCTATGGAAGAGGGCCAATAGAAGTGATTTCAATGAAAGGAAATATAACAAACATGTGTTCCCCATTTCCTTAGACCCTAACAACCTTCTATCTCCTTTGGAGATTGAAAGGAATGAAGCTACACTTGGGTTCCTAAAAAGAAACTTGATGAAAACCTTATTCAAGGAGATGTTAGAGCCATAAAAAATCAAAAAAACTCTCGCGAAAATTTCATTAAACCTTAATTCTTCAACAAGTACAATATAGAAGAAGATACTTACAATAAATTAGCACGTCATTAAAAATCACTAATAATCATCCAAGAGAGAAAACCTTCCAATCAAAATATCCTCCCAAAGAGAATTTCATTCCACTAGTGCTCCATAGCAATGAAGAGAGAAAATACTATCTAGTGCGCATTGATTTCCAAGTGTGTGTGACAATGATTTGAAAAAATGGGACCTCCCTCTATTTATATAAGGGAAAACAAGTCAGATTTCTATAAATTAAAACTAAGAACTCTAAAATAGAATAAAATAAATTATGATTACAATTTGGATACATCAAAATCCAACCCTTAAAGACAACTAACTCAAAGATAAATATAAAAATTAGCATCATTTAACCCACATGTGAGAGCCAAAATCTCTCCAAGGGTGACATCGTACTTCAAAAGGTGTGTCTCTCCATCAAAGGTGCAACGGAAGGACACAAGGGAGGCATCTCATCTCAAATGTCACATCTCCTCATAAAATGGTGTCCAATCATCAAGCAATGGCTCCCTCATCAACAAGTCATCCTCAAACAAGCCCATGTCATGAATCTAGGCCTCATAAAAGGGACATCGTGGAGCTAGGGAATGATGATGTCATGTAGAGCAGTGTACCATCCCCTCTATAAGGGCCACATTTCATCATCATCATCATCGTCGTCATTATCAAATTTCCTTAAAAACAGGGAAATGTCCATCAAGTAAAATGCCAACATGGGGGTGTACCATCCCCTCCAGAGGGGTCACATGTCATCATCATCAAATCTCCTTAAAAATAGGGAAATGTACATCAAGTACAATGCTAGCCTGGGGGCATCTTGTTAACTCTAGAGTACACCAGCTCTCTAAGCAATCTCCTAGCTATAAAGTGAAGCATTTTAGGTCCTTGAGAGAAAGGAGTTCCATCAACTATGTTGAAGGAATCCAAAATGAAATTCTCATCAATAAGTGGTCAATGTTATAGGTAAAAATGCCCAGTGGGGTCATCAAGTGGATTTGGACATCCTCATTGAAGTGCTAGAGAAGTCCCAAGAAATCCCTTAAGGGATGGAAATTGTACTTGGGAGCAAGTTCTAGCAACATGCTCACAAAATCAAGTGAGATAAACATCATGGGCGCGCAAACTAGAAGAGTATCAGAGTGGTCCACATTTAATGTTAAAGGAAACAAATTACTTTACACAAGTACCACCTTCAAAATTCTTTCTAGCTTATGACTTGTAAAGAAGTGACCTTGCTTACATGTGGGGGGGTTGTGTTGAGAAACCAAGTGCTAGAAGAAAATGATTGATTTCTCTTAACTTGATAATTAATTGTGAATTTTTATTGGCTTCATGTTACTTATATTATCTTCTTAATCAAGTAATTATACAAATGTATAAAACTTGAAGATCACAAAGAAACAAAGAACACAAGAAGTTAGCCTCCAAGTCAGCGAAAAACCCCACAAGGGGGAAAACCCAAAAATCCCCCTCTTATAGAATTAGATCAAAATGAGATATCCAAAACCCAAGACAAATATCGACATTGTCACAAAGAACCCAAGTAAATCCTCCTCCAATTCACCTCCAACAAGTAAAAGTCAACAATATTCAACATTGGTCAAATTCATTGAAACTTCAGATTTGCAGTGGAGGCTGAATTTCAGACCTAAACTAGCCTCAGAAAATCATAGGAATTTCGCATGTATGAACAACATTAGGGAAAAAAACTTATCTTTTCTCTCTCCTTTGAATCTCGTTGTCTTTTTCTTCTCTTTTTAGCACAAAAATCGATGTGTTTAGTGGGTGCGTGAATGTGTCTCCAAGAGGTCAAGTTCGTTGAGAAATCACGGGTAGCTAGATTAAGGTGATTTCTCTTACTTTGATAACTTCTTGTGATGTTCTTTTACTTAACTCGGTGTACTTGTAATTAGCTTCGTATTTCACTTGATTATTATTGAGTTATTATCATCCAATAACTTAAAAACTATGAAGATCAATGAGACAAGAGAACACAAAATGTAGGTTGATAGCCAGGGCCAAAACCTTTCCTCTTAAGAGGAAAACCCACAAGAATTATTCCATTCTTATAAATTCTTCAAATGACGAATTCCATGACCTAAAACCCTTTACAAATACCCCTCCAAGATCAATTCAACCTCTCCTTTGATGAGATTCTCTTCCACAAAGTCAACATTATTCAAACTTGCTTCAAGCCTGTTGAAACTTATCTTTTGACCACAAATTCGGACATGCGATTATTAATCGTAATTCTCGGCCTTCCTATAGAAACCCTAGTTTACACATGTGGGTGGAATATGGTAGATTAGGTCTCTTTCTTCCTTACCTTAGAGAGTTTCTTCTTTCTTGATAACTCGGCCTTCAAATCTGATTGTTTTGAGCCCAAACTTTGACTGTAATTTTTGTTATTGGTGCAATAGTAGGATGTCCTAATTTTCTCACACATGTGAGAAGATTCAATCGTAAAAACAATCCTTCAACACTTCACTTTTCCTTATTTTTTTTCTCCTCTTCTCGATGTCTATTAGGCTTATTTCCATGGTAATCGAACTTTATTCTTGTGTCATCGAATGTGTGTTCTACAAATGAGGTCAATGGCTTATGTATAGTCTTTCCTTGAAAATGAATTGTCATCATGAGTCTGACTTGTCCTCTCTTGTAGGCCAACTTGATCTTGGAGGGAGTCTTTTGACACTAAATAAATTCCTCTTACATAATACAACATGCTTAATAGGGTCTTTACATATGACAATGGCTTCTTTGAATTCTTAACTTCATCACAAATCCCTAGAAGCACTCAATGGGTGCTTAACCTATAAATAAAATGAACTTAAGCACGAAACCCATGCTACAAAATAACAATAAATTTTTCTCTTTTTCTCTTTACATCAAATACATAAAATCAAGATTAAATAAGTGATATTGAAGACCAAACCTAGTTACATATTTCAACATTCCCTCTTAACTAGGGAGGTATTCATAATACATACAAGGTACTTTGACGTTCTCATTCTAAAGAATTATCATAAGAAGAGTCAGATTGGTAAACCATATCATACACTATCTTATCAATTTATATCATTCCATCTCATCATATCAACCAACATTGTCACATAACAAGGCCTTTACTAACAACTCTATCTCTCCACAAGATTAGAGCACAATGTTGGGGAGACAAATGATTTATAGACACCTTCATCATTGTCTCTCAAGGAACATACCCCATCCAAATGTTCACAAGGTATGTTATTCTAGGACCATTCCCATCTTGGATTTACACATCCTCATGGAATTTCCCCTTCGACTACTCTTACCTATTGGATGCCCTACCTCATCCTCAAAGAGTATCGAAATTCGGATGCTTACCCAATCCTCCATTCTTTCTTCATAGAATGAAGACAAGAATGATGTGTTTATCTATCCCTCTCAACTAGGGAGGATCTACTCATTCCTATAAAAGGAATATACTCAAGTTCCCTCTTAACTAGGAACTTGCCTAAGCTCCCTCTTAACTATGGACTTGTTTATAACAACAACTATATCATCTATTTGGTGGAGATCATGGTACTATCAGTTGCTTGTAGAGCTCCTCATGGATGAACTTCAACTTCTTCATCATGGAGACATCTTCTTCCAGAAATTGTTCGTTGAACATCGACCATCTTCTTCACCACTTCCCTTCAATGAAACATAGTGTTGAACCAATAGTCATATCATCCTTCTCTTCATTCGAAAGTGACCTTAGTCATCATCTGGCTAACCTTCATATTGCTACCTTTTCCAAGTCATGGTTTTTTCAGGATCTTCCATACAATATTAGTTGTAGATGAACTTCTACAACCCTCTTTCGGTAGCCCTATTACAACCCAACCAGATGCTTTCAAAAATCAAAATGAACATCAAATCAACATTGCCTCTTTATGATGGTCCTTTGTCATGGCATATGCTTTCTGCAACATCAATATCCTTTCACATATTGCATGAATCCATCTCCAATATATACATTACCAGGTTTCTCCTTCTCCAATATAAATGTCGGGGTATTTCATACCTTCTCCATGGAGATGTCATAGCTAATCCTTCTTGTTATCATATGTTGATCACTTATCTGATTTTACATGACTATAGATACATCTTTCACAAACTCTTATTTCACTCTTCTTCATATATTGCTTTTGTGGGATCTTCTATACATAGTTCCTTCATCACAGAAACCATAGTTTTCAACCACCTCATATTCTTCATGAGGTCATATAATTTCATAGAAGAGTTCAAGGCACACTGTACTCATGCCTTCATGTATTATTCATAAGGAAGAGTCCCTTTCTTCTTCAATCGTGCTTATGAGATAAAACATTCTAACCATTCTATTTGAAACTATGTGATGACATGACTTTATCTATCTATTACCAAATATATACATACCTCTTTCTTCATTTTTCCATCTAGAATTTCTTCTAACAACTTCCTTTCCTTGCTTGAAGATCAAATTACGTCAACCAACTTGACATACTGCACATCTTTGTCATCATACCATCATCCTTCTAAATTGTAGATCTCACATTATGTGGAATGTAGTCCACCTATGTGACGCTTCTTCAGATTAGAGGTGAATCTTCTAACACATATTCCAATGGAGGATCTTGATGATCCTCATTTTGTAAACGCTTTCTTTCTAATGATGATGAGGTGTGACAAACTATTATTTTCCTATTTTTCTTGATGACATTTTCCAACCATGTAAATTGCTTACTTGGGTTGTCTTATATGCTTATGGTGATGTCATGTGCTATTTCCTTTCTATAATGATGATTTCTTACGATGCCATCTTATTTAATGCTACAATGCATCCTATCATACTTGTGATGCTTTCCATCATGATTGTTATCTTCTACGAACTGAAGAGAACTAAGTATATGATGTTATCTCAGTCATAGTAAAGGTCTTTCACTTCTTCCTTCATTGAATTCTTCTTTTCAAGTTCTTCTACATCTTAGGTGACATGGGCTTCATTTATTTCCTTTCTCTTCTTGTTTTCCTTGAGTTTAGGACAATTCATTTTGAAATGCACATACTCAGTACATTCATAGCATTGAATCTTAGACATGTCAATTTTCTTTTGAAAATTTTTTCGAGGCTCAAACTTTCCAAATTTCCCTTTATTTCTTTCTATAATTTCATAAGCTTGAGTTTTTTCACTTAATCCAACATCGGTCTTTGCCTTCAGTCTGATTTCCTCAAATTTTCATAATGACCATAGAGCATTGAATTGGGTAGTTTCCTTCTTTCCATATATACTCAATACAAATTTGCCTCATTCGTCAGGTAGTGCATTGAGCACAATGGTGGTCATCTCACAATCAGAGATTACTTCTCCTAGCTCTTTTAGTTGATCTCTTATTTGAGATACCCTCATAAGGTATGATGCTACCCCTTCTTCCTTTTATACCTTCATTTTGTATAGTTCAGTTCTTAACGATATAATTTCTCCTGCAATTCTTACAGAGAACAATTCTACCAACTTTCATATATCTCTTTCGACGTCTTTAACTTTGCTACATAGGGGATGAGAGAATCCTTGATTGACTCAATAAGGATTATTTGAGCCCTTATTTCTCCTTTCATGTACTTTGATAGTGCTTGAGATTTCTCTTTAGGAGGTTTGGTGATTGATCCCGTGATATATTCATTAACTTCATTTTCTATTAGGATCAAATCTATTCTCTTCTTCCCTGCAAGATAATTCAATGGCCCAAAAAGTTTTTTGTTCTCCTTAGAAAAAGAAGTCATTGTAGATTGATACATAAAATATATACTACTTACTTATCTATTGAATATGCTTCCTTTATGATGATATCTTCAGCTATATGCTTTCTTGATGATGTTGAACTCCACAACTTTTTCGTTGATCATATAAGATGCTTTCTTGATGATGTTGAATTCCACAACTTTTTTATTGATAATATAAGATGCTTTCTTGATGAGGATTGCTTCCTTGATGATCTTCTTCTTCTTCAAAGTGTTTTCCTTCTAGATGATATGATCTTTGTGATGAGATGGATAGTCCTTGTTGATGCTTCTTATTTATCCTTGATGATTTTCTTGTACTCGGCCCTTATGTATCCTTCTTGAATTGGATTATCTCCAAACTATCTTTCCTTGTTGTTGGCACCTTAGCTCTGATACCATGTTGAGAAATCAAGGGCAACTAGATTAGGGTGATTTCTCTTACTTTGATAACTTCTTGTGATATTCTTTTACTTAACCTGATGTACTTGTAATTAGCTTTTTTTTTCACTTCATTATTATTTTGTTATTATCATCAAACAACTACCAAATTATGAAGATCAATTAGATAATAGGACACAAAATGTAGGCTGCTAGTCAGGGCCAAAACCTCTCCTCTTGAGAGGAAAACCCACAAGAATTCTTCTCTTCTTATAGAATCTTCAAATGACAGATTCCAAGACCTAAGACCCTTATGAAATACCCTCCAAAATAAAGTCAACCTCTCCTTTTATGAACTTCTCTTCCACAAAGTCAACATTAGAAAAACTTGCTTTGAACCTGTTGAAACTTCTCCTTTGACCACAAATTCGGACCTGCAATTCTTAATTGTAATTCTCGGCCTTCCTACAGAAACCCTAGTTTGCATGTGTGGGTGGAATATGGTAGATTAGGTCTCCGTCGCATAGAGAGTTTCTTATTTCTTGATAACTCATCCTTCAAAACTATTTTTTTTTAGCTCAATATTTGACTACAATTTTCAGTCTTGTTGCAACAGTGGGATGCCCTAATTTCCTCGCATGTGTGAGAAGATTAATCCCTAAAAATAGTCCTTCAACACTTCACTTTTCCTTTATTTTTTTCTCCTCTTCTTGCTGGCTACTAGGATTCTTTCCTTGGTAATCAAAATTTTTTCTTGTGTCACTGAATGTGTTCTACAAATGAGGTCAATGGCTTATATATAGGCTTTCCTTGGAGACAAATTGTCTTCATGAGGCTGGATTCTTTTTTCTCTTTTGACACTAAATAAATTCCTCTTACATAATACAACATGCCCAACAAGGTCTTTACATATGAAAATGACGTATTTGACTTCTTGAATTCATGACAAATCCCTAGAAGAACTCAATGGGTTCTTGACCTATAAATAAAATGATCTTGAGCATGAATCCCATGCTACAAAATAACAATAATAATTTTTTTTTCTCTTTACATCAGATACATAAAATCAAGACTACATAAGTCATTATGAATACCAAACCTAGTTACATATTTCAACAAAGTTGACTTATATATATACATTTCCAAGAGGGTTGAATAGATTCCTCTAAGGCCAACTTGTCCAAGGAGGGCTAACTTGGTCTTGAGTCGACTATTTGACTAAAAAAAAACAATTTATTTTTTTTACAAAAGTCCAAATGGGACTTTACTCAAGTACATTTCTTTTGACTCTTTCGACTCTATAAGCATGAAACATATTCTTTTTACCAAAATAAAATAATAATAATGAATATAATAAATGATAAAAATTACATTTTATTACATTACGAAGACTGATACTAGTTATATTTTTCAACAGGTTGGAGGGCCATCATAAGGCCCTATTAGGTGCTTCCAACCCTAAGGGGAGGAAAATTTTTGAGGATGACCCATCAATCAACTCGTGCAAATGATCAATGGTGTGTGTCATGATGTGGGGTTTACTTCATGGACGAAGCCAATGTCTTGTGCTAGCAATGAAATTCACAACATCCTTGAGCATTATGATGTGAAGAGGGAGTAATCATAGGACTTGAGTTACCCATTCCCTAGGCCTATTTTTACCACCCTTGTTGTGCATCCTTTTTATCATTAATTTTCACATATTTATAGCGATGGGTTACAAGATTTAATTGATTCAAAATTGGCCATGTTACTGCTCAAACTAGTAGGGGTCCTAGGAGGGGATCCTAAAAGGGAAACAAATAGGTCAAGGGCAACAATGGAGCGATATCCCACTGTCACCTCCACTAAGGCCCCATGCTCTTTACAGACTTTCACCGATGGGAGGAGACCTAGTATAAAGGAAATCACAAGATGAGTAGGTAAATGAAATGATAAGGACTGATTCCTAAGGCCTATTCACAAGAGAGACTCAATTGTATGGTTTGCTTGCTCGGGAGGCAAGGTGATAGGCTCTTTAGGAAGGGCTAAGAGGGTCTTTGAGATTAGGGTTTGAGAGTATATCTTATCAAGGAAACCCATATAATCAAAAGGTCATATGAATTCTTGGATTATAAGTGATATTTGTGGGATTGGAGTCAACCATTTGAGGGACCACAAAGGGTCAAGTGGACCCAAAATTAGGTCAAGGGTATGGATTTTATTAGCTAAGGATGTACTTGACCTAATTAGGGAAGAGAAGAGGATCAAGGAAAGAATCTTATTTTTATGATTTAATGCAATGATCCTGATGTGGAACACTAGCCAAGGGAAAATTAGGGCCATAAATGGTCCTTAAGCTAGGGCTTGCTATATCTCGAGATCCCACCGTTGGATTCGCTTCAAATTTGGAGGGCCTTTAGAGCAAACCTCAACTCAATTGTGGACCAAAAGTAGAATTATTTGGATGGCTAGATTATGAGATAATTGATGCCCTATGTGACCTAAGTAGGCTACGCCTAGAAAAAGAGGGAGCTAAAAGAATAAGCGTTGAAAATGGTCACCAATTCGGATTACTGCCTTGTCCTTTCGGAGATATGGAGTCAAGGTGAATTTATGGTTTGCGAAGAATTCACCCAATCAAGGAGTCCTTTAACAACCTCGCATGCCATTTAGAGTATGATAACAATTGTTGCAATGGATTTATACTTCGATTTGCAATAAATGATGACTTATCGAGATGTATTTAACATAAATTATGTCTAGGAACATTCCCCCATTCATACATGGCCCTTGACATGATTGATCAGGAGATCATGTCCAAGTTTTAAAAAAATGCTCAAAAATGAAAGTGCTCAAAAATGTTTTCAACCTGAACAACCGGAAAGGTCTCGTCGTTGTGATTCTGGTGCCACAAACGGTTCTAAAAAATGAGGTCGTATGTAGAAGTTATTGAGGTTTGAAAACGGCTAGTAAACTCCAAAAATGAGTTGACCAAGTTTGACTTTATTAATTTGGAAAATTTTAAAAAAGAATATTCCAAGGAATATTCCAAGAATATTTCTCAGAATACTCCATTTGGCCGAATCATATTCTGACCTTTGACAAGGTTCTATTCGTTGATGGTTTGACTTGTTAATTTTAGGCCAATCACGGGCTGCCACATGGCAGGCTCGGAGGCCGCCATGTGGCCCCAGGCCGGAGGTGGATGGCATATTAAAAAAAAATTTATAGTCTGTGAGAGTTGAATGCATGACCTCACACCAAACAACATATGCGCCTTACCATTAGGCCACAAGGGAGAAACTTAACATGTATCGGTGGCAGATTCTATTTGTGTTTTAAAATTGTAACCGGCAGAAGACTTAAGGGACTAGCCCTTAGGGCTAGCCCAACTTCACGTGACCAGTTGCCGTGACCAGAGGGCTCTTAACCCGAAGTTTAATATAACCATTCCCATGGCAGTCAGCAAACGGAGCTTGTGGCCACGTATTTGTAGCAATTAATGCTACAATTTGACAAACGATTGCGACTAACGACCTTTCCGCCAGCGGGGTTAACGGTCATGTGACCACCTCCGACATTTAATGCCAACCACCACCAGTTACCACCAATTCTAGAGTAGAACCTGCCAAATCCAGAACTTTTCCATTTTTATCGACCTTAATTGGAGTTCCTCCAGTTTTGGAGGAGGTTTTTGAGGAATATTGGGAAAAATTTGTTTTTTCCATAACTCCCTCATTATTGAACCAAATTGGGGGCAAAAATAGTCAATTTCGACTATCTCAGACGTTGTGAACTCAATGGAGTAGGTTTTAGAGCCATTAGAGAGCTTCTAAGAAATTTTTTGCTTCAATGAAGTTCAAGGGGCCATTAGGTCCACCAAGAGGCAGAATCAGTTTGAGGCCTAACCAGGGGAGTTAGAGGCCTTATCCAGAGATCCAATAGTCAAAATTGGATATTTCAGATGTTCTAAATCTTATGAGATGGTTTTTAGAGCCTGTAGAGAACTTTTAAAGGCTGAAAAGCTTCAGTAAAGTTCCAGGGGCCATTAGTGCCAGCTTTTTCCAACAACAATGCAGGGTCTAGCCAGAGCAACTAGAGACCATATGTAGCGAACCAGTAGTCATTATTGACTTTAAACATAATTTTGAATCTAATGGCAGAGGTTTCAGAAATTTTTGAGGACTTATAGAGGTCGAAAACCCAGTAGAGAAGTTTTTAGTGACCCTAGTGCCAGGGGGTGCCGACAGGTGTTGGAGGAAAAACCGAAGCAGCCAGAGGCCATTTTTGATGAATGAATAGTCTATATTGACTAATTAAAAAATTTTGGAACCAATGGAAGTGGTTTCAGAACATTTTTATAACTTCTAGAGCTCGAGAAGATGATGTGAAGTTTTGGGCAGCCCTGGGCAAACCGTGGAGGATAGCCTAGTTTGGGGATGCAGTGCTCGATTTGAGCGATTTATCAGTTGATATTTGGTGTCTGATGTGTGCTAGATACATCAGGAGTGGTTTTAGTGATAGATAAAAAATTCTGAAGGAGTTTGTGCCATTTAGAAGCGCAGAGTAGCTCAAAGCACCGACAGAAGGAATCGTGTCAAAGGGAGCCTAAAGCTGTTTGCAGAGCTTGGACATCCATGAGAGGGATATAGATGGTATTCTCAGCCCTTTGGATCAGTTTAGTATCCATTGGAGTTAATTTTGGAACTTGTTAAAGAAACCTTACCATAATCCCAAAGAGCCGAGTCAAGATGACAAAGCTCAAAGGAGACGTAGCCCACGAGATTTCGGGTGAACTCCTAGATTAATTTTTCTGTTGTGTTTAAATGTTTTATTGCTTCATTATGTTGTTGTTATACATGTTAAATTTCAGCAAGAAAAAATGAACTTAAGACACATAAACAGTTAAAAATCATACACCACTTTCAAGCATAAATTCCGCAAATTGTCAAGTACAAGCTAGATCATTTAATTGTTAAATTGAGTGGGAGGTCCTTGAAATACATAACAATTTATCCAGACCATTTTCAGATCAGGTTGGTATCAGAGCACTTGGTTGCTTGATTGACATAGCAAGCTATTGCTTAAGCTTTTGCTTGTATAACTGGAAAAGGTGTTTAAACAGTGTAAAAGATTGACTATTTTACTGCTTGCAAACTGACAGTTGTTTGAGTTTGCTGGAGGTGGAGGGATAGCTACTTATTAGCTAAGTCTTGGAGAGGAGAAAAAGGAATAAAGGGCTGAAGGCATCTTCCTTACCCCAAAGGACCTCAAGGTCACCCTTGGAACACAAACCCTCTTGACGATTGTTTGTTAAGAATCTCTTGGAGTTTGTTTGTTGTTTGGCTGCTTGAATAAGAGTTTGTCTCTACAGCCATTTGGTTTAAAAATATTTGTCATTTGTTTTCAAATCTTTGAGAACTTTGTTGAAGTTAATTTGTTCATTTTCATTATGAAAACTTCTACAAGTGAGGTTTCCTCCTTCACAAGATTCTTCGACGAAGATATGAAGCGTGACTTTATTATATTGAAGGACATGGTGCAGATTCTTCTTGAAGATAGAAGAGAAAGCACTGAACTTCGTGAGAAATTGTTTGCCATGAAGCAAGAGAAGGAAGAAATTCTTCAAAGATTGCATGATATGAAGATGCAACTCCATCAAGCCCAAAAGGCTTTGACCAAGAACACGCATGAGGAAGAGGTAATCCAATCTAATTTGTCTTGAGTTTCCTCTTTAGAAAGATGTGTTGGTTCTTTCGAAAAGCATGTGAGTTCAGACAGTTTTCAAAACAAGAACAATGATGTTAGTTTGCAAATGAAAGCTAGAGCATCTACTAGTTCATCTCCTGGTGAAGGAAAAAAGGATAAACATGCAAAGCAGCACAAGAAGTATAAATTTCCCCATGATCAATTTGATTGTGTTTCTGCAAGGCATGAAAATTTTGCATGCTTAACTGGAAGAAAGATTTGATGTACATATTGTGGTCGATTTAACCATGATGTTTCGAGATGCTGGATGAGGAAGAAAGCATACAGGAAGCAGATGAGGCAAAGGAAACTTTCAAAGAAGGTGCATAAGATTTGCACATATTTCCGGAAGAGGGGACATGTTGTTTCCCATTGTTGGACTTTGCATCCAACTAGTCATCCCAAGAACATGCAGCAAGAGGACAGAAATACTAGCGAAGGTGGAACCAAGTATTCCATTATTGATGTGAAAATGGAAGATTCACATGAAGAAGAGTTGCAGCAGCAAAAGTCACCATGGAAGTGGCTTGGTAAGAAGTGGATGGACTTCTTAACACAGTAAGACATACTCCTTTTTACATATGCAAATTTAGGTTGTATGCATGTATTTTATGTTGTAATCTCTTGTTTGTTTGAGCTACCTTAGATCATTGATCAAGGCAGCGATGTTCAGTTTCTTTCTGCAAATTTCTCGCCAGAAATTTCTAAGTGAGTGCAAGAAAGACAGTTCTAGACAGGAGGACAAGCGCATCCAGGAAGGGAAGTGTCAATTTCTTTCTAGTTGTGGTTCAAAGTCACTAGCCATGCAAGGCAAGCGTTTGGAGGCTGAAGAGAAGAGGGTTTTTTTCTCTCATCTACTATACAGATCAGTATATCAGTCTTTTGGGGTCCAAAATATTCCCAGTGGGGAGGTGTGATAAGGAGATCATGTCCAAGTTTTAAAAAATGCTCAAAAAATAAAGTTCTTAGAAATGTTTGCAACCTGAACGACCGGAAAGGTCTCGTCATTGTGATTCTGGAGCCGTAAATGGTTCTCAAAACCGAGGTCATATGCAGAAGTTATCGAGGTTTGAAAACGGCTAGTAAGCTCCAAAAATGAGTTGACCAAGTTTGACTTTATTAATTTGGAAAAATTTAAAAAATAATATTCCAAGGAATATTCTAGGAATATTTCTTGAAATATTCCCCAGAATATTCCATTCGGCCGAATCATATTCCGATGTATGGCAAGGTTCTATTCGTTGGTGGTTTGACTTGTTAATTTTAGGCCAATCACAGGCTGCCACGTGGTAGGCCCGGAGGCCACCACATGGCCCCAGGCCAGAGGTGGATGGCATATTAAAAATTTTGTTATAGTATGCGAGAGTTGAATGCAAGACCTCGCACCAAACAGCATATGCGCCTTACCATCAAGCCACTAGGGAGATACTTAACATGTATCGGTAGCAGATTCTATTTGTGTTTTAAAATTGTAACCAGCGGAAAACTTAAGGGACTAGACCGACTTCACGTGACCAATCGCCGTGACCAGAGGGCTCTTAACCTGGCAGTTAATATAACCTCTCTCGTGGCGGTCAGCAAACGGAGCTTGTGGCCACGTATTTGTAGCAATTAATGCTACGGTTTGACAAATGGTTGTGGCTAACGACCTTT
Source organism: Pinus albicaulis (assembly GCA_034641835.2). Classification (NCBI taxonomy): domain Eukaryota; kingdom Viridiplantae; phylum Streptophyta; class Pinopsida; order Pinales; family Pinaceae; genus Pinus; species Pinus albicaulis. The sequence goes on from CM076579.1 coordinate 973,609,571, forward strand.
CCGCCGACAGGGTTAACAGCCATGTGACCACCTCCTACATTTAATGCCAACCACCAGTGGTTACCGCCAACTCTGGAATGGAATCTACCAAATCCAGAACTTTTCCATTTTTATCGACCTTAACTGGAGTTCCTCCAGTTTTGGAGGAGGTTTTTGAGGAATATTTGGCAAAATTTGTTTTTGCCATAACTCCCTCGTTATTGAACCAAACTGGTGGCAAAAATAGTCAATTTCAACTATCTCAGACCTTCTAGACTCAATGGAGGAGGTTTCAGAGACATCAGAGAGCTTCTAAGTAAGTTTTTCCTTCAATTAAGTTCAAGGGGCCACTAGGGCCACCAGGAGACAGAATTAGTTTGAGGCCTAACCAAGGGAGCTAGAGGCCTTATCCAGAGATCCAATAGTAAAAATTGGAAATTTCAGATGTTCTGAATCTGATGAGATGGTTTTCAGATCTTATAGAGAAATTTTGAAGGCTGAAGAGCTTCAGTAAAGTTCATGGGGCCATTAGTGCCATCTTTTGCTAGCAACAGTGCAGGGCCTAGCCAGAGGAGCTAGAGACCATATGCAGCGAACCAGTAGTCATTATTGACTGTAAACATAATTCTAAATCTAATGGAAGAGGTTTCAGAAAGTGTTGAGGACTTCTAGAGGTCGAAAACCCAGCAGAGAAGTTTTCAATGACCTTAGTGCCAAGGGGTGTCGACAAGTGTTGGAGGCGAAACCAGAGTAGCCGGAGGCCATTTTTTATGAATGAATAGTCTATATTGACTAATTCAGACATTTTGGAACCAATGAAAGTTGTTTTAGAACATTTTGATAACTTCTACAGCTCGAGAAGCTGATGTGAAGTTTTGGGCAGCCCCGGGCAAACCGTGGAGGATAGTCTAGTTTGGGGATGCAATGCTCGATTTGAGTGATTTATCAGTTGATATTTGGTGTCTGATGTGTGCTAGATACAGGAAAAGTGGTTTCAGTGACAGAAACATAATTCTGAAGGAGTTTGTGCCATTTAGAAGCTCAGATTAGCTCAGAGCCCCGACAGAAGGAATCGTGTCAAAGGGAGCCTAAAGCTATTTGCAGAGTTTGGAAAGCCATGAGAGGGATATAGATGGTATTCTCAACCCTTTGGATCAGTTTAGTATCCATTGGAGTTAAGTTTGGAACTTGTAAAAGAAACCTTACCATAATCCTAAAGAGTCGAGTCAAGATGACAAAGCTCAAAGGAGACATAGCCCACGATATTTCGGGTGAACTCCTAGATTAATTTTTCTGTTGTGTTTAAATGTTTTATTGTTGCATTATGTTTTTTTTATACATGTTAAATTTCAGCAAGAACAAATGAACTTAAGACACATAAACAGTTAAAAATCATACACCACTTTCAAGCATAAATTCTGCAAATTGTCAAGTACAAGCTAGATCATTTAATTGTTAAACTAAGTGGGAGGTTCTTGAAATACATAACAAGTTATCCAGACCATTTTCAGATCAATGATGCAAAACTATCAAGAACAAAAATTTCCACAATTTCATAAAGAGCAGCAGTAAATTTCATACTTGTATAGTGAAATGTTCACAACAAAAAATAACCCAATCCAAGTGATGATGATAAAAATGAATCATCTCACCTCTATTTATACACCCTCTAATGAATTTGATTAAGCTAAATTGGCCTAATTGAGCCCTTAAAATAAAATAATGTGCATAATAACAATACTTTTTGTGGCAAGCCCACCAAATAGCTCAATAATGTAAAGATAAAACTCTCAAGAGGTTCAAATGGTCAGCATAATGATTCGTTGGCCATTGAGAAGGCCAAATGAAGTCCAAAGTGTGCCATGATGTAGAAATGTACTCCGAACATAGTGGACAAGGGGTTGGCCCCTTATTTTCCAATCAAGAACCTATGGTGCTCCCAAGTGGGTGTGGGGGCACAAGGACATCCTCATGGGTCTCCAAGTGGATCAAAAATACCTATAGACCATCTATAATGGCTAGGATGGTGATGTAAGCCATCCCTCTGCAGCGAGATACATCCTCTACACCTTGGATAATCTACAAAGTTTATGGTGCAAGTGTGGAGTTGGATGGGCATGGCGAACCCAGTGCATCATCCTCATCCAAAAGAGGGAATAAGAGCAATCAATGATCAATGTTGGGGATCCATGAATTAATATCTTCTATGGTGGAGGCACATGGCTCTCAATGCTCACCCTACAAGTGCTAATGTGGCCCTCCGGAGGGCTAGGACCCCATATAGGGAAACCAAGACCCAAATGAAGACCCACCTGCAATCCTGCATAAGATCCAATGTGTCACCTTGCCCTCTAATACAGAAAATCATTAGAATAATCAAGTAATAAAGCTTAAAAGTTATGGGATCAATGGGGCACTTCATGGTGGCATGCCCTTCCATAATGGGCTTTGGCATGTAAAAGTGTCTCCAATCTCAACAGGGGGTTAACCAAGGACCCTATTAGGTCGTTTCAACCTCTAAATGGGGTGACATGTCCATGGTACATCCCTTAAGTGGTAGGTGGAAAATTAGTTAATAATGGAATGGAGTGGGGATCAGGGGAATCATCAAGACCACATGTCAAGGTGCAAGGGTAGATATAATTAGGGAAGCCCACACCTGGGTATATGAGTGTAGGAGAGAAAAAATCGTGGTACATGACCCCGACCCTTGTTTTTCCACCCTTCTTAATATTCCTTTAGCCTTCAATTTATTTTTCTTCATAACTGCTTGAGGATCCAGGGGATGGAGAGCATGATGTGTAATATGTAGCAGTGGATACCCCTTGAGGTGGGGCAGTTCATTTCCCACCAGGGGTTGGGACAATCATGGGTTCTTTAATTACAGAGAGGGATCATCTAGGGCCCATAGGAACCGGGGTGATGGCCATGGATAAGGGGTAGAGCTCATGTTTTCCTTTTTCCCACGTGTTAAATTTGTGTGTCTCGGCCATCTATTGCATTTTGTGGTACATTTCCTATTGAGAGTGGCCAAATTATTCTTTTCATTTTCTTTTTAGCTGCATCAGCCTCTAGGGTGTTATTTTAGGCTTGACCCAAGGTGTGGACAAGGGAGGGGGAGGCTAGCCCTATATGGACCCAGTGGGCACATGTGGACTCAGATGGGGAAAATGATGGGGTTAAGATGAGTGGAAGGGGGTGATGTATATGGAGGCCAGAAGTGGGACCACGCAACCAAAATTGGGATTTCCGATGTAGTTCCAGCCCTAAACCTAATGGCCAATAAAGGAGATCCCACGGGACTAGGATATAAGGGTAACCATGAAATCAAGCAATGGAGACAAGAATATAGACATAACCCACTCTTTCCACTGAATCCCCCCACCAATCCATGTCCAAAAGTTCCCATGAAAGGTAAACAAAATTACGCAACCAAACCAATGAAAGGGAATACCTTTGGGGTCAGGAGGCCCACCTTCAAACATACATTCATAACAGATGGGGGAGGGACCACATGGTTGGCTCGGGTGGTGGAGAAAATGTCACATCGAGCTATCTGGGAGCTACAAGGGGCTTTTGGCTGCCGACTGAGGACCATATAGGAGAAAAAAAATCTCCTATGCATACTACCCATAGGTGGTGGGTAACATCTCACTCCAACTAGGACATGATATCTCAGGAGAGTGCGTAAATCCACTCAAACAGGAGGTCATGAGAACACCAACAATATCTTGGTATCATAGACCTGTTACCTACACATATCAAAGATCAAGCACACAGGGCATCATGTTTTTGTGGTGTCTTACGATCACCCATGCTTAGTATTAGGCCATATAAATCAAGAAGAAAGGAAAATCATTTTCAATGCAAGTTTAATCTAAATTTAGAAAGTATACAAACAATATGTATACCAATGGATTCAATCCAATCATGCAGTATTCTAGAGCAATATACTGAATCCTTATACAATTAATTTGTGGAAATTAAACACAATCGCATAATCACACCAAGTAAGAGAAAGAATCAAATACACAACACATGAAATTTTATGGGGAAATAAATCTGCTCAAAACTCCTCTATCTGTATTGTATAAAACCAAGGAATCATGAAACAATTACAATGCACTCTTCTCACAAGATTTTGTTTCACTCTACCAATTGTCTCACACTGATCTGGACAAAATCGACCAACACTTAGCCAATTTCCTGCCTCTGGTCAACCTGCCTTGCTTGCATAATTCTAAGAACAATTGATCCCTATTAATTAGGAAATTTAACCTTCCAAAACTGCACAATACATAATGGGAAATCCTATGGTTGTTTAATTGTGCGCCGTCAATTTACTAATAATACAATTGATAGATAACATCCCTTTAACCTTTGTTTCAACTTGGTCTTCATCAGAACTGACATGCATGCAGCTATCAATAGTAAATCATCAGTCACTTGACAGATCACTGCATGTGAATTAAGTCTGATTTAATTCACTTGACCTGTCACTAGTACAACAATCAGTTACAACTAGTTAGACTGAATTTAACTCACTTAATTGAGTTAATTGATTTCTCATGCATTAAAATAATACACTAACTGCAATTTGGACTCTAAACCAAACTGAAGCACTCTACATGCCTCACCAACCATCCTCAGCTCGAATTTAATGAGCTAACTGAGTCTATCGCACTCATCAACTATTACAAGTGATTATGAGATAAGATTACAATTTAATGTCCAATTTAATTAAGGGAAAATTAAATTAGACACACATTTCTTGTTGACTTTTCAACACTCCCTCTCAACAAGAAATGGTTTATCAGCTACCCCGATCCTGATCTGTGGTATTCGAATTTTCTCTTGGCGAGTGCCTTCATCAGAATATCTGCATCCTGATCCTCTGTGGGAATGTACTGAAGTAACATAATGCATATCTGAACACAATCTCTGAGATGGTGGTACCAGATTTCAATATTCCTGGACCTATCATGGAATACTGGATTAACTGAGAGTTTTATGAAACTCTGGTTATCACAATGTATCACCATCAGATCCATCTGATGACCAAACAAACCAACTAGTATCTTCCTCATCTAGATGGCATCACATTTCGCTTGACTGACTGCCATGTACTTTGCCTCAACTGAACTGAGTAAAACTAATCTCTACTTCATGTTGTACCAAGAAATTGTTGTTGATCCAATGCTGAAGGTCCCTCCTAATGTGCTCTTTCTATCTGATGGACGGAATGCCCAGTCTCCATCGGTGAAGCCTTGAAGCTTCACTCCCTCTGCCTGTCTATACCATAATCCATAATTTGTAGTGCCCCTCAGATATATCATGACATGCTTCCATGCCTCCCAAAAGAGCTTGGTCAACTTAACCATAGCTTGACTAAGTTGGTTAACTGCGTAGCATATGTCTAGTCGTGTGTTCACCAAGTACATGATTGAAACCATAAGCTGCTTGTAAACAGTAGTGTCCACTACCTCACCTGAAGTATCATCCTCCTTCCTCTAGTTTCCTGTAAGAGGAGTCTCCATGGGTTTACAACTATCCATGTGTAACTTCCTCAGAATCTCTTTGGCATACTTGCCTTGAGAAACAAATATCTCCCCATCCTGCTGCCATATCTCCAAACCAAGGAAATAGTGAAGGAGTCCCATGTCCTTCATCCCAAACTCTCTTGCAAGATCTTCTTTGCAAGAAGTTATGAGTTTCTCATCACCTATCATAATAAGATCATAAACATAAAGTATGATAATCAAAAGCTTACCATCAACCACAATTGGGTATAGCCGCTTCACACTTTGTGAAGCCCAACCTGGTGAAATAGCTGTCAATCCTAGTGTACCAAGCACGAGGTGCTTGCTTCAACAAATACAGTGCTCTCTTGAGTTTGCACACATGTGACTCCCTGTCAAAGGTATCAAAACCTTATGGCTGCTAAATGTAAACTTCTTCCTCAATAAATCCATTGTGAAATGCAGTCTTCACATCCATCTGATGTATCTGCCAACCCATCTGTGCTGAGAATGCAAGGATATATCTAATCGATGAGTACTGTGCAACTGGTGCAAAAGCCTCCTCATAGGCAATCCCCTCAACCTGTGAGAATCCCCGGGCTACAAATCTATCCTTGTACTTCTCCACACTCCCATCTGCTGTCTGCTTCACCTTATAGATCCATCTAGATCCAACCACTGACTTCCCGACCGATCTTGGGACAACATCCCATGCACTGTTCTTGACGATGGAGTCATACTCCTCAACCATGGTGTAAACCCAAGTTGGTTGTTGCACTAATTCCTCAAAAGAGGATGGTTCTATCACAATACACTTGCTCATAAGAGCCATGTATCCAGTAAACTTGTCTAGTGAATGTCTCTGTTTGCGCTATGATGTAGGTGCTCCTACATGTTCTACCGCATCAAGTCTCAATCTATCAGCCTATGTGGTGCACCTCCTACCATGTCTGAAGGATTGCTCTGCATGAGTGGTATTTTCCACTCCATGATCCTCCTCATGTGGCTACTCCACATCTTGAGGTTCATCCTTTGGAACCAAGAGTTCCTCATCTGCATGCAAATCAAGATCCTTCTCAAGGGATAATCGCATGGCTTTCTCCTCATCAAATTTTACATCCTGTATGACAACTGTCATCCTATTGTTCGGCAAATACACTCGATAGTTGTGGGGAGTATCAGTGTACTCCACAAATATCCCAATCTCTACTGTTGATTCTAACTTCTTTCTGGAATCTTTGGTCACATGGAAATAGACAAATGAGCCAAAATTTATAAAATATGAAACACCAGGTTTCTTAACAGAAAAATACTCCTCTAGTGTACTCGTGCCAAGTATCCGATGAGGACTACGGTTCTGCACAAATAACGTTGTGTTGCATGCCTCTGCCCACAGATGTAGCAGTAGGCCCTGATCATGTAACATAGCTCGTGCCACACCCACAATTGTTTTGTTCTTTCTTTCTGCAACCCCATTCTATTGTGGGTTATGAGGCGCAATCAACCTTCTCTGAATTCCTTCTTTGGCACATAAGTTCTTGAATTCATTGGAGATGTACTCACCACCATTTTCGCTCCTTAGAGCCTTCACCTAATTCCCTGTATCTTTCTCAACCAGTGCTTTGGACTAACAAAATTTTTAGAACATCTGATCTTTATTCTACATGAAGTAGATCCAACACTTTCTAGAAAAATCATCAACAAAAATCACATAATACCTGTGCTTTGCTGTAGAAGTTGTAGAGAATGGTGCACACACATTTGAGTGAACTCTCTCAAGGATTTTCGCTACTCGGTTCTCCTTCTCGTGAAAAGTGGCCTTTGTATACTTCCCCATGGTACATCCCTTGCATGTGTCTATCTGCACAAAATTACCCTTTGGAATCCCTGTAGAAATCTGTTGCATGACCTTCAAAGCATTGTGGTGTAGATGGCCCAATCTCATGTACCCTAACTCACCCTCATCCTGGCTCACCACTCTGTTTGCTTTACTCATCAATGTTACGGAGCCATCTACATCAAGCTTGTAGAGGTTCTTCACACGAACCCCAATCTTCTTAACCTATCCTGTGGCTTTGTGACGAAGGAATGCTTTCCCTTCACCGAAAATCACATCATATCCTCTATCCTCCAACATAGCAACTCAAACTAAATTTTGTATCAAGCCTGGTACATGCATGACATATTTTAATAAGAAAGCTTTACCTGACTGTCTCTGAAAAATAACTGTACCAATATCGGTAGCACTATCCTCCCGTCATCACCCATCTCGATGTGCATCTGAAGATCCTTCTCCTCCAAGCTACCAAAGAGTTCTTTGTCTCTCGTCATGTGGAAAGATGCACCACTATCCAAGTACCACACTGATCCCATCGCACTAGACACCATGCATGCGATGAGTGAGAAGTCCAACTCGAACTATGAATCCAAAGCATCACCTGCTGTAGACCCTGAAGCCTTCTTGTTTTTCTTCTTTTGTGGACAATTAGTGCCATAATGTCCATGCTTGTGACAGTGAAAACATTTCACTTTGGACATGTCACGCTTCTTGCCTTCTTTGTCGGTCCCAGATTTGGAATAAGATTTCTTTCCCTTCCCCTTATTTGCCTTACCAGCCAAGGCACAATTTTCCTCATCATCTGTCTTGGATGAGGATCCATCCCTGGTATTCCGCCTGAATTATTCTTGTACCAAATCCGACCAAAGTTGCTCCAAATTTGGTAGCTTCTCCCTCCCATTGAGTCCTGATAACTATGCCAAATCTTGAGAAGGCTTAGAAGTGTTAGGCTCACCAATTCATCATCCGTTACAGTAATCCCGATACTTCCAAGCTCATCTCGACATAGGATGAACTTGATCAATTATTTCAGAATCGTGTTGCCTTTCTCCATTTTTATTTTCTTGAGCATTTCCTTCAGTGCCAATTTTCTGTGGTCACTGTTGTTCTGAAACGGATCTATCAAGGCGTTCCACATTTCATATGGAGTCGCCTTGCCATGGAGACGCGAGACAATGTGATCTCGAACTCCCTCTAATAATATGCTCCTCACCTTTGCAACCTTCTTTTTCCAAGCATCAAGAAGAGCAACGTCTGCTGCTGCGGGCCTTGGAATGTCAGTGTCGATAAATTCTTTCAACCCGTTTTCCTTTAGAACTGCCTCCATTATGTATTTCCATGCAATATAATTAGAACTGCCTTTGAGTGCATATTCCAATCTTAATCCATTGAAATCCATCTTGATCAGCCTACCACACCAAAGAATATTTTTGCAAATTCGAATGATGTTCAGCACAAACTCAATTTCTTCTCCACTATAGTGATTTCTGGTGCTCTGATACCATGTAGAAATTATAAAAACAATATGTATACCAATGGATTCAATCTGATCATGTAATATTCTAGAGAAAGATATTTAATCCTTCTACAATTAATTTGCGGAAATTAAACATGATCGCACAATCACACAAAGTAAGAGAAAGAATCAAATCCACAACACATGAAATTTTCTGGGGAAAGAAATCTTCTCAAAACTCCTCTATCTGTATTGTATAAAACCAAGGAATCATGAAACAATTACAATTCACTCTTCTCACAAGAGTCTGCTACACTCTACCAGTTGTCTGACACTGATCCAGAAAAAATCGACCAAGACTTAGCCAATTTCCTGCCTCTGCTCAGCCTGCCTTTCTTGCGCAATTCTAAGAAAATTTGATCCCTATTAATTAGGAAAATCAACCTTCCAAAAATTCGCAATACATCATGGGAAATCCTATGGTTGTTTAATTGCGCGCCGACAATTTACTAATAATACAACTGATAGATAACATCCCTTTAACCTCTGTCTCAACTGGGTCTTCATCAGAACTGACATGTATGCAACTATTAATAGTAAATCATCAGTCACTTGACATATCAATGCAAGTGAATTAAATTTGATTTAATTCACTTGACCTCTCACTAGTACAATAATCAGTTACAACTAGTTAGACTGACTTTAACTCACTTAACTGAGTTAACTGATTTCTCATGCGTTAGACTAATAGACTAACTGCAACTTGGACTCTAAAACAAATAGAAACACTCTACATGCCCCACCAACCACCCTCAACTCGAATTTCATGAGATAAATGAGTCTATCACACTCAGTTAACTATTACAAGTGATTATGAGATAATATTACAATTTATTGTCCAATTTAATTAAGGGAAAATTAAATTAGACACACATTTCTTGTTGACTTTTCAACACTAAATGCAACTAATCTACCATGATAGTATCATATGATGTTAATTCTCAAGAAAAAAATTAGCATGCAATGCACCCTACCCTAACGTGCCTATTACATCGTAGAAGCATTAAGTGTAATCATAAATCCAATGCAACCAGTATATCATCCAGTGAATGTGAGAAAAAATATCCCCTAGAATCACCCTTGTGATGAAAACAATAAAGAATAAGGGTACAAGGGTAGGAGGTGGGTGAATGGCATGACGATGTATCAAGATTCTTAGAGGGAAAAGAAGAAGGAATGTCCACTTCTCTTCTAACCAAAATATGGATATATCAATGATCAGGATCATAAAATTCCGATGGATGAAAACCTCAGGCATATCATTCCCATCAAGGTCCTTATCATTACTATCATGCTTTATAGGGTTATGATTAGTATAAAAGGGAGAATGATGAGATGGAGAAACACAAGTAGGTTTCCCATGATGATCATACTTGGAAGGGATGGAGGATTCCTCATTATTAGTGATAGTGTAAGAAGGGTTGAGGAAAGGGTCCACACGAGACTCAACTACAACCCGCGGATTGTGAGGAAAGACAAGGGTCCTATTGATATCATCGTCATCGATGTCATAGATAAGGCCCTTGTTGAAACGATTTCCATGGACCTCTCAATTTCCTTCTTTAATATATAAGTAAGCATTAATATCAATGTTTGAAGGGGGTATGGGATCACCTTCTCCAAGGATTTCAAATGGTAGATCATCAGATATAGTATCCTTGGGAAAGATAGGGCTAACCTTAAATTTACTTTGTACAAAATCACCGTCCCATCTTTCATTATTCGGACTGAGGAAAGGCCCCCTTTCCTGCTCATCATGCTTAATGAAGGCTTCCTCTTGAATGTTTGATGCGGGGCACACTTGGAAATGTTTAAGAAAGCCATCAAATAATTTCTCAATAGATGAGATGCTCCTAGGTTTTTTATTTTTAAACCATGAGTTATGACCATAGAGAGATCCCATGAACAACAAGATAAGGACATCCTGGTGGACCACTTTCTCCTTTGAAGCATGTTCCTTAAATCTATCAACATGATCAATTGCGGAGAGTGGATCACCATCAAACATGAGAACCCCACATACCATCCTTGCTATGACATGATTAGGGTGCCCATGGATGCTAGTGATGTCCAAAGCAGGAAAGTCATCAAAGAAAGACTTCCTATTATACATGTAAATTATGTAGGATTCACCAGGGTGAATTTAAAGATGCCTAGACAAATGCTTTCTCCACCCTACAAGCATCAACCTTAATGTTCAATGAAGAACTAGGGTTTCATTCATCCAATGGAGTCTCCAAAATGATATATCAATAATGTTGTATGAGGAGCAACACACACGTTTTGCATCCGCGATAACGACGACAAAAATGTTTCAAACTAGCAGGGGTCCTAGGAGGGGATCTTAAAAGGGAAACTATTAAGTCAAGGGAAACAATGGAGTGACATCCTGCTATAATCTCAACTAAGGCTCCTTGCTCTCTATGGACTTTCACCGATGGGAGGAGAATCAATATAAAGGGAATCACAAGATGAGTAGGTAAATTAAGGGATAAGGAGTGATTCCTAAGGCATATTCACAATAAAGAATCAATTGTGGTTTGCTTGCTCGGGAAGAAATATGATAGGCTCTTTAGGAAGGCCTAAGACGGTCTTTGAGGTTAGGGTTTGAGAGTATATATTATCAAGGAAGCCCCTATACTAAAAAGTCCATATGAATGCTTGGCTTCTAAGTGATCTTTGTGGGATTGGAATCAACAAGTTGCGGGACCATAAAGGGCCAAGTGGACCCAAAATTAGGTTAAGGGTATGGAGTTGATCAACTAAGAATGTACTTGACCTAATTAGGGAAGGGAAGAGGATCAAGGAAATAATCTTATTTTGATGATTTAATGCAATGATCCTAATGAGAACACTAGCCAAGGGAACAATAGGGCAAGAAATGGTTCCTGAGCTAGGGCTTTCTATATCTCAAGATCCCACCATCGAATTTGCTTCAAATTTGGAGGGCCTATATGTTGAGAAAGTAATGAGATTTAGGTTTTCATTCATCTTTTCTTGATAATTACTTGTGAGTTATGTTGGATTCTTTTAATTCTTTGTTATATTAAGTTTCATCAAGAAATTACCAAATTATGTGTGTGAACATCACAAGACAAGAGACACAAGATTTAGGCACTCTACCAGGGAAAAACCCCTATCTAGGGGAAAAAAATAGTCAAAATATCTTCCTTCAATATATTTTCCTGAGATAATCCTAGACTCTTCACCCTAGACACAAACTTCCTCCAACCACCTACTTAGCCCTTCCTTCCAGTGGTTTCGATGTAGACATTCAACCTTGCAGCAACAAAATTTTGATCTATCCAGCACCAACTACTTCGACCTATGCAACACTTCCATCTATGTAACACTTCAACCTATGCAACACTTCGATCTATGTAACACTTCAAACTGTGCAGCAGCAGCAACTTGACCCCAACAACTTCGACCCTCCTACAACTTCAACCTACTGCAACTTCGACCTATTGCAACAACAAAAATTTGACCCTACAACTTCCCAGTAACTTCACAGAAAAGGGGGACAGAGAGAGAGAGAGCCCAAAAAATTTGATCATGTACCTTTCCTTCTTCTTCATGCACTTCATACTTTTTACTGCACTGCTTTTAGTGTGAATCGAACTTTTTCAGTGGATGAGAAAATAGATCGAACTGCACTTGTATATATAGGCTTCTTGTGGGTCGAATTGCTCCCTTTCAAGCCAACTTCATCAGTTATGGGGCACTTGGTGTGGAGGTGAAAAAATTCATTTTTGACTCAAAAATAATTATTTTTACATGATTCAAAAGCCCAAGAAGTGTCTCATAAAATATACAATGACTCTAATGTCTCAACATAAAACCTAGGAGTCTACAATGGGGACTTTAACTATTAGAAGATGACCCAAGAATGAAACACATGCCTTAATAATTCATTGTAATAATAATAATAATAATAAATCATTTTCATTATTTTAATAAGTACATTACATAATGAATCAAATACATTTATGAAGACCAAACCTAGTTACATTCTTCAACACTCCCTCTTAACTAGGGAGGTATTCATAACAACAACTACAAGGAAGATCTCAAAACATATGAACTATGAATAGTTTAGGCACTACAATGCCATGGACTAGATTCCTGACTAGGGAAATTCATCCAAGGTCCTCCAATAATTTAAGCACTCATGATGCCACAGACTAGATTCCTGACCAGGACAATCTATTCGGGTGGGACTAAGATGGACTAAAGCTTTCAGCCTCTTTAGGTACCATCAGGCTTACTTGCTAACCATCAACCCAAGGATCCAAGTGCATATGCAAGGTTAGAACTCCATGACCAATGCCACCCTCCCTCCTTTGGGATCTAGACATCAACACATCATGTCGGCTTAATGTTCCCCCATGCAATGTCTCACACACAAAGCCTCAACAAATCGCTTCCAAATTTTTATCATCGTCAACAAAATCAACAATGTTACTAGACCAAGCATGTTTCTAAGATATTCAAAATTCTTATTAGGAAGAGACTTTGTTAGTATATCAACTACCTGATCGTCGGTCAGGACATACTGTAGCTTTATGATCCCATCCTGCACCAAGTTCCTAATGTAGTGGAACTTATTTTTGATATGCTTTTTCCTAGCATGAAACACGGGATCTTCAAAAATCTTGATGCAACATTGATTTTCACAGTTTATCATAGTGGTACTTAGAGACTTCTCGAACAAATATGTCATAAGCTTCCTCAACCATACAACCTCCTTTCTCACTTCACATGCAGCCAATTACTTTGCTTCATCATTACTCAAAGAAACAAGATCTTGCTTTCTACTCATCCATGAGATCATAGCCACTCCCAGACTAAAGCATCCACCTGTAGTGCTTCTTCCATCGGTCTCACTGACACCTCAATCAGAATCTGTGAAGCCAATTAGCTTGACTTCTTTGATATCATACTTTAGGCAATGGTGTATAGTGCCACAAAAATATCTCAATGTATGCTTTGCAGCTAACCAATGATCATGACGAGGCTCCAACTAAAACTGACTAAGAATGTTCACAGAAAGGCATATAACCGGCCTAGTATTTACCACATACATTAGAGAATCGACCAACTTATGATAGGAGGTGTGAAAATTCCAAACCGGAATCCTACTGTAGCATCTAGAAATTATTCTCCTAATTGTTAATTTAATTTAACAATTTATTTTTTGTTTGCTACGGAAAATACTAAATAAATAACACTGCAATATACACAAATAAAACTGCGGAAGAATAAACTGGAAGAAATTATAGCACAGACACATAAAATTAACACAGTTATTTTTAGACAAAAGTCCCCAGAAAAACCCAACTTAGGAAAGCTGGTGCAGCAAATGAGGGTTTTATTTTATTATGCAACAGTGAAATATGACTACATCTGTGGATGCCCAACTAGAAATCCAAACAACAAGAAAATTTGGGCAAAATACTAAAGGGAATTACCCTTCTCCCATAAGAAATCTCTGGCATGACTTTCCTTCAGCAAACTGGTTGTGCAAATCCCAGCATGAGCCCTTTTGCGCTGCCTCTGCACTGTCTCCCACACCTATGACTCAAAACTTCCTCCGATGAAGTCGTTCTGCCTCCAACTGTTGAGGAAATCGTCTCTCTGGCCTTCTGGAACTTCTGCCCGACCTATGGAACTGAGAACAATTTTTCTCACCACAAAATCGATCTGCCTGCTAAAGCTACTACACAGAGCCTCTGCGCTACCTCTCTGGGATAACTTGGCCCTCTTGCTACTGCCTCTCTGGATATTGAAATCTTCCCTCTGGATCAATGTCCCTGCCCCTCTCAAACTACTTCGATCTCTCTGACTCCCTCTCCGAAAACTAACTACTGCTACTTTGGAAATCGATTTGCCAATGAAATCGAACTTTGCAAGTGATCTCTTCATCACCACATCAATCACCTCTTATAATCCTTTGTTGGAGCACCAACGACTAAGATTAAAACATAATCAATGGATAGGATCATTTTTGGATCAATATTTGTGAGTTTCTAGATGATTCTTGCCTTGACATAATTTAAAACTGATTAATTAACATGTTTTCCTAAGTTTAGACTCATGAAACATTAAAAAATTGGTTAATAATCTAATTAAGTCACGTCTAGGCGGAATTTCCAGAAACGAATTCTGGGTTCTAGAGATCTCATGTATTCTAGCCTCTCCAAAAAGTTTCGCAACTAGAACACATTCGATGCTACAAAAAATAACAAGAGGTAGGACCTACGAGACTTGAGTCGGAGCTTATCAACTTCTTAAGATTGGTGATCATAGGAGTAGTCATGGGCTTGGAATCCATCATCCCAAATTTCTACAACAACGTGATGATATACTTTCATTTCCCCAGTTATATCTCCCTAGGTTTTTGCCATACTTCCAAACCTAGGTAATAGTGCATTAGTCCCAGATCCTTCATCTCAAACTCAGCTACCAGCATCTTCTTGCATTGTTCTATCCTTCTCTCCACACCTGTAATGAATATATCATCCACATAGATTAGAACAATGACTGGCTCATTATCCACAACCTTGATGTAGAGAGTAGGATCAACAGTACTTTTCACAAACCCAATTCTTAGAAGGTATGCATCCATTCTTACATACCATGCCCTAGGAGCTTGCTTCAAACCATATATGGCCTTCTTGAGTCTACAAACATGAGTGTCTTAACTATTTATTTCAAAGCCTAAAGGTTGTTCAATGTATACTTTCTCATTGATGGTCTCATTCATAAATGTTGTATTTACATCCATTTGATGGAATCTATTCCATCCCATTGTAGCAGCGAATGAAACCAAAGATCTAATGGCAGTATCCCTTGCGGTGGGTGCAAAGGTTTCTTCATAATCATGCCTTCCTTTTGAGAGAAACCCCTTGCAACAAATCTAGCTTTGTATTTGTCTATACTTCCATCAACAATGTGCTTGATCTTGTAGATCCATTTGGAGGTGACAGCCAATTTGTCACTAGGTCTAGGAACGATTTCCCAAACCCCATTCTTCATGATGGATTGATATTCTTCCTGCATTTTCTTCTTCCATAATGATTTATGAGAAGCTTCTTCAAATGTAGATGGTTCAACTTCAATTAGTTTTGTCATGTATTTAGCATATCCAGAATATATTTTCGGCCTTTTTCTTTCTCTAAAGATTCCTTTCAGAACTCCATGTCCTTCAACATCTTAAAGGGTAGCTTTCAACCAATTTGGCCTCTTCCTAGTGTTCGTTATGATCACAGGTTGAATAAGCTCACTTCATCCTTCTTCTTATTCTTCGATTGCAGTAGGTTTGTCGTGGTGTACTTCTTCTTCTTTCAATATTGGTATATCTTCATCATCGAAATCAATAGGGATATCATTGGACCTTTTGTAGGCATGATTTTTATCAAATATAACATCCCTGCTTACTTCAATATGTCTTCCTTCCTTGATGTATATTCTATATGCTTTTGAGGAGAGACTATAGCCAATGAAGATCCCTTTGATGCTTGTAGAATCTAGCTTTTTTCAATTGTCCTTTGGAACGTGGATATAGGCAGGACTCCCAAATATTCAAAGATGGTCCACACTAGGCTTCCTCACTGTGAATTTTATGAATTCTCAATAATTTTATGAGGACTTCTATTTTGAATATATATTGTTGTCCTTTTTTCTTCTCCCCATACAAATTTTGGGATGTCTTGATCAATGAGCATTGTTCGAATACCTTCTTCAATTGACCTAATATTTCTTCCAGCCACTCCATTTGTTCAGGATGGTAGGGAACAATGAGCTCCCTCTTAATTCCTACTTCTTTACAATATGCAATCAATTCTTTAGAAGTGTATTCCCCACCATTTTTGGATCTTAAACTCTTTATTCTTCTTTAGGTTAGGGTTTCCACTTCAGATCTAAACTCCTTGAATTTCTCAAATACTTCATCCTTTTTCTTGAGAAGGTAGATCCATGTCTTTCTAGAGTGATCATCATTGAATGTTACATAGTAAATATTACCTCCAAGTGATTTTTCAGACATAGGCCCACACACATCATAATGAATGAAGTATAATATTTATTTAGACCTTGTTTCACTATTTTTAAATGGTTTTCTTGTATGTTTATCAAAAGGGCATCCCTTGCAAACTCCTTCATGGTCTTCTATGATATTGGGGATGCCATGAACGAGCTGATTAAGAGTGGGAATGATATTGTAGTGTAGATGACCATATCTTCTATGCCATAGCTCAATGGGATTGATTTCCATATGAACTAGAGCTTGAGCAGATGGTGTTATGAATCTATATAAGCTTCCTTCATGAAATCCAATAACCTTAGCTTTATCAATACTTGAATCTTTTCCCCAAACTAAAACCTTTCCATCAAAAAAACCAACTCTATCCCCTTTATCGTCTAAGAAAGAAATTGAAAGAAAATTCCTTGTCAAACCTTGAACATATAGTATATTGTTGAGATGTAGCTTAGCTCCATTCTCCAACTCCAAATATGTTGATCTTGGGCCTCTAACAGCATAGATTTTGTTGTCTCCCAATTTCACTGCATGAGAATATGGTTCCTTTGATAGACTGTGAAGTTGTTTAATTCCCCCTGTCATGTGTCTTGATGCTCCACTATCAATAATCCATGCATTTTCATCACTAAGTGAACCTGTAAGAGCAACCAAGAACCCTTGACTTTTAACCTTGTTGAATAAGTAGTAGAAAATATTCTTGATCTAGCTTCCTGTAGTATTGAATCTTGTATTCATATAACTTATCATAGAGGGAGTAACCATTTCCTTCGAGCCAACAAAGTGATCTTCAATCTTCCTTGACCGTAGCTCTGATACCATGTTGAGAAATCAATGCAAGTAGATTTAGGTTTCAATTCCTCTTTTCTTGATAATTACTTGTGAGTTATGTGGGCTTCTTTTACTTCTTTTTTATATTATCTTTCATCAAGCAATTACCAAATTATGTGTGTGTGAAGATCACAAGACAAAAGACACATGATGTAGGCACTCTATTAGGGAAAAACCCCTATTTAGGGGAAAACCCAGTCAAAATCTTTTCCTTCAATATTTTTTCCTAAGATAATCCTAGGTTCTTCACCCTAGACATAGACTTCCTCCAACCACAAAGTCAACCCTTCCTTCCAGTAGCTTCGATGTAGACGTTTTACCTTGCAGCAGCAAAACTTCGATCTATCTAGAAACAACTACTTCAACCTATGCGGCACTTTGATCTATGCAACGCTTCGACCTGTGCAACAACAACACTTTGACCCCAACAATTTTGACCCTCCTGTAACTTCCACCTACTGCAACTTCGACCTATTGCAGCAACAGAACTTCGACCCCACAACTCCAACAACTTCGATCTTGCAACTACCAAGTAACTTCACAGAAGAGAGAGAGAGAGGGATACCAAAAACTTCGATCTTATACCTTTCCTTCTTCTTCTTGCACTTCGCACTTTTTACTGCACTTCTTCTTGTGTCAGTGGATGAGAAAATATATCGAACTACACTTGTATATATAGGCTTCTTGTGGGTCAAATTGCTCCCTTTCAGGTCGACTTCATCAGGTAAGGGTTAACATGGTGTGGAGGTGACAAAATTCATTTTTGACTCAAAAGTAATTATTTTTACATGATTCAAAAGCCCGAGAAGGGTCTCATAAAATATACAATGAATCTAATGACTCAATATAAATCCTAGGAGTCATAATGGGTACGTTGACTAGTAAAAGATGACAAAATCATGAAACATATGCTTTAATGAGTCATTGTAATAATAATAATAATAAAATTATTTTTCATTCTTTTAATAAGTACATTACATAATGAATCCAATATATTTATGAAGACCGAACCTAGTTACATTCTTTAACACTCTAGAGAAAACCTCAACGCAATTGTGGACCAAAAATTGAAGTGTTTGGATGGCTAGATTGTGAGGTAATTGATTTCTTAGGTGACCTATGTAGGCTAGGCCTAGAAATAGAGGGAGGTGAAAAGAATAAGCTTTGAAAATGATCACCAATGGAGATTAGTGCCTTGTCCTTTGGGAGAGATGGATTCACAAAGAATTTATGGTATGGGAAGAATTCACCCAATCAAGGAGGCCTTCAACAACTTCGCATGCCATTTAAAGCATGAGAACAACTGTTGCAAGGGCTTTATACTTCAGTTTGCAATAAATGATGAGTTATCGAGATGTATTTAACATAAATTATCTCTATGAACATTCACCCATTCATGCATGGCCCATGACATGAAGAAACACTATAAAGAACAAAAATTCCCACAATTTCATATAGAGCAGCAATAAATTTCAGACTTGTATAGCGAAAATTTCACAAGAGGAAATAACCCAATCCAAGTGATCATGATCAAAATGAATCATCTCACCTCTATTTATACTCTCTCTAATGAATTTGATTTAGCTAAATTGGCCTAATTGAGCCCCTAAAATAAAATAATGTGCATAGTAACAATATTTTTGGTGACAAGCCCTTAAAGATGGGTGAAGTGTTCAGCTGAAACGTCGGGCGTTTCGATAATAATACACAGGCTTCTAGAAGATCTCAACAACATGATGTTAATGATTGTGGAAATATTCACGCCAAAAAAAATAAGTCTCTCAAGAGGGTCGAATGATCAACATAATGAGTCGTTGGGCCATTGAGAAGGCCAAATGAAGTCCAAAGGGTGCCATGATGTGGAAATGGACTCTAAACATAGTGGACAAGGGGTTGGCCCCTTGTTTTCCAAGCAAGAACTTGTGGTGCTCCCAAGTGGGTGTCAGGGCACAAGTACATCCTCATGGGTCTCCAAATGGATCGAAATTTTTTGTAGACCATTTGTAAGAGCCAGGCTGATGATGTAAGCCCTCCCTCTACAGTGGGAAACATCCTCTACACCATGAAACATCTTCCATGTGTATGGTGCAAGTGTGGAGATGGCTGGGCATGGTGAAGCAAGTGCATCATCCTCATCCAAAAGAGGGAACAGAGCAATCAATGATTGGTGCCAGGGATCCATGAATTAATCTATGTTATTGTGGAGGCCCATGGCTCTCAACACTCACCCTACAAGAGCCAATGTGGCCCTCTGGAGGGATAGGACCCCATATAGGGAGACCAAGCCCCAAATGAAGACCCACCTGCAATCCTGCATAAGGTCCAATGTGTCCCCTTGCACTCTAATACAACAAGTCATTACAATAATCAAGTAATAAAGCTTACAAGTCATGGGATCAATGGGACACTTCATGGCGGCATGCCCTTCCATAGTGCGCTTTGGCATGTACAAGTGTCTCCAAGCTCAATAGGGGGTTAACCAAGGATCCTATTAGGTGGTTTCAACCTCTAAAGGGGGTGACATGTCCATGGCACATCCCTTAAGTGGTAGGTGGAAAATGATATAATAATGGCATGGAGTCAGGATCAGGGGAATCATCAAGATCACATGTCATGGTGTAAGGGTAGCTATATTAAGGGAAGCCCTCACCTGGGTATATGAGTGTAGGAGGGAGAAAATCGTGGTACATGAGTTACCTCGACCTTTGTTTTTCCACCCTTCTTCATATACCTTTTTCCTTCGATTTATTTTTTTTCATAACTGCTCGAGGCTCTAGGGGATGGAGAGCATGATGTGTAATATGTACTAGTGGATACCCCCTTCAGGTGGGGCAGTTCATTACCCACCAGGGGTTGGGAAAATCATGGGTTCCTTAATGATGGAGAAGGCTCATTTAGAGCACATAGGAACCAGGGTGGCCATAAATAAGGGGTAGAGTTCATGTTTAGCTTTTTCCCATGTGCTAAATTTGTGTGTTTCGAGCATCTCTTGCATTTTGTGGTACATTCCCTGTTGAGAGTGGCCAAATTATGCTTTTCATTTTCATTTTAGCTGCATCAACCTTCAAGGCATCGTTTCTGGCCCAACTCAAGGTGTGGACAAGGGAGGGGGAGGCTAACCCTTTGTGGACCCAATGAACACATGTGGACTCGAATGGGGAAAATGATGAATGGGGTTAAGATGAGTGATGGAGACTGGAAGCGGGACTACACAACCAAAATCAGGATTTCCCATGTAGTGTCAGCCCTAAAGCTAATGGATAGTAAAGGAGTTCCCACGGGACTAGGATACAAGGGTAACCACGAAATCAGAAAATGGAGACAAGAATACAAACCTAACCCACTCTTTCTGCTTAATCCCCCCACCAATCCATGTCCAAAAGTTCCCATGAAAAGTAAATAAAATTACTCAACCAAACCAATGAAAGGTCGTACCTTTGGGGTCGAGAGGCCCACCTTCAAACATACATTCATAACAAATGGGCTAGGGACCACATGGTTGGGTTGGGTGGCGAAGAAAATGGCACATTGAGCTATCTAGGAGCTGCAAGGGGTTGTTGGCTGTCAGAAGGACCATCTAGGAGAAAAAAAATCTCCTATGCATACTACCCACATGTGGTGGGTGACAGGCCCCTTAAAGATGAAGCATTTCATTGCTCATTAAGGTTGGGATATTTAAATTTCCTTTCATTTATATCGCTCATGCACATTCATTTATCCCCGCCAATATTTTGCATTTTAACATATGGCTCATGTTTTTCCTTTCTTTCTGTTACATCAACCTGTTAGGAAAATTTTCCTAGCATCTACTTAAGGATGAGGAAAACAGGGAACCAATACTGGTGACAAATAGAAATCAACCGAAAGATAGAATATGGATACATGAGGAATATGGAAGGTGTTACATATGGATTACCATGGAAACACAACATCAATTAGAGCTTCCTATTTGTGCCCCTCCTGGACAATGAAAGAAATGCCTCAAGGAACCTTACACTGGACTAGGGACAAGTGATAACATCAAGGTGAAGCAAGGGAACAAGTGTATAGTCAAAAGTGGTCTATCATTTGACTCAACTTGTGATCTATACTAGAATTCCCCACATTAGATGAAAGAGAAATGGAATTAAAAAATGGTTGATGTACCTCATATTTGATGACCTAGCTTCATCAAATGAGCAAGATAGATGATGAAAGCACTAAGTAGAGAATGGATGAGAGGCATTTGAGGCTAACTATCTATGGATCATGAGAGGCATCTGAGGCTAACTATAAGTGGGCCATGATAAGGATATTGGCTAGAAAGCTGGAACATCAAGAGATTTTTTTTCTCCAAGGGATCACTCACATGGGTGGGTAATAGTGAACATCCTTTGTTATGGCTAGTGGTTGGGATGCCCTCAAACAAAATATTTTGAGGATAAAGGGAGAATTCCACATTTTCTATATTGGAAAAGAAAAATAAATATAAATAGATAAATACATCTATGCATGCACACACACACACACACATACACACACATTGGGCCATATTTTTTATCAGCCTAAAAGTTCAATAATTAGTGCAGGCCACATACACAACAATAGCAAAAATACTTAGCATAATGGCACATGGCCAAAATATTATCAATAATTGGGCCACTACGTCATCAAGACAACAAAGTTGCAATAAACAACACACTCGACCATTCACCATGCAATGAGGAATGAGACCACCAAGACTTGACCATGGCTCATCCTCATGACATACAATGTTTCCTCCTACAATATGTTGGGTTTAGCACAACTTCACCTTTTGATATGTGTACTCTATTGTGTCCAACTACAATTGTAACACCAATTTAAGAATTTGTAGTTTTATAAGAAACTACATCAAGTGTCAAACATATGAAAGGGGTTCCTTCTCGGAATATGACTAACTTATTTTATACAAAATGAGTATGAATTTTTCTTAGCTAATACATTGTATGTGTTTTCTCCAAGCACATCATGTGCCCCCACATCTTAGGTGCTTGTGCATCCCACCTTCCTCCAATCTTATCTCATGCCAATTTCAAATGGTATATAGTTTCTTTTCATTTTCCTCATTAAGGGAAATTAATTTTCAAGGATGAATGATGTGAACAAAGTTCGTACTTCTCGTTAAATACTCCAGAAAACTTGGAATATGAAAATATCCATGAGGGTACAAATATTAATATATAAATTGTAAGAAGAATGATTGATGTGAATGTTACAAATGAGGCCCACTTATATACCTAGGCAGGTGCCTCTTCACGGAAGGTCATGTCCCATTTAGACATGCCCCTTCAACCTAATTACTAATTAACTAATCACTATTTTATATCATTTTATTCATAACATTGCCTTCCTCCTCAAAAAGCTTTGTCCTCAAAGCTTCTTGATGAAAGGCTTGATCTCTTTTTCTGCTACAAATGTTTTCTCATCTTGAAGTAGTCATCCTTGTCGATACAAGTTGATATGATCCTCTAAGTGACAAACAAAATTGTCGCACTGAAAAGGGATCAGACCATCCTAGATCAATCTTCTGTGGAATCTTGCGGTGACTGGAAACTTGTGATAAATTGTTATCACATGAGTAGCTTGCACCGACATTAGTATTCTTTGTTAGTTCAATTTGTTGTTTTTGTTCTAAATACGTAGTTTGATCGAGTTGTCTACTTTCGTGATTCGGATGTCGATAGGGAATTCTAGTGATTTGATTTTCCCTTATCTCATTTATGTCATCTCCTTGATTTATTTGAAGTACCTGATTTCCTATAGCCAAGAACATTGAATGGTTAATTTATAGATCTTCACTTGAATCTTTTGTTGTTGAAACTACAACTTCTGAGTACATATTTACTTCACCTAGTTTGTCCTCTTCTCAGTTGGGATATTGATTAGATCAGAGTTCGGATTTTTTTTTCTTCAACATGGACTAAAGACTTCGATATTTATTCTTGAGTAAGTTTTTTTAACTTGACATTAAGTAGCTTCTTGTCACTTTTGAGCTTCTTTATTTGCGTAGCAAGGTTTTGATTATGATTCCTTAGGCGTAAAAGCTCTTCGTTTTCTGAATTGTTGACTTTATCCTTAGTATTTTTCTCATCATCTTTTAAACTTTTGATTTGTTCTAATAATTTTTTATTAAGGTTCTTTAGACATAAATTTTCCTCTTCTTGTTCTGATAAGTGTTTCTTGAGTTCCTTCTTTGTGACCTTAGTCTTCTTGACTTGTCCAATTAGTTTTTCAACGTGGTCCTTGAGGCGAGAAATTTCTTCGTCCTTTTCCATTACTTGTTTGTAATGCATATATGCAAGGTCTTCATATTCTCGTTGTAACACTTTCTTGTTTTGCCGAAGTTCAGCTATTATGTCTTTCTTTTGATCTTTCAACTGCAATTTCTCGATACATGGGATTACATCGTTTTGTAGGGATGATGAGGGGTGTTTATCTTGTAATTTGGATTTTGTCTTCTTTATTTTGTTATTAAAATCTGCATGTTGTTTCCCGATTGTTGCCATTAATTCTTTCATCTATCTTGCTAATGTTTGTTTTTCGGTATCACTTAGACATTCAACTAAGGTAAAAGCTTGGTAACATTTTATGTAGAGAACATTTTGATTTTTTAATGACTCGTGACAATTAGGATATCCTTGTGAGAAAAAAAAGACATTGCAAAGAAACCACAATTCTTTGTGGAAATCATCTCTTTACCTTATTTTTTCCACTATAATAATACCTTCTTCCTTTCTTTTATTTTTTCAAATAATAATTTTCTTTTATGTGATATTCAAAGCACAATTATAACCTTTGGTACCTTTGATTAAACATAAAATCTTACTATAACCTTTTTTATGATTTATATAACTTCCTTTCAATTTTCTGTTTAATAAAATAAGAGTTTTAACTTATATCCTTCCCTTATATATTGAATATTTTTGTTTCTCCTAAGGTATTATTCTCCCAATGTGATAGGAGGATATCCTCCTTTAAATTCCTTTTTACCTTCTTTAAATGCTTTTCTAGCTATTCTTTTATATATATTAAATATTTTAATAAGCTTTGGTATATAAAAGGTTAGAAAGGGTCACGACATTCCCCGACTTTTCTTAGAACGTTAGTGTTTGATTATATGAGTCTTTAATAAACCTAGCAGCAGTATAGTAAGACACACGAGTGGTTGTAGGAAACAACATCTAGGGAAGGAATGCGATGTTGTGGCCAAACAATATGGACAAGTGATGCCTTTTTTTTCGAGGATTTTAATTCGAAAGTATGTAACTGCAATGATTATACGGGCGTTATGATTCAGCTATAAGACAACACAGATTCAGGCACAACACAAATAATTGTGGCTGCCACAGAATTTACTGCATCCAAATTTTCTGGAATTTCGGTTGATGTAACTCTACGGGCAGTAGTATATAACAGTATGGTTGTGGGTACCAATGGCGGTTTAAGTGGATATTGCAATCAATGACTTTTATAATGATCATACTAATTTCACAACCAATTTAATTATATATCTCGTGACCCTGTAATCATATCACTGTGCAATCACAACCACCCTGTAATTGTAGATGTAGGACGGTATGGATTGGAACTCGTACAAATTGCAAAATTTAAAAATTTTGAATGATCGCTGAACAGTTTGGTAAGTCGTGAATATGACAGTGGTTTGTATGGACTACCCTATTGCTTCAAGAATTGAATAAATTTCAGACAAATGGTTGGACTAGTATATCAAATCGTTTGACTTGTTGGGCCAGCGTGTGGCACTGCAACCGTGTGCTCCTTGGATTTTTATTTTTATTTTTAAATCTCTTTTGATATTTATTTTTTTACAAAATATTCTTTTTTAATTAATTTTTAAAATTTTTTTAATATATATTCATTTTTGTTAATGCATATATTGATTCTTTTAATACTTTTATTCTAACTATTTTTTTACTCTATATATTTTATTCTTAATATATAACTTCCTCTTTTATATATATATATATATATATAATTTTTTTTTCTTTATTTTCTTTTTTTCTTATTTTTTTGTAAGTGACTATCAAGCTGGAGAAACTCCAAATTTTGGAGCGCAACGCTTCAACGGCAACGATGTTGACGAATTTGATGGTCAAAGACCTGGATCAGAGAGCGTGGCCATGTGTAGCGATGAGCGGCCAGAAGATCGAACCACTCTGATACCAAATGAAGTAAACAAAGTTCGTACTTCTCATAAAATACTCCAAAAAACTTGGAATATGAAAATATCCATGAAGATGCAAATATTATTATATAAATTGTAAGAAGAATAATTGATGTGAATGTTGCAAATGAGGTCCGCTTATATACCTAGGCAGGTGCCTCTTCACAAAAGATCATGTCCCATTTAGACATGCCCCTTCAACCTAATTACTAATTAACTAATCAGTGTTTTATACCATTTTTTTCATAACAATGAACAATATGTGTGCTTGTGTGTATATGTAACTATGCAAATATCAAAGTTGATCTTGGGCACCCCTTATAATAGTTTATTTCCCCATAGGTGGCTCCCACCCTCAACCACTCTACATGAGTTTTGAACCTGAGACCTAAAAGGAACTAACGCCACACAAACCAATTGATTTGAGTACCAATGTTGCACTTATCTCTTTCTGTTGTTAAGAAATGACATCACTTTGAGTTAAACTCAAAAGATATTATTTATTTATTTATTATATTTTCATTGGATGTTCATGGAAACTTTTTTAACCTAGGAAATCAATGGAGTTGAATTATTCTACGTCTATGGATGTACTCTAATTCTAATCACAAAGGGTGACAACAATAACAAACTAAATGTTTAGCTCATTGACCTTAAATTGTAATTTATTATTCTACATCTATGGATGTACTATGAATCTAATCACAAACGGTGAAGATAATAGCAAAATAAATGTTTATCCCATTGACTTTCAATTGTAATTTCATAAGTTGTATCTTTGATATACATGATAGAGAAATAATATCATTAGCACCCTTGCTAGGGTAAAAACATTGCACAGACCATCTTCTATACATTCAAAGGACAATTGTAATTTCTTCTTAGTTGCGCTAAGGAAACTATATTTTAAATGTTCGCAACCAGTTTTCTCAGAAACACTTTCCTAAAGATTCAAAACAATTCTTCCAACGTGGTCGAGAGAGGAGATTATTTGAAGGGTTTAAACGCTGGTTTGAACAAAAGCAATATCAGTGGCATAAGATTGGTTATAGAATGTACACTTTACCATTGGAGAAAAATGTTCGACACATGTTTCATCAGAGTACATTCGATAGACAGAAAGAAATGGCCTTTTAAAAGGCTCGATATGGATTTGCACCACAGTTGTAACTTTGACAAAAACACGTGGGCAGCAGCCACAAAGATTTACATTGCTGTAACATGTCCTGCATTTTGTAGCAGAGAATAGGAACTATGGTTTAAGTTAACTAACACAAATATATACATGATTGAAGATACGATTCAACATATAACGCTTGCATTGTAGGGAAAAAGCATTCCCGTACTTAACTTTCAAGGTCAACAAAATCCATACGACTGATATTAATCTGACTCATCCTCAATATCTCCATTTGGATTCATTTTTTCTGAGTCTGACAAGCTTTCATCCATACTAAAGAATAAAGTGTCCCCTTCCTCTATTTGCCATTGTCTTTTTAGCTCTTCAATGGCCTTGGATGCAGCAGCTGCAACAGCTGGATTGCTATCTTCTGCTAGTCTCTATTGCAAAAAGAAAACATTTGCCAAATTTCAAAGTCAGTAATAATAATGACGCATTAACTCAGAAATAAAGACACACTATCAAGATAAAACTTGGCAACTAAAGTACCTGTAATGCTCCCATTCCCGCATTACCAAGAGTCCACATAGACGGAGCATCTGCTAGAGCATTTGCTAGTGCTTGCCTGTGTAAACATTTAAATTACGAAGGTTGAACTCAGTTACTCAACTAACGTAGTGAGATTGAGGCTGAGAGAAAAAGGCATGAAAAAACACAATCATCAAACTAGATTAGATTGACTCTCTGTATATATATTATACATTACAGCTAACAATCAAAGCTAGACTAAGCTGTAGTCCGGCAATGAGAAGCATGCACTTAGTTTTATTCTTATAAATATATATGCTTTGTTTATTAGTTTTCATGTATTAAAACTCAAGGAGATCAAGCAATCTGGCAGGAGCGTAACCCTTCTCAGGTATGGTCCACAGCAATGCCGTTATTAAACTGCGGACAGGTTTTAGGTAAGTTGCACTTTGGAGGAGTAGCATTTCGAGAGCTTTCATCCAAAGGAGGCTTAGGAAAGGATCTTGGGAATTGCATTGCTGGGAAACTAGGAGATGACAGCCATCGAGTGATCTAGCTAACCATTTTAACTGAGTTGGAATATATATATATATATATGAGAGATGGCGAGCCTTATTTCAGCTGCCATAGGCCCAGGCAGGAAATGACGGCCGCACGATGATCTACAGCTCTAATCCGACGGCCGTCATTTCCTCCCTGGGCGCATTAATGGGCCTATGGCAGCTGAAATAAGGCTCGCCTATGAGAGATAGGACTTGAGTGACTAAAGGCATTTTCTGTGGGAAAAGGAGCTGAGCTACTCTTACCATTCTCGATAGTCACGAAGTACCAAAGACATTGATAAGATAAGGGAGAAGGCCATATTGTCCAAAGAACAGAATATAATAAATGTGAAAGTGAGTGATACTAGCCAAGATTGAACATTGTCATAAATGATACCCTTTTCCCAAAGGACGACTTTATACTCTAATAATTAATATAATTCAGGCACATTATTTTACCACCTGAAAATGCATGTTTCATTTTGCAAGCTTCATGGCAGTTATTGGTCATTTTTCTACCTAAGGAAGCCTCCTAAGATTATCATGAAGTGAATGTATAGGAAAACCCTTGCATGAACTCGAAGATCATTTGCAGTTGCAGAATATGAGCAGAGTTAACGGATAGCAATTGGGGTTGATGGATTGAGCTTGAGGACAACATTATTGAGAAGCTATGACACTTCGCTGAAAATATGGACCTCACATCATGTACATATCCTAAGATGAACACCAAAATATGCGTATAAGAAGAACACCTTGCTTGTAAGAGGCACGTATGGACTTAAAAGTGTTGCATATACCCAAAAAGTGGTAAAAGTATCTTTGTCAAGGAGTTACTAGTTTTCAGGACAGAAGGGGACTAATATATCAATTGCTAGGAGAAATGAATAACCAATGAGGAGCACTAGCATGGCTAACCTTCCAAGTGGTCCCCGTTACCCCTCCTTTCAGCAGGGGTACCTATGAAAATATTTTAGATTGGTTGGTGTCCTTACCTCTTACCTTTATTACCAGATCTGCCTTGAACAGTCAGCAGAAGAAGATAAGGTTATTTTAGGATCGATGCTGGCATACACTTGCTTGGTTTTGATGGTCTTGAGCCCATCTGTAAAGAGAACTGTGTGCAGTAAGGAGATTACAACGTACCAGTAGATATTTGAAGGACCAAGACAGGTATCTTTACCACAGTGTATAATAATTGTTGTCTATGGATCCGGTGACAGGAGCCTGTGCAATATGCACTGGTGTGGTCTTCTTTGCATGGCCTTGTGGCTGGCGATAGGTCTGTACAGAGAGTTCTGGAGAAATCCCAGGTGTTGGGTTAGTGCACATTCCGTTTGCTCTCCTGCCAACACCTTTTCCAGAAATCTGTTAGAAACAGGCCTATGATTTGGCACCCTTATTTAATGAGCTTGTAGATCGAGTCACTCTCCAGAACAATGATAGTTGATCCCTTCACTGCTCGACTCCTAGATATCCATTCTAGGATAATGGAAAATAACATAAAACAGGAAATACGTTTGTGTCTTCATAAGTTCATTGTTCAGATTATATGTTTGATATAGCTACAGGGAAACTGCTAAAGTAGAGCTTAATACAATATTATCCTTTTTTACAGAGTTTGGTTGCATTGATAGTCAACTTCATAGATAGCTGATCAATCATTATGGGAAGCTGTAATGTCCCTTCTACAGAACAGAAGAAAGGAGAAAAATTAAAATTAATTTAATTATTTAATATCATCTTAAAGGTAATGGTGAGTAATTAAATTAAAAAGGGGATTATAAGTGTAATGTCCTTTTCGGGAATTTTGAGGTATTTTCTGAGAATTCTCTTTATAAAATTTTATGCCAGCATTTTCACCAAAAACCCACGAGATTATACCAAAATGCACCAGTGAATAACAGCCCAGAAATTATACAAGCCACAGCAAATACTTTGACAAATTGCAGAAGAAAACCCAGAAACTCAAATAACATCAGAATATGCAGCCCAAGAAATGACCCAGCTTCATTTAATATAATATAGCATGCAGAGTACAACTGGAAATATAGGAGACAAATAGAAAGGTGATAGCTGAGTGGACCTCCAAATATTTCGCTGATATGCTGATCCTAATCTCTCAAAACTCCACAACTGCTGCAATCTCCGTCCAACAGCAGTTGCCACTGAATCAACTGAAAGATGATGAAGCACCAATTGAGGACCTGAATGATCCTCACTTCAATATCCCTGAAGCTCTATGAAACTCCTGGATGATGTCTCCCCAAAGAGAGTTTGGTTTTAGTCCAATACTCAACAACATACCCGAGGGTTTCCGTCTTGGGGCTACCAATGAAGTAGAGAACTAGGTTTTCAACCTCTCATACAAGGAGAAATGTCAAAATCAAGATGTCCTCCAATGGCCTCCTCATCTTTTACAGATCTGATGGATCCCTCTAGAACTTCCTATTTTATTATTATTTTAATCATGGAGCACTTTTTCCTCTTTTATTTTAATTTAAATAATTTTTTTAATGCAAGAAAATGATAAATTGGCCACCATGTCTCCTTAGGTCATTGAAACTCACATCTAACCATCTCATCATGTAAATCTTCTTGTTCTGGTTCCAATGAGATATTATACTAAGGTGTTTTGTCAAGTATTCGTCCCGGAATGCCACCTTAAGCGTAATTAATTGAGTCAGTCCCAAAAATAACTCTGTTTTCTGGAAGTTGTCCGAATGTGCCAGAACGAAAGGGAAACTGTGTGGATGAGGGAATATATCAATCGAATGCCATTGGACCTCATAGAAACTCCTCAAAACCCCTCCAAAAACCCCTGGGCCCGCTGATGACACCAACCTGCGCCTGTGACGTACCTGCCCACAACTCTGAAATTCCATCCTAACCACGTCATAAGGAACACCAAAAAAAGGAACAGTACAAATCCTCCAGCCCCAAGATTGCTTGCCCTCAAGAAATCCAAACCTGTGGACCATTCTGGAGGCCCAACGCAACTGAGACCATAGTATTAAAAACCAGAACCGCTGATTGCACTGGTGGAACTAATGAATCGGGTTTCGAACCGGAACCAATCAAACCGGGACTGGTTAGATCTCAATGAACTAGTTTTTAAAAAAATGCATTAAATAATTAGTTTTTAATAAAAAAAACTATTTTTAAGATTTTCAACCATGATTCCAAGCCAATAGAGACAAAATATGAGAAGTTTGCTCATTTATATACCATGTAAAGGTGAATATATCAAAATGGCACCAAGTGCATTACATGTAATCAACAAAATACATAAGCAATGAGACTCTAAATGACCTATAGTGTTCAAAAACAAAGCTTACAAACCATGGGGCCAGTGGCCTACTACAAATCTACATATATGATATTAGTGATCAACATTATCACTTGAAACGTCACATCATGATCAAACTCAGTTGGTTGAGTCTCGACTTTCAAACTTTGCAACTGCTCTAGTCACAAACTTCTCTATTGGTTTAGTGACTTGAGTCTCAAACTTCTGAAGGTATTCTGCCCTAATATGCCCTATTACTTCATTTGGTGCTCCGCATGGCTTTACATGGCCTCCTATCCCAGCCAAGTGTTGCTTGAACCTGTAAATACTCCCTCATGCAATAGATTTTTGGAAATATTTGCAGATCATTTTGCCATCAATCATATCACAATGAGCTCATGCAGTATCCTTGGCTTTTGGAGGCATGATGGCTACTACTTAGCTCAAACTCTATGTTGTTCCACTCCTCCAACAAAAAAACCACTCTCTGAGCTCTCAATCAAGTTCACAAAAGCTCCAAATGAGATGTGTGAGACAAATGAGAGGGTACCCTTGCTTTTAAAGGATTGGAGAAGGTGTTTTTGGAGGGAAGCAACCCTCCTTTTCCCTCCAAAATCACCCATTACTGGCCAAATTAGTGTCTGTGGGTCCCTTTTGTGGTCGATTAGCACCGGTTGGACCTGAAAAACTGGTCAAGCCCCTCCCTTAACCGGGTTTTCAGGTCAGTTTGACGCAACTGGGCATCTGACCAGCCGGTTTGACCAATTATCGGTTTGAACCTGTCGGTTTTGAATACTATGACTGAGACCCAATGCTCAGATCCCATATGAACCACTAGGTGGTGCTTTGCCTTTGCGTCAACTCATCATGCATGGACCCCTCAATGCTCGGATCCTAAACTGATCTCTCACTGTACCTGTCATCAACTAGTCCTCCTAGATCCCAATGCCACCAGGGCCAATCATCGCCCAAGTCCCATGGCTCAAACTGTGCTCTATATCAGCTATAGCTGCTACTCCATAAGGCGAATCCTCTTGATTTTGGGTAGCGTCGGATGTGCTCTAGCTCCGAAATTTTGTGGAGGGGCTAGAATACATGAGATCTCCAAGACCCAGAAATCGTTTGGAGAAATTCCACCAGGAGTGCATTATATGAAAATAATTAATTATTTTTAATGATTCCTAAGTAAATTAAAATAATTAAAGGGAATTAATAATAATATGGGAATTAATAATCGGAGTTGCATCAAACTCTCTGAGAATCTAGTTTTTCATGATCGATCGAAGCACATTGACATCAGGTGTCATTTTATCAAAGACTGTGTCTAACGGGGTGCAATATAGTTATAGTACACTCCGACAGGAGAACAGGTGGCAGCCATCCTCACTAAGGCTCTAGGAAGAACAAAGTTTGTTTATTTCAGGGAGAAGTTGGGGATGATTGAGAATCCGTTTCAGTAGTAGAGACAGATAGTGTAGTACTTAAGAAGGAGAAGTAGTACAGATGCAACAATGACAACTGTGGTGTCATGGGCAGTAGTACAGTGGCAGCAACAACGCAGTAGATGAAGGGCAGCAGACCGAGCATCAACAACATAGAGGACCGATGCCATGGATCAGGGTGATGCTTCTTGTGGGAAGTATTGCTAGAGCACATTCCTCGCTAAGAGGGAGTGTTGATTTTTCGGTAACATCGGATGTTCTCTAGCTTCGAAATTTTGTGGAGGGGCTAGAATACATGAGATCTCCAAGACCCAGAAATTGTTTGGAGAAATTCCACCCGAAGTGCAATATATGAAAATAATTAATTATTTCTAATGATTCCTAAGTTAAAACTTAGGAAATTAAAATAATTAAAGGGAATTAATATAAATATGGGTGAGAAGCTTCTAAGAGACGAGGATCGTGTCTGTTTTAATCTAACCGTTGATTAGAGATTTGATCACGACCATTGATATCTCAATAGGAAAAGTATAAATGAAGACTTGAGGGACAGTTGGAGACACACCGGGAAAATACTCAGTAACTCGAGGGAAGTCAATACTCCAGGAGCAAGAGATCGATTTCAGAGGGAGAGTTGCAGGGTGAAGGAAGAGGAGGGTATCAGTGGCAGTCAGACTAAGGAGGGACGCAGAGAAGCAGAGAGATAGCGTAGAGGAACAACGCAGTCCTCGCGCAGAAGAGGACGCAGAGGTGACACAGTGGAGGCTGGAGGGTCTCTAGGGTGTCAGAATTTCTCCAATGACTGGAGGAAAACTATCTCAGGTGTTTTCACAATAGTTTCTCCATGATTCTACAAATCATTCCTTGTAAAGAGATTGTTGCTGAAGAATAATAAATAAACCCTCATCTGTTGCACAAATTTTCCCGCATTGGGATTTTCCGGGGACTATTATCCAAAAATAAATGTGTTGATGTGATTGATTCTTGTGCTTGCATTTCACTGTTCTTTTCTCTATGCAATTATGTGATAACTGCAGTTGAATTTATTTTGTTGTTTATTGAAGGGTTTTTTGTAAATAACTTATTGTGGAAAATAAGTAAGAGAAATAAATCAGTTACTGCAGTAGAATTTCAAGTTAGAAATTTTCACAAATACCAACTCATCAACTCTCTCCAATCCCACCTCTGGCATAGGCCAAGGTCAACCCCACTCTGTTGATGTTGGGCTAGTGCTATTGAAATACTGATGAACTGTCAGTCCACATCCCACTGCCCACTAAGACATGGAGTAACCCTCTCATCTAAGTGCCCCTGTTGTACTGTGCCCCGGACTAAGGTTGATACTCCATCAAAAGGATACCAACTCATGATCTCTCACCAATCCATCTTATGGGAAGGATCAGATGCATAGGCACATGTATATGTGATAAGTCCCCTATGATGCATCGTGCCCCACTCATGCAACCCTACCTAGTTAGTCAACACTATCCATCGAAAAAACCCAGCCTCTCTCCCTATAACGGGTACAAGTGGCCAAATTGTACTGCAAGCCCTATCTACCTACTCTTGGAGAGGGCTGCACCGTGAAAGTACTACAACACTGCCAGCTGCCTGTGCATCTACCTGCACCTCATTGATGGTCGTCCCAAAGATATATGCACCACCATCTCCAAAAACTCCTCCCTCCTCTGATCTAAAACTACATGCTCCCGCCGTCTACTAGTCTCCGGCAAAACTACCCTTTCAATCTCCAAAACCTCCCGAGGACAAGTGTCTGCAAATACTGCCAACCTGCTAGATGTTTGAACATTTGTCTGCTCCTCATCAATGGTTAGCCGCAAGGGTGGTTGCCCATCCTCCTCATGACTCATGCTCCTTAGAGGCATCCTCGTATGAACCCATGGACTTGTCCAAAGAAAAATACTCGCCCTAAAGGTCGGAAGGAATCTCCACCTGCTCTACCTCTGTCATCTCCTCAATGTCACTCAAGCATGAGGGGTCAAGTCCCCTATAGATGAAGAAAAGTCCCTTCCTCCTCAGCTCATTCTTTCTACATGATCCACCAAACCTAAGCAGCTCCTCCCTGGTCAATTGTCTTCTGAACAGCTCAATCTTCATTCAACCAACCATTCTGCTAGTTCAAAAGCAGCAGGTGAGACCAACTGCTCTCTCCTCCAAACAATCAACAATCAAGACTGCAACTCCCAGAAAATGGCATCACAACCTCTCATACATGATGATAAGATGGATTGCATTTGCGTTATCACTATGTCGAAATGATGTTTCTTAATGCTAAAGAAGCGTTAGAACATCTGATGGATCAAGTCATCACACCCCAGATCAAACATGATTGCATATGTTCTAACCATGGCCATGATCTCTAGAACCTCAAGCTTCTTCCCAAAGGTAGAACCTGCACTGTTGTCCAAGTCCTGAAAAGTCTCTACTATCATCTTGAAAACTCTCCTCATAACATCATCATTGAAAGGAGGTATAGGTGCGGTCAATCTCATGATGTTACAAAGACAAGATGCAACTAGAACTCTAACCCCTTCACAAGGTTCCTCCAAGAACTTGGGTTGTATGAGAGCAAGCATAGTTGGTCTTAGAGCCCAAATGAGTTTCTTCGCTTCTAATTGGTTCACTTTGGAAATGAGTGCATTCAGTTCATCTAATTTGAAAAGGACTTTCCATGTGACCCTCATGTGCTTCAAATCTGTCCCAAGTGCAAATATTTTGTGCCCTATTTCCTGCCCCTTCTGCACATCCTTTGGTTGTTCTCTCTGAAGAATGGCATAGACACATTTTGAGAAAGGCCAGCCGTTATTCTTGGTTTCCTAGTGTATTTCATCGTCCATTGAGGTGTTGTTGTGTTAGTTTATGAGGCATTTTAGATACTCCATCTTTATTGTAACAACATAAAGCTACGATAAGCAATGCAAGGCACAACCAACCACTCTACATACATCAGCAATACAGTGTCCAACAATCTATGGAAATAATAATAATGCTAGCGGCAATGACACACATTACTGACAACTCTCACTCAACAAGACTTAATCACCTTGGCAATAATGACTCCCTCAATATCCCTTGACATAAAGCTCTATATCATCATCAACAGTGCTACAGATCATACTCAGCTCCACCATTATTTGACTCTGTAAATGACACTATGACCATTTATGAAGCAAATACTCAGACTTTGGTTACAATACAGCATAACAACTTAGGACCAAGGCTTCCACTTGCAGATTTTGTGACTGTGCAGGTGTCTTCATTACACTCGATGAACAACACATATTCAAAAATAAGCTTTCAAAGAGTCTAGCTAACACATTTAACAACCCAGAGATTTATATGGAGCTGATAATTTTATCACAAATAAAGCAGCTAGAACAACACATGAAATTTAAATGGATCAGATGAACTTGATTTCCACCAGCAGTTTGAATAGCTCTTCAAATTGGGAGCACCAGCAGTGAGAAAACCCTCCAACATATTGATTTGTGTAGCATCCAGAAGTGTTCCAAGTCTCAAACTTTGTAGGGAGGCTTGGACAGCAGCATTCCAAAGAACCAGAAACAGTTTGTGGAAATTCCACTCGGTTCAAGACTTATTAAAATAATTAATTATTTTAATAAAGACCATAAGTCTAAACTTAGGGATATGAAATAATTAAAGGGTATTAATAAGTCAGAGTGTGAATCTTCTAGAAAACATGCATCAAGTCAATTCTTAATCTTAGCCATTGATTAATCTTTTAATCCGGGCTGTTGGTTCTCCAACAAGAAGATTCTAAAAGAAGGCTTGAGGGTCACTTGAAAAATAATTAAAGGGTATTAATAAGTCAGAGTGTGAATCTTCTAGAAAACGTGGATTAAGTCAAGTTTTAATCTTAGCCATTGATTAATCTTTTAATATGGGCCGTTGGTTCTCCAATAGGAAGATTATAAAAGAAGGCTTAAGGGTCACTTGAAAAATAAGTCGGGCATACACTCAGTACCCGAAGGAGATCCATTCTGATGTAGAATTCGATCTCAGTGGGAGAGTTGCAAGGTGAGAAGTTGCAGAAGAGAAAGAGGTCAGGAGCGATCGAGATCAGGGTCGGAAGGCAGCAGTGGATCACTAGAGGCAGCTTGAGGCTGCAACGCAGAGACCCCACGCAATCTCCACGCAGATTCACACAGTCCAGCGTTGGGACTGCGTAGAGAATCATGCAGAGTGACGCAGGGGCATGCAGGGGATGTTCTGGGTGTCAGAGAATTGTCTGAGTAAGCCAGAAATTTAGTCTCAGGTGGTTTAGAATTTATCGCCGTTATTTTCCCTGTAAAGATATCATTTGCTGAAGAATTAATAAAACCCTTATCTGCTGCACCGGTTTTCCCACATTGGGTTTTTCCAGGGACAGTTGTCAGAAACTAACTGTATACATGTGATTGACTCTTGTGCTTATGTTCTCTACTGTTTATTTCTTTGTATATATAATTGTGGATGTTGCAGTAGTATTCATTTCGATATTTGCCGAAAGATTTCTGATTAATAACCTATTCAAATAATAAGTAGGAGAAATAAATCTATCACTGCAACTGTTTGTAAATTTTCACATGGTATCAGGGCCAGAAATGAATAACAGAGAGGGGGCATCTATCAGTGAATGAAGATCTACTGTTGCAACAACAGCACAGAAGGGTTCACGCAGTTCTCCCAGAGGGGGAAGAAACACGATAGAACAGATGGATCACGATGTATCTATATTGGCATCCAGACTAGAGGAAGATTTTGCTTGTGTATCGAGCACTTCAGATGTCTGGTATATTGACAGTGGAGCCTCTGCTCACATGATGGGAGTACGGGACTGTTTTTCCGACTACCAAGAAGAGCAGATGAATTTCAAAATAACCATGGGAAATAAAACAAAGTGCACTCCCATTGGGAGAGGTACCGTAGTTTTTCAGACCGAGGCAAGGCACACAATCCGGGCCACTAATGTACTGTATGTACCGAGTTTGGGGATGAATCTACTCTCAGTGTCACAGCTTCAAAACTGAGGATATGGCATCTACTTTATCGGCAATAGAGTCTATGTCAAGCACCCTAGTTAGAAGAACAAGGCACAGATCGGAGTAAGAAGCAACAAAATGTACAAGATGCAGCTTGATTCTCCAATGACACTAGATGGCAGCGCAGATGAAACGGACCTGAATGAGCTATGGCACAGAAGAATGGGCCACTTACATCATGGGGCATTGAGAACTCTCTAGAATACTGTCACGACTCACAAGTGTTCCAGAACTGAGCACCAAACGGAATGATGTTTGCAAAGGGTGCGTATTGGGGAAATATGCCAAGGCAGCATATCAGAGAAGCAACAATAGGGCCAAGGGTGTGTTGGATCTAATACACTCAGATACCTGCGGGCCGATGTCCACAAGAGCTCTTAGCGGTGTCGAATATTTCGTCACCTTCATTGATGACCATTCCAGGAAAACCTTGATCTACTTCTTGAAGACCAAGGATGAAGTCTTCAGTCGATTTAAAGAGTTTAAGGCTTTGGTGGAAAATCTGACAGGGAAGCGGATCAAGCTATTGCGATCAGATAATGGAGGTGAATACATATATAAAGAATTAAACGGATTCTGTAAAAAGGAAGGCATCAAAAGAGAATGGATGGCTCCATACAATCCGGAACAGAATGGAGTGGCAGAAAGGAAGAATCAGACTATTGTTGAAGCAACCAGAGCTATGTTGAATACATATATAAAGAATTAAACGGATTCTGTAAAAAGGAAGGCATCAAAAGAGAATGGATGGCTCCATACAATTCGGAACAGAATGGAGTGGCAGAAAGGAAGAATCAGACTATTGTTGAAGCAACCAAAGCTATGTTGTATGACCAAGACATGCCCAAATTTCTATGGGCTGAAGCGTGTAATACAACTGTCTACATTCAGAACAGAATTGCTCACACTGCACTGGGAAAGATCACGCCAAAAAGTGTCTTCACTGGCAGCAAGCCCGAAGTAAGTCACTTTAGGATCTTCAACATTACGGCCTACTGTCAGGTACCCAGTGAGAAGAGGAAGAAGTTGAAATTGACTGCTGAAAAAGGGTACTTAATAGGATATAGAGAGAATGCAAAGGCTTATCGCATCTACATTCCTGAGAGCAGGAAAGTAGTAGTGTGAAGAGATATGAAGTTCAAGGAGGAGAAAGCTTTCAGAAGATCACGAGAGCTACCTTCTGCTACGCAGTCGAAGGAAGAGCCTCTGGTCCAACCCCAACAACCAGCAACAAAAAATTCAGTTGCCTATCCAAGGCATAGTGGTCCAAAGGATGGGTCTTCCAAGGATTTGCAAGAAGGAAAGCTGGTAAATCCACCCACCACCGATGGAAGAACGAGCACGGAACTTCGATAGATTTTGAAGGATGTAGAAGAATTTCTCAGAATTCCCGAAATGAGAAGAGATAGCGTAAACAACCAAAAAGGTATCAAGCCTTAATTGCTCAATTCAGAGAACATTCCAGTTTTCGGGAAGCAGTGCAGCACCAGGTGTGGGTTGATGCAATGGTGGAAGAGTACAGTTCCATCATGACAAATGATGTCTGGGAAGTAGTACCCAAACCGCAGGAAAGATCAGTTGTAGGATCTAGGTGGCTCTACAAGATCAAGTATGCTGCAGACAGCAGCATCGAGAAGTTTAAAGCCAGGTTTGTGGCTAACGGGTATGCTCAGAAGGAAGGTATAGACTATGAAGAAACCTTCGCCCCGGTAGCCATATACACATCTATCAGGTCCGTGATATCCCTTGTTGTGCAGATTGTATGGGAAATTCACCAGATGGACGTCAAGACGACATTCTTGAATGGAGTGATAGAAGAAGAGGTGTATATAGAACAATCGGAGGGCTTTGAGACACATGATCAGAAAACTCGTGTGCATATTGAAGAAGGCATTATATGGACTGAAGAAAGCTCCAAGAGCCTGATATGATCGGATTGATAGCTACCTGCAGAAGATGGGATTCGTCAAGAGTGATGTTGATCCCAATCTCTACTATTTGAGAGTAGGGAGTGAGCCTTTGATACTGGTATTGTATGTGGATGATTTGTTCTTGACAGGATCATCAAGGCTCATCATAGATTGCAAGAAGAATCTCGCTGGAAAATTCGACATGAAGGATATAGGACGGATGCACTATTTTCTGGGGATGGAAGTTTGGCAGCAGAATGGGGAGATCTTCCTTGGTCAAGGAAGATACACTACAGAGATTCTGAAGAGATTTTAGATGGAGGATTGTAGGCCCATGACCACTCCAATGATTACCAACTGGAGGAAAATCGACATGTCCGAAGATGATAAAGCTGATCCTACGTTGTACAGACCAATGTTTTGAAAATTGCAATCGGGATTAAATCGGCGAGGGGAAAAAATAAAAAAAAAATCATAAAAATCGGGAAATAATTGGTAAAAATCGGGAAAAAAATCGACACATACAAAAATATTCATTTTTTTTTCAATTTTTTAATATCTAAACCACCCACATTATAAAATAAATGCATTGACACATAAATATGAAAAAAAAACTAATATATAAGATGTGTAATATCATGTCTAGTGCTACATCACACATAATAGTGAATCATGTCCTGAATATTAAGTCCGGAGTCTCAACTCAACCTCAAAATATCAACAAAAAATATAATAATGTATCTCATATCATGAGTCATAATGTTATATACAAAGGAATGCACCAAATAACCTATACTACTGATTTCCTTTGCCCCTCTTGCGAGAAAATGTAACAGCTTTCCCTCTAGACGAAGAAGCTGGCGGGGTTGGCAATGGACTCTGTTGTGCTCTAGAACCTGAAGCACCAAAACCTAAAGCACCAAGACCTAAAGG
This sequence comes from Pinus albicaulis, assembly GCA_034641835.2. Classification (NCBI taxonomy): domain Eukaryota; kingdom Viridiplantae; phylum Streptophyta; class Pinopsida; order Pinales; family Pinaceae; genus Pinus; species Pinus albicaulis. The sequence continues at coordinate 973,650,324 of CM076579.1, forward strand.
AGGCAGACCACGTCCTCTATCGATAGCAGGGGTAGGTGGTGTCACCTCCTCCTCCTGTTGTTGCTCCTCCTCCTCCTCCTCCTCCCCCTCCACTACCTCCTGCTCTATCCAATCAGGGGCTAACTCCATGATAGGCCTCTCTGTTGGGTGTGGAGCCTGATTATCTTGTTTATTTTGTATCACAACGTTGGACCCCTATACCTTAATGGGGCGACAACGCCACCGCCCGTAATTAAACGCTGCCTGGGGGGTCCAGGGGGGGCGGCTGCGACTTTATGAAGCCCCCCCCCCCCCCTGGAGGTGGGTTTTGGGGGTAGCGCCCCTAAAGCTAAAAACAGATGTAAAATTGCCTTGTAAAAGTATAGTAATTTCTAGTCAATCTGGGCCGTTCATTAGGCGGATTGTGTCCTCTCAACATGACTTCTCCTTCTCCTTAGCTCTATTTCTTAACCTCTGTCTGCAAAAATGACAAAAAAAATCGAATTTGCGTGTTATTGGGTCGCTATTTGACGGGCCAACAAATTTTTCGGGTCAAATCGCGATTTTTTCATAAAAATCGTGATTTTTCACGATTTTTTCAAAATATAAAAATCGCCGATTAAATCGTTTCTGCGAAAAAATCGCGATGTTCAAAACATTGGTACAGACAATTCATAGGGTCATTGATGTATCTAGTAAATACAAGGCCAGACATCTATTATGTTGTTAATACCCTAAGTCAGTTCATGTTGGAACCGATGAGGGCACATTGGGCAGTAGCCAAGCATGTTCTCAGGTACCTTCGAGGGATAGTCGAGCTTGGATTGAAGTGCACCCATGACAATGATGTCAGGTTGAGGGGTTTCACTGATGCAGATTGGGCTGGAAATTTAGTTGATCGGAAGAGTACCAGTGGGTATTGTTTCAGTTTGGGATCAAGAATGACTTCCTGGTGCAAAAGGAAGCAGAAGTCTGTGGCACTGAGTTCAGCAGAGGCAAAGTATATGGCAACTAGCACAACTTCGTGCGAAGCCATATGGCTTAGGAGACTGCTAGTAAATCTACTCAAGGAGAAAATTGAAGCGACAAGCATCCTATGTGATAATCAAAGTTGCATAAAGCTCTCTGAGGATCCTATTTTTCATGATAGGTCGAAACATATTGATATCCGGTGTCACTTCATCAGGGATTGTGTACAACATGGAGTTGTTCAGTTGCAGTACACTCCAACAGGAGAACAGGTGGCAGACATCCTCACAAAGGCACTGGGAAGGACAAAGTTTGTCTACTTCAGAGAGAAGATGGGGATGATAAAGAATCCCTTCCAGTAGCGGGAAGGGAGGATTCAGTATTGAGAGGGAGCTATGGTACAAAGGCAGCAAGTGACAGTCGTAGTGTCAAAGGCAACAGTATAGTGGGCAGCAACGTAGCAGATGGGGGGGGGGGGGAGAAAAATCCTAAGTTCAGCAGCGCAGAGGGTGCTTCAGAATCAGAGCAGCATGCAGCAGGCATATTGTTGGAACACCTTCCTTGCTAAAAGGGAGTGTTGATTTGTGTAGCATCCGGATTTGTTCCAAGTCTCAAACTTTGCAAGGAGGCTTGGAAAACAACATTCCAAAGAACCCAGAAACAGTGTGTGGAAATTCCACTCGGTTCAAGACTTATTAAAATAATTAATTATTTTAATGAAGACCCTAAGTCTAAACTTAGGGAAATGAAATAATTAAGGGTATTAATAAGTCAGAATATGAATCTTCTAGAAAAAATGGATCAAGTAGAGTTTTAATCTTAGCCATTGATTAATCTTTTAATCTTGGTCGTTGATTCTCCAACAAGAAGATTATAAAAGAAGGCTTGAGGGTCACTTGAAAAATAGGCTGAGCATACACTCAGTACCTGAAGGAGATCCATTCTGATGTAGAATTCGATCTCAGTGGGAGAGTTGCAGGGTGAGAAGTTGCAGAAGATCAGGAGGAGGTCAGGAGTGATCGAGATCAGGGTTCGAGGGCAGCAGTGGGTCACTGGAGGCAGCTTGAGGTTGCAGCTCAGAGACCCCACGCAGTCTCCACGCAAATTCACGCAGTCCAGCGCTGGGACTACGTAGAGAATCACACAGAGTGACGCAGGGGCATGCAGGGGTTGTTCTGGGTGTCAAAGAATTGTTCGAGTAAGCAAGAAATGCAGTCTCAAGTGGTTCAGAATTTATATGCAGTTATTTTCCCTGTAGAGATATCATGTGCTGAAGAATTAATAAAACCCTCATTTGTTGCACCGGTTTTCCCACATTGGGTTTTTCCGGGGACAATTGTCCAAAAATAATTGTGCACATGTGATTGATTCTTGTGTTTATGTTCTCTCCTGTTTATTTCTCCGTATATATAATTGTGGATGTTGCAGTAGTGTTTATTTCGATATTTGTTGGAAGATTTATGAATAATAACTTATAGAAATAATAAGTAGGAGAAATAAATCTATCACTACAACTATTTGTAAATTTCACATGGTATCAGAGCCAGAAATGAATAACAGAGAGGGGGCATCTATTAGTGAATAGAGATCTACTGTTGCAGCAACAACGCAAAAGGGTTCATGCAGTTCTCCATGAGGGGGAAGAAGCATGATAGAATAGATGGATCACGATGTATCTGTATTGGCATCCAAGCCAGAGGAAGCTTTTGCTTGTGTATCGAGCACTTCAGATGTCTGGTATATTGACAGTGGAGCCTCTGCTCACATGACAGGAGTACGGAACTGTTTTTCCGACTACCAAGAAGAGCAGATGAATTTCAAAATAACCATGGGAATAAGGCAAAGTGCACTTCCATTGGGAGAGGTACCATAGTTTTTCAGACCGAGGCAGAGAACAAAATTCGGGCCACTAATGTACTGCATGTACTGGGTTTGGGGATGAATCTACTCTCATTGTCACAGCTTCAAAACCAAGGATATGACGTCTACTTTATTGGCAATAAAGTCTATGTCAAGCACCCCATTTGGAAGAAGAAGGCACAAATCAGAGTAAGAAGCAACAAGTTGTACAAGCTGCAGCTTGATTCTCCAAGGGCACTAGTTGGCAGCGCAGATGAAACGGACTTGAATGAGCTATGGCACAGAAGAATGGGGCACTTACATCATGGGGCATTGAGAACTCTCCATAAGACTGTCACGGGTGTTCCAGAACTGAGCACCAAACGGGATGATGTCTGCAAAGGGTGCGTATTGGGGAAATATGCCAAGGCAACATATCAAAGAAGCAACAATAGGACCAAGAGTGTGTTGGATCTAATTCACTCAGATATCTACGAGTCGATGTCCACAAGAGCTCTTAGCGGTGCCGAATATTTCGTTACCTTCATTGATGACCATTCTAGGAAAACCTGGATCTACTTCTTGAATACCAAGGATGAAGTCTTCAATCGATTTAAAAAGGTTAAGGCTCTGGTGGAAAATTTGACAGGGAAGCAGATCAAGGTATTGCAATCAGATAATGGAGGTGAATAAATAGATAAAGAATTCATCGGATTCTGTGCAAAGGAAGGCATCAAAAGAGAATGGACAGCTCCATACAATCCAGAACAAAATGGAGAGGCAGAAAGGAAGAACCAGACTATTGTTGAAGCAACCAGAGCTATGTTGTATGACCAAGACATGCCCAAATTTCTATGGGCTAAAGTGTGTAATACAACTGTCTACATTCAGAACAAAACTCCTCACACTACACTGGGAAAGATCACGCCAGAAAGTGTCTTCACTGGTAGCAAGCCCGAAGTAAGTCACTTTAGGATCTTTGGTAGTACAACCTACTATCATGTACCCAGTGAGAAGAGGAAGAAGTTGGAAATGACTGCTGAAAAAGGGTACTTAGTAGGATACAACGAGAATGCAAAGACTTATCGCATCTACATTCCTTAGAGCAGGAAAGTAGTAGTTCGAAGAGATGTGAAGTTCATGGAGGAGAAAGCCTTCAGAATATCACGAGAGTTGCCTTCTGCTACGCAGTCAAAGGAAGAGCCTCTGGTCCAACGCCAACAACCAGCAGCATAAAAATCAGTTGCCTCTCCAAGGCATAGTGATCCAAAGGATGGGTCTTCCGAGGATTTGCAAGAAGGAGAGCCGGTAAATCCACCCACCACCAATGGAAGAACGAGCAGAGAACTTCGACAGATTCTGCGGGATGCAGAAGAATTTGTCAGAATTCCTGAAACGAGAAGAGACAGCGTAAACAGCCTGAAAGGTATCAAGCCTTAATTGCTCAAGGCAAAGAACCTTCCAGTTTTCGGGAAGCAGCTCAGCACCAGGTGTGGGTTGATGCAATGGTGGAAGAGTACAGTTCCATCATGACAAATGATGTCTGGGAAGTAATACCCAAAATGCAGGAAAGATTAGTTGTAGGATCCAAGTGGATCTACAAGATCAAGTATCCTGCAGACGGCAGCATCGAGAAGTTTAAAGCCAGGTTTGTGCCTAAGGGGTATGCTCAGAAGGAAGGTATAGACTATGAAGAAACCTTCGCCCCGGTAGCGAGATACACATCTATCAGGGCCGTGATATCCCTTGCTGTGCAAATGGGATGGGAAATTCAATAGACGGACGTCAAGACAGCATTCTTGAATGGAGTGATAGAAGAAGAGGTGTATATAGAACAACTGGAGGGTTTTGAGACACATGATCAGAAAACTCATGTGTGCATATTGAAGAAGGCATTATATGGACTGAAGCAAGCTCCAAGAGCCTAGTATGGTCGGATTGACAGCTACCTGCAGAAGATGGGATTCGTCAAGAGTGATGCTGATCCCCATCTCTACTATCTGAGAGTAGGGAGTGAGCCCTTGATACTGGTATTGTATGTGGATGATCTGTTCTTGACAGGATGATCAAGGTTCATCATAGATTGCAAGAAGAATCTAGCTAGAAAATTCGACATGAAGGATCTAGGATGGATGCACTATTTTCTGGGGTTGGAAGTTTGGCAGCAGAATGGGGAGCTCTTCCTTGGTCAAGGAAGATACACTACAAATATTCTGAAGAGATTTCAGATGGAGGATTGTAGGCCAATGACCACTCCAATGATTACCAACTGTAGGAAAATCGACACATTCGAAGATGATGAAGCTGATCCTATGTTGTATAGACAGCTCATAGGGTCATTGATGTATCTGGTAAATACAAGGCCATACATCCGTTACACTGTTAATACCCTAAGTCAATTCATGGTGGAATCGAAGAGGGCACATTGGGCAACAACCAAGCATGTTCTCAGGTACCTTCGAGGGACAATCGAGCTTGGATTGAAGTACACCCGTGACAATGATGTCAGGTTGAGTGGTTTCACTGATGCAGATTGGGCTGGAAGTTCAGTTGATCGGAAGAGTATCAGTGGGTACTGTTTCAGTTTGTGATCAAGAATGACATCCTGGTGCAGTAGGAAGTAGGAGTCCCTGGCACTGAGTTTAGCAGAGGCAAAGTATATGGCAGCTAGCACAGCTTCGTGCGAAGCCATATGGCTTAGGAAACTGCTAGAAAATCTACTCAAGGAGAAAATTGAAGCAACCAACATCTTATGTGATAATCAGAGTTGCATAAAGCTCTCTGAGAATCATGTGTTTCATGATAGATCGAAACATATTGACATCCGGTGTCACTTCATCAGGGACTGTGTACAATGTGGAGTTGTTCAGTTGCAGTACACTCCAACAGGGGAACAGATGGCAGACATCCTCACAAAGGCACTGGGAAAGACAAAGTTTGTCTACTTCAAAGAGAAGATGGGGATGATAAAGAATCCCTTCCAGTAGTGGGAAGGGAGGATTCAGTATTCAGAGGGAGTTGTGGTACAGAGTCAACACGTGACAGTGGTAGTGTCAAAGGCAGCAGTATAGGGGGCAGCAGCGTAGCAGATGGGGGGGAGCAGAATCCTGATTTCAGCAGCATAGAGGGTGCTTCAGAATCAGAGCAGCATGCAACAGGCATATTGTTGGAACACCTTCCTTGCTAAGAGGGAGTGTTGATTTTTGTAGCATCCGGAAGCATTCTAAGTCTCAAACTTTGCAGGGAGGCTTGGACAGCAGCATTCCAAAGAACCTAGAAACAATTTGTGGAAATTCCACTCGGTTCAAGACTTATTAAAATAATTAATTATTTTAATGAAGACCGTAAGTCTAAACTTAGGGAAATGAAATAATTAAAGGGTATTAATAAGTCAGAGTGTGAATCTTCTAGAAAAGATGGATCAAGTCAAGTTTTAATCTTAGCCATTGATTAATCTTTTAATTTGGGCCATTGGTTCTCCAATAGGAAGATTATAAAAGAAGGCTTGAGGGTCACTTGAAAAATAAGCCAGGCATACACTCAGTACCTGAAAGAGATCCATTCGGATGTAGAATTCGATCTCAGTGGGAGAGTTGTAGGGCGAGAAGTTGTAGAAGAGAAGAAGGAGGTCGGGAGTGATCGAGATCAGGGTCGAAGGGCAGTAGTGGGTCACTGGAGGCAGCTTGAGGCTACAGCGCAGATACCCCACGCAATCTCCACGCAGATTTACACAGTCCAGCGCTGGGACTGCGCAGAGAATCACACAGAGTGATGCAGGGGCATGCAGGGGTTGTTTTGGGTGTCAGAGAATTGTCCGAGTAAGCTGGAAATCCAGTCTCAGGTGGTTCAGAATTTATTTGTCGTTATTTTCCCTGTAAAGATATCATTTGTTGAAGAATTAATAAAACCCTCATCTGCTGCACCGGTTTTCCCACATTGGGTTTTTCCGAGGACAATTGTCCAAAAATAACTGTGTACATGTGAATGATTCTTGCGCTTATGTTCTCTATTGTTTCTCTGCATATATAATTGTGGATGTTGCAGTAGTATTTATTTCGATATTTGTCGGAAGATTTCTAAATAATAACTTATTGAAATAATAAGTAGGAGAAATAAATCTATCACTGCAACTGTTTGTAAATTTTCACACAGCAGGGGCTTCCGGTACCAGTCTTGTAGGTGATATTACCCTCAATCTCGACTCTCGTTCTCACAATGCAAAAAAAATCAACCTAGAAGTTTGTGGCACAACCAACTTTAATACTAAAAGAGCTTGTTTCCCCTTAACAATAAATCTATCCTGGTAGAACAAGTACCGTTCAGCAATGTAGAAACCCGATGCTACAACATTGTCTCTCCATCAACTCCAGGCTCATCATTTGTACCGCTAGTCAATTCCAATGCGCACTTATGCCCAGTCTCTTTGCAACTCGTGCGATCCACAGTCAAACGAACACGCAAATTTCAGTTGCCAAGACGACCAATCACTGAGATAATTTTGTGCCCTAGAAAAATGCATGTAGGATTCCCTGTTAACCTTAGTGAATGCAGCGATCTCACTCCTGGAAATATACCTTCTTTTAGCGTTGGAATCAGCACTTGGATTGTAACAAGTGCCTGACCAGACACATCTTAAGCTCAACGGCTCTTCTAATAGTTGGATTAAGTTTTGGAAGGTGGTTGAATTTCTCACACACTGGAAAATAAAAGGGGTGCAAACTGATAAATCGCTCACACATATGGAGGTATTAGTGTTGACGTGGTAGAAAGGATTAGTTTGTTTTCTAATGGTTAGGAGAATATGAAAAGAACAACGAGTCTATTTGATAGAAGTGTGAAAATTTCTGAATCGTATACTTATGCAAAAATTCTTACTATTAATCTGGTTATGCTCCTCCTACTGAGATAAGTTATTAACTGAATAAATTCAAATTAAAATCAAAGCAAAACACATAACAGATCTTCACCAATTAAGATCTAGAACAAGTACATGCACACATAGACAAAGCAACACGAATATTTTCTGGACAAATAGTCCCCGAAAAACCCAATGTGGGAAAACCAGTCTTCTAGCTGCTGGAGGGTTTTATTATTAAGAATTTTCTGAATACAACAAATCTAGGTTCCAGATTTGGAAAACCCGACAAAGAAATAATAGATTTACAACTCACTGGTTGTTCTGAAGCCAAAATAATGATTGATCCACACCCTCAAACGAGATTTACAGAACTCAGCCAAAATTAGGGACTAGAAACCCCAGCGCTACCCCTGAAGCCCCTGCGTTAGCCTCTGAAGCCTCTGTGTCCCTCAGCGCTACTCCGGAAAGGGTTGTGTTACCCCAGACCGGGTGATGCAGTCCTTACGCTACCCCTTAGGGTCTCTGCGTAACCCATGAGGGCTTCCTGCTGAAAATCACGCTATCCTTGAGGGACTGCGCAACACCTGCGTAGCACAGTTGCTGCCCTTCTTGCTGTTGTGCTTCTGCTTCTCCACACTGCCTCTCTGAGCTGATCTTTGCCTCTTGCTGATTCTAGACCCTGGGATCATATCATCCCCTTGGCCTAAATTCCCCTCTCTGCAACTGAAACACTTCTGAGAATTCTTAGCAAACCCGCCCTAGAATCTCAACTTAGCTTTAGTGCTCTGCCTCTGCGTGTCATTACAAATGACCCCAAGCCTTTCCTTTGTACTTTTCTCGTTGGAAAACCAACGGCCATGATCAGATCTTGAATCAATGGCTAAGATTAAAAGAAAGTTTGATCCGTGTGACTTAAGACAATTTCATAACATGTTTAATTAAATTCACTTTAATTATTTAAGTTCCCTAAGTTTAAGCTTAGGAAATACATTAAAATAATTAATTAATTTAATATCTCCTAAACCATATGAAATTTCCCAAATCCATTTCTGGGTCTTGTAGATCAAATGTACTCTAGTCCTTCCTCAAAATTTGGGACCTAGAGCACAAGTGATGCTACCCCAAATACACAAAATCTCAACACTCCCTCTTAGCATTAAGAGTGTGCTCTAGCAATACATCACACTATGCATTACAAGACTTTGGGTACTGGTTCTATGTCACTGATGCTTGGCCTGCTGCCACTCACCTCTGCACTGTTGTTGCTATTCTGTACTGCTGCCCATGACTCTGCCACTGTCACTACAACCTTTGTACTGCAGCTCCCTCTCAATATGTTGCATCTGTGCTGCTCATAGCACTACCACTGTTGATCTACTGCACTGCAACTTCAGTTGTTGAGAGAAACAACTGAATCTCCTGCCCAATTTTTGACAAACAAGTCAGATGGGCTGCATCCTCATCACTGAAGCTCCATAGGCTACAGATCTGTGCTGGCATCTGAAGGATGATGCACAGCTACAGCTTGGCACTACATAAGCAGACTCCCTCTACACTACTGAAGTCACATCAGCCCCTTGTGCTGAAATCTCTCACGATGCTGTTGCACTGCGCTGCCCCTCTAAAGCCTTCTACGTTGCTGCAGCTCTACACTGCATAAGCAGCTCTGCTCTGCGCTGCTGAATTCACATCAGCCTTTGCGCTGCTGTTGCTTCTACGTTGCTGCTGCTCTGCTCCTCCCAGTCTTCAGATCTGCCTCTGCCTCATCTGTGATCTATGCACCCACTGCTCCATTTATCCCGCTACTGTCTTAAGGCTGTCATAGCTCGCATGTGATCCAAGAGATGAGCTTGCTCAAGGATCCCACCCTATGACTCTATAGCTTCTCTACATGTCCATGTTGCCCCACCTTCGTGATTCATGAGCGCTCATGGCTGCATCATCTTCCGACCCATCATCTACCACAGCAACCTTGGAAGAAGAAGCTTCCTTGTCCTTTTTCTTCTGAGGACTATTGGTGGCAAAATGTCCCATTTCACTACACTAGAAGCACTTGATCTTTGACAAATCTTTCTTCTTCATTCCCTGCTGCCTCTTTGATGCCAAGGCTACATCTTCTTCATCTTCCTTCTTCACTTTGCTCAATCCAGAGCTGTACTGCTTCTTGGTGAATCTGCGGAGTTCTTCTTGACGTAGAATTGCCCACAAGTTGTCCCAATCTGGGAGGTCCGCTTTTCCCAAGATACTTTGGACAAAGGTTTCCCACTCATCTGTGACTGCATTGAGAGCAGTCCTGACCATCACATCGTCTTCCACTTTGGCACCCGTTGTAGTCAACTGATCTATGATCGACTGCAATCTGAAGAGGAAATGCTCCATGTCTTCTCCCTTGGTCATCATGAATGACCTCATTTGTGTCTCCAACAACATCTTCCTTTGGACAGATTTTCCCTCATATGGGGAGATTAAGGCCTTCCACATCTCATTAGTTGTCTTCTTCTTAGCGAAGTGTGGCACGATATGGTCCTTAATTCCGTCCATGATCAGCCGCTTGGCATGCCCAATAGCTTCCTTATCTTTCCGAAGGAGATTTGAATCAGTCGGCATGGCCAGAGTTTGCTCTGCATGGTCTCTTAGATTATATGCCTCAAGGACTATCAGGATCCTTGCCTTCCAAATCGAAAAGTTAGAGAGGTCATCTAATTTGTCCTGATCACGCAATCCATGAGGAGCCATATGCTCAGAAATGTGTCGGAACTTCCCTTTCTCTTTGCTAGAGAACTGGATCTAAGGCCCTTGGCGAAACAGGCACCTTCTGCTCCCTCTGACAACTGATTTCCCTCCTTGGAAATCTGCCAAATCAACAATGATTCAACTCTCTTTGATCCTCTGATCAATCTGCAAGTTTCTTTGGTTAGAAACTCTCTGAGAAGTTGATCTCCTCCCGCTCTTTGTCACTTGTGCTTAGGCTAAAAATCTGAAAACTTCAGAAATTTAACCCCACCAGCACCTTCTGAATTTCTGCAGCTAATCTTTAGTCTTTTCTGGATCTGACAGATTCAGATCTGCATCGCACTGGCTGGCTTCAGACCAATCCAGCGTTGTTTCTAAGTTGCTTCTGCGCAGTAATTGCGTGGGCTTTCTAGGAGACGGCGTCAGACTGTATCACCCTTCCCTCTGCGTGAATCTGCCTCTGAAAACTGCGCTGCCCCTTCAGATCTGCGTTTTTGCTGCTTTCTACAGCTAGAACCTTCAGTCTCTTGCTGGTGACCCTCCTAGATCTGCAATTGCTCTGATACCATGTGAAAATTTCTGAATCTTATACTTATGCAAAAATTCTTACTATTAATCTGGTTGTGCTCCTCCTACTTAGATAAGTTATTAAATGAATAAATTCAGATTAAAATCGAAGCAAAACACATGACAGATCTTCACCAATTCAAATCTAGAACAAGTACATGCACACATAGACAAAGTGACACAGATATTTTCTGGACAAATAGTCCCCGAAAAAACCCAATGCGGGAAAATCGGTCTTCTGGCTACTGGAGGATTTTATTATTAAGAATTTTCTGAATACAACAAATCTGGGTTCCAAATCTGGAAAACCCGACAGAGAAATAATAGATCTATAGCTCACTGGCTGTTCTGAAGCCAAAATGATGACTAATCCACACCCTTAAATGGGATTTACAGAACTCAACCAAAATTAGGGCCTAAAAACCCCAGTGCTGCCCCTGAAGCCCCTGTGTCAGCCTCTGAAGCCTCTGCGCTGCTCTGGAAAGGGTTGCGTTACCCCAGACTGGGTGACGCAGTCCTTACGCTGCCCCTTAGGGTCTCTGCGTAACCCCTGAGGGCTTCCTGCTGAAAATCACACTGTCCTTTGAGGGACTACGCAGCACCTGCGTAGCACAGTTGTTGCCATTTCTATTGCTGCTCTCCTGCTTCTCTGCACTGCCTATCTGAGCTGATCTCTGCCTCTTGCTGATTCTAGACCCTAGGATCAGATCATCCCCTTGGCCTAAATTCCCCTCTCTACAGCTGAAACACTTCTGAGAATTCTTAGCAAACCCGCCCTAGAATCTTAGCTTAGCTTCAGTGCTCTGCCTCTGTGTGTCTTTACAAATGACTCCAAGCTTTTCCTTTATACTTTTCTCGTTGGGAAACCAACGACCATGATCAGATCTTGAATCAATGGCTAAGATTAAAAGAAAGTTTGATCTGTGTGACTTAAGACAATTTCATCACATGTTTAATTAAATTCACTTTAATTATTTAAGTTTCCTAAGTTTAAACTTAGAAAATACATTAAACTAATTAATTAATTTAATATCTCCTAAACCAGATGAAATTTCCCAAATCCATTTCTGGGTCTTGTAGATCAAGTGTACTCTAGTCCTTCCTCAAAATTTGGGACCTAGAACACAACTGATGCTACCCCAAATACACAAAATCTCAACAAGAAGTCCATTGTTAAAAAGAAAAGAAGACAAGATTTCAGACCTATCATGTATTGATGAAAGAAGGCTTCTTCAAGACTTACAAGAATTTCATCATACATTTTAAAGATTTCTGTCACAGGGAAAGCTTATGAACAGACTCATCATACACATCTTATCCAGAAAGCTTGTCAAACAAGACTTATAAAAATAGATAATCATGTACAACTATATCATAAGACTAACAAAAACATGAGACAACATATGTAGATCACAACCTGGAAATGAAACAGTAAGATATGGAAACACATAAGGAAATTAGACAATATACACATCAAATCATTCATAAATCTTCAAGAGTGTATCTGGATATTATAAACTCAAAAATGCACAACATAGGATGCAATGAGATAGACAACTCACAAACCCTTTCCTCATTGCTTTTCATAGTATATATACAAAAAGGTGTTCTGTTAAAGCTTCACAAAAAGTGCAAGTTTGTTGTAGGAACGTTATTACAATTTTCTAAATATAGCAAAGCCTATCTTAAAAATAACAGAAAGATAGTCTAATAAACAATATTTGGTTTACACACACATGAAGAAAAAACATGATAATATGGAAAACAAAATGGCTGAGATGAGGTGGCTAACTGCTCCTCGTTTCCTGGAAGAACTTCCTCCTCAACAAGTGCAACAGCTAACTCAAAATGACACCTAGATCTCTATCCACAAAAGTGTAGGAGTAACCAATTGAAAATGACACCTGGAAGACAACTTCATTGGATAACACTTAGCAGGGAAAACCATTACCACTAAGGCAACATGTACTTTATCACCATCTAGTGTCATTCCTCGAGACCAAAACAAAGAGCTACCTTTTCATCTTCTTATACAAATTCTGAAGAAAATAGCTACTTTTCAGAAAAGGTAGCTATTTCTGATAACTCTGTAGATAGGCCAAAAATGGTATGATTCTTCATATTTGCCTTGTTTTAGATATTCAATCATTAAAAATCTAGAATAGAAGCCAACAACTTAAGAGCTTCTGCCTTAGTAACCCTCTTATTTGGTTTTCTCTTTTGTGCTTGCTTCTTCTTCTTAGCCTTCTTCTTCTTTATATCATTTTCTGGACTTTCATCTATGTTTATTATCTCATCTCTGAGAGCAGGGTTAGCTATGAGCTTGCTAGCTAGCCTGAGCTTATTTTTTGGTCTGGTATGAGGCCTTTGAATATATGGATTAAGAATGTATGAAGGCCTTATCCTTCCCTGGATGACTCTGCTTTGCTGCTCCTCTTAAAACTCTGTTTCATTACTCTCTTCCTCAAATGATGAGTATGAGTGAATTGTTACTTTCTTCTTTCCTTTAGATAATGGACTCAGAGATGAATAAAGATGAGCTATTGTTGGTTCCTCTGTTGTTGTCTCTGAAACTTTACTCTTTCCCTTAGTTGATGTTTTGAGAGAGGAATAAAACTGTGCCAATGTTGGTTCCTCTGCTGCTAGAGTCACATTGACTTCTTCTATCTCTTGTCTACTCTCTAGAACAGGGCTTGGTGTTAAGGTTTTAGGGGTGGCCTTCTCCACACTACTGTTTCCACCGAAGATCCTTCTAACAGAATGAGTCTTCTTCTGTATTTATTCCTTGAAGAAGAAGCTACCTCTTTCTTGTCTTTAGAAATAGCATTCTTGTCAAATAGAGTTGCCTTTTGTTTAAACTTGCTTACATGTTCTTACCTGAAAGACTCCAAGGTTTGTGGTTCCTTAGCTAGCCTTCTGGTATAAACTTCTTTTGCTGGTTGCATCATAGGTATAGGAATGGTGGTTTTAACTCTAGCTCTTCTAGTTTAGTTTCTTGTCTTCCTACTTGATGGTGAAGAAGATTGATCAGCCTGTGAAGGGGTCAATATAGGTGCAGAGCTTGGCTCTTCCTCTTGGGTCTTCTGTCTTGAAGGCCTTCCCAAGGTCCTATCCAAGGTCCAGTGCTTTAACTGTCGCGAACTTGGAAGAAGAAGAGGGACCTATCCAAGGTCCAGTGCTTTAACTGTTGCGAACTTGGAAACTTCGCCAACACTTGTCCTAAGAAGGAGGACAAAGGAGCTTCTGATTCCAAGGCTGCAACAGCAAAGGACGTTGGGAGTGATGATGACGTAGCCATGAGTGCTCATGAGCCATGTAAGTGGGGTGACATGGATCTGTAGAGCAGCTACAGAAGGAGTATGGCAGGATCCTTGAATAAGCCCAATTCTTGGATCACATACGAGCTACGAGAGCCTTAAGACGGTAGCGGGACAAGTAGGGAGATGTTTGCCAAAAATCACAGGAAGCAGAGGGCAGTGCTAAGATATTGTAGAAGGAGCAACGCAGTGTAGAGGTAGTAGCAGCGCAAAGGCTGATGGGATTTCAACAACGTAGAGAGGCAACGCTCACGCAGTGCAGCCTGTAGCAATGCAGTGGCTTCAGGAGGACAGCGTAAAGCAGTAGCCAAGGGAGTTTCAGTGATGAGGTGCAGCATGGCTTGTCTGTCAACATTTGGGCAGGGGTCTTTCAGTTGCTTACTTCTCAGCAACTGAACTGCAGTGCAACAGTTAGCAGTGGCAGTGTTATGGGCAGCATGATGCAGCAATTTGAGAGGGAGCTGCAGTACAGATGTAGCAGTGTCAGTGGCAGTGACATGGGCAGCAATACAGAAAGTAGTAGCGCAGTGGATGGAGGGCAACATGCCAAGCATCAGCAGCAGAGAGACCTATACCAATATCTTGCGATACATGGTGTGGATCTATTGCTAGAGCACACTCCGTGCTAGGAGGGAGTGTTGAGATTTTGTGTATTGGGGTAGCATTGGGTGTGCTCCATGAAAAATCCTAAATCTGGATTCCTACTGCAACAAATCTGAATTACTTCTCCTATTATATTTCATAATTATATCATTACAGTGAAATATTGAAGTAATTTCTGAAGTAGTCTACACAAATAATGTTGCGGAATAAATCTGAGCGCTGAAACAATTTGAACAAAATACAATGAAAAACATCCACATTTGACACAGTTACTTTTGGACCAAGTCCTCGGAAAAACCCAACTTGGGAAAACCGGTGCAGCAAATATGAGGGTTTTATATTATTAAGCAGCAGTATCTTGAGTACAACTAGGGTGCCAATATCCGACAAACCCTTCAGAGAAATCTAGACAACTGATGAAATTGTGAGATATACCTCACTCTGCAAGTCCCTAGCTGATTCGAACAGTGCTAGTGAAGTCCCTCTCTGCCTCTGTGTGATGCCTACGCTGGAACTGTGTAAGCCTGCATGGGCAAGCTCTGGAACTGCATCACCTCCGCTCAACAACTGATCAAGCTGATCTGAGACTAGATTTTGGCCCTCCTGGCCCAGAAACCCCAGCCTCTAGCTATCTCTAGACCAACTCTGGGAGACAATGCATCACTTCTGCGTGATTCCCTTCAGGGACTGTGTCACCCCTTTAGAAAACTGTGTTGTCTCTCTCTGCATCACTGCTGCCTTTCTCTGTAATGTACTCCTGGTCCTCCTGACTAGTTACTTCCTTTGCCCCTCTCTGAATCTGATCACTAAATCAAAATCACTTAGCAAACCCTGCCCTAGTGATTCGATTATGACCAAAAGCTGTGTCTCCTTACACAAACTCGGAAATGTAAGGGAGAAGGGACTATACTATTCTGGTTCCCACGTTCTCACCTTACGGAGCCATGTTGCTGCCATACACAAGATAAGTCTGCCAATAGTAAGATAGTAAGCAAGTCAGTAAGTCAGTTGCCCAGGAGGTAGGTATCCATTGCGCTAGCCGGTCCAATAGCCAGTGTATATCCACTTCAAAGTCCCTTTTAAAGCCAACATACCCACAAATGCTCAATGTACTCAATGTGTTTTCCATAGGCCCCTCACCCTCCTTATATTCTTCCGTTGACCCTTCAACGGCCAAGATTAAAACATAATCAAGGGCTAAGATTAACTTGGAGGTGATCCATGACTTTATCTAGAAGATTCACACTTAGTTTAATTAATACCCTTTAATTAATCAGTTTCCCTAAGTTTAGACTTAGGAAAACATTAAAAAACGATTAATTAATTTAATTAAACCATCTCTAAGTAGAATTTTCCAAAATCCTTTCTGGGTATTATGGAATACATGTGTCTAGCCTATATACAAAATTACAAGGCTAGAGAACATCCGATGCTACCATAAATCAACACTCCCTCTTAGCGAGGAAAGTTCTCTAACAAGACAACTCAATGTATATTATTCTCAAACATCTACTTAAATGCTGGTGATCTTGCTAACCAACCTTTGCCTGAAAATGCCTTATACATCTTTTATTCTTGGAAAATACATACTGCGCCTTCTCATAACTCCTCTGGTCTACAATATCTTGTGCTAGTGTGTAACTAACGTGAGCACTACTCACCTGCTTCTGTACATACTTATTACCTCGCTCATCTTGCTCATATTTCTTGCTACTCATCTACTACTGTTGTTGCACTGTTGCTAATTGCAACAGAAAAACATCCAAAATTGGACAAGTAAATCTACAACTGAAAAATTAGATTGATTGCTGCTAACTTCTGCACTAGCTCTCTGAATATGCTACGTTGTTGTTGCTTTGCACTGCACTGCACTACGCTGCATCACTGTGCACTGTGCTGCTACTGCTACTCCCTCTCTGCACTGATGAGGCTCTAGTACTGCTAGCCACTGCAATGTCTCTACATCTTCCGCTGCAACTGTCCATCCTGCTACTGTCTTAAGGCTGTCGTAGCTCACATGTGATCCAAGAGTTCAGAAATACTCAAGGATCATGCCACTTGTAGATTCTCGATCTACAACTCCAAGTTAGCCCATTTCTCTCCTTTCGGATTCTCGATCTACAACCTCTTTCTGCCTCAATCTTGGCAGCGCCTGCTTGAGGATCTTCCTTCTCCTCTTTATCCTTTTTCTTAAGAGGACATTGTGTGGCATAATGTCCCATTTCCCCACACCTGAAGCACTTGATCTTTGACAAATCTTTCTTCTTCTGCTTCTGTTGCCCCTTTGATGCAAGGGCAGTGTTATTTTCTTCCTCCTTCTTGACTTTCGACCCGCTGCTACCATCCTCCAAATGGATTTTGAGGAGGTCTCTCCTCAACTCTTCTTGTTGTAAGGCTGCCCATATTGCTTCCCATCCTGGAAGCCTTTCTCTGCCCAGAATGCTCTGGACAAAGACCTGATAGTCTTCTGAAACAGAGTTCAAAGTGAGCCTCACCAACTTCGAGTCTGTAGGTGCAGACCCCACTGCTGATAGTTGGTCTCGGGTATCCTGAATACGGGACAAGAAGGAGTCAAAACGTTCTCCCTTCTTCATCCTGGTATTACGCATCTTCTCCTCCAAATACATCTTCCGCTGCTCGAAAGATCCTTGGTATAACTTTTCTAGCCCTACCCACATCTCTCTAACAGTGTTCTTTGCTGCTATGTGAGGTACGATATGATCCTTCACACCATCTAGGATCAATCACTTGGCTCTTTCCATATTCTTCTTGAATTGTCTCAGGTGTGCTGCATCAAGAGATTCTGCAACTGTGTTGTCTATGAGGGCTTTCATATCATGCTCATCAAGGAGAAACTCAATCCTTGATTTCCAAATAACATAGTTGGAGGCACCCTCCAATCTATCTTGGTCACGCAGTCCATTGTTGGCCATCTCCCCAACTGTTAATATCTTTCTCTAACCCTCTGCTCAGTTAGACTTACGCACTCCTTGTGGAGTAAGTCACTGCTTCTACTGCTGCACGGGAAAAACTGAGTTTCTTTGAGTAAGAAACTCTTTGAGGTCAAGAAATCCCCAATCTGCGTTTTTCAAAACTTTTCTGACGCTTATGCACCAGCACTCACTGCTCTGCAGCAACTGCATCCTTTAGCTACGCTGGTTTGCTATGCTACCTCTTCTGCAATTGAAAAAGCTTACCGCTCTGCCAACTCTCTCAGGGGGAGCCTTCTCTGCGTTGGATTTCCCTCCTGGCCTGGACAACGTAATTTCTGGGAGGGTATGTTGTTGCTTACGCAGATCCCAGTCTCTTCAGTGCTGATTTGCTAGTTCACTCTTGTTTCCCCTGCACTTCAGCTTGAATAAGCTCTGATACCACGTGAAAAATCCTAAATCGGGATTCCTACTGCAACAAATCTGAATTACTTCTCCTATTATATTTGATAATTATTTCATTACAGTGAAATATTGAAGTAATTTCTGAAGCAGTCTACACAAATAATGCTGCGGAATAAATCTAAGTGCTGAAACAATCTGAACAAAATACAATGAAAAACATCCACATTTGACATAGTTATTTTTGGACTAAGTCCCCGAAAAAACCCAACTCGGGAAAACCGATGCAACAGATCTGAGGGTTTTATATTATTAAGCAGCAGTATCTTGAGTACAACTAGGGTGCCAATATCTAGCAAACCTTCAGATAAATCTAGACAACTGATGAAATTGTGAGATATACCTCACTCTACAAGTCCCTGGCTGATCTGAACAACGCTGGTGAAGCCCCTCTCTGCCTCTACGTGATGCCTACGCTAGAATTGCGTAAGCCTGCGCGGGAAAGCTCTGGAACTGCATCACCTCTGCTCAACAACTGATCAAGCTGATCTGAGACTGGATTTTGGCCCTCCTGGCTCAGAAACCCCAACCTCTAGCTATCTCCGAACTGACTCTGGGAGACACTGCATCACTTCTGCATGATTCCCTTCAGGGACTGCGTCACCCCTTTAGAAAACTACATTGTCTCTCTCTGCGTCACTGATGCCTCTCTCTATAATGTACTCCTGGTCTTCCTGATCAGTTACTGCCTCTGCCCCTATCTGAATCTGATCACTGAATCAAAATCACTTAGCAAACCCTGCCCTAGTGATTCGATTCTAACCAAAAGCTGTGTCTCCTCACACAAACGCAAAAATGCCAAATGCTCAATGTACGCAACGTGTTTTCCATAAGCCCCTCACCCTCCTTATATTCTTCCATTGACTCTTCAACGGCCAAGATTAAAACATAATCAAGGGCTAAGATTAACTTGGAGGTGATCCATGACTTTATCTAGAAGATTCACACTTAGTTTAATTAATACCCTTTAATTAATCAGTTTCCCTAAGTTTAGACTTAAGAAACATTAAAAAAACGATTAATTAATTTAATTAAACCATCTCTAAGTGGAATTTTCCAAAACCATTTATGGGTTTTATGGAATACATGTGTCTTAGCCTATATACAAAGTTACAATACTAGAGCACATCTGATGCTACCATAAATCAACACTAGCCCTGAAATTATGTGGAGGGGCTAAGACACATTAGACCTCCAAAACCCAGAAAGCGTTTGGAGAAATTTCATCTTATGTGTGAAATATTAAAATAATTATTTTTTTGTAATGAGGACCCTAAGTCTAACTTAGGAAATTAAAAAATTAAAGTGAATTAATTAAACACATGTGATGAAATATTCTAATTGATGCGGATCAAGCAGTCTTTTAATCTTAGCCGTCGATAAGAGATTAAATCATGGTCATTGATGTCTCAACAAAAAAGTATAAGAGAAAGGCTGAGGGTCAGTTGGAGACACATACATGGAGGTAGAGCTGAGAGACTAAGCTGGAATTCCAGGGCAAGGTTTGCTAAGAATATCCAGAAGAGTTTTCTGGAGCGAGAGGTAGTATTGGCTAAGGGGACGATCTGATCCTGGAGCCAAGAGTCAGCAAGAGGCAAAGGAGCAGCAATCAGGATCAGCGCAGAGGAGCAGCAACAGTAGTAGCAGCGGTTGCACAACGCAAAGGGCTTCAGCGGCTACGCAGGCCTAGAAAGGGCAGCGCTGAGCAACAGGAGGCCCCCCAGGTTTACGTAGAGGCCTTCTAGGGCAGCGCATGGACTGCGTCACCCAGTCTGGGGTTACGCAGCCCTCTCCAGACCAGCGCAGAGTCTAGCAGGGCTGACGCAGAGGCTTCAGGGGCAACGCTGGGGTTTCTAGAGGTAGGAAGTGGTTGAGTCCTATAAATCCCATTTGAGGGTGTGGATCAGTGAATTTTTCAATCTCCAGAACTGCAGGTATTGCTGCAGATCTAATTTTTTCTCTATCGGGTTAACCAGTAAGGTGCCCAGATTTGTTGTACTCAAATTCTACTTAATAATAATAAACCCTCATATCTCTTGCACCTTATTGTGTGTCACTTTGTTCAATGAGTGTAATATTCAGTAAATGATATGTATGTGTGTAGGTTTTTAGTTGTGTTTACTTCGGTATTTTCTGAAAATAACTTGTATAATTTAATCACAAGTAAGAGAGGTAAACCAAGATACTGCAATAAGGTTTCTGTAATTTTGTATTCAAAAATTTTCACAAGTGTCATCTATGCTCAACTTTGCTCATCTCTGCTCATCTGCTGAACACTCTCAAATCCAAAAGAAGGGTTTGACATCATAGGGGAGCTCAAGCTACCACCCTCTATCAATAGGTGAGATCTACTAAACACAAGGGCAAGGATCACACTCTACCCTATTGAGTTGTGACAATAGGCAAGATTGACTAAAGGATCACACTCTGTCCTATTGTCTAGTGACAATAGGCGAGATCGACTTAAGGAACACACTATATCCTATTGCTCATTGATCCTCCATCTAGACCCTAAAGAGTCAAGTGGTAGAACACTTGCATCCCAAGACTTGAGAGAGATCAATATGAAAATTCCTAAATCTAGAATCCTATCGTAGCAACTAGAAAATATTCACCTAATTGTTAATTTTAACTTAACAATTTATCTGCAGTTTTCTATGGAAAACATTGAATACATCACACTGCGACCATCACTTAAATAAACTACAGAAATAAAATGCATAAACAAGATCTGAGAAAGAAAATAAATAACACACACGACACCGTTATTTTTGGACCAAGTCCCCAGGAAAACCCAATGTGGGAAAACCGGTGCAGTAGCTAAGGGTTTGAAATTATTAAACAGTAATCTCTGAGTAAAATTCTTTGGATGCCCTGACTGGCAATCCTATACAAAGATCTAACTGAACAAAAAGTTAGTGAGATGATCTCACCCCATCACTGAAAGATCTATGAGTCCCTGCGTTGTCTCTGCATAGTACTGCGTCACAGTGTCACTGCTGCTAGGACTGCGTTGCACCTTTGATCTCTCTGCTAGCTGGAAACTTCAGCCCTCTGGCTTACTATTAATTTTGGACAACTAGGTCCAAACTCCATGTTGTGATGCTCAGATGAAGATGCCAATATTTTTATTGGATTCCTCTTTTGGAGAGGTGTAAGATCGATCTAAAAATCATCTTGATCTAATGAGCAAAACATTTAATTTGAATTTATTCAAAATATGTGCAGGTCGGTCTAAAGGTTTTGTACCCCAACAGTTATGTCACACACCCTCATTGATGGATATATATTGGTCAACGTTGGAGGACATTTTCACTCATCTCATCCTCACACATTCTCTCTCCTCATCTGATTGGTTCAATCACTTGGAGTCTCTTCTCTCTCCAAACGTGGGAAATATGGCAGCAGCACTTTTCTGTTTTTGGTTAGGGTTTCTGCAGCAAACTTTGACCAGTGTTGACTTTGGTCAACGCAAGGTCAAATCTACCAGAAACTCTCACAAAATCTCGATTTCCCTAATCTTTTTTGGCACAATTTCCGAGGCAAAACATTGACTTTGACTTTTCAGTGTTGACCTAGCTGCTACTGTTTGCGTTGACCATTGACTGACAGCGTGGACTTTTGAGTTGACTGTTTGGCTATCATAGAGGGTTGTGTGACATTGCTGGTTGGCTGACCATATTGAGACTTTGCTGGTTGAAGCAACCTGTTGACCGCCATAACGCACCAACACAATTATATATTTTTGGCTTGTCTTCTGTCGATCTACTGGTATGTTCTATCAACATTTTACTTTATTGTTTATGTGATTGTTGTCTAATATTGAAGAGAAAGTAAAGTTGCATCAAGCATAGAACATCTACATAAATTTACATGGTATCGGAGCTGAGGTGAAGACAAAGCCCTAATTTGTAACAATCACCGAAGAAGAGGATGGGTTCCTCAAACTACAATGGCTTCAAGGCTGATGACAAATTGACTAGGAAGAATGACTTCCATGCTTGGAAAATGTCATGGACTATGTGCAGGGTAAAATTCAAGAGCCTCCATCCACTGCAACTGCTGCTGCCAAAACAAAATACAAGAAGGGTGAAATCAAAGCAAATCTAATGATCCGGGACTCAATTCACAAGAGTTTGATTGCCTACATCTCTGAGCTAGGCACATCCAAAGAGATGTATGATAAGTTGGTCCACATGTTCAAGGCCAACAATGCGAATCAAGTCCTACTCTTCAAGAATGAATTGAAGAATCTGAAGAAAGGCAGGAATGAGTCTATTCAAACATATTTTCTGAAGGTGGCCGAGATTAGGAACAATCTATTGGCTATTGAGGAGACAATAGTTGATAGAGAGATGATACTCACTGCACTTGGAGGGCTCTGATTCGAATGACATGTGTTCAACACTAATAATAATGTGATACCTGACTTTGACGAAGTATTATCAAGATGCATTCAAGAAGAGACAAGAATGAAGAAGTATGAAAATGAAGGAAATGTTGCCTATGTTGCTCATTCTAGAAAGAAGAATTTTGGTGGTCCAAAGAACAAAGGAAGAGTAGGGGCCCAAGGAAAGAAGGGCAAGTGTTACACTTGTCATAGGCCAGGTCACTATGCTAGAGAATGCCCTTTCAAGAAGGATTCTCCCGATGGTGATGACAACAACCAGAGGAACGGCAATCAAAGGAACAACAAGTTCAAGGGAAAGAGGAAGGCTCCCTCCAGCGGAAATGGTCAACCTTTCAAAAGGTCGAGAAACTTCAGGTATGAGGAATCAAATGTTGTTGATAAAAGAAATGAATTCATTCTTGTATCTGCCCTCTCTGTTGCATCTCCACCCGACACTATGGATGTCTGGTTGATAGAAAGTGGTGCCTCAAGGCACATCACTGGGTTCAACGAAGCACTCTCTGATATAGTTGAGAAGGATACTAGTCTGGAAATTATCTTTGGAGATAATGCCACATATCTCGTGAAAGGGACAGGGACTGTAACCCTCCACTTGTCTCAAGGTCAAGTCCTCCGCTTGTAGGATGTACTCTATGTACCTAATTTGAAGAAGAACCTTGTGTCTATATCAACCATGGAAGACAAAGGTTTCAATGGGACATTCATTGATGGAAAGGTGCGCATATGGAAGAAGAACTTAAAGGAAGCTATCATGATTGGTTTTAGAGTTGATACACTCTACCAGGTTGGAGGAAGTCCACTAGGAGCAATGACATGTGATATTATCCGACAGACTGAACTATGGCACCAGAGGTTTGGACACCTTCACTACAAGGCCCTTCCTGAAGCAAGGAAGGTGGTGACGGGGATGCCCTAGTTCACAAATAATCATGAAGGTGTATGTCAGGGTTGTGCCGAAGGAAAGCATACAAGGGGACCTTTCCCCTCAAGCGTCACAAAGACATCTGATGTCTTGCAATTAGTACATTTTGATCTGTCTGGTATGCTGCCCATGACATCCTTGTGAGGATGTTCTTATTATATGACGTTCATAGATGACTTATCTCACAAAACCTGGATATACTTCTTGAAGAAGAAGGATGAGGCTTTCATGTGGTTCCGTATCTTCAAAGCCTTGGTGGAAAATCTGACAGGGAAGAAGATCAAAATTCTAAGGACCGATAATGGCACTGAATATGAGACGAACGAGTTCAAGAACTTTTGCAGAGAAGCTGGCATCAAGAGGGAGACCACAACTTTCTATACTCCTGAGCATAATGGCGTTGCTGAACGAATGAACAGGACCATTGTGGAAGCTGCCCGTGCCATGCTATGTGACTAGCATCTACCGAAGTTTCTATGGGGAGAAGCTGCGAACACTGCTGTGTACATACAAAACCGATGTCCACATTCCGCACTAGACTCCAAAACTCCCGAAGAGGTTTTCTCTGGT
Organism: Pinus albicaulis; assembly: GCA_034641835.2. Classification (NCBI taxonomy): domain Eukaryota; kingdom Viridiplantae; phylum Streptophyta; class Pinopsida; order Pinales; family Pinaceae; genus Pinus; species Pinus albicaulis. Next base: position 973,674,484 of record CM076579.1, read on the forward strand.
AAGAAACCTGACATCTCATATTTTAGAGTTTTTGGATGTCCTGTTTATTTTCATGTGTCGAAAGAGAAGAAGAGCAAGCTGGATGCTTCTGAGAAGAAGGGAATGTTTGTGGGCTACAACTTCGAAGGCCTATAGAGTCTATGTGCCTGGTCAAAGGGAAGTGGAGATATGCCATGATGTCACTTTTGACGAAGATGCTTCCCTGAAGAAAGTAGTCAATCTTTCGAGATCTAAGAAAGATCATGAAGCAAGGCCTAGAAATCAAGAAGAACCGAAGGATGAGACGATGCTCGATGCTGAACGACCAATGGACCCAATTGATCCACCTCCTTCACTGGGGAAGAGACCATCATGGCTCAGGGACACCCTTGAGGATGCCAAGGGACATATGGCCCCTAGGGAGACATTCCATGAAAGCAAGAAGCCGAATAGATACCAAGGATATCTAGCCACCATGAGTACTATTGTACAATCTGAGCCTTGATCTTTTAAGGAAGCCGTAAAGCATCAAGTCTGGAAGGATGCTATGCACGAAGAGTATGAGTCCATAATGAAGAATGATGTTTGGGATGTGGTTCCAAGACCGGAGGACAAAGCAGTTGTCACCTCGAAATGGCTCTACAAGATCAAGCATGGATTTGATGGAAGTGCTGAAAAGTTCAAGGCAAGATTCATTGCCCGTGGCTTCTCTCAAAAAGAAGGCATAGACTATGATGACATATTTGCACCTGTGGCCCGATATACCACCATTCGATCTATCATAGCCCTTGCTGCTACGCAAGGATGGAGTCTACATCAGATGGATGTGAAGACCGCATTTCTGCATGGTGCGATAAAGGAAGAGGTGCATGTAGAGCAACCTCTGGGGTTCGAAGTCCAGGATCGGGACACCCATGTCTACAGGTTGAAGAAAGCCCTCTATGGGCTGAAGCAAGCACCCAAAGCTTGGTACGAGAGGATAGATAGCTACTTGATGAAGTTGGGCTTCACTCGTAATAATGCTGATTCGAGCCTTTACTTCAAGGTTGATAGAGAGAAGCCTCTCATTCTGGTGTTGTATGTGGACGACGTCTTCCTGACAGGTGTTGACCCTCTTATTCATCAGTGCAAGAGGGATCTCACTACTGAGTTCGAGATGAAGGACCTAGGATTGATGCACTACTTCCTAGACTTGGAGGTTTGGCAGAGACCTGGCAAGATTTTCCTTTCTCAAGGAAAATACATTGTGAAGCTTCTGGAAAGATTTGGTATGGTGGACTGTAAGTCCGTGTCGACATCGATGGAGCTCAACTTTAAGAAGTTGAGTGGCGACATTGGGCCGTGTTATGGAAATCCTCTGCGTGTATCAACGGCCAAGAGCACGATGTTCTTAGTGAACACCCGTCCGGATGTATATTTTGCAGTGAACACTTTGAGTCAACATATGGTTGAACCTCATCACATTCACTGGGTTGGTGCCAAGGATCTGTTGAGATATCTTCGGGGCACGATAAACCATGGGCTAAGATACACTGCCGGGAGCATGAATCTCCATGGATATACTAATGTCGATTGGGCTGGCAATGTGGTGGATCATAAGAGCACATCGAGATGTTGCTTCTCACTTTGTTCTGCTTCGATATCATGGATGAGCAGGAAGCAGAAGTCGGTGGCTTTGAGCACTACGGAGGCCGAATACATTGCAGCGAGTATGGCCTGTTGTGAAGCAGTCTGGTTGCGAAAGCTCTTCAATGAGTTGTTCAGGCATGTGTTAGATACCACCGTGATACTCTGTGATAACCAAAGTGGGATTCGGTTGTCCGAGAATCCCGTGTTCCACGATCGATCCAAGCATATTGATATCAAGTACCACTTTATCCGGGATATGGTACAACAAGGCGTCGTAAGGCTCGGTCATATAAGAACTGATCAACAGGTCGCAGATATTCTCACAAAGCCCCTGGGGAAGGTCAAGTTCCTAACCTTCCGTGAGAATCTTGGTATCGTGGAACGACACTATGTTAAGGGTCATGTTGGACGATGAGCTCTTGGAGCTCTGGGGGGCTTTGGGGATAGTTTCTCGGAGCTATAAGAAACCACAGGGCTAGGCTTGCCAAACTTTGTTGGTGTGCTTCTGCCCCATCGTTATGATGATTGAGTTGGTTCACCTCTCATGATCTATGCCCCATATGCATCCTACCCATTGAGTTCAGGGCTCATGGGAAGTACCTCTTATTTGGCCAGTGAGGTGGGAAAAGCTAGAGACTAGTAGCAAAGACTGATAAATGCATTAGAGATTGTCATACTCTCTATCTAGGATGGCATGGTCCAACCACTTGATTTGGGATCAAGTCTAGTGAGGTTTCGGACCTCCTACTAACTTCGGGTCAGATAAACCAACTTCGGGTTGGTATGAGACTCTTTGTGAGTCCTATAGACGTTTCGGACCTCTAGGCTGAATTTGTCAGCTGGGAATGATGTCTTTGTGACTAACCCATACGCTCTTGAAATAAAGAAACGTACAGCAAATTCACAGTAAGGATGTATACGGTCACTTTTAGTTACCTGGTGGATTGGTCTCTCTAGTTAGAGAGTGTTAATTTTGAACAACTAGGTCCAAACTCCATGTTGTGATGCTCAAATGAAGATGCCAATATTTTTATTGGATTCCTCTTTCGGAGAGGTGCAAGATCGATCTAAAGATCATCTTGATCCGATGAGCAGAACATTTATTTTGAATTTATTCAAAATATGTGCAGGTCTGCCTGAAGGTTTTGTACCCCAGCAGTTATGTCATACACCCTCATTGATGGATATATCGGTCAACATTGCAGGACATTTTCACTCATCTCATCTTCACACATTCTCTCTCCTCATCTAATTGGTTCGATCACTTGGAGTCTCTTCTTTCTCCACACGTGGGAAATCTGGCAGTAGCACTTTTCTGTTTTCGGTTAGGGTTTCTGCAGCAAACTTTGACTAGCGTTGACTTTGGTCAACGCAAGGTACCCGAAACTCTCACAAAATCTCGATTTCCCTAATCCGCATTTTCTGGCACTATTCCGAGGCAAAACGTTGACTTTGACTTTTCAGTGTTGACCTAGCTGCTACTGCTGTTTGCGTTGACCGTTGACTGACAATGTTGACTTTTGAGTTGACTGTTTGGCTGTCCTAGAGGGTTGTGTGACAATGCTGGTTGGCTGACCATATTGAGACTTTGCTGGTTGAAGCATCCTGTTGATCGCCGTAACGAACCAACACAATTATATATTTCTGGCTTGTCTTTTGTCGATCTACTGGTATGTTCTATCAGCATTTTACTTTATTGTTTATGTGATTGTTGTCTAATATTGAAGAGAAAGTAAAGTTACATCAAGCATAGAACATCTACATAAATTTACATTTCCCAGTCTCACACCCCGGCTCTGGCACTGGACCCTGACTGTTCCCCAGCAAAAATACAGACTCCCTCTGAAGCTCCGCGTTGCCACTGCGCTAACTCTCCATACTACTCTCTACCCTCTCTGCCTTGCACTCTCTGGATCAGGAAAATCTCCAATCGAAAAATTATCTCTGCCCCTCTCTACAAGAATCAACTTAATCAATCTTCTCCTTTACTGAGCACTGCTCACTTGAGAATTTCGATCTCTAGACTCTCTCGGCGTCTTTTCCAAATGCCCATTAAGTCCTTATAACCTTCTCGTTGAGACTTCAATGGTCGAGATTAAATCACTAATCAACGGTTAAGATTAACTTGACTTGATCTCTGTCTTTTTCTAGAACATTCACACCCTGTTGTTGGAAAAATTGCCATTGATGGCAAAGGAGCACAAAGGAGCAGAACCTGAACTATCATTAAGGCAAAGGAGCAGAGAAACAGCAGCAATAAGGAAAAGAAGCAGATCAGGAAATAATGCAGTAAGAAAACATAAAAGAGAGGTAGAGGAGCAGCATTAGACCATCAGCAAAGGCACCAAAGAAGCAAAGGCAACAAAAAGGGCAAAGGAAGTTAAGGCAGAAAAGGAGCAAAGGAAGCAAAATAGCTAGGCAGAGTCGTGAACGTGCAGCAAGCGTGATAATCCCAAGTCGGAGTGAATAACAAACAAAATAACAAAGGAGGACCATAGATTTTGTAGTGTGAAGGAGTTGGTGCTTCCATATCAAGTTGTAGCTTGATAGATGTCCAGTTGTAGCTGGTTGAGGTAGGAGCCTCCTGTGGGTTGTAGCCTGCAGAAAATAGATGGGAGTTGGAGCTTCCTTGCAAGTTGTAGCTTGCAGAATTTGGGGTAGTAGCCTCTTGTAGGTTGGAGCCTATGGAAAATCAGTTACGAAAGGGAGTTGGAGCTTGCCTTTGCATCAGAACAATAATAAGATGTGGTTTTCTCCCTTTATAGATTTCCACTTATATCTGTTGTCTATGTGCTTGATGATTAAGTGTTGATGTTATGTTTTAATATGTTTAATTACTTGTTGTCCACACATTATGTTTGTTGATCCATTATGTATTAAGTTGCTTATGAAATGAAGGTGTAAATGAGTTGAATAAAAGGTTTTAAATCTCCATGAATGTATTAAACTGATTCACCCCCCCTCTCAGTTTAACTAAGGGTTCATCAATTGGTATCAGAACCAGTTCCTTCTGTATCAGTTTAACAACTGGAAAGAGATCCTAGGTCCCCAAAATGGCTAGCCTAGAAGGATGCTCAACAAATAAAGCCCCATTGTTTACTGGCACAAACTATGCCTTTTGGAAAATAAGAATGAGGACATACATAATGTCTCAGGAATAGAAGTTTGGGCTACTGTGGAAGAAGGATATGCTCCAAAGGACACTGACACAGAGAAAGAAGCCAAGAAAAATTTCATAGTTAATGCAAAAGCCATGAATGTACTCTTGAGCGGTCTCTGTGAAACAGAATTTATCAAAGTAATGCACAGTGAGACTGCCAAAGATATCTGGGATATATTAGAAAATATACATGAGGGAGATACAAAAGGTGAAGATGGCCAAACTGCAAGCCTATAGAGCTCAGTTTGAAAATGTAAAAATGAATGAAGATGAAGATGTAGCCAGTTTCTTCTTAAAGGTTGTAGAAGTTGTGAATAACATGAAAGCTCTAGGAGAAACCATTAAGGAATGTGTAATTGTACAAAAGATATTGAGATCTTTACCATCCAGGTTTAACCCTAAGGTTTTTGCCATGGAAGAAACAACAAACTGGGAAACACTAACCATGAACCAATTGCTTGGAAACTTGACGGCCTATGAGATGAGACTTTCAAAGGGGAAGTCAAATGTGAGGGAGGCAACCTTTAAGGCAGATAAGTGCAGAGAAGAGAAGGAAGGTACATGCTCCTGCTCTGATGAAGAAGAGGTCAAATTTGCCAGAAGATTGGAGAAAGGAAAAGGTAAATATAAAGGTAAACTTCCATTTAAGTGCTTTAACTATGGAAGAGTGGGGCACTATGCATCTAAATGTCCTCATAAGAAAATAGAGAATCAGTCAAGAGGGAAAAAGAAAACCAATTTCAGCAATAGGTCGAAAGGGAATAGATTTAATAGAAGAACATTTTATGCCTAAGAATCAGTCAAGAGGGAAAAAGAAAACCAATTTCAGCAATAGGTCGAAAGGGAATAGATTCAATAGAAGAACATTTTATGCCTAATAAGACAGTAGTGTGTCTGAGAGCTCAAATGAATCCCCCAATGAAGAAGGAACATCAAAATTCATTTTGATGGCCAAGGAAGAGCTTGAGGAAGATGTCCGGGAATTTGAAGAAGAAGGTGAGATAAATCTTGAGGGGGAGCTAATTAGTGCCCTGGAGTAAATAGACAGACTTAACTTAAGAGTAAGAAACAGAAAGAGATTCTTCTGAAATATGCAAAGACAGAACCAGATTCAGAAGATCTTATTAAATTGAAGATTGAACTAGAAGAATCAAGGAAAATGGAGGATATTCTGAGAATTGAAATAAAAGAGAAAAATCAGGAGCGAGAAAAACTGGAAGAAGAAGTGGTAAGCCTAAGGAAGAAATTAGAAAAGGCCCAAATTGAATTAACTATGAATATTTCTCAAATGAAAATCTCTGGACATTTGGACAAAATTCTAAGTGCTCATAGACCTCCTCATATAAAGGCTCGAATAGGCTATGAAGGAGAAACCAACAAATCCAAGGCAGAAGATAACAAGAATATCATTTTTGTAAAAGCTATAAGGGATAAAGAAGCAACAAAAAGGGAATCCACTGAATTAGAAACCAGCAAGACCATGTTATGTAATGAAACAAACAGAAACAAGCAGCAACCTCAAGTCACAAAGAAAGAAATGAAGAAACAATCAACTGCAAAAGACTCATATGCTCCTAAGGATGAATTGAACAAATTCGGAAGACGTCAAAGGAGGTTCTTTCCACCTGTGAGAAGCATCACTTGCTTTGCCTGCCACAAACCTGAACATATTGCGGCATACTGTAAGACAAAGCAAATCCAGTCCAACCAGCAAAAGATGCAACAAACGAAAAGACTACCTCAAACAACTATCTCTGCCAAAGACGTATAGTACTTCCATGGGTATTGTTTTTGTTGTAAAGGATTCGGTCATAAAGCCAAGGAGTGCAGAGCATATATACATAGACTGGAGTATGGAAACTCAAGGGGAATTAAGAACAATGATGGATTCACTCGTGTACACAATCTATTCAGAAACACAATCAAAAGTTTTAGCTGCCATAAAAATGGGCACAAGTCTAACGAATGTCCTCTCAAAGACTGTGATCCATCTCCTCAGAAAGGTTATAGAGCAAACAACTGCATGCAATGGAAAAGGAAACTAAATAAATGTGATCTGGTTCTAATTGCTCAAGATCAGAACAATCAATGGTATGTGGACAGTGGGTGCTCAAAACATATCACTAGAGATCGAAGCAAGTTTGTAACTTTTGATGAAAAAAAATATGGGAATGTAACATTCGGTAATGATAAAGCAGGGAAAATCAAGGGAAAAGGTACAGTCAACCTGAATAATGGAAAAGGAGAGGCTCAGGATGTACTGTTTGTAGACGGTCTAAAAGCCAATATGCTAAGTGTTAGTCAAATGTGTGATAAAGGTTGTGAGGTCCTTTTCAGAGCCCAAGATTGTGAAGTAAGGTCAATCACCACTAGAAAGACCTTGGTCAAAGGTGTTCGAACAGAGAGTAATGTTTATATATTAGAAGAAAAGAATGAAGCATGCCACATCAGCAAACTTGACGAATCTTGGCTATGGCATAGAAGATTGGGACATCTAAATTTTGACCACATCATCAAACTAAGCAAAAAGGAAGCTGTCAGAGATTTGCTACAATAAAGAAGCCACCAAATACCATGTGTAAGTCCTGCCAACTGGGAAAACAAACTCGCACAACGTTCAAAGCTAAAGACCAACTATCTACAAGTAAGCCTCTTCAGCTTATACACATGGACCTGTGCGGACCTTCAAGAACAAATGCACCAGGTGGAGAATCGTATATCATGTTGATAATCGATGATTTTTCCAGATTAACATGGGTGGCATTTCTCAGATACAAATCCGAAGCATTTGAGAAATTTAAGATATTCAAGACACTGGCAGAAAATCAAACTGGATGTAAGCTAAAATGCATTAGATCAGACAGAGGAGGTGAATTCACGGACGATGATTTTGCAGACCTGTGCAATGAATGTGGGATAAAGCAATAGTTTACAGTTGCAAGTACACCTCAACAGAATGGAGTGGCAGAGAGACAAAACAGGTCAGTACAACAGATTGCCAGAGCAATGATGCAAGAAAGAAACATTCCCCAAACCTACTGGGCAGAAGCAGTACACACAATTTTCCATATTCTCAACAAAGCTCATCTCAGACCAAATTGTGACAAGACTCCATATGAATTATGGCATGGGAAACCGACATCAATCAAGCACTTTAGAGTCTTTGGCAGTAAATGTTTCATAAAGAATAATGATGAAAAATTGGGGAAGTATGATGCAAGAGTTGATGAAGGAATATTCTTGGGATATGCATCCAAGAGTAAGGGATACAGGTGCTACACTAAAAGACTGCATAAAATTGTGGAAAACATTGATGTGAGATTCGACGAAGATCTACCAAACAAAACCAGAAGCACAAACTGTGTCAATCCTCCAAATGATCATGAAGATGAGAATCAAGAAAATGAAGAGTAGAGTAAGACAACCGAAGATACATAAATAAACTCAAAAGGACCCTCGAGCCACACTCAGAAGAACCATCCTGAAGATCAAATCGTTGGAGACAAGAGTGCAGGAGTCCAAACTAGAACACAGCTAGCTGAACAGGTCGAGGAAGTGTACCTAGCCATGTTGTCGCAGAAAGAACCGAACAATTTCGAAGAAGCCAGCAAATACAAAAAATGGGTGAATGCTATGAATGAAGAATTAGACCAAATTGAGAAGACCAAGACCTGGGAGTTAATGCCAAGACCTGCTAAGAAAAATATCATTGCCACAAAGTGGATATTCAAGAATAAGATGAATGAACAAGGTCAAGTAATCAGAAATAAAGCCAGACTTGTATGTAAGGGATACTCTCAAATCGAAGGACTTGAATATGATGAAATTTTTGCCCCTGTAGCAAGAATGGAAGCAATTAGAATGTTTTTAGCTTTTGCATGCTATCACGATTTCAAGGTATATCAAATGGATGTGAAGTCTGCCTTCTAGAATGGAGATCTAGAGGAAGAAGTCTACATGGAACAACCTGAAGGATTTTCCTTAGCGGATAAACACGACTATGTGTGCAAATTAAAGAAAGCCCTATATGGTCTCAAACAAGCACCCCGTGCATGGTATTTTAGGCTGGACAAGTACTTTCAAAAACAAGGTTTCAAGAAGGGGGGAGTAGACAACAATCTGTATATAAAGGCTGATGAAAATGAACTCTTAATTGTAGTAGTATATGTAGATGACATCATGTTTGGTAGCAACAAGGATGAGTTAGTAAAAGGATTTGCAGAAGAGATGAAGTTAGAATTTGAGATGTCTATGATTGGAGAGCTTACTTACTACCTAGGACTTCAAATTCTACAAAAGAACAAAGGCATATTCATTTCACAAGAAAAATACTTAAGAGATATGTTAAAAAGATTCCAAATGGAAGACTGCAAACCTGTGTCAAGTCCCATGATCACTGGATGCAAGTTATGTGCTGATGATGGATCCGCGGATGTAGATCAAAGACTTTACAGATCTATGATAGGAAGTCTACTATACTTAAATGCCTCTAGACCAGACATTATGTTGGTAGTAGGACTTGTGGAAAGATATCAAGCAGCACCAAAACAAAATCACTTACTAGCAATCAAGAGGATATTTAGATACCTGAAAGGAATTGCACGTTATGGCCTATGGTATCCAAAAAGCAAAGACTTACATTGATAGCATATACAAATGCAGATTAGGCCAGCTGTGTGGATGACAGGAAAAGCACAAGTGGAGGTGTATTTTATTTGGGAGGAAGTCTGGTGGCATGGTTAAGCACGAAGCAAACATTTGTCTCTCTATCTACTGCAGAAGCGGAATACATAACAACAGCAGCTTGTTGCACACAAGTAATGTGGATGAAACAAACTCTCCAAGACATGAACGTAAGCATCACCAAACCTATTTCTATCAAATGTGACAATACAAGTGCAATAAGTATATCAAAAAATCCAGTACTTCATTCGAAAACCAAGCACATCCCAATAAAGTGCCACTTCCTCAGAGAACAAGTTGCAGAGAAAATAGTAAAGATGGAGTATGTACCAACAAAGGAACAAACAACAGACATATTCACAAAACCTCTTGCTAGAGAACCATTCGAATATCTAAGAGACAAACTAGGGGTAGTGTCTGCAGATGATACTCTCTGATATGATCAGAAAAAAAAAAATAATAATAATAATAATATTATGATGGAAATACACCAGCAAAGGCTGCAATATAAGGAACAGAAACAGTTCAGTAGACAAGTGATAGCCAGTATCAGACAAGAAAGCATCATTCCAGGGGGAGATCAACCCATAAAAGTTGTCACAGAAGAGCTAGAGCTATGAAGCTGGTAAAGATCTACAGAGTATGGTATCGTACAGGTCCTCAAGATCGGAGTATTATGACAGAAGTACATCAAAAGCCTAGCACATATCACCTCTATCAAGCAGTAAGGGATATAAGTACAGAACATTCTATGGTGACATGCCCTCCATTCATTCAATCTCAATAATTTTCAAAGTGTTCTCCCAACAACTATTATACACCAACCTGGAGCAGCAAAGTATAAAGTCAGAAGAAGAAGGCCTATAAAATGGGAAAAAAAAATGCAAGAATAGAAACTACACTGGGATATGTGCAACCCTTTGCCATTGATGTCAAACGGGGAAGAAAGGCAAGCAGAAGAAGAAAGACTCTTCTGAAAAGCAAGCAGAGGAACAAAGACACCTCTCAAAATGAAAGGGGGAGGAAGTCTTGGAGGAAGTATTGGAGTGTTGGAGGAAGTGTTGCCATCAATGCCAAAGGGGGAGATTGTTGGAAATATTGTCATTGATGGCAAAAGATGTAATATTCCCATTTTTGGTATCACCCATGACAGGGCTAGGAGGGACTTCCAGAGTTAGGAGCAGACAGGTCACATGTACAGATTGGGGCTATCAGTGGGCTCAGGAGCTTTTCGGAGGAGTTTTGAGGAGTTTTCATGGTGTTCGGAGGCATTCGCTTGATATACTCCATCATCCGAGCAGTTTGGCTTTCGTTCCGATGCATTCCGATAACTTTCGGAATTTTGAGTTATTTATGGGCTTAACTCAGCTGATTATGCTCAAGGTGGCATTCCGGGAGGAATACACGTTGGAACCCCTTAGTGTAATAGCTCATTGGAACCGGGACGAGGAGACCTACACAATGGGATAGTTAGACACAGATTTCAGTGACCGGAGGAGGCGTGGTAGCTGATTTACCCTTTTCTGCATTAAAAAGGAATATTTTAATAAAAGGGAAAAGTGCTCCATGAATAAAATAATAATAAAATAATGCTCTAGAAGGCTCCAAGGGATCTATAAAAGAAAGGGAGGAGGCCATTGGGGGATATCTTTGGAGTAGATCATTTTCTTGTGTATGAGAGGTTTGAGAACGTGGATTCTCTACTTCCGCTGTAGCCCCAGGACGGAAACCCTCGGGTGATTTGTGAGAGTGTTGGACGGAAACCCAACTCTCTTGAGGAGGCTTCACTTAGGAGTTTCACAGAGCTTCAGAGTTTGGTGTGAGGATCATTCAGATCTTCAACTTGGGCTTCATCATTTTCAGTGGGTTCAGTGTCAGCTGTTGCCGGAGGAAGAGTGCAACAGTTCAGTTTGTGGCCAGCGCCGTTCAATTGCTTATCTTGGTGGCCAGTTTCTATCTCAGCTCTTTTTGGGTCAGATCTATATGTAAACCCCTTTTATTATCTATAATAAAAGCTGAGATTTTTCCCATTCTATATGGTATTGGATTGCAGTGTTTCCTATCTTTTTATTTTACATGGCAATCTTCTGTTGAGTGAATGTTTATTTTACGGCAAATTGTGGTATTCAGTATTTTTCTGCATTTTTAGTTAAAATATCCCATCCGGGATATTACAGTGGTATCAGAGCTGGTGATCTTGCCAGCCTGAGGGTTTGGGGAGATTAATTTCATCAAGCCGGAAATTCTGAAAAGGCCACTCCAGGTTTCCCCTTGCAATTATTGGAGGTGTTGTGGCACTAAAATTTCCAAGGGGCGAGACCCTTACCTCAAGGGTTAATATTCTGAGTATAATTCATTGTTGAGATAAATTGATTATTGCAGGCTACAAGATTTTCCAGTTCAAAGATCAATTCAGGGATTCAATTCTTCGTGATTGATCGATTTCGTGACAAATATTTTATTCTTTTATTGAAGTTTTTCAATTCTACGGGCAAATTTCTCGAGTGCACCCGGTTCTCCTAAAGTTAGGCAGTGCAATTAGGGATTGTGATGATACGTTCTTGTTGAGCGTTAGAGTCCTTGTACGTGAATGCATGCTATTGCAGATTCTAACCAGTGAACGAAGAGTTGGAGCAGCTCGGTTGGTGGGTAGTTTTAGTGCATGGAGGCCAACACACAAGGGAGGAGCTCGGCACATTATCATTGCGGCCAATTTCATTTCCCACAAGACGAATTGAAGAGGTGTAGCAATAGCAGATCGATACAGAGTGCGGCCATATACTTGCATGCATTATTTCAGTCGGAATGCATGAATGTTGGTGCATCGTGCTAACTGTGGAAGGAATCCAAATTATATCGTAGCCCATGGTGATCCGATATTTGAAGATTGTGTGAGAAAAACAACTTGTGTGGATAGAATTTTTGTTCAGGAGGCGACTGCGCATTTTGTCTGGAGCCGCCAATCAAAAATCTATAAGACACGTGGTTGAGCCACCCTTTCCAGGAGTCGAAGGATGAGTCGTCAGTGATTGATCTTGACGTACGCATCATAATAGGTGTGATTCCCAATGATTGATTCATAGCCACAGGCTTTCAGATCTCTGAGGAACGTGGTTGTAGAAGCCTGGGTGTGGAGCTGCTATTGTGGAGTCGTGAGTCAACGTAGGCAGCCGACGGAAGAGATTCGGGTAGCAACTCAATACACCACATTTAAATTTTGAAGCCTCCTATTCACTGAGAGCAGAGTCGTTCAATGCATTGACAACATGTATCAGTGTTAAATTTCAGTGACGGTATGATCTGGCCTGATTTGATACATATTGCTGAGCAAATGAGGAATGGGCAGCGCGTTGCAGATAAAATCCTGTAGATGCTAGAACGTGACACTGTCTGATTGCAGCCGGGTGAAGGAGCCACATTGAGCAGGTAGCTTCATCACGACATTCAGTCATCTGAGAATTCTCCAAGCATGCACGTACGAGTTCCTAACTGAACTCAACTGCATTTCATAGATACAATTGTTTATTGGATTCATTGTCTACATATAAATGTACCAGAATATATGTGTTGACTCCAAATTGGTGACTGTCTGTTGAAAGTATACACATATTCCTCTGCCAATACCTGTAGCAAAGTCTTGCTTGCTGTTGGACAGAGTAGAGTGTTGTAGAGTTGTATTGTTGATTAGGGTTTATTGTATTTACATTGGTTGGGTACACTCATTACAAGGCACGAATTTGGAGTCTTTGTGGCATTGCGGGACTTGTTACTTGATTTCCAACAGTCACCTACAGTCAAATACAGTCCGTGACTTCCCTTTCTACTGAACGCGTTGATGGTTTCCTCATTTCCTGGGTACACAGAGCTTCAAAGCTCTGTTATTATCCTTTGCGTGAATTACTTTTGTTGGAGAGCTAGTATAATACTGTGTTGGGGGCTGCATATTCTCTCTAAAGGGGCCGACTATGAGCCTCTTGTTGTCTGAAAGAAAGGCGTACACAATGTTGGCGGTAACTATATCTCCTGAATAGGCCATAATGCTTGTCTGGTATACCCTTGTTTGCTTGTGCGTAGGAGATATTTCCTTGGCGCTATATTTCTTACCTAAATGTTGATCTATTCTGTTGTGGGTCATGTGATCATCTGCGTGGGGGCTAACTGATATTTCTGCCAAGAGACACGGTTTCCATAATATTTGACTGATATATGACTGAGACAAGTATTCCTCTCTATCACTGTTGGACGCGTTGAGCTAAAGAATTTTCTGAATTGGGACCAAGTCGGAATTCCTAGCTTTTCGAGTTGCTGGATCTCCATAGACTACATATCTAGGCATGCCAAAGTCTGTCTTTCTGCCATCAGAGGACGAGTTTACACATATATTGGAATCATAATGTTGTCTTGGGTGTGCTCATCAAAAGAAAAAGATGTCCGGAGCATATTGTGGACAGCGTGGGGTGACAGTGTATTCTGTGTTGAAGTCTGAGCTACCATCTTACATGTGGACAGTGTATCTCTGAGCCAAGTGCTAAAATATTAATTCAAGAGGGTTGTGCTATCTATATGCTTTCGCTGGTAGCAACCTAACACAGGTTTCACCACTATTAACTATTCACTGTTTATTCATTTTTTTGGATGTAGAGAAGGGTAGTCTACGCTGTCTCAATATTATCAGCTGAATATTATTTTCTGAGTAGTATGAAATTATTTTGAAGTCTATTGGGTATGTGTGGAATGCTGTAAATGATTTTGTGAATAAATAATATCAGTCACCTACAACGAGTTGGCTACCTAACAGCTTGAAAATACTTCCCAAAGAAATTACACCCAAAACACACTCAGAAAAACAGTGACCACATCATTGGTTGAACCATGGAAAGATTCCTAAATAGCTTGATGAGAATGAAAGTTGGTTCCTTGAACCACCATGCATCAGAAGACCAGAAAACCAAACAGAACAGCAGACCTCTTTCAAGAGAGATCTGTGCCATCCTTCAAAAAGGACAGCCAAAAGAATTGCAGGAAGAATTGGGGATTGGTCACAAAATTTTTTCACTTGGGACAGATCTGAAACACATGAAGATATCATGGAGATTTTTGTCCAAACTAGAGGAATTTAATGAACTCATGTCCACAATAGACCAAGCAGAAGGAAAGAAACTGATTTGGGCTCTAAAGCCTGCTATGCTTGCTCTTATACAGCCCAAATTCTTGGAGGAACCTTGTGAAGGGGTCACACTTCCAGTTGCAGCTTGCCTCAGTAACATCATGAAATTGACCGCACCTATAGCTCCATACAATGATGATGTTATGAGGAGGATTATGAGATTGATTGTAGAGACTTTTCAGGAGTTGGACAACAATGCAGGCTCTACCTTCGGGAAGAAGCTTGAGATTCTATGGAATATGGCCACATTCAAGACTTATGTCATCATGTTTGACCTTGAGTGTGATGACTTGATCCTGCAAATGTTCCAATGCTTCTTCAGCATTAGGAGACATCATCCTGACACTGTCATAGCACACATGCAGTCCATTTTGTCGTCAGGTATGAGAGACCATGGGACCATTGGCCAAGAGTTGCAGACCCAGTTGTTGAGCATTTGGAGGAGAGAGCAGTTGGTCTCACCTGCTGCTTATGAGCTAGCCCAAGGGCTGGTTGAGCAGAATATTGGGCTATTCAGGAGACAGTTGACCAAGGAGGAGCTGCTCCAGTTTGGTGGGTCAGGCAACAGAAATGAGCTGAGGAGGAAGGGACTTTGCTTCACTTGCAAAGAACCTTGGGGACCTGATCACTCATGCTTGAGTGATGCAGATGATGTGGCGGAGGCCAGACAGGTAGACGTTCCTTCTGTATATCAGGATGAGGACTCTTCTTCAGATGAGTCCATGGGATCATATGAGGATACTTCTGGGGAGCGAGAGCAACCATGCAGAGAGGATGACAGTAGACCGGAGTTGTGTTCCAGTGTACATGGTGAGCAGTCACGGGACTCTTTGAGAGATACTCTGGGTGATGAGTCACTTGTGACGATTCAGCCAGAGCAACATATGATGGAGCCTGAGTCAGCAGAGGAGGATACTATGGACATCAGGCATGACATTTCCTTGGGTGAGATCCAGATGGGCACCCACATTGAGCCTATGATGGATATGCAGCTAACATTGGGGTCAGCCTTTGAGGAGGAGCAGTCAGATGCACAGACACTAGTTGCAGATCCATATCCTCTAGAGATGTTGGAGGTCGATGGGATAGTTCTGCAGGGAGCTAGGGGATAGCGGGAGTTTTACATTCCCGATGAGAGGGATGAGTTGTTGGAGATGGTGGAGCATCCATCTTTGGGTCGACACATTGATGAGGTACAGATAGATGTACATACAGTCGGCCGAGCTGCAGTACTTTCGATGAGTAGTACTCTCCAAGAGTACATCGATGGGGCTTGCAGCATGTCTTGCCCACTTTGGCCCACTATAGAGAGAGGGGCTTCCTTCTACAGGCAGCTTCCATTGGCAGACAGGGCAGAGCAATGGGAGTTGATTACGGGCTGGTGGCAACACCCTGGGCATGTTCATTTGTGGTTGTTGCTACATTGGATTCTTCTTCCAGATGGACTGGCGGGAGATCATGAGTTGGTACCCTCTTGATGGTACGGTATTTTTCGTTGCGAAGCTGTGTGGCTTGAGGCCCTGGAACATAGTGGACGGTCTGAACTGATTGGCAATGCCAATTCTTCATTACTTGAGACTCATGGAATTTAGAGGCTTGAGGATCAATAGGATTAGGTGGAGACTTCGCCGTTGAAGAAGATGATAGAGTTGGTATACGGTTAATTAGAGCGGCATATGCGGTCCTGAGTCATGACCTGGCTGAGCCCGAGAGCATTGATGCTTGTTGGTGGTCTCCACTTCTGAGAGCATCAGCTATCAGCTATAGCCAGAGACAGTGCACAGCCTGAGCCGTGGGACTTGGGAGATGATTGGCCATGGTGGCATTGGGATCCAAGAGGATTGTTTGTTGACTAGGACAGAGAGAGAACGGTTTGGGATCCCGGCATTGAGAGGTCTGTTCCGAGAGGTTTGACATAGGTGCATAGCAGCACCCAGAGGTTGGTATGGGATCCAGGCATTGGGTCTGAGACGCGGCGGGCCAACAGAGTGGCCCACATATTTCGATTGCTTGAGGACAAGCAATCTTGGGGCGGGAGGTCTGTAATATTCCCATTTTTGGTATCACCCATGACAGGGCTAGGAGGGACTTCCAGAGTTAGGAGCAAACAGGTCACATGTACAGATTGGGGCTATCAGTGGGCTCAGGAGCTTTTCGGAGGAGTTTTGAGGAGTTTTCATGGTGTTCAGAGGCATTCGCTTGATATACTCCATCATCCGAGTATTTTGGCTTTCGTTCCGATGCATTCCGATAACTTTCGGAATTTTGAGTTATTTATGGGCTTAACTCAGCTGATTATGCTCAAGGTGGCATTCTGGGAGGAATACACCTTGGAACACCTTAGAGTAATAGCTTGTTGGAACCGGGACGAGGAGACCTAAACGATGGGACAGTTAGACACAGATTTCAGTGACCGGAGGAGGCGTGGTAGCCGATTTACCCTTTTCTGCATTAAAAAGGAATATTTTAATAAAAGGGAAAAGTGCTCCATGAATAAAAAAATAAAAAAATATTGCTCTAGAAGGCTCCAAGGGATCTATAAAAGAAAGGGAGGAGGCCATTGGGGGATATCTTTGGAGTAGATCATTTTCTTGTGTATGAGAGGTTTGAGAACGTGGATTCTCTACTTCAGCTGTAGCCCCAGGACGAAAACCCTCGGGTGATTTGTGAGAGTGTTGGACGGAAACCCAACTCTCTCGAGGAGGCTTCACTTAGGAATTTCACAGAGCTTCAGAGTTTGGTGTGAGGATCATTCAGATCTTCAACTTGGGCTTCATCATTTTCAGTGGGTTCAGTGTCAGCTGTTGCCGGAGGAAGAGTGCAGCAGTTCAGTTTGTGGCCAGCGCCGTTCAGCAGCGTATCTTGGTGGCCAGTTTTCTATCTCAGCTCTTTCTGGGTCAGATCTATATGTAAAGCCCTTCTATTATCTATAATAAAAACTGAGATTTTTCCCGTTCTATATGGTATTGGATTGCAGTGTTTCCTGTCTTTTTATTTTACATGGCAATCTTCTGTTGAGTGAATGTTTATTTTACGACAAATTGTGGTATTCAGTATTTTTCTGCATTTTTAGTTAAAATATCCCATCTGGAATATTACAAAGGAGCACAAAGGAGCAACACCTGAACTATCATTAAGGCAAAGGAGCAGAGAAACAACAGCGATAAGGCAAAGAAGCGGATCAGGCAATAATGTAGTAAGAAAACATAAAAGAGAGGCAGAGGAGTAGTAGAGAGGCAAGGAGCAGTATTAGACCATCAGCAAAGGCACCAAAAAGGGCAAAGGAAGTTAAGGCAGAAAAGGAGCAAAGGCAGCAAAACAGCTGGGCAGAGTTGTCAACATGCAGCAAGCGTGATAATCCCAAGTCGGAGTGAATAACAAACAAAATAACAAAGGAGGACCGTAGATCTTGCACGAATCCTCTGTTGAATCAAATATCGTATTAATCACATAGCAGAAAGCAATCGGATTTGCAAGACACAACGAGGACCATAGATCTTACACAATCCTCTGTTTGATTGAATATCGCAATAGGATTTGCAAGACACAACGATGACCATAGATCTTACACAATCCTCTGTTTGATTGAATATCGCAATCGGATTTGCAAGCAACAACAAGGACTGTAGATCTTGCATAGATCAACAGTGGAAGATCATAGAGCAATCGTAAAGACATCGCATATCACAGGGTATAGTATTTACGATTAAGACTTCGCAAGTTAAGTTATTTAACTTGCGATGCGAAGTGAGTCGGAGGAGACAAGCATGGACCGTCGGATCCAACGAAGACCAATGGCAGAGATCGAAAGTGCAAATCGCAAAGTTTGGCGGTTCAGTGTTAAGGTCGTCGCAGGGAAGTTATTTTGTGTTCAATGTGAAGCGGAGAAGGGACACGTGTTGGCACGGCAGGGCAAGCAATGAGGACCGTTAGATTGTGTAGTAGATCAACGGCGAACGACGAATCGCGAGGTCACACATCGCAAATGTTGGCGGATAGCGCTAAGACTTCGTAAGGTATGTTAACTTGTTTGAGATGAGGTGAAAGGGAGGAGCCACGTGTCGGCATTGCGCATTAGCGCACATCGCAGATTTTATGTTTTTGTGATTAAGGTTCGCATGGTAAGTTATGTTGGATGCGATGCAATGCGATCGCATATCGCACAAGATAGGAGATATGTTTAGTGCTAAACGTTAAAAGTTGCGGGCAAGCGAAGTGCGATGTACTATGATTCGTCAAGTATTGTGGGACCTGATAACCCTTGTTCCGCGTCTGTTATGTGCGTTTTGTTATAAAGTATGCGTTGTTTGATCGCTAACATATGTATGTGGAATAAACTTCGATATTGTACTCCGCTGCGTTAAAAGAGAGTTTATGTGGGCCATGACCCATAGGTCCGCGGGGCTTGTGTAAAGAAGTCGGCCAAGATGAAAAGTGTCATGTAGATGCGGTTGTGTGTTAAAAGAAAGGCTGAATGCGGAAGAAAAGACTCGGGTAACAAAAGAAAAGACTGAACACAACAAGAAAAGGCTTGGGTAAGAAAAAGGACCCGGAGCTCGTGCAGAACAGTGCAACAGCATGGGTCGAGTCGGGCAAAAATGCCGTCATGCAGCACAATTGGAATATAACTGCAAAAACATAAAAGACAAAGGAACGGCAAGCAAAAGAGGACAAACACACAACAAATCTAAGAAGCTGAAAGGGCTGAGTGAAATATTTGATTGTAACTGTAAATGTATTAATTATTTTATATTGTTTGTGATGCAAAGGCAAGTCTCCATGGCAAAGAAAAACTCCAATTAAAACTGAAACGAGTGTATATATTGTTGTAACATCCTGAATATGCTGAGTGAGGAAATGAGTGGGTGGAAGGCAAGAGTCATGCCTGTCCACTTCATATTCCCATATAGAATGCAAATAGCCATGAAGTGATCTCTATAAATGATGTTATTGTAATATGCATTGGAAGGTTAGAGAGTGGAAGAATGAGAGAGAGCAGATAGAGATGTTGTGCAGATCCAGAGCTGATATGAAGCAGATTTGAAGGCTGGAAGGGCAGCATTGAAGAAGGAGAAAAACAGAGCTGATATCCAGGTAAATCAGCATATGATTTTACTGTAATGTGAGGGAGTTGGTGCTTCCGTATCAAGTTGTAGCTTAACAGATGTCCAGTTGTAGCTAGTTGAGGTAGGAGCCTCCTGTGGGTTGTAGCCTACAGAAAATAGATGGGAGTTGGAGCTTCCTTGCAAGTTGTAGCTTGCAGAATTTGGGGTAGTAACCTCTTGTAGGTTGGAGCCTACAGAAAATCAACTGTGAGAGGGAGTTGGAGCTTGCCTTTGCATCACAACAATAATAAGATGTGGTTTTCTCCCTTTATGGGTTTCCACTTATATCTGTTGTGTATGTGCTTGATGATTAAGTGTTGATGTGATGTTTTAATCTGTTTAATTACTTGTTGTCCACACATTATGTTTTCTGATCCATTATGTATTAAGTTGCTTATGAAATGAAGGTGTAAATGAGTTGAATAAAAGGTTTTAAATGTCCATGAATGTATTAAACTGATTCACCCCCCCTCTCAGTTTAACTAAGGGTTCATCACCTGTTTTATTAATTCCCTTTAATTATTTTAATTTCCTAAGTTTAGACTTAGGCTTCCATTAAAAATAATTAATTATTTTAATAAAACACAATCCGAGTGGAATTTCCCAAAACGCTTTCTGGGTTCTTTGGAATACATGTGTCTAAGCCTCCCTACAAATTTTGAGACTTAGAGCACATCCGATGCTACTAGAAATCAACACTCCCTCTTAGCGAGGAATGTGCTCTAACAATACATCCAGCTGAAGTACTGCACTGACTTTGGCACCATCCTTCTGCGCTGTTGATTTCTGACACTACTTCCCACCAACAACTGCGCTACTGCATCTATGTTGTTGTTGACCCTGCATACTGTTGTCAACTGCTACTTCACTGCAACTCTGCTACCTGATGCAACAGAAAAACATCCAAGTTCTGAACTAAGTGTTCAGCATCATGCATCTGATACTGAAGATCTGACTATTACTAGTATTTTCGCTCATCCTCTGAAGCTATCGCGCTGCTATGGACTCTGCGTTGTGCCTTCCTACACTATTTCCAACTCTGCTCTGCGTTGCTTAGAGTCTGGTGCTCTCTAGCCACTGCATTGTCACTTCGGCACTCCTCTGCACCAACTGACACTGGTCCATCCTGCTACTTCTGATATGGGCTCTCGTAACAAGGTATCGATCCATTTGGTGGACTCCTCAAGGATCTTGCCCAACTATATCTTTTTCAAAATACAGTTCTAGATCACCCCAACTCTCCCTTGGAGATATGTGGGCAATCATCGCAAATTCTTCCTCGTCAATCCTCGCAATTACAGCCTGCAGACCGTGCCTCTCATCCTTGTCCTTCTTCTTGAGAGGACATTGTGTAGCGTAATGTCCCATCTTGCCACACCGGAAGCATTTGATCTTTGAGACATCCTTTTTCCGCCTTCGTTGCTCCTGCTGCCCCTTAGATGCAAGGGTTGCATTCTCATCCTCCTCCTTGGGCTTCATCCCACTGCTGTTGCTGCCATCAAGCTTTCACTTGATTAAGTCTCTCCCCATCTCTTCCTGCTGAAGAGTTGCCCACATTCCTTCCCAGTCAAGCAATTTCTCTCTACCCAAGATACTCTGGGCAAAGACTTGCCATTCTTCGGAAACGGAATTCAGAACCAATCTAACCATCTCCGTGGCCTGAGGCGCTGACCTTACAACTATCAGTTGATCTCAAACCTCCTGAAGCTTTGCAAGGAACGGGCTTATGTGTTCTCCCTTCTTCATCCTAGTAGACAGCATCTTTTCCTCCAAGTGTTGAGAATTTGGAGGGCTTAGGGTTAATACAAATTCTCTTCTTGATAATTACTTGTGAGCTTGCTTATGTTGCCTATGTCTTCTCTTAATTAATCTTTCATCAAGTCAATTATCAAAATGTATAGGACACAAACTTTAGGCAGAGGTAACACTTTTATTGTGGGAAGGTAAATCACAGATTTACCTTCCTTCCTTTACACTTTAGAATTCCTTTTCTATTTTAGAGCCCTTCTTATCTATTCGCATCAATTCGCATCTGCATGTCATTGCACTATGACCGCAATCCTTCTTGAGACATTCTCTTATCCCAACGCTGTATTACATTAGATATATTCGATTATACCAACGCAGTATGATCGCACTTCTTGCTGTGGTGTCCGCAATTTATATTCATACACTGTTTGTGTTGTGGTAACCGCAAGGTCTTCATATATATATTCTCCGTTTCTACTGTGGTAATCGCAAGTCTACAAACTACAACAGAATCCGCATTTTAATTGTCTGTTGTCTATCTTATACGTGTCTGCACTGTCTTCTTGTAAATGTCTGCACTTGTCTCCTTGTAGATATCGGACTGTATCCTTGTGGATATCCACTCTGTTATCTCAGAGATATCCGATTTCTTATGAGTCATCCATTATTCTCTTTTCATCAGTTCCAAAAACTTGCTTACAAAATGATCCGCAACTTTAGGTATATATACATGACTATGTTTGCTATGAGGCCGACCATCCAGCTGAGTAATAGGCCGACTTGAATGGAGATTTTCTTCATTATTTAATGTGGCAACCTCCACTGAAATTACAGCTTGTCTTTCATCGTTGATTGAGGGCAGTTATGAGCTAGACTTCTAGCAAGGTCTAGGAGCATATATGACACTTAATTACATTTTATTATTTTGACTTCTTCTTTTCATAATTACATAGTCAACATGAAGACTAACCTAGTTACACTTTTCAACACTCCCTCTTAACTAGGGAGGTATTCATACAGGTACATGGTTACTTTGAAATTGAAGAATCTCATAAGAAGAATCGGATTGGTAATCGCATCTGTATAGCATCATGTCCACCAGCATTGTCCTAGTGCAAGGCCTTGACTAACAGCCCCATCTCTCAACGAGACAATGGGCTACAATGTTGGCGAGACACATGACTTATAGACACCTTCGTCATTGTCTCTCCAAGGTACATACTCCACCCGGGTGTTCCCAAAGTATGACCTTCTTGGACTATTCTTCTCTTGGGTAGCTAGCCCTCAAATAATATCGATCCCCAACTACTCTTATCTTGAATGCCCTAACACATTCAAAGAGTATCGAATGCCAGATGATTACCCAATCCTCCATTCTGTCTTCCCAAGACCATAATGATGTGTCTATCTCTCCCTCTCAACCAGGGTGGACCTTATTCCACAAGGGAATGTACTGATTCCTATACAAGGAATGTACCTAAGCTCATTCTTAGGAATTACCAAGTTTCTTCCAAGTAAGAAACTTATCATCAGGGTCCCTCTTAACCAGGGATCTCTAGTAGCAATGGTGAGACACCCAGCTGCTCATGGAGAATTCCTGTCCTCGATGTCATTAATTTCAATATTGAGGAATCTCCAACTTTTATCTTCATAGGGCACAGATCATCCATCATTTTTACCCTGAGTCATGTCAACTGTCAGAAAGTGATTCATCAGACTTCCTTATGTGGTCCACTATTGTGCCATGCTACTTTCCTTCAAATCATCTCCCAGGATCATACATCCTTTCTCATGATTATCAATCCTGCACAAATTCATCAGATAAACATATTCATATGAACCTTTTAAAACAAAAGTTACCTTAGTGATGATCTTTCACCATGACATCTTTCTGTAGGCATCGACATCCTTCATACAGATTGACACATCTCCTAATGATATATTTTTCCAAGGGTCTTATTCTTTACCAGACTTTCATCAAAGTCTACAGATCTTTCCAGGAGATTTCCTAGTCACATCTTCTTGGCCTCGGGATGATAATTGCCTCTTGACATGGTTCCATTTCATGATCTCTTCTTTTCTGCACATTCTTGATTCCCAGGAACATACAACTTTTCTAGTTTCTCGTTCATATACATCTACCTCATAATCCATGAGGACATATTATGTTGATTTCATCTGTCTGTGCATCGAGAGATACTCCTCCATAGATCATACTTCTAAGTACAGAAGTCCATTACCTGCAACCATATGACTTCACAACATCTAATGTCAGCATATAAATATATACATACCTCATACCTTTTACCTTTGAGTCATCCTGTAGCAATTTCCCAAGAATGAAGAGCTTTTATTCCCTTGGCTTGCTTCATCAATATGTCATCACATCCCAGAAATATGTTTCATGATGACCCTTGCTTTTGATGACTGCTTTTCATTAGTAATGTTTGTCAGAGAGGTTTTCCCTGGAGCTAATTCACCAGGAGCTCCTACCATGCTTCGATCAGGATGTTACATTGCTTCTTGTCATATAACCAACAGAAATCACTTAAAGAAGAAGATGACCTCGATCGTAGTGTAGATCCCTTGCTTCTTCTTACTTAGATTTTTCTTTGAATCAGGTTCTTCCTTTTCTACAAATGTTTGAGTTTTGCAAAACTATTGCCTTCAACTTGTCTTCTTCCATAGAAACCCTAGGATCATGAGTGAGGTAACTTACTTATCCCATGATTTCTATTACCCTCATGATCATATGAGTTCTTGTTTCTTATACTTTCATGATGTCACATCGCATCAATTCTTAAGTAGAATCTAGGAGCTATAAAGAGTCTTATATTGAGAGAGACTAGTATTGATGATCTCTTACTCCCTCTTTCCATTCATTCTGGTGACATGAACTTTCTTGTACTGTTCATAATTCTTCTTTCAGCTTCTTTTGTGTCTCCAATATTGTTCATGTGAGAGAACCTTAAGAGTTCCTTTACATGAATTCAAAGGAGACCTTTATCTATGACTTCAGTCATCTATGAGGACCATGACTATCCTCCTTGTTTTATGCAAGGATTTTTGGTAATACAACCACATTATGTATCTCCTTGCAAATCGAAGTCATTTAACCAAAATTAAAAAGAAAATAAAAAATACTTGGCAAGTGAAGAGGAGATCTTCACCTTGTTCTTCCTTGAATGATCTTCTTGGGCTGTTCCAGACTAGAGATTATATGTCATTCATTCGTGTAGCAGAAATTTCAGACTGTATTCTTCCAAGGCTGTGACCACTACGAATTATGATAGTATCATAGTTCTATTACTATGATAGAACTAAAGACCGAAGTCTTGTCTATTATGCCGAGAATGTCACTGTGATATTGTGAGATGTTATTGAGGGAGAGCACCAAGACTTTTGTTGAGTCATCATTCTTATCGTTTAATCTCTTCACTGTTGTGGTACCGAATCCGCATCTCTGTAATATGATCCAACCAACCTTTTGTCACTAGGGAATATGTCACCGGAATTTTTTGTGGTCATTGTAATGTGGGTTCATTTCTATAATAGCCAATTGTTATGATGGCATCTATCCATGTCATTGTAATTTCTTACTTGAAGTTACATCACTGAAACTTTAAAATTGTGGTATTGTGGTTAAGCTTTATCACTGAAATCCTTTTCACTATATCGAACCATTTGGTATGATCTCTAAATCTGAGCACTTGTAGAGTAGTCCTCCTTCCAGGTGTTTTTAATAAGCTTACTATAATAAGCTCACTGAATCTTTGAGATTTTTATCCGAACAGTGAGAGGTATCCGCACTGTGTTAACCCATCTAAAAACTACAAAGATTGTCCTTCTTCGAACTATCTTTGACTATAGCCATAGCTCTGAAACCATGTTGAGAATTTGGAGGGCTTAGGGTTAATACAAATTCTCTTCTTGATAATTACTTGTGAGCTTGCTTATGTTGCTTATGTCTTCTCTTAATTAATCTTTCATCAAGTCAATTATCAAAATGTATAGGACACAAACTTTAGACAGAGGTAAGACTTCTATTGTGGGAAGGTAAATCACAGATTTACCTTCCTTCCTTTACACTTCAGAATTCCTATTCTATTCTGGAGCCCTTCTTATCAATTCGCATCTGCATTTGTCATTGCACTATGACCGCAATCCTTCTTGAGACATTCTCTTATCCCAACGTTGTATTACATTAGATATATTCGATTATACCAACGCAGTATGATCGCACTTCTTGCTGTTGTGTCCGCAATGTATATTCATACTCCGTCTGTGTTGTGGTAACCGCAAGGTCTTCATATATATATTCTCCATTTTTGCTGTGGTAATCGCAAGTCTACAAACAATAACAGAATCCGCATTTTAATTGTGTGTTGTTTATCTTATATGTGTCTGCACCGTCTACTTGTAAATGTCTACACTCGTCTCCTTGTAGATATTGGACTGTATCCTTGTGGATATCCGCTCTGTTATCTCAGAGATATCCGATTGCTTATGAGTCATCCGCTATTCTCTTTTCATCAGCTCCAAAAACTTGCTTACAAAATGATCCGCAACTTTAGGTATATATACATGACTGTGTTTTCTATGAGGCCGACCATCCTGTAATATTCCTAATTAGCACCGCTAATTGGAATATTTGATTTTTGTATAGTTTTGTCGCCTATAGTTAATTAATAAATAAAAGTGAGAAAAGAGGGGTCAACTCACTTAAATAAAATAAAGTGCTTCCCTAGTAGGAGCAACGTTATAACTTAAAGGGGACCCTTGGGGGTCCACACCACATATGAGGGAGGCCTCACGTAGCCTCTAGGAGCATCTGCGCAGACTTATGAGGAGCACGTGGGTAGAGGGGGACCACGTTAGGGTTTGAGGAGAGCTAGCGTTATAAAAGGTGGGAAAGCCATTTCATTTGGGATTCTTGTTGTTGATGATATTTGAGCTAGACTTTTGTCTTCTTGAGCACGCTGGCTGTTTAGCCTATCTGCAGCACTGTTTAGTGCGATTGAGTGTCTCCGGTCGGAGATCTCGCCCTTAGCCTCGGGGGACTTCGAGTGCCTGCTCGGGCAAGGTCTTTTCTACAGTTTTCAGCGGAGGATTTGGTCGTTGATTTACTGGAGAGGAGCCGGGCTCCTTTTTGCAGACTCAGCCTCCCTAGAGAGGAAGCAGCTTCGAGGAGGTGTTCTATCAAGTGGTTTTCTGGTGGAGATTCAACAGGATTATTGCTTGGAGGAACGAGCAGATCGTTGGAGATTTTCCTGAGAGTCTTTGTTCCGATTTCTGCGGATATACTATTTTGAGACTGCTACCGGGCTCCGGAGGGACAGCGTTTTTCCTTGAGGAGGGTTTCTGAGGTGATTTTCGGAGGCTGACCATTTTCTATATGGTTTATGGGTTTTGTCTAGGGTGGTGAGTTCAGGAGTTCTGCAGATTTTCAGCTCATTCCGGCAAGGGGATCAGCCCCTAGCTCCAGTCCATTCCAGCAGCAGCAGTTTACGACAGTTCTTCGAGCAACTGGGACGCAGTTTCTTGTAGCAGCCATTTCCTGTTTTTCTGAGAGGGTTCTTCACTTGCCTTGTGCAAGGATAGGTGCATTTATTCTGATTATCCATTGTATCTCATTATATTCTCAGATTAATAAAATGGCTTAGCATTTCCGGCATTTTTATGTGTGTATTTGCTTTATGTTCTATTTCCGGCATTTCCTATATTGTCGTATGCTTGTATTGCTGTCTATTTCCCATTCGGGATATTACAGTGGTATCAGAGCATAGTTCTGGCTCAGCCTGTGGTCTATGACATCGAGAAAGAGATCATACAGAGGTTTGCTGGAATTTTGGAGAGCACTAGCAGTTGCAGTACCAAAAACGAAATTGGAAAAAGGGCCAAAATATAAAGGGTCAAATTTTGAAGGTTGGAATTAGAAGAAACGTTTTTTGGGTTTTTCTGGGTTTTGGGCAAGGATCACCTTCCCAAATTCCTAGAATTTTCTGAGTAGATTTCAGTGGGTAAATCGGAGGTCGAAATCAAGCAGTAGTATGGTTTTACAGCAGCCGTGCAGTTTCTGAGGAGCCTGTAGACACATAGCAGGAAGTGCCAATGGCAGACGAGGAGGATGCGAGGAGATTTAGAGAGGCGCTCCTCCAACACATGCAGGATGTGTCACAGAGACTCACTGCGCTGGAGGTTAGGCAACGAGAAACCCCAAGGGGTTTTCAGATCGGTGAGGGATCAGGCACGTCACACCATATGCCGGAGCGTGATGCTATCCCCATCATGGCATCGCATGCACCCACGCGACCCACTATGCCCACTTTCCTAGCAAAGGACACAGGGGCAGCAGCACAGCAGGAGCCGGAGGTTGACCCTGACCAGATAGACGCCTACATTGCAGAGTACCTGGCACGCGGGGCGACGATCAGAGATCTTATCTCATTTAGAGATTATGTTCAGCTCCAGCGTGATGGTAGACCCCGTGATCATCACAGGGGACACAGACATCATCATGACGACCACCGCGCAGCTAGCAGATTTCATTTGCCCACGTTTGATGGCTCATCAAACAGTTCGGCAAAGTCTTGGGTAGAAAAGTTGGACATCTATTTCCAACTTAATCAGATGTCGCAGTCAGAGGCCATTAAGGTGGCAACATTGCACTTGGAGGATGAGGGCACACAGGATTGCAGGGAGTCTGAGGTTACACCTAGTGTGACACAAGATTCACCCTCATTGGAGACCTCCTTGGCCATGTCGGTTGATGTGGTAGTGGAGAAGGTAGAGCCTACCTCAGTAGAGCCATCCATTGAGGTGATGACCGGAGTCGTGTCCGAGTCTTCAGGTGGTAGCAGCACACGACAAATGGGTGACGGAGATATATCCACCTTCGATGAGGCACTAGGAGATACAAAGGTATCGGATGATGATCGCAGGCAGCGGTATCATCGGCTTCGGGCAGACCTTCGAGTTTTGAGAGGGAAGGCCACGTCAGTACGGGAGGCCATTTTGTTGCAGGACCAGGAGCTGGAGGGTATGAGAGTGACTTGTGCCAAGTCGGCGGCCAAGTTGGTCCGCATTGGGGAACGACTGGATTCCCTGATGGTACAATCGGAGGGCACGTTGGAGCATCAGATCATTCCCCTTCAGGCATGTATGGATGGGACTAGCAGTGTTGTTGGGTCATCTCTTTCCGTTGGAGAGAGAGAGGCAGAGCCACCTAGTCAGATCTCATACGTTGACTTTGATAGCGGTATGAGACGATCAGAGTTGCACAGGGTACAGCATCCACATGTTGAGGTTGGATGGAGAGAGATTTTGAGTTGGTACTCGGTGGAGCGAGCTATGGAGATAGTGATGGATCCGAGTGTAGCTCAGCAGGATTTTCTATGCATGGGGAATACAGGAACCCCAGATTGGCATTGGGATCCAGGTGGGATCACCTACCGTTTCCCAGGCAGGTCGGCTGACTATGCCTTGGAGAGTACAGTTGGCCTAGTAGTAGAGCATGTGCAGCTTCGGTCAGCTCCAGTGGCCAACCAGTTTATGGGCAGACTCCCTAGGTTGTCTTGGCATGACATTCATACACGGGATCACGGGGTGGTCAGCACACCTTGGCAGGAGCTTGTCGGAGGAGGTGGCATTGGCAGGCCACCGGATGGCACCTTGTATGGGGCCAAGGATTCTTCACCTTTGTGTGGGGCACAGAGGACGCAGCGGAGCCGAGCAGTGGTGGTAACACTACTGACACACAGGGAGATTCACTTCTCGGACCCCTTGAGGAGGATTTGGAGTGATGATCCTTTCGTCGACAGGTATAGTGATACGACGGTGGAGACGATGTTACCGATTGGTGGTAGTCCGACATGTAGGGGCACAGCTCTAGGTCATCACATCCAGGGATGTGTGGGAGCCTCTAGCATTGAGCGGTGGATTGCCAGTGGACATGGAGTAGCATGGTGGTGTACCATAGTGTGTGGGACTGCATTGTGGAGTAGGAGTATCCTACATCACATTAAGAGCATGCGAAGAGTGACCGATGCCTGGACACAGTCAGGGCACGAGATGGTACAAGGTGCTACAGCAGTAGCACATGGTATACAGCAGTATACAGGGGTATGCCTCAGTGTGCAGTGGCATGTTGAGGAGTATATGGATGATCAGTGGTATGCGAGGGCATACGGTGCTGCACAGCAGGGTCTTAGAGCATTGCTTCCAGGGAGACTCATGGACAGGGACATCGGGCTTACCTTTGGTAGTAGTTCACCCAGGATCGATGGAGAGACAAAGGAGCGATACTTGGCGGTATCTGTGGGGACTCACACACCTGACTCGCTTCGACATCACTCACAGGTACAGTTGATTATGTTTTTGACCTTTGGCACTTTGGGCGTGAGCAGCAAGGTACGCGAGGTTCACCCAAGATATTTGGATGACACTCAGTACACTAGGCGAGAGACTTCTCAGCAGTGGCACTGGGTTGGTGTGCTAGTTGACAGCCACAGGTTGGGGGATGAGATGATCCTTTGCAGAGGTGGTGCATCAGTCATCACTGAGCCTACGCTCGGGGAGCAGGTCATGAGGGAGACATGCATCACTTTTTCCTCACGGCATGTCGAGAACATGCATGGGAAGAGGATACTGGGTACCACAGAGGTAGCATCCCAGTATGTGTTTGGGCTCCAGACACTGTATCGACACTTTATCGAGAGGATGGGTGGCATGTTCGATGTAGATGAGATGGCGGAGGTAGAACAGGAGGGCATTCCTTCTGTATACCAGGGTGAGGACTCTTTTTCATATGAGTCCATAGGATCAGTTGAGGACGCTTCTAGGGAGCGAGAGCAGTCATGCATAGATGGTGACAGTAGACTGGAGCTACATTCTAGTGTCCAGGGTGAGCAGTCACGGGACTCTGCGGGAGATACTCTGGGTGAAGAGTCACTTGTGACAATTCAGCTAGAGCAGCAGGTGATGGAGCCTGAGTCGACAGAGGAGGACACTACTTACATTAGGCATGATATTCCTTTGAGAGAGAGCCAGATGGGTGCCCACATTGAGTTGATGAGGGATATGCGGCTAACATTGGGGTCAGCCATCGAGGTGGGACAGTCATATGCACTGACATCGGGTACGGTGACAGCAGCTGCAGATCCATATTCTCTAGAGGTTTTGGAGGTCGATGGGATTGTTCTGCAGGGGACCAGTAGACAGCGGGAGCATGACATTCCTGATCAGGAGTGGGAGGAGTTGTTGGGTATGGTGGAGCATCCATATGTGGGTCAACACAGGGATGAGACGCAGATAGGTGCACACACAGTCAGCAGAGCTGCAGTGTTTTTAGTGTGTAGCACTCTCCAGGAGTACATCGATGGAGCTTGCAGCATATCTTGCCCACTTTGGCCCATTATAGAGAGAGGGGCTTCCTTCTACAGGCAACTTTCACTGGCAGACAAGGCAGAGCAGTGGGAGTTGATTACGAGTTGGCGACAGCACTCCCGGCATGTTCCATATGCAATTGTTATCGCTACATCAGATTCTTCTTCCATGACGGACTGGCAAAAGATCATGAGTTGGTACCCTCTTGATGTTATGGTATTCTTCGGAGGGAGCACAGCGGAGTAGGGGCCCATGGACATAGCACATGTTCTAGATTCCAGCTGGCAGGGGGACACAGGTCATCATTTCTTCAGCACCCCATCCCGATTTCAGGAGAGCAGGATCAGCATGGGGTTGAGTCACAACTTGGATTGGAGAGAGGTGATGAGTTGGTATGCAGTTGGAGGGGTAGCATATGCAGCTACAGGTACAGCGCAGCAGGAGCCCGAGAGCATTGATGCTTGTTGGTGGTCTTCACCTCTTAGAGCATTGGTCATAGCTAGAGGCAGTGCACAGTCTGAGCCGTGGGACTGGTGCGATTATTGGCCATGGTGGCGATGGGATCCGGGAGGATTATTGGTTGGCTAGTACTGTGAGAGGTCACTTTGGGATCCTGGCATTGAGATATCCCTTCGTATCAGGGTGATGCAGAGGTCAGAGAGGTTTCAGTGGGACCCAGGCACATTTTGCAGTATCGGTAGGGAGCATCAGCTAGAGAGGAGGCTTGTTCAAGCGTTGCTTGAGGACAAGCAATTTTTGTCGGATGAGGATGCCACTTGGGGGGATGAGAAGATATTACAGCATCCATCACTTCAGTTGCTTGAGGACAAGCAACATTTTGCCGAGGGAGACTGTAATATTCCTAATTAGCACCGCTAATTGGAATATTTGATTTTTGTATAGTTTTGCCGCCTATAGTTAATTAATAAATAAAAGTGAGAAAAGAGGGGCTAACTCACTTAAATAAAATAAAGTGTTTCCCTAGTAGGAGCAACGTTATAACTTAAAGGGGAGCCTTGGGGGTCCACACCACATATGAGGGAGGCCTCACGTAGCCTCTAGGAGCATCTGCGCAGACTTATGAGGAGCACGTGGGGAGAGGGGGACCACGTTAGGGTTTGAGGAGAGCTAGCATTATAAAAGGTGGGAAAGCCATTTCATTTGGGATTCTTGTTGTTGATGATATTTGAGCTAGACTTCTGTCTTCTTGAGCACGCTGGCTGTTTAGCCTATCTGCAGCACTGTTTAGTGCGATTGAGTGTCTCCGGTCGGAGATCTCGCCCTTAGCCTCGGGGGACTTCGAGTGCCTGCTCGGGCAAGGTCTTTTCTACAGTTTTCAGCGGAGGATTTGGTCGTTGATTTACGGAGGAGCTGGGCTCCTTTTGGTGACTGCGCAGTCCCTAGGAGAGAGGACGCAGTTCTTGGAGGAGGTGTTCTATTGCGGGGTTTTCTACAGGAGATTCAGTGTATTGCTGTTTGGAGGTTCAATCTTGATCAGTGGGAGATTTTCCGGAGAGTCTTTGGCCCGATTTCAGCATATATCATTTGGCATCTGCACTGGGCCTGGAGGGACAGCGTTTTTCCTTGAGGGTTTCAGAGGTGATTTTCGGAGGCTGACCATTTTCTATATGGTTTCTGGGTTTTGTCCGGGGTGGTGAGTTCAGGGGTTCTGTAGATTTTCAGCTCATTCCGGCAAGAGGATCAGCCCCTAGCTTCAATCCATTCTAGCAGCAGCAGTTTACGGCAGTTTCTTCCAGCAGCTGGGACACAGTTTCTTGTAGCAGCCATTTCCTGTTTTCCGAGAGGTTTCTTCACTTGCCTTGTGCAAGGATAGGTGCATTTATTCTGATTATCCATTGTATCTCATTATATTCTCAGATTAATAAAATGGCTTAGCATTCCCGGCATTTTTATGTGTATTTGCTTTATGTTCTATTTCCGGCATTTTCTATATTGTCGTATGCTTGTATTGCTGTCTTTTTCCCATTCGGGATATTACACATCCAGCTGAGTAATAGGCTAACTTGAATGGAGATTTTCTTCATTATTTAATGTGGCAACCTCCATTGAAATTACAGCTTGTCTTTTATCGTTGATTGAGGGCAGTTATGAGCTAGACTTCCCGCAAGGTCTAGGAGCATATATGACACTTAATTACATTTTATTATTTTGACTTCTTTTCATAATTACATAGTCAACATGAAGACCGACCTAGTTACACCTTTCAACACCAAGAACATCTTCCGCTACTCGGAAGATTCCTGGTATAGCGTGGTCAATGCATCCCACATCTCCTTTACAGTCCCTTTGCTAGAAATGTGCAAGACAACATGATCCCTCACTCCGTTGACGATCAACCGTTTCCCTTTTTCCATGTTCTTCTTGAAGGCTTTCAACGGATCTGCATCTATAGGTTCAACTACTGCACTATCGATGAAGGCCTTGAGCTCATGCTCATCTAGAAGGAAGGAGATCCTTGCCTTCCAGATTACATAGTTGGAGGCACCCTCCAACCAATCCTGGTCACGCAACCCAGTGGTTGTCATCTCACCCAACCAGATGTCAAACTGCTACCTCTAACCCTCTGCGTAGCTAGCTCTACACACTCCCTACTGGAGTCAGCTAAATAAATCACGATCTCGCTGCTTCTGCACGAGAAATCAAAATTTCTTGGGCAAGAAATTCCCTGAGGTCATAATTCCCTTGGTATGCTTCTTCTTCTTCCTGGCGCTTTTCTGCCCAACAAAATGCTGCAGAAAAAACTACGTCCCACAAATATCTTCTCTACACTGAAGCCGCTGCTGCGCTACTCCCTCTGCCGCTGGAAAATCACGAATCTGGAAATCTTACCTCTCTGTCGGCTCGCTCAGAGAGAGATGTTCCTCGTGAATCTAGCCCTCTTGGCCTAGACTACGCAATCCCTTGCGGATTCAATATGCTGCCTACACAGTTATTTGACCTCCCACTTCTTCAACGCTGAGTTCTCCCGATCTGCTCTCTTGCTTCTCCTGCACTGCTATACAACCTCTGATACCATGTGAAAATTCCTAGATCTGGAATCCTATTGCAGCAACTAGAAAATATTCACCTAATTGTTAATTTTAACGTAACAATTTATCTAAAGTTTTCTACGGCAACACTGAATACATCACACTGCAACCCTCACTTAAATAAATTGTGGAAATAAAATGGAGAAACAAGATCTCGCAAGAAAAGAAATAATACACACGACACCGTTATTTTTGGACTAAGTCCCCGAAAAAACCCAATGCAGGAAAATCGGTGCAACAGTTGAGGGTTTGATATTATGAAGCAATAATTTCCAAGTACAATTCTTCGGATGCCCTAACTGGCAATCCTATGCAGAGATCTAACTGAACAAAAAGTTGGTGAGATGATCTCACCCCATCACTGGAAGATTCGGTACTGGTATGTGCTGGAGATAAATCCCTCTGTTATCTCTGTGCAGTATTGTGTCACACCTACGCAATGACTGTGGTTGGGACTGCGTTTCACCTACTACGATCTCTCTGCTAGCTGGAAACTTCAGCCCTTTGGCCTCTCAGTCTCACACCTTGACTCCGACACTTGATCCCGACTGTTCCCTAGCAAAAATACGGACTCCCTCTGAAGCTCTGCATGTTGGAAATGTTGTCATTGATGGCAAAGGAGATGGCAAAGGAGGAGCACTTGAAACAGCAACAAGGCAAAGAGAGCATGAGACATGAAGCAGAGGTAGTTTTAGAAGGGTCAGTTGATTGGAGATCTGGAGAGGCAACAGAGGAGCTTCAGGAGCAAGGAGCAAACGATCGACCAAAGGAGCAGAGGTATTTGCTTTGAGAAACTGGTTCTTAGTGTGGGAACATATGGAAAAAAGGAAACATGTATTGACAGCTGAAATTGTCTATGATAGTATGAAAATAATGTTGAAAAGTTACCTCTTATGCACAGACCATACTAGTAGAGGTCATTAAAGGAGTTATGTAAAATGATTTGTAATTTTTAAGGAGTTTGAATAGCATCCAAACTGGAGGGTAGTGGCCTTCACATTGAATATCTGGCCAACCATGAAATTGTAAGTTCTTATGGAGAATTGTTTATAAGTTCCATGTGTGACTTCATGTCTTCTTGGTCGAATTACATGGGGAATAGTTGAATTCTGAGAGTAAGTATGGATTCTGCGTTTTGGTTCAATTAGTAATTCTATGCAAGGTCTATATTTCTATGTTTAATAGCAAGTGCTCATAGTCTGTGCAGAGGAGGACTGTAAAATATCCCTCTCGCCCTTGAGAAACTGTGTGTGAAGGGTTGTGTAAATGCCCTTGATACAAGAAGGAATTCAGTGTTGTTGAGTAATTGTAACAAGGATGAATGCCAGTGGTCAAACCAGAAGAAATTGAATATGTTGGAATTAATATAACAATGACTCGACCTTGGAGTGAGCACGAAAGGTCCACGTGAGGGCTGTTAAATCCTGTGTGGGAGTGTATTCCGAGAACCCTTGAGCCTGCGCTTCCCGTAGACAGATTGATACGCATTTATTTTGTAAGAAGGTGAAGTCGGTGGTTGGAGAATCGTGGTGGTCGAATGTGTATGGTATTTTATGCAATTAAGGCGAAGGTTGATCAGAGTTCTGTGTGTAAGATTAAATTGTGGATTTGGTCGAACCTCGCGAAGGGGTGTTCAGCTTGTAAGTCGGGAGCAAAATGAATCGTGGTTAAAAGGCGAAGGCGAACAACGTGAGTAGACGGAGGAACGAACCTGTGTAGTGATTGAAGCGAGAGCGAAAGCGAAGAAATTGGCGTAAACTATAAGACGGAACCCTGAGGGAGAAAGCAGCGGAACCACGAAGAGTGAACAGTAAAGGCGGGTTTCTGGTTTTGATCGCACCGCCTTTGCACGGTAAGTGGTATTTAAGAATTCGGAGCGATCCCATACACTGGGTGACGCGTGTCCCTGAGCGAATTTGGAAAACCGCTTTCATCGCGCTTTCATCGCGCATTATCGTTCACGCATCTAAGCCAAGCGATATCCGTCGGATTATCTGAAGTCGTGCGACGTGTTGTCCGTCATTGGATAAGAAGGCAGGTATGAATCAGTTGTGTGTTGATTCCACGTTTGTTGTATGTGTGGGCCCCGTTGCTTGTAATGGCACATGTTTAATGATATAAAGCCCCAGAGTGATAGACAATATTGAAGGTCTGAGCGGGGTTTTCATAAATCAATTGGAAGGCCTTGTAATGTTGATGCAAGAGTCGTGTCATGGTTAGAGTTCTACAAAGGAAAATATGTATTGCGCGGGAGTTCATTATTTGGTGTAATCAAGTTGGGGCTGTATATATACAGTGTGTGAATAATACGCGAAGGTTCATATGATATGGTTGGATGCATAACAGTCTTGTTGCCGATACATGTAGGATTACAAGGTGTGCTAAGGGTTTAGACACGAGGCCGGTTCCTTTGTTCAATGTATAAGGGAGGAGACTTCAATGGAAAATTGAGCGCTTGATAGAAAAGGGCCACGGCTATAATATAGTGTATGTTAAGCATCACAATGGATAACGAAGGGTGTTAGTAAATGGAGCGGTTGCGCATTGAAGTAAGGCTTAGAGCATCGTAATCATAGTTTGAATTGAACAGTGAGAAAGTTGAAGTTTAAATCTGTTTAACAGAAAATTTGCAGATTTGATCTGACTGACTACGTAGTGCAGGTTGATAACTCAGATTTACAGAATCTGGAGTTGAAGATAGAGTGTCTTGGAGATTGCAGAGTTGAAGAAATGTGCAGCAAAGGGATTCAAAAGTGCAGTGAACAGGTGGAATATGCAAAAGACAGTTATATGTACAGCAGTTATACAACTGCAATGAAGAAGAGAGCTTGCAAGAACGAAAGAGAGAGAGATAGCGGCAGAAAAATGGTACAAGGAAAAAGATGAATTGAAATTGTAATGTGAGTTTCAACCATTAAGTTTAAGCTCATATATGAATAGAGAATGTAAGCAGGTAGCCCGAGAACAGAGATTGGTAATGAACAGACATCGCCCAGATTCATATGTATTTGAGAATAAAACCTGAAAAGCAGTTATATATGTAGTTGGTGCACACAAGTACAGTGAACAGATAAATAGACACAGAGGTGAACCAAAGTATACAGAACAGTCACTCAACAGCAACAGAAAAGACAAATCCAGTAAAGCCAAAATCTAGAAAAGGAGCTGAGTGAAATTGAAGTGTGTAACTGAAAATGTGAATGTAAATGTTGTAATTAATTTTTTATTGTTTGTGATGCATTGGCAAGTCTCCAGTAGGAAAACAAAACTCCCACTATAATATTGAAATTAATGCATATTGTTATATTTTTCTGAATGAGCGGGTAAAAGAAATGAGAAGGCAGAAGGCAAAAAGTCAGGACTATTCACTTCAAATTCCCTGAGGAATGTAAAGAGTCATGTATTGAACTCTATATATAATATCACATTGATATGCACAATGAGGTTAGAGAGTGAGTGAAGAGAATGCAGAAATGAAGCAGTGAGGCAGAGAAGGAGGAGCTGAGCAGAGAAGAAGGAGAAGCTGATAGAGAATCTGAGAAGATGCAGAGATGATACAGGGCAGATATGAGAATTGATAAACAGCAGAAAAGATGGTACAAAACAGAGCTGATATCCAAGGTAAATTAGCAAGTGTTTTTCTTTTGAAAGAGTAAGGAAGTTGGAGCTTCCCTATCAAGTTGTAGCTTGATAGATGTCAATTGTAGCTGACTGAGGTAGGAGCCCCCTGTAGGTTGTAGCCTGCAGAAAATAGATGGGCGTTGGTGCTTCCACATCAAGTTGTAGCTTGATAAAATGTCAGTTGTAGCTGACTGAGGTTGGAGCCTCCTGTAGGTTGGTGCCTGCAGAAAATTGATGGGAGTTGGAGCTTCCTTGCAAGTTGTAGCTTGCAGAATTGAGGTAGGAGCCTCCTGTGGGTTGGAGCCTACAGAAAATCAGTGGTGAGGGGGAGTTGGAGCTTTCCTTTGCATCACAACAATAATAAGATGTGGTTTTCTCCCTTTATGGGTTTCCACTTATATCTAGTGTCTTTGTGCATGATGTGTATGTGTTGATATGGTTTATCTCATTTGCTTAATACTTGTTTCTCTCATATTAAGTCTGCTGTTACATTATATTAATACTTGCTGCTCACATTCTAATATTACTCACATATTAAGTTGAACATGAAATGAAGGTGTAAATAATTTTTAATGAAAAGTTTTAAAAGTCCATGAATGTGTTAAACTGATTCACCCCCCCCCCCCCTCCTCATTTTAACTAAAGGTTCAACAATTGGTATCAGAGTTGGTTCCTTTGGTGTAAGCTTAATAGCTTGAAGGAGATCTGGTTGAGTCATGGACTATCAAAATGTACCTGTGTTAAATACAACAAACTTTCCTGAATGGAGAGATAAGGTTAAAATAGGATTATTGGCTTATGAACCTGAAGTATGGAAGCTTGTATGTGATGGTTACTGCACAGACTCCCCCACGGTGAAAGAACAACAAAGGAATGCCAAGGAAAAATGTGTGATATATGACAATCTTCATAATAAGGATTTTGATTTAATAATGGATCTAGACTCTGCAAAAGAAATCTGGGACAGATTGCATTTCATGCATGGAGTAGACACAGAGGACTACATTGTCAAGAAGGAAAAGAGAATTAAAAAGAAGAAAAATTCATGTCAAAAGGAAAATGTTCCAGCAAATGAAGTACCTGCTAGTGTGAATGGAAGTCAGTTCCCTGAAGAAATTACAGTTGAAGAAAAAACCAAACTTGATACAGCCTTGACTGAAATAGAAAGATTGAAGAATGAAAACAAAGACCTTAAGACAGTGGTGCAAATATGTGATGAGAGAGAATATGAAGATAAGAAAGAAATTATTGGCCTGAAGACACAGCGTGAAGAAGAAAAGAAAGTAGAAGACACTATGCTGCAACAAATGAGAGAGAAAAGACAGGAATGTGAAAGATTGGAAGAACAAGTAGTGAGCCTGAGAAAGAATTTAGAAAAAGCCCAAAGAGAACTATTAATGAATACACCTCTAATGAGAATCATTGAACAATTGAACAAAACGCTAAATGCTCAAAGGTCACCTCTCATAAAGACTGGTATAGGATATGAAGGAGAAACTAGTAAGTCCCAGATAGAAGATAATAGGAAAATCATTTTTGTAAAAGTTGTAAAGAACAGTGAAACAGCTCAGCAAATTCCTACAAAATCAGAAACCAGCAGGAACATGAGTTGTAAAGAAACAAACATAATCAAGCAGCAACATGAAAGAACAGAGAATGAGAGGATGAAACAATTAGCTGCTAAAGGCTCACATGCTCCTAAAGATGAATTGAATAAATTTGGAAGATGTCAAAGAAGGTTTTTTCCTCCTATGAGAAGTATCACTTGTTTCTCTTGTCACAAACCAAGACATATTTCAGCATATTGCAAGACAAAACAAATCCAGTCCAACCAGCAAAGGATGCAGCAAAAGAGAAGAATCCCTCAAGCAAGCAAATGGAAAGGACAATCTTTCACCAGGTACACAAATCATTTCCATGGCTATTGTTATGCATGCAATAATTTTGGACATAAATCTGTTGAATGTAAAATGTATTCAAAAAGGGGAACAAAGTATTGTACATTAGCTCAAACATACCTTGGTAGAATAAGATGTTATATATGCCTCAAACTTGGTCACAAAGCAAAAGATTGTAAACTGCCATATGCATTAAAAAGCTCTAGACAGAGGAAGAAATCAAATCAAATCAAACAAAGCTATGCATCAAAAAGGAGTGCAAACATTATGAAGAACCCTAATAAAGTATGGAAGGAAAAGAGAAAGGGGAGCCTATTATCTCAATAACATAACGAATCTTCCATAGTCTCAGGGGGAGCTGCTCTAGGAAGCAAAGCAAAAATCCATCCAGTGACAAATATGAAGCAACATCCCAGGGGGAGAGCAGTTCATATATAGACCCCATGAAAGTAGTCTAAGAAGAGCACCTTAGAATGAGAACAGCTATAAGATCAGGAATGCACAGGACAATTTTCTCCAACAGAGAACTATAGAGGAAGAAGCACACAATAGCCAACAGGTTGATGGAAGGAGAGAAAGCAACAAAAAGCCTTGGGAGTAGAGAGAACATCAGCCATGAACAGCTAAGAAGACAACAGCACATTAAGTGATGATCACACCGTGCATCACACTGCTGGAATTAACAATGAATCACATTAAGAAGAATGAGTAAGAAAAGAGTCTATTATCTTGATGTCAGTACATCATTGATCTATGAAAAGTCCCCTTGGAGGAATGAAGTCAAATAAGTGACAAATCTCTGAGTAATCAGCCCATGAAGATTCATAGTATAGAAATTGAAGATGTCCTTTTGAAGATCATCATGTCAGAACAGTTGAAGTGGTATATAAAGCAATATAAAGCAGCAATGATTCTGGATCTGTCATAGCAAAGGAAAATGCAGTGATATTCCTTTGAACAAAATGATAGAATAAGAAAATAGTTAATGATGACAAGATCAGATTGAGGATATTAATGACTGTTGATGTGAACAGTGGAAAGCTCAATAGAAGAATTTATGAAGGATGTCTTAAATTATGGGTAAATGTGTAAGCTAAAGTGAAATCTCTGCATATTTTATCAAGGTAATATCATTTGGTACTTGGTACAAGCAGCATGCCTATCAACAGAATATCAAGTGTTATCATGGAGCAGCATCAGTATGGTACAGGTCCTCGGGATCAAAGGACTATGGCAAGAATGCATCAAGGTAAAATTCCCAGGGTTATCTGCATTCAGCATGAAAAGCTCGGTAGCAGTGC
Organism: Pinus albicaulis; assembly: GCA_034641835.2. Classification (NCBI taxonomy): domain Eukaryota; kingdom Viridiplantae; phylum Streptophyta; class Pinopsida; order Pinales; family Pinaceae; genus Pinus; species Pinus albicaulis. The sequence continues at coordinate 973,715,210 of CM076579.1, forward strand.
TAAAGGATCAGTATCTGATTTACACTTGAAGGATTATATTATGCATTGAAGCAGTATCTGTTTCTATATATATAATTGCATGCCCTCCTGAAGTCAGTACATATATCTTCAAGACCTCTTTCTGAAGATTGTTACAAAACTATGTGAAGTCTGTTTGCTGAGTTTTCAATTAAACATCTTGAATATGCTTTTGTGGAAGTTCATTCTGATAGAACAGTCAAAGTATCTAAAGAATAAAGGACTAGCTATGATTACAATCTGAAGCTCAAAAGTTTTTTTTTGGAATCATCTAAATCCTACTTCAGCACAAAGGATTTGCTAGTAATCCACCTTTAAAGAGAGATTGATTACTGACATACATACCCCATTATGTCATAAATAAAACTGCATGGTTGATAAGTGAAACTGACCAATACATTGAAGGGTTTATTTTGAAAATACAGTGTGCAAGCAGTAAAAGTCATTTGGCCTCTCATATTGAAAGATATTGCCTAATCTCACAATAAGTTGTAAACTCTGGCTTGATTCATTGTTCACATCAACAACAAGAACCTCTCAATCTTTAAAAGTAATATCCTTGTCAGCATCCTCGTTCATATCATCACCAACAGAGAGGAAAGGTGTACCACAGCAATAAAAGATATATTGGCATCATTATCATAATTGAACAGGGGTGGTACTGAAGATGAGTATTGCAGGAGAAGACATATTCCATCTACAATCTTCCTCAACAGAAATATATTAGCTCACTACATCAGACAGAGACAGAAGTATATTTGAAGCCTTCTCAGTATTTTAGTTTTTGATCCAATCATACATCTCTAATTAGATAAAGCTGGTACAATGTGTTCTATGAAGTGTCATTATCCTCACTTTCAGCCTTATACTAGTGAAAGGAGACTGTGCTTTGGATTGTACCAATTTACAGTGTATATTCAAGTCCAATAAACCTCAAAGTGTTCTCTCAACAAGTCTTGTACATCAGTCTGGAGCAGCATGGTACAAAGTCAGCAGAAGAGGGCCTAAACATAACTCAGAGAGAGGAAATGCAGAAAGAAAACTAGGAAATGAGCAACCCTTTGCCATTGATGTCAAAGGGGGAGGAAAAGCAAAAAGGTGCTTCTAAAAGGAAAGCAGAGGAAGTGTATTGCCATCAATGCCAAACGGGGAGACTGTTGGAAATGTTGTCATTGATGGCAAAGGAGATGGCAAAGGAGGAGCACTTGAAACAGCAACAAGGCAAAGAGAGCATGAGACATGAAGCAGAGGTAGTTTCAGAAGGGTCAGTTGATTGGAGATCTGGAGAGGCAGCAGAGGAGTTTCAGGAGCAAGGAGCAGCAACAGTCAAGGAGCAGAGGTATTTGATTTGAGAAACTGGTTCTGAGTGTGGGAACATATGGCAAAAAGGAAACATGTATTGACAGCTGAAATTGTCTATGAAAGTATGAAAAGAGTGTTGAAAAGTTACCTCTTATGCACAGACCATACCAGTAGAGGTCATTAAAGGAGTTCTGTAAAATGATTTGTAATTTGTAGGGAGTTTGAATAGCATCCAAACTAGAGGGTAGTGGCCTTCGTATTGAATATCTGGCCAACCATGAAATTGTAAGTGATTACTTTTGAGATGGATCACCTGTATATATATATATATATCTGTTTATGGAGAATTGTTTATAAGTTCCATGTGTGACTTCATGTCTTCTTGGTCGAATTACATGGGGAATAGTTGAATTCTGAGAGTAAGTATGGATTCTGCGTTCTTGGTTGAATTAGTAATTCTGTGCAAGGTCTATATTTATGTGTTTAATAGCAAGTGCTCGTAGTCTGTGTAGAGGAGGACTGTAAAATATCCCTCTCGCCCTTGAGAAACTGTGTGTGAAGGGTTGTGGAAATGCCCTGCATACAAGAAGGAATTTGGTGTTGTTGAGTAATTGTAACAAGGATGAATGCCAGTGGTCGAACCAAAAGCAATTGAATATGTTGGAATTAATATCACAATGACTCGACCTTGAAGTGAGCAAGAAAGGTCCGCGCGAGGGCTGTTAAATCCTGTGCGGGAGTGTATTCCCGGAACCCTTGAGCTTGCGCTTCCCGTAGACAGATTGATACGCATTTATTTTGTAAGAAGGTGAAGTCGGTGGTTGGAGAATCGTGGTGGTCGAATGTGTATGGTATTTTATGCAATTAAGGCGAAGGTTGATCAGAGTTCTGTGTGTAAGATTCAATTATGGATTTGGTCGAACCTTGTGAAGGGGCATTCAGCTTGTAAGTCAGGAGCAGAATGAATCGTGGTTAAAAGGCGAAGGCGAACAACGTGAGTAGACAGAGGAACGAACCTGTGTAGTGATTGAAGCGAGAACGAAAGCAAAGAAACTGGCGTGAAACTATACAACGGAACCCTGAGGGAGAAAGCAGCGGAACCGCGAAGAGTGAACAGTAAAGGCGGGTTTCTGGTTTTGATCGCACCGCCTTTGCACGGTAAGTGGTATTTAAGAATCCAGAGCGATCCCATACACTGGGTGACACGTGTCCCTGAGCGAATTTGGAAAACCGCTTTCATCGCGCGCCATCTCGCATTATCGTTCGCACATCTAAGCCAAGCGATATCCGTCAGATCATATGAAGCCGTACGACGTGTTGTCCGCCGTTGGATAAGAAGGCAGGTATGAATCGGTTGTGTGTTGATTCCACGTTTGTTGTATGTGTGGGCCCCAGTGCTTGTAATGGCACATGTTTAATGATATAAAGCCCCAGAGTGATAGACAATATTGAAGGTCTGAGCGGGGTTTTCATAAATCAATTGGAAGGCCTTGTAATGTTGATGCAAGAGCCGTGCCATGGTTAGAGTTCTACAAAGGAAAATATGTATTGCGTGGGAGTTCATTATTTGGTGCAATCAAGTTGGGGCTGTATATATACAGTGTGTGAATAATACGCGAAGGTTCATATGATATGGTTGGATGCATAACAGTCTTGTTGCCGATACATGTATGATTACAAGGTGTGCTAAGGGTTTAGACACGAGGCCGGTTCCTTTGTTCAATGTATAAGGGAGGAGACTTCGATGGAAAATTGAGCGCTTGATAGAAAAGGGCCACAGCTATAATATAGTGTATGTTAAGCATCACAATGGATAACGAAGGGTGTTAGTAAATGGAGCGGTTGCGCATTGAAGTAAGGCTTAGAGCATCGTAATCATAGTTTGTATTGAACAGTGAGAAAGTTGAAGTTTAAATCTGTTTAACAGAAAATTTGCAGACTTGATCTGACTGAATACACAGTGGAGGTTGATAACTCAAATTTACAGAATCTGGAGTTGAAGATAGAGTGTCTTGGAGATTGCAGAGTTGAAGAAATGTGCAGCAAAGGGATTCAAAAGTGCAGTGAACAAGTGGAATATGCAAAAGACAGTTATATGTACAGCAGTTATACAACTGCAATGAAGAAGAGAGCTTGCAAGAACGAAAGAGAGAGAGAGACAGCGGCAGAAAAATGGTACAGGGAAAAAGATGAATTGAAATTGTAATGTGAGTTTCAACCATTAAGTTTAAGCTCATATATGAACAGAGAATGTAAGCAGGTAGCCCGAGAACAAAGATTGATAATGAACAGACATCGCCCAGATTCATATGTATTTGAGAATAAAACCTGAAAAGAAGTTATATATGTAGCTGGTGCACACAAGTATAGTGAACAGATGAATAGACACAAAGGTGAACCAAAGTATACAGAACAGTCACTCAACAACAACAAAAAAGACAAATCCAGTAAAGCCAAAATCCAGAAAAGGAGCTAAGTGAAATTGAAATGTGTAACTGAAGATGTGAATGTAAATGTTGTAATTAATTTTCTATTATTTGTGATGCATTGGCAAGTCTCCAGTAGGAAAACAAAACTCCCACTGTAATATTGAAATTAATGCATATTGTTATATTTTTTCTGAATGAGCGGGTAAAAGAAATGAGAAGGTAGAAGGAAAAAAGTCAGGACTATTCACTTCAAATTCCCTGAGGAATGTAAAGAGTCATGTGATGAACTCTATATATAATATCACATTGATATGCACAAAGAGGTTAGAGAGTGAGTGAAGAGAATGGAGAAATGAAGTAGTGAGGGAGAGAAGAAAGAGGAGCTGAGCAGAGAAGAAGGAGGAGCTGAGCAGAGAAGAAGGAGAAGCTGATAGAGAATCTGAGAAGATGCAGAGATGATACAGGACAGATATGAGAATTGATGAATAGCGCAAAGGTGGTACGAAACGGGCGATATGGTTTAGGTAAATCGACAAGTGTTTTTCTTTTGAAGAGTAAGGAAGTTGGAGCTTCCCCATCAAGTTGTAGCTTGATAGATGTCGATTATGTCGCCCGAGGTGGGGCCTCACATGGGTTGTAGCTGCAGAAAATAGATGGGAGTTGGTGCTTCCACATCGAGTTGTAGCTTGATAAAATGTCAGTTGTAGCTGACTGAGGTTGGAGCCTCATGTAGGTTGGTGCCTGTAGAAAATAGATGGGAGTTGGAGCTTCCTTGCAAGTTGTAGCTTGCAGAATTGAGGTATGAGCCTCCTGTAGGTTGGTGCCTACAGAAAATCAGTGGTGCGAGGGATTTGGAGCTTGCCTTTGCATCACAACAATAATAAGATGTGTTTTTCTCCCTTTATGGGTTTCCACTTATATACGAGGTGTTGGCACGAGGGGTCTGTATGTGTTGATATGGTTTATCTCATCTGCTTAATACTTGCTACTCTCATATTAAGTCTGTTGTTACATTATATTAGTACTTCCTGCTCACATTCTAAGGTTACACACATATTAAGTTGAACATGAAATGAAGGTGTAAATAAGTTTTAATGAAAAGTTTAAAAGTCCATGAATGTGTTGAACTGATTCACCCCCCCCCCCCTCTTAGTTTAACTAAGGGTTCAACACTGCATTGCCTTTGCATGGCTCTGTGCTTCCTCTCCAGACTACTCTCTTCCCTCTCTGCCTTGCACTCTCCGGATCAAGAAAATCTCCAACCGGAAAATTATCTTTGCCCCTCTCTGCAAGAATCAACTCGATCAGTCTTCTCCTTTGTTGAGCACTGCTCACTAGAGAATTTCGATGTCTAGACTCTCTCTCAGTCTATTTTCCAAATGCCCATCAAGTCCTTCTTATAATATTCTCGTTGAGACTTCAACAACTGAGATTAAGTCACTAATCAACGGCTAAGATTAACTTGACTTGATCTCTAGAACATTCGCACCCTATTTTATTAATTCCCTTTAATTATTTTAATTTCCTAAGTTTAGAATTAGGCTTCCATTAAAAATAATGAATTATTTTAATAAAACACAATCCAGGTGGAATTTCCCACAACGCTTTCTGGGTTCTTTGGAATACATGAGTCTAACTTCTAAGCCTCCTTGCAAATTTTGAGACTTAGAGCACATCCGATACTACCATAAATCAACAATCGAATTACCTGGCCGGGTAAGGATCACACCTTATCTCAAGTCACCACCCATTGGCCAGATGGAGAGGACCAATCCCAACAAGCCCAACTTGTGGGTAGGATGCTAACTGGGGTATACTCTATTGAAATATGTAACTAGGTTCGGTCTTCATAATGACATATGTAATCATGATTTTATGTATTTAATGTAAAGAGAAAAATAAATTTACTGTTGTTCTTTAGTCATGGGTTTCAAGCTGAAGGGAAATTTATTTTATAGGTGAAGCTTCCACTGAGAGCTTCTAAGAATTTTCATTGTGTCTACAAGTCAAGAAAGTCATTTATCATGTATGAAAGACCCTTCTTGAGAATGTTACATATTGTAAAGAAAATTATTTGATTCAATTTTAGAATCAAAAAACCCTCCAAGACCTCGTCATAATGCAATGAACAAGTCGGCCTACACAAGCATCAAGTTGGCCTAGAGATAGTTACAAGTCGGCCTAAAAATATGGACAGGAAGCCTATATTGTAATATCCCAAATCGGGAACAAACAGTAATATAAAGCACAATAGACTAAAAACTACAGCAAATAAAAACACACAAATTGGAGTAAAAAATAACTGCTAAGCCATTTTATTAATTTGTTGTGAAAGAGTACAAATGAGGTGTTGGAAAGTTTTCACCTGGGCCTGCTCAAGGCAGGCTAAAGGACAAATCAAACCCAAGCTAAATCTCCTACTGGAAGTGGCTCTGCATGGCTCTGTCTCTACACTGCCTAGACTAGAAATGTCGTTGTTGGCTGACTGTGCACTGTTGGTTAGGCTGCTTCCCCTGCTCAGAAAATTTTGGGAATTGGAAACCGGACTCTACTCAACAGACGCACAAAAACCTGGAAAGGGTTTTCTGAAAGATTGACCCCGGAAATTGGCCCTCCTGGGCTTGGCTCACTGAACTGCTGGGGAAATTGAACCACTGGAAGAAACTGCTAGAAAATGCCTCCAGAAAGCTGCAAAAATCCCTGGTAGGAGGTGGCTAGCCTCCCCTCCAAATCTCTTGATGAGAATCGTCTTCTCCCCAAACTTCCGGCACTGACACCACTCTGCACTATGCAGTCTCTTCCACCTCTGCACAGTCCAGAAAGGGCTACGCTATCTCTTGTAGCTGCTGATGGATAATTCCCTCACAAAATGTAGAACTCTCCTGAGCAGGCACTCGAAGTTCCCCGAGGCAGAGGTTGAGATCTCCGCTTGAAGATCTTGTGTGCTAAACAGCACTGCAGACTTGGCTCTCCGGCTCAAGCGTGCTTAGTCAAATTGACAAGAAGAAATTAGTTGAATGAATGAGGAATGAGGGCCTCCTTCTTCCTTTTGTCCATTGAGGCTCAATCAACGCATTCCTTGGGCCCCACCTTAGCCTGCGCTGCCTCTCCTTGAGCCAATCACATGTTGCCTTCCTCTAGCCACGCACACACTTCTTTCTTCGTGCCTCCTCCACGCTGCCACCTAAGGACAACTCAACCCTACCATTAGAGCCACAATTTTCCCTTAGTAAGTTTAGGAAGTGGCTTTATTTTGGCCAAATGTTATTTGTGGGTACCCTACCCACTTTATTTCTGTCCAACATTAGGAAAGGAAAAAATTAATCAAAATTAATATTCCAATTAGCTGAACTACTAATTTGGAATATTACAGTCCTCCTCGCCTAAACATTGCTTGTCCTCAAGCAACTGCAAAGATGGATGCTGAAAAATTTGTTCACCCTCCCGAGTGGCATCCTCATACCGAAGGTTCCTCCATCTGATCAAATACTCCTTCACCACCCTGCTCCTCAAGTGCCTCTCTCTGGTATCTAGGATGGCCTCAGGCTAAAGCACCAAATGTCCCACATCATTTGTAGGAGGGAGCTCAGTAGTTGCTAACACCTACAGTCCTAAAGCCTTCTACAGGCATGATACATGGAAGATGTTGTGGATCTGGCTCCCCTGTGACAATTCCAACTCATATGCCACCTCCCCAACTCGTTGTTCAACTCTATAAGGCCCATAGAAGCGAGGCTTGAGCTTCTCGGCTCCCTTCTGCTTAGCGTGGACTGTTTGTACCACTAAAGTCGGAGGTACACCAAGTCCCCTTCCTCGAAATGCCTCTCTACGCGGCCTCGGTCTGCATAACTCTTTTATTGGTTTTGCGTTGTCCTCAAGTTATCCTTGAGAGCCCTGAGGATGTCTTGACTCTCTTGGATCCAATCTTTGGCCTTGGGGGCCTTACTAGCTCCAAACATGGCATCAACATACGTCAATGCATCATATCCATATAAAGCATGGAAAGGGGTCATACCAATAGACATGTGGAAAGCGGTATTGTAGCAGTACTCCCCCAAGTGCGCCATCGCAGCCAAGCCTTTTGCTACCTAGTGACATAGTTCCACAAGTAGCCTTCCAGCCACTTGTTCACTATCTCCGTCTGTCCATCGATTTGCGAACGGTAGCTTGTGCTCGATGTGAGCTTCATGCCCACCAGTTGAAACAGCTCCTGCCAAAATCCTCCCATAAACTTCTTGTCCCGGCCACTGACTATGGTCTTGGGAAGACCATGCAACCGGAAAATGTCTTTGAAAAACAACTCGGCCACGTGTGAAGCTGTGTACCAAGCTGAAATGACAAAGAAATGTGCAGACTTCGTCAGTTTGTCAACCACGAAGAACATACAGTCCTTGCCCTGCACCATGGCCAACCCCGTGATAAATTCCATTGATATGCTCTCCCACTTCCCCTTCGGAATGGGAAGCAACTGCAACAGTCCTACTGGATGGGTCAACGCCCCCTTGTTCCTTTGGCAAACTACACACTCCTGGACATGTCGGAGCACATCCTCCTTGTGGCCCTTCCAGGAGAACCTCTCTCTGATGGCCCTGTAGGTTTTGGTGAATCCCTGGTGCCATGATAGTGAGGAATCATGAGCTGCATGCAAGATATTCTCCCGCAATCGAGAGTTGGTTGTCAAAAAGATCTAATCCCGATAATAAATGACCTCATCCATCACCCGGTACCGGTCATCAGTCACCTGTCCATATAACACCTCGCATGCAAACTGGTCCTTCAAATACTCCAATAACTGCGCCTTCCAATCTGCGTCTATACTCATCAGGGAGAGGGGCGCTGGCCTCTGTGACAAAGCATCGTCCACCACATTATTCTTCCCTTTGACATACTCCATGGAAAAGTCGTAGGCCTGGATCTTACTGACCCACTTTTGTTGTCTCTCCTGCAACTGCTTCTGCTCTAGGAAACACCAGAGTCTGTTATGATCGGTCTTAACCTTGAACCCGTTCGCCACAAATACTATCTGAACTTGGCCAGTGCATGCATCATGGCCAACATTTCTTTGTCATATATGGGGTAATGCCTCTCATGAGGAAAAAGCTTTCGGCTCTCAAAAGCAATGGGGTGTCCATCCTGCATCAACACTGCCCCAACTCCTACCCCGAATGCATCGCACTCCAAGACAAATGGCTTGGTGAAGTCAGGGAGTGCAAGTACTGGGCAACTATTCATCACTTGGTTGAGGCAGTCAAAAGCCTCGTGCGCTGTGGAGATCAAAGTGAATGCTCCCTTCTTGGTCAAATCCGTGAGGGGCACAGCTAACTTAGAGTCAAAAGCCTCCTGCGCTGTGGGGATCAAAGTGAATGCTCCCTTCTTGGTCAAATCCGTGAGGGGCACAGCTAACTTAGAGAAGCCCTTCACCAACTTCCTGTAATAAGTGCAAATGCCCACAAATCCCCTCAACTCGGTGACATTCTTGGGCTCTGCCCAATCTCTGATGACCCTGATCCTCTCCTCGTGCATTGTACACCGTCCTCTCTTATGATGTGGCCCAAGTATAGCATCTTTGTCAATCCAAACTCGCACTTGGACAGCTTGGCGTAAAACTTTTGCTCCTCCAAAATACGCAGCACTACCTCCACATGTTGCAAATTCTCCTCCCATGTTCAGTTATATATCAGGATGTCATCCAAGAAGACTAGCATGAACTTCCTCAACTAGCCACGAAAAATGTGGTTCATACAGGACTGGGATGTGGATGGAGCATTGGTTAGCCCAAAGGGCATCACCAGAAACTCAACGTGCCCATAATGGCACTGGAACGTTGTCTTGGGGACATCCTTGTCCCTCACTCGAATCTGGTGGTACCCTGATCTCAAATCCAAGTTTACTTGGGAGCGGGAGCGGGAGCACCATTTTCAGAACCTCCCAGTTTGGGAGCGTTTCGGGGAGCGTTTTTTTATAATATATATATTTTTATATTTTGATGCATATGTGTCAACAAAGGCATGTAGAATGATGAATTAGACATAAAAAACATAAAAACATAGATTGAACCATATAACATCAATCATCTAGAAGTTATAATCTTCTAATCTAGAAGATTATGTTTCTAATCTAGAAGTTAGAAACATTCAACATATTGACTCTTTGAGTCTCATGATTCATCAATCTTAAAGTTTCAAGCTTTCAAAATTCAATATATAACATTTATCATCATCGATTCATTGATCACCATAGTTGTACTTGTAAGCTAAGTGTAACATTTACAAAATGGAATATTTAACATGAAATGAAATGTTATAAAATGAAACGAAATGAAACAACTTTCAAATTTCATGAAGCATCATATTTATAATTCATAATGAGTTATAAACTTATAACTGCCAACTTCAAAGTTTCAAACTTCAAACTTAAATTGTCATATATTGTTTACAAAAAATATCAAATTAAATGTGAAATAGTCAAGTTTCAACAGTTATAAAATGTTAAAAACTACTAGAAACTAGAAAAGACTAGTAAATCTATTTTATCTATTGTTTGCCCTCTTGCCACGAGAAATGTCTAATTTTTGAAATTTGAGCAGATCGTGGTAATGGTAGTCTTCTAAGGCTTGGCCTTAATGCTTGTTGACATTGTCTTCCCTCGGAAAATATAATTAAAAAATGTGAATAATTTCTCTAGAAATGTTAAAGGGTATTTGTAAAGATGTAAGAATGAAGAATAATTTCTCTAGAAACGTTAAAGGGTATTTGTAAAGATGTAAGAATGAAGAGAAGATACTTTATGTCAGACAACCACTTAAAGATAATGATCCAATAAAATATTTACACAAATTCCCAAGATGTAACCTAGAAGAAAATAAAAAAACCCTAACCTGTGGTGTTTTGGATGAAATAATGTGAAAATTGTCAACCATAGAAATCTAGATGGTTGTAAAGATTTAAAAATCTTAAAAACGACGGCGTATTAATAAACACTGAACACATATTGAGAAAATCACATGATACATCTAGTTTTTGGAACACATCTAACATAATATCATCTTAAAAGATACGGTAAGATATTGTAATGTTGGGGTCACATTAGGTAGCTTAAACTGGGGCTTTGATTTTGATATCATTGTGCAAAAGGCCACATGCTTTTTTATGTGATGGCCGCTTAAGAAAAAAATGGGATCTTGCCGAATAAAATATAATAGAGTTAAAATCTTAGAGCCATAAGTGAGTCCCCATGGAGAGAATGTGATCTGCACTTTAGCTGAATGCTTAGGTATTCGTCATGTCCAACAGGTGGAGAACACGTAGAATGTGTTGCTAAGGAATAAATTAATTTCTTTTAAGGAAATGGGAAATTCAACCTAGAAGGCATATCATTAATTATCCAAAGTTTAAGCAATCGCAGTTTCATCAACTTGTTACCCACTTTGTCATTAAGGTCGAAAAATCTCTAAGAAACAGTAGATGGGAAAATACACAAGCCCCCATCTCATGCAAGCAATATGGCCATGACCTAAAAGGGTAGAGGCATTCATGAAACATCAACAAATATTTCGGTCATCCATCACTGTCTCCAATAAGATGGCATATCTTGATTGCAAAGGACTGTCAACTTGGTTTCAATGGAAGAAAGGAGTAGGTGTAAGGCATTAACAATAGTACAAAGAATGATTTCATAATATTTAGGCCCTTTTTACAGTGGAGAGAAATTGTTGTTGAATTAAATACTGAGTTTCAAAGGGTCATATATTCTGCTTATAATAACTACAACACAATGAGTCTTAAAGATAATCTTTTGTTTTTATTCCTTAATGAAAATTAGCCTTTACTCATATCTTGGCAGTTGATCCTTGCATAAAAGGAATATGATGTATGCTTTTCAACTAGTTTGAACAAACTCCATTCCACTTTATGGTAGGAAATTTTGTCTCAAGATTGTTAAAGGACGTACCTTTCCTGGATTTACAATAAAATAATGGCCATTACCAAATGGAATTGTATCATAATATGTTAAAAAATAGTTGATACACAAATTATATTGACAGTATAGTTAGGTTGGCAAATGGATGATTTAAGCAAATGGAGAGCAAGTAATTTCAATTAGGACCAAGTCTTTAAGCAAAAAAAACGCTCCCAAAAATGCTCCCTCCCTAAAAAACGCTCCCTTTCTAAAAAAAACGCTCCCTAAAACGCTCCCTGAAAACAGGAAGCATTTTTGCTGTTTAGGGAGCACGCTCCCGAAAACGCTCCCGTTCGCAGCGCGAATTGGGAGCGGGTTCGAGAGGGGGGAGAAGCTTCCCTGCAACCTTGCTCAAATCTATTTTGGAGAAGAACTCGGCCCCCCTAACTCATCCATAAGCTCATCTATCCCCAAGATGGGGTAGCAGTTCTTCATTGTCTTCTTGTTCAGGGTCTTATGATCGATACACATTATCAGCATACCGTCCTTCTTCTTCACCAGGACAACTGATGAAGTAAAGGGGCTCAAACTCGGTCAAATATGCCCCAAGTCCAAAAGCTCATGTATGGCCCTCTCGATCTCATCCCTGTAGGCCTTGGTGTGCCTTTACGGAGTAGAGATCATGGCCTGAATGTCGGTCTCCAACTCAATGGTGTGCTCAAATCCTCGGTCAAGTGGCTACCCTGGTGGAATGTCCCTGAAAACCGTGGAGTACCGGTCAAGGATGGCCTGTACATCTGGATGAGGGGGTCTAGTTGCACCATCTGCCTCTGAAATCTTCAACTCAACTGCCCACTCTATATCTCCCTGTTTGAAATCTGCCTCCATCCTATGCGCAAAGATTGTCTGGGGTGGATACGAATGCATGCCCCTAAGCATCACCAGTTTCTCGTTCTTATCCAGGAACTCCATCTCCAGCTTCTGCTAATCATTAGTGACCCTACCAAGGGTGAAGAGCCATTGGACCCCCAACACTATGTTGGTGTCCGGAATGTCAACCACAAAGAAACGATATGTCACTGAGTAGGTTCCCATGGTCACGATCAAGGCTGGAACATAACGCATGCCCTGCATGGTCCTAGCTCCCGACACTCGCATAGAAAATCCATCAAACCCTTATATCTAGATGCCCCTTCTCTGCACCATCTGAGCATCGATGAAGTTGTGCGTGGCTCCACTGTCCACAAGCACTGAGACACATTGTCCCTGAACTGTCCCCCTAATCCTCAGTGTCAGATATTTGGGTACCCCACACAACTATGCAAGAACCCCTCCGGCCGGTGCAAACGCTGATCCTCCTGCTGCTGGTGGGGGTGGAGGCAGAGGCCCATCCTCCTGAGATGTTGCCCTGCCTTCACCTCCCATCTCAAAGAGTGTCGCCTCTTCTCCCTCGTTGTCTGAGAAGACCTTGATGTAGTGTGCCTTCTCTTCGGCACACCTGTGACCTGATGCCCGTGGCTCCTAGCATGTGAAGCAAAGCTCCTTCCTCCTCAAATCTCTCCTGGTGTCATCATCTAGTGGTCCCCAGCCCTTGTTCCCTCTCGGAGGTGGAGCTCTCGCATCCCTTCCTCTCTGCTGGAAAGTTGGTCGGTTGGGCATAGGGGTCGTAGCCCTTGGCAATGCGTCCTGAAGGTCCCGGTCCTCCCAATTGCGTCTTGGAGCGTAGTGGATCGAGTTGACCTCACCAACCCGCGCAATGGCTCTGCCAGCCCACCTATGAACATAAAAATCCTCCTAGGTTCCAATAGATCCAAAACCATCACTGACAGCGTCAAGAACTCAGAAATATATATCTTTGGGCTCCTTGTTTTCTTGAGTTTGGCCAATTCTCCAAAATGCTCTTCGGGATCCTTCCTGTCAAACCTCTCCAGCACTCTCCTTGTGAAGTCATCATATGCTGTCACCCCTGCATGACCCAGCATAGTCAATCCATGAAACCACCAATCATGGGCTTCTCCCCCCAGGTGAAGCATAACCACCTTGATGGCCTCTACCTTTGTCATCTGATTGAGCTGGAAATAGATGTCTAGCTTCTCCACCCATGCTTTAGCTGAGCTCTTTGAGGACCCATCAAATGTCAGAAGGAATAGCCTTCCCACGGTACGCTGCAAATCATTCCCTGCGTGTACCCTCCTCCTTTGGCCTAGCCTTTGGGTTTGTTGTTGTTCTTCAACTGGCAAAACTCATTGAAGGTAATGGCCCTTCCAAATTCTGGCCCATAGGATTGGTACTCCACAAAGAACTCCCCATAGTGAATCTCCTCCGGCTCCTGATGTGCCCCTGTCCCTGAAGCTAGGAACGTGGGAATGGTGGAACGTGGTGGAGTGTAAGGTACGGTCGGCAAGGTAGTGTGAGGGCCTGTCTGGTGCTGCAAAGTGCTAGACCCTTCTCCAATCTGGAATTCTCCTTGAATTCCCTTCCCCTTACCGCCATTACTAAGTTTCTGCCCCATCTCCTCAATCCTCTTGGAGAGGTCTTGTACAAATTTCAGAAGAAGGTGGGCAAACTCCTTCTCCTCATTCCTCCCATCATCTGTGTGCGCAATCCCTCTCTCTACAACCTCCGGAATGCGGTCAACCTATTCTGGAGTGATTTCAAGCCTCCTTTCTCTGCTCCAGTATCTCTTCCTCCGGTAAGTCACATTCGGTCTGTCTTCCGGTGTCATTGACTGCGTACTCCACAAGCTGAGCCAAGTCTATGAGCTCTGATACCCAATGTTCCACCAAGTATCCTGGAGGTGGGAGCGAGAGAGCGAGGGAGCACGGGAGTGGCCTATGGAAAAGCTCCCTATCAATTTTCAGGAAACATGGGGGGACGTCGAGGTCATAAAAATTATAAAATATAAAAATATATGATATATCATTGAAAATTTAATATTTATAATGTAACTGTATTTTTGCAAGGAATGTATATACAATCATCATACACTTACATCATGAAAGATAAATCATAAATGATAAAATTACAATGTTACACGGGGTCTCATCCCCCCACCTAGGGTTCTAGATTCCTCGCCCCTTCGCGCTCCAGGGTCGTGGGGACGTCTAGGGGTCGTTTCCCCACGCCCCCAAAAATCAGGAAACTAAGCGGGGCGTGGGGGGGGCGTTTCCTCAAATTTAGGGGTCGAGGGGGTGTGAGGGGGGGGGGGGGGCGTTTCCTCAAATTGTCGAGGGGGCGTGGAGGGGGCGTGCGGGGCCCAAAATTGGAAAAAACGATTTTTTAAATGAAAAAAATAAAAAAATAAACACAATTTTATTTTACGTTTGGTGTGTTAAACGTTTCTTTGTGTTAAAAGTTTGTTTCATCATTTATTGTTTCATTATTTGCCACCCAACGCCCTCACTCAGCACTGAGTCTCAGCCCGACGCCCTCGCTCAACAGTCTCAGCCGACTCAACCAGCAGTCACGTCGTCGCTCCATCCAGTAGTCATGCCCTCAGCGGTCACGTCGTCGCTCCAGTAGTGAGGCAGCCTCGTCACGCAGCCTCTCACCCCGTCAGCAATCCAGTGGACGCCGTCAGCCTCTCAGCCTCGCTGCACGCGGACGCTCCTCAGCATGTTGCCCGTCAACTTCTCAGCCCGTCGACGTCACTGTTGCCCATCAGCTCCTCAGCCCGTTGCACGCTCCGGTAAGGATAGCCCAATGCCCACGCTATTTCATTGTTTTTTCACTGCTATTTTACTATTTTTTCACTGTTTTTTAAATTTTAAATTTTCACTGTTTTTAAATTTTAAATTTTAAATTGTTTACAATTTTAACTTTTCTCTGAAATACTGTACAGTGATTTTTTTTTAAAAGTTAAATTAAAAATTTTATTTTTTAGTTTAAAAAATCAAAATGACAGGCATAATTTTAATTTATAAATGATCATTGATAACAGTGAACAGTAACATAATTACTGTGTTACAAACACTGCAATTTTTTTTTTTTGCAGCATTTGTAACACAATAACTACTAATTAATTTTTTTTTCAATAATTAATTTTTTTTTTAATTTCGAAATTGACAATTTTTTTTTTTTTTTTTTTTTGCAATTGCAGCCTACAAGTTGGAACTATGAGCCAAAGTCAGTCCACTAACAGTGGTAACAGTGAGAGCACCTATAGTGCTAATGAGTCAGAAAATTCACAATAGGAAATTCAAAGCAATCACAAGAGGTCACTAAATTATGAAGGGCCACCAAGAGATCTGGAAAAAATTGCAAAGGGGACATGTAATCATCAAAAACCACTTCTAATCTATGCAACCAGACTTCCTAAAAAACTCCAAAAGTTGGTGGTGGTTCACGTGATTGGGTTTGCAATATTTGTGGGCATCACTTTGTTGGCAGCTATACCAAGGTGAAGCAACATATTTTAGCAATCACAAGTAAAGGAGTCAATATGTGTCTCTCAAAGCACATGACTCCAGCTCTAAGAGAGCAACTTTGGAGGCTAGAAAGGGCAGCCACTTCAAAAGGAATATTTTCTAGCAGAAATGTTGATCCATCCAGTGCTTCATCAAAAAAGGCAAAGGGTGCTACAAGTTCTATAGCTGCATCTCGTTCTTCTGGAATGGGTGCTATAGTGTCTCGGATGTACAATGTTCTAGATCGAGATGACACCGATGATGCAATTGGCAAATTTCCTTTTGCCAATGGAATTCACTTACATGTTGTGCGTTCACCTTATTACAAGGAAATGGTCCAAGCAATTGCAAAAATAGGGCCTTCATATGTACCACTTGGAGAACATAAGCTAAGAACATCAATTTTAGACAGACAAGTGTCTAGAATTAATGTGTGTCTAAAATTAATGTGCAAAAAGAGAGAATGAGACAAACATGGTTGAGGTTTGGTTGCTCTATTGTTATGGATGGATGGACTGACATCCGAAAACGCCCACTAATCAACATCATAGTGACATGTGGAGAAGGTCCATTCTTTCTTAAAGTTGTTGACTATTCTAGAAAGCGCAAGGATGCATCTTTCCAATTTGAGCTTCTTCGAGAAGCTATAGAGGATGTTGGTGTTGATAGTGTGGTGCAGGTTGTGACAGATGCAACAACATTTTATAGATCAACTGGGTTATTGATTCAAAGCACGTATCAACATATTTTTTGGACTCCTTGTTGTGTGCATGCACTCAATAATGCACTGAATGACATTGGAAAAACTCAGTGGATATCAGATTTGGTGACAGCTGCTAGAGATGTGCAGATGCTTATCTGCAACCACCACACCTCCTTGGCCATGTTTAGGGCTCACACGAGGAAGGAATTCCTCAAGCCCACCGATACTAGATATGCTAGCTATTTTCTCTTATTGGAGAGGATGTTAGAGGTACAAGCACCACTACAATCATTGGTTGTGAGTTCAAAGTGGAGAAGATGGTCAGAATCAAAGACAAACTCAAGGAAGAAGGTCAGGCTTCAGGTGTTGGACAATGATTGGCAGGCGGATTGTGCTTATTTGGTGTCATTCTTGGGCCCTATTGTGGAGGTCATTCGTTACATTGTTTCGGATTCTCCTAGTCTTGGATAAATCTATGAGACCTTTGATAGCATGTTGGGTCGTGTGAAGGAAGCCATTCAGTAGAGGGAGCCCTCATTAGAGCTCTATACATCCCAGATTCGACCCATCATTCAACGTAGGTGGGATCGCATGAACACACCTTTGCACATGCAACATATGCATTAAACCCAAAATGGTATGTTGAAAGGCTTGGGAGAGTGCCTCCTATTGATGATCCAAAGGTAAAGAATCGCTTCCTAGCCACAATTGCAAAGATCTACAGTGAGGAGCAGGGGCCAAAGTTGTGAAGACAGTTTGTTCAGTTTGCATCTCTTAGTGGCCCCTTCAACACACATGGTGCTCGGGTAGATCGCATAGATCTAGCCCAAGATGACCCAGTTGGTTGGTGGAGGATGAATGGGCATGGTGCTCCAGAGCTCAAACATCTAGCTATGTGTGTGTTATCTCAGATTGCTAGTTCCTCTGTAGCTGAGAGGAATTGGTCCACATATAGCTTCATCCACTCTATCAAGAGTAACAGGCTTACCTCTAAAAGAGCTGAGAATTTAGTTGTTGTGCACAGTGCCCTACATCTTGAGCATAGGAAGACACCTAAGTATTTGAAGGGACCAGCAACCCGATGGGATGTTGATCCAGAGGATGATGCACAGGTTGATATGGAGGAGAGACTTGATGAGACACAGATGGGGTTGGTTGGTGTGCCACTTAGCATGTTTGAGAATCCAAGTGGTTCTGATTCAGATGGTGACATGGTTGATCCTGATATATATTCGTGCAGCAGCTGGATGCAGAGACTAGTGGGGCATTACCGTGAGCATTTATGCTCATTTATCATTATGATGATATCATTTGATATTCATATGTTATGTTTTATGTGTTATGTTTCAGACATAACTTATTTTCTTTTAAGTTTTATGTTTCAGACTTGAGTTGTAGACTTTAGTTTAAACTTTATTTTGAATCTTGATAATAGATATAATATGATATGTTAAACTTTATTTTCATTTTACATTGTTAGTAGTTACAATAATGATTATACAGTTACAAACTTACAAACTTACATGTATGATTGTATGATGTATGTTTTAACTTTTAACTTTTAAATTTGTTTAAGTTATATGATTCATCATTCATCGATTTATAATTTTATCATTTATGATTTATCTTTCATGATGTAAGTGTATGATGACTGTATATACATTCCTTGCAAAAATACAGTTACATTATAAATATTAAATTTTTCAATGATATATCATATATTTTTATATTTTATAGTTTTTATGACCCCGACGTCCCCCCACATTTCCTGAAAATTGGTAGGGAGCTTTTGCATAGGCCACTCCCTCGCCCCCTCGCTCCCACCTCCAGGGGACTTGGTGGAACATTGTAAAATTATAAATCAATGAATCATATAACTGAAACAAATTTAAAAGTTATAACTTAAAACATACATCATACAATCATACATGTAAGTTTGTAACTTTGTAATTGTATAAGCATTAATGTAACTACTAACAATGTACAATGAAAATAAAGTTTAAGATATCATATTATATCAAGATTCAAAATAAAGTTTAAACTAAAGTCTACAACTCTGAAACATAAAAGTTAAAAGAAAATAAGTTATGTCTAAAACAAAAAACATAAAACATAACATATGAATATCAAATGATATCATCATAATGATAAATGAGCATAAATGCTTAAGGTAATGCCCCACTATTCTTTGCATCCAGCTGCTGCACGAATATATATCAGGATCAACCATGTCACCATCTGAATCAGAATCACTTGGATTCTCAAACACTGAAGTGCTTCCCTGTAGCATTCTGTCATCAATCCTCCTATCATCATCTTATCACTGAATCAACATCCCATCAAGTGTCCTTAGATATATTTCCTATTAGCAAGGCATGGAAAAACGCGTACAATAACTAACTCAATGTACAGAAGATGGCATCTTTCGCCAAATTCAAATTTGGATGAAATATATAATGAATAATTCCTCTACTGTCTGAAAGACAACAATCTAGACACCTGCCTTAGCTAAATCGCACGGCTGCAGACACCATCCCCATTCATCCTCCACCAATCAACTGGGTCATCATGGGCTAGATCTATGCGATCTGCTTGAGCACCATGTGTGTTGAAGGGGTCACTAAGAGATGCAAACTGAACAAATTGTCTTCGCAACTTTTCCCTCTCCTCCTCATTGTACATCTTTGCAATTGCAGCTAGGAAGCCATTCTTTACCTCTGGATCATCAATGAACATCTCCCAACCTCTTCTCTGTCCCCAGTTTTAATACATCTCACCATGTGCAAAGAGATTGCTTCTTGTCCCACCTATCTTTAATGATAGGTCAAATGCAGAATTATCGACTCTAATGAGGGGCTCCCTACGATGGCACCGCTACCACGACTAACATACTATCGAAGGATCTCATGATTTTCTCTAGATGGGAAGTCGATATGCTTGGTGGCCTCCTATGGGAGCTGAGAATGGCGCAGCGCACTATTGTCAGCACAGTCTTGACCTTCTTCCCTGAACTGTCTTTTTCTTGACGCCCCTACGAACTCACCTTGGTGTAGTGGTGCTTGTACCTCTAACATCCTCTCCAATAATAGAAAATAGCTAGCATATCTAGTATCGGTGGGCTTGAGGAATTGCTTCCTCGTGTGAGCCCTGTACATGGACAAGGAGGTGTGGTGGTTGCAGATAAACATCTGCACATCTCTAGCAGTTGTCACCAAGTTTGATATCCACTAAATTTTGCCAATGTCCTTCAGTGCATTATTCAGTGCATGCACACAACAAGGAGTCCAAAAAATATGTTGATACCTGCTTTGAATCAATAACCCAACTGATCGACAAACTGCTGCTACATCTGTCACAACCTACACCACACTATCAACACCAACATCCTCTATAGCTTCTCAAAGAAGCTCAAATTGGAAAGATGCATCCCTGCGCTTTCCAAAACATTCAACAGCTTTAAGAAAGAATGGACCTTCTCCACATGTCACTATGATGTTGATTAGTGGACGTTTTTGGATGTTATTCCATCCATTCATAACAATAGAGCAACCAAACCTCAACGATATTTGCCTCATTCTCTCTTTCTGCACATTAATTTTAGACACTTGTCTATCTAAATTGATGTTCTTAGCTTATGTTCACCAGGTGGTACATATGAAGGCCCTATTTTTGCAATTGCTTGGACCATTTCCTTGTAATAAGGTGAACGCACAACATGGAAGGGAATTCCACTGGCAAAAAGAAATTTTCCAATTGCATCATCTGTGTCATCTCGATCTAGAACATTGTACATCCCAGACATTGTAGCACCCATTCCAGAAGAACGAGATGCAACTACAGAACCTGTAGCACCCTTTGCCTTTTTTGATGAAGCACTTGATGGATCAACATTTCTGCTAGAAAACATTTCTTTTGAAGTGGTTTCCCTTTCTAGCCTCCAAAGTTGCTCTCTTAGAGCTAGAGTCATGTGCTTTGAGAGACACATATTGACTCTTTTACTTGTGATTGCTAAAATATGTTGCTTCACCCTAGTATAGCTACCAACAAATTGATGCCCACAAATATTGCAGACCCAATCACGTGAGCCGCCACCAACTTTTGGATTTTTTTTAGGAAGTCTGGTTGCATAGATTAGAAGTGGTTTGTGATGATTAAATGTCCCCTTTGCAAATTTTTCCAGATCTCTTGGTGGGCCTTCATAATCTACAGGCCTGTTTCCTACCCTCTTGTGACTGCTTTGAATTTCTTGTTGTGCATCTTCTGACTCATTAGCACTATAGCTTCTCTCACTATTACCAATGTTAGTGGACTGACTTTGGCTCATAGCTCAAACTTGTAGGCTGCAATTGCAAATAATTTAATAAATTAAAATTTTCAATTTCGAAATAAAATAAAAAATAATTATGGGAAAAAATAATAATTAGTAGTTATTGTGTTACAAACGCAGCCAAAAAAAAAAAAAATTGTAGCGTTTGTAACACAGTAATTGTGCTCACTGTTATCATTTATAAATTATGCCTGTCATTTTGACTTTTTAAACTGAAAAAACGAAAATTTTAATTTAACCTTTAAAAAAAATTACTGCATAGCATTTCAAAGAAAATTGTAAACATAAGTTAGAAAACAATTTTAAATTTTAATTTAAAAAAAAATAAATTAAATTTAAAATTTAAAATTATGATTTATAAATTATCTATTATATCATATATGATTAAAATTTAAAAAATTTAAATTTAAATGTGTTAAACAGTAAATTGAAATAGCAGGCAGCGTGGGCTATCCTTACCAGTAGCGTGGGCACTGGTCACTGGAGTGTGGGCATTGTACAATGGAGCGGGAAACAGCATGGACAGTGGAGCGGGCAGCAACAGCATGGACACTGGAGCAGGCAGTAGCAGCGTCGACGAGAGTTGGCAACAACGTGCACGGGCTGAGAGCTGGAGTGCTGAGAGGCTGAGAGCTGAGGGCCTGACGAGCTGAGGGCTGACGGGCTGAGAGCTGATGGCTGAGAGTGCTGACTGCTGGAGCGATGGCATGACGCAGCTGAGATTGCTCACTGCTGGAGCGACAACGGCTGAGAGTGTTGGAGCGGACGAAACAATGAAACTAACACCAAACCTAAAGTTTCATAAACCTAAAAAAATTCATTTTTTTTAATTGTTTTCATTTTAAAAAGTCATTTTTTTGGGCCCCGCACGCCTCCTCTACCCCTAAATTTGAGGAAACGCCCCCCTCACGCCCCCTTTGGTTTCCTATTTTTGGGGGCATGGGGAAATGCCCCCTAGATGTCCCCATGACCCCGGAGCGCGAAGGGTCGAGGAAACTAGACCCCTAGGTGGGGGGAAGAGACCACGTGTAACACTGATTTCTAGTATATTATTTGTATTTTATTTAGTTGTTTTTATATTCTCTCTACACTAATTTGTTTCGTGATCTTGCAGCCCATAGGTAGAGTGTTGGTGATAAGAGCATCAAGGAAGGATCACACAAACTCTAACATGTTCCTTGCAGAACCTCTCAACCACTTTCAAAGTTGATTTTTTGAGGAGGTTGTGGATAAAGAGGAGGGCTGAAATTTGGCAAGGTCATGGGCATTTGAGGAGGATTGGCTCCTTGTCTTGTGCAACATTACATTCACTCTTTAAGGCACAATATGCTTGCATGCTTGTCTACGTTAGAGAAAGTGACAAGATCATATGCAATGTCGATGAGAAGGATATTGCAGAGCATCTGAGGGTGAAACTAAAGAAAGAACGAGAAGAAAAAGAACTGAAACAGAAAGAAAAGGCAGAGGCAAACTTTTATACAATTATAAAGGTGTCCTGTGATCAAGATCTTTCTAATCAGATTGGTAAGGACATATATTTCGATCTTGTCAACCATGATAAGGTCCGAATGTTTCGGATTCAAAAGAAAGATCCTTTTACCTCTTTCAAGGAAGAAGTTGCAAAAGAATTTTGCATTCCAGTGCAATTTCAATGGTTATGGCTATGGCTAAGCGTCAATACCATACATACCGTCCTAACAGGCCCTTAACACAACCGAAGGAGTCCCAATCTGTTGGCACCTTGAGGGAGACTTCGAACAAGGTACACATTGCAAAATTGAGATTGTTTTTGGAAGCTGAATATGGTCTGGATCTTTGATTTCTCCCACCTCATGATAAAACAAAATATGATACACTTTTGTTTTTCAAACTCTATGATCCAAAATCGGTAGAAAACAATCACTGCGTCTTCGTTAAAAGTAGAAGTAGTTGTCTGTTTTCACACAAACAAATGGGAAGAAGAGAAAGAATAGGAAGAGGGATTCCCAATGCTGGAATACCACCACATCTTGACGATGACTCTAATAATATTAGAAACAATTCCCCCGATATTGAAGATGGGAACAAAGGTTATAACCCACGAGATGCAAATTACAGACTCCTTCCTCCCTTTTTGCAGTTTCTAGCGGAGAGTTCTGACTCCGAAGATGACTCTGAAGATCACGAAGATTTGTTCGCAATAGTTGTCGTCGACGAGTGTGATCTCTCGACAACAATTGATGGCCCGACAAACAGAGCCATCGTTGAACGGTTGCCTGGGATAACAATTCCTTTCAACCTTCGATCACGGAACGATGTTAAAACGAGGTACTGCCGAATAGGGGTAGACGTGACTTTTGGATTGGTGGTTAATTAATTTTGCGACGAATATTTAATTAAATATAAACCACAGCAACTCTTTGGTCCAGACAACCTTAGACTACGTTGAAACAAGGCCCTGCCTGGTGGGGGGATGAGACGTGACATTTGCGTTAGGGGTTAATTACTTTTTCGAATTATATTTAATTAAACATAAAACTAAATATATACTATATTATATATAATATAGTTATATATATTAATTTAATTAATTAAATAAAAAATTATTATAAAAAAAAATAAAAAATTATTTTAAAAAAAATCGATAACCCTAAATTCAAGGCAATATCGCCCTCAAAATTATACAAGACGAGGTACCAGTGTAGTTATATATGATGAGATGATAAGCAAGATTATTAGCAACTAAGCTTTGAAGACAAAGCTTTTCAAAGAAGGAGGCATTGTTATTAATATAGTTCATAACTAATAGAAGAAATAAATGTAAATAATAATCAAATGATGATTATCTTAAATAGTAGTTAGTTAAGTGAAAAGGCGTGTCTAAAACACATGTCCAGTCATGAAAGGCCACCTGCCTAGGTATATAAGCAAGGCCTCATTGTAACATTTCTCATCACTTATACATTTTATATATTAATCAATAATTATTACAAATACCACTTGTGTATTTTTGCAATTAAAGTCAACAAGCCTACAACTTTGTTGCTTCAGAGTACACTTTTAAATTTTACTTTTGGAGAAAATTTATTTCATTTTATGCAAATCATTTCATTTCAAGTAGCAAAATTGATTTATTTAGTTTAACCATTTGCTATATGTTGGCCTCACAATAGGCTCATTGTTTACATGCTCATTTATTTTAAGTTATTTGCTCATTTTGCAAGCATATAAATAGCAAGCTTCATTGCTCTAGTTGGTTATTGTTATCATTTGTCAAAACAATTATTCTCAAAATCACAATCTTATATGTTTATGAAGCATTATGTATCTTGCAATTATTTGAGCATCTATCTATAAGTTATCTTGTTGAGCATATTTCCATTTCTTGAAGCTTTCCCATTTTTGCAAAACACTTGTAATCCTACTTGCATTACATATTAGGCATTTTAATATAGTTGCATTTTTAATCAATTTACGTCCAAGCATAAGTTTGGTTGAAATGTATTTCTTAGGGACCCCTTTCTTTCATCAACTTGAGGGACATAGACCCTCTTATGTGGTTAACACGGCGACCTTGCAATTGTCAGAGCCACAGTCTCTGCAGCGCCGGAGGCATCGGGTATGTTGGGCAATCCAAGGAAGGTATCGTTAATATAGCCTTCGTTGTCTTTCTCTTGGACCCCTTCCACAACTCACATAAGAGACTTGTTTCAAAATAGTCGGAAGAAAGGTCACATCTAGATTAGGCATTTTAGATTAAAAGCAACCAAGATAATTGAATCAAATTTTAGTTTAGGTTCACTTCATACTAACACATCTTTCTTTTTTACTTGCAAATAATTTCATGTACTTGTCATTGATGCAAATGTTTCAATTTGATTATCTTATTTAGGCAAGTATCGTTTGGCTCACTTTTGCAAGTAAAGTTTAAATTGTTCTCCTTTACAAGTCACTCTATATGTGTTTTCATAAATGTTTGAATTTGGGAATGATATATTGTATTGGTATCATATATTGCTAACATCTTTTGTTTGATTGACAGGGTTACTTGTGTTTCAATTTGAAACACTTGATTTTATTTTGAGCAAGTATTATTTATTCTTAAAAGCAATATTTTAAGGCACTGGTTTTATATATGTTAATCATTATTTCATGTGTTGATGGTTATTAAATTTTATTTCATTTTATATTGCTCATTTTATTTTCTCACAATCTTAGGTAATCCTAATTTAACATCTCCTAGAAATCTTCTAACTTAGTTTTCCATTTACGAACCACCCCCCTTAGCTAACCTAGGAGATAGCTTAAACAGAGAGAGTTGGGAATAGGTGATAGCCCCTTCTCTAGGTTCCTTGCCACCAACCACACCTTGTGGGGTTAAAGGCTTTTCTCACTAACTTGTAGGTAGGTGTAGGTGGCAAGGTCAACAGGACCCCTGCTAGTCTGAGTGGTAACAGCACCCTCGACCAAGTTGAGCCTTAGCTCCTCCTGAGTGAAATCACTCCAGAGGTGCTCCCATCCTAGAAGTGTGTCTCATCCAGAAATCACCTGTAAAAATGTACACCACTTGTTGGTAAACCCATTGAGTGTTATATGCACTAGCTTGTAATTTGTTGCCTTCTCTCCAATTACTGCAAGTTCATCTCTGACAAACTAAATCTTGGTGAGATAGGTGGTTACATTTTCTCCCTTGCTCATCTTGACAATCCTCAGCTTTTCTTTGAGGATCATCTTCAGGTTCTTTAACAGATTCTAGTATAGCTTCATGATGGCATCCCACATCTCCTTCGTTGTTCCATTTTTTGCGATATGCGGAACGATGTGATCCCTGACTCCATCAACGATGATCCTCTTTCC
Organism: Pinus albicaulis; assembly: GCA_034641835.2. NCBI lineage: Eukaryota > Viridiplantae > Streptophyta > Pinopsida > Pinales > Pinaceae > Pinus > Pinus albicaulis. The sequence goes on from CM076579.1 coordinate 973,741,130, forward strand.
TTTGGCATTATCCCTCATGTATTCATGAAATCGGATGGGATCTGTTGGCACAGATATCACTGTTGTAGCAAACTCCTTCAGATCGTGCTTGTCCAATAAAAATAGCATCCTGGCCTTCTAGATGTCAAAGCTGGAGGCTCCATCCAACCTGTCTTGATCTCTCAATCCTGTAATGGCCATCTCTGGAAAACTCTACAAAACACAAATAATATGGAGAAATTAATAAACTGGGCTATGAAACCCTTGTGCTTTATCTTCCAGGCCTTGCGTTGATCTGCTATTGCAAAACCCTTATGTTGCAAACCCTTTACACTAGATCTTCTCTGTGAAATTCGATCTACCTCCGGAAACCCTTTTCGGAAACCTCCTTGTCTACTGCTACTCACTGAGACAACTCACACTTCCTCTAGATCACCTCCCTGGACTGGAAATCGAACTACTACCTCTACAATTCGCTGCTTGGCTAGCCTACACAGATCTTCTCTTCAGTGCTTTAGATCTCCCTCTGAACTGCACCAACTTCGCTCTAAAGCCTCTCTGATCTAATCTTCTCTAATACCATGTGAAATTTCCACAAAATGCAACAACTGGAGATTATTCTCCTAACTTAAGCGGTTTATTTGTCCTCTGTTAATTATTAACGACAAATATCAAATAACCTCACACTGCAATTCTTCACAAATAAATATGTTGTGGAATATAAAATACTGGAACTAAGAGAGTAATGCACACACACAATAAATTTGACACCAATATTTTTGGACAATTGTCCCTGGAAAAACCCTGAAGGGAAAACCAGTGTTGCAGATGAGGGTTTATTTTATTCTTCAGAAAAATAGAGAATTACAGCTAGTTGTCATAGAATGGCAAACCTCTGGCATACAAATTTTCTCAGTTGGCAAAATAATTTGGGAATTCTCTTTTCCCTCCAACAAATCGAACTGGCCTCCTCTTAGCCACTCGCACTATTGCCCGGAAATGTGCACTGCAACCTTTGAATAATCCACACAGCCTTCGAGACTCAATCCCTGCATGTTGATCTGCCTCCTGAAGCTACTCGCATCTCCTCCCGACTCTTCTTCCGGCAACTAGAAGTGAAACACTACTCCTGCTACATGCACTAGGGAAACTGGCTACTCACACTAGCTGAATACGACCTCCTTGCTGGAAAACTCGGCCTCCCTTCCTCAAACTAGAATGTTGGAAAACCTCCTAGAATTTCTCCAGAAATTCTCATTGCTGAAAACCCTGCTACTGACTCTCTCTAGCTGGAACTACGCCTTGCTCTCTATGACTGGCTAATTCACACTACCCTCCGTGTCTCAATTGTCTTGTGTATTCTCCAACTCCATCGACCGTGGTCTTATAATATTTTGTTGGACAACCAACAGCTATGACCACATCTCAATCGATGGCTAAGATCATCTTGACCCCATCAAATCACATTTTTGGAAGTCTCTATAGAATCTCTCAATTAATTTGATTTAATTAACTAGTCTTCCTAAGTTAGACTTAGGGAAATATTTAATTATGGCTAACTAATCTAATTGAGGTGTTTCTAGGGCTTTTCTCGCAAAACTTTTTCTGGATTTTGGAGATCTCATGTTCCTTAGCCTCTTAAATACGATAGAGACTAGAACACCTGCCCACTGCTACCAATTAAGATTTCAAGGAAAACATTGTGATTTTCAACATGGCACACATAGAAACCCTAATTCGCATAATACAGCATGCAAATGGATGAAAATCAACAATAAACTTACACAATTCCATAAGAATCTCTTCAATCAATCCCAAAGAAGTCTCCCCATGTAAACATCTCCCTTCCAAGACAACTCACACCACAAACATCACATTGCATCCAAGTAGAAAGAAGACGAGGTAGTGTGCACTTCTAAAGAGAGAGAAGTGTAATGACTAAGTGAATGAGACTCTGCTCTATTTATATGAGGGAAACCAAGTCTTATTTCACTAATTTTTCAAGTAAAAGCCCTAAAACAAGTCTAAAATAAGTCTACTTGAAAGTTGAGTGTTCAACTAGGTCAAAGGTCACAAGCCGACCTTGAGATAGCTCTAAAACATAACAAAATGCCCAGAATAACCCTGTCAATTTCTCCAGATTTGAGTAATGTTAACATCTTTGGAGTTGACAAAGTCTCTAGAAGAATTTTACAGAGCCATGAAGCAAAGAACCCAGATCTAGGGTTTTAAGAAAAAATAAGAGAAGCTTACATTTAATGGATCTCCATTTTATGCTAGAGCTTTGATCCTAAATAGAACCACAACTTTAAATGGTAAGAACTTCCGTGACACTATTCAAACTCACTATTATGACCCCAATTTGGAAATGATGTCACATATCTTCTTTGATGGCACTGGTGCAACTTCAATCTGGTTCCTATAAAAAGAGAAAGTCATGTTGCAGGATACGGTCCTGACAGATATGGAAGGTCAACTTCTGACGGGCACAACTCTCTCAACACTGCATGGAATCGCATTGGCTTGATTGTAATCAGCCACATTAATAGAATGATATTCTAGTTGTGATTTTTTGACCCATGAGAAAAAAAGATAATGACAAATCTGTGGAAAAAAAAAATATACAAACTGAAGCTTGCTGAAGGGAGTAGATCTAGTAAAGCATAAGAAGTAGAAACCCTCAAGGAGACTAAATTTAGGGCCTTGATTGTACAAATCCGAGTGGTGTCAGAACAGGAATGTTGCAAATATATCCAATTTCTCCCAATATTTTCAATTTATCCAGACTGTTTCAGGTTGTCAATTTGTCCGATATTTTCAGAATCCCTTGGGTCTAAGTTTATTCATGCCAAATTTCTGATATTTTCCTCGATATTTCCAATAAGTTTCCGTCTGTACCCTCAGCTTATATTCCCTGCAATGATATTTGCAACGATGAGATCTAGTAAAGGTAAGATATGGAAACGTTTGAGGTGACTAAATCTAAAGGCCATGATGGCAAGGCTCTGATATTAATCGCTATGAACACAAATCAGCAATGCAAATACTCATACATGAGAACGCAAGAGAGAGCAAGTATGCAAGTACGAGAAGTAGATTGCCGCAAGGTACACAAATTGCAAACTCATATGTATTACTATATATAGGAGTACAAAATAATGGGCAGAGTGATCAAAGTAGACCAAGTCACCCATGACAACAAAAGATTAAATACAAAATACAAAATAGGTAAAGTAAATGTTCTCACATGTTTACTACACCAAGTCTCATTGATGACTAAACACATGAAAGTAATATCTGACAATAAGAAACCTGAATAGAAGTCATTCTCTGGATAACTGAATCCCAAAACCAGTTTCCCGAGGCTTTTACAAAAGCCTTTTACAATATAGTAAATGGTTTCCTATGCAAACTGTTTTAGACTCTTTCGAAAATAACAGACATTTGCTCAGAGACTCAGAAATCTTAATGCCCAACTAGACTCTAATCAGTTATTTGAAACCATAGCGGAATATGAGTCCTGGTGTAAAGAAAATTACTCAACACTAAAAATGAAATTTCATTTGAAGATGAAACCCAAGATAGAAAACAAATCCAAAATTAAACTTAAATGTATATTTGTGTAGAATTATACCTTGTACCAACATCAGGCGAGTTTGAACATTCTGCAAGAAGAGAAGCACCACTTTTTCCATCTATTGCATCCATATCTAGCAGAGCTGCCACTAATAGTTCCAACTGCTTTGCATGTAGATCAAAAGAAGCATTCAAGGGTCTACAAACAAAAGGACAAAGGTAACATAGAAGTGGACATCACAGAAGCATCCATTATGAATAGGCAATGTTTTGCACCTCATCTGGATTGGTGTAGTCAATGCCATCAGCTTCTGATAGGGCAGATGCCATACTCCAATATGCATTCTACATATGAAATTTGAATTGCACGAATATAATGTCAGAAACAAATATTGCCATCCAGGAAAGCCATTTTCAGTTCCTTTCTCAATATTTCTTTCTACACCCAAACAAAACAATGAAATTTGTTAGTACTTTATTTTGATCACTATGAACCTGCATAGCAGCTCTTTGATCATCGGAGACTTTTCCTGGAAATATTTTAAGTGCTTTTCCCCTCTTCTCAATAGTCAGCCCCTCAACCAAGCCCTTCTCATCTTCAAACTCTGCAGTCCTTGGTCTTTTCATCATACCAGCAGTCATTAGAAGACTAAGAAACAAATGCATGCCCCAAGCAGTTGATGCAACACATTCTTTTACAAAATTCAAATGTTAGACTTACACATTGTACATTGTTCTGACCATCATATCATGAATGTTCTTGACAAACTGCATCATAAAATGAATGACAAAATCAGTATCACTAAGTAAGCTTAAAGAAGGGGTGAGTAGCAAAAGACTACTAAAAACTTGTGCAGCAGAAGGCCAATATTCAGTGTTTAAGGTCTGCTAGAATGATAAGCAATTTGAGCAAACAGTTAACTAGATGTCTCGAACAGAAGTCATCAGGGGGTAGATTAGTAGCAACATATATTATATAGATCTCCACAAGACGTAATTAGAGACTTATGCAGTTAGAACAAAAAGTATAGAGTTCCCAACTTCTAATCAGGATATCTTTTGAACCAAGGCATTTATGTGCACATTTCTTGGATAAAAAATCCTAAAGACAGAAATGAGTGAGAATGCTAAATATTTGGCAACAGAAGTTTCTTTCAAATATGTCTTTAAAGGAAATCTTGTCCTGAACTTATCTCAGACAGAATCAATAGATGGTCTCACAACAAATTCTTTTTATCATTTTTGAGTCCAAAGTGCACACACATTTCCTCACTTACGGCACAAACACAGAATGAACAGTGAATGAAAACCCTGAAGTTCTTCTCAAACCTAGTTGAAATTTCACGTACATCTTGACAGTAGACCAAACACATGTATGTTACAACTTTTTTTAAAAAGAGACAAGTGAGATCTAGGCACAAGATGCTATATTCTTGAGTGATAAACGAAAGCATTCTAGAATTCAGGAAAGTTCAACTAGATAGTTTTGCAAAGAAATAATCAAATGTTATCATAACCAGTTGAGCCAACTCGACTCAGCAGGTTTGACTCAGTTTCGGTCACACCTGTCCAAACTGGTGACTGACTCAGTTGAGTCAGTGTCTGGCTTGGCCAAGTCTGATTGGCTAATTAATCCTACTACCCGCAGGCCCAATCAACCTAAAAGTTTATAAAAACAAAAGTAACCCTAACATCAGTATTGGTCTTGGACCTTTAAGGGTAGTGACTCAAAAGGATGGCACCCGTAGATTAGGCCATAAGGATAATTCCAAAGTATTCAGTATATGGTGTGATTTAGATTCTTAGTCATTGTGATGAGTTACGTCTGATGAATCAATGCAGTGTACTTATTAGATTAGCATATGATGATTTTTGGACTCTAGAGCAATGTTACCAGACTCAGAATCGGCAATAAATCGGCGAGGCAAAAGAGCGAAGAGTTTTAATTGGATCAGGAAAAAATCAATGAATTCAATAAGTAAAGATATACACATTGAATTAAAAAAACATTTTTCATTCATATTCAATAAAGCCATGTCCAAACATGATCCAAAGTACCGAGTCCCAACTCCTAACCATTGATTACAAAGAACCATAAGCATATGCTTCTAAAAGTTTATAAAATACTGCATACAAATCAGTTAAAAAGCAGTAACTGAAATCTCTTGATTGTTGCTAAACCGATATGATAATGGTTTGCTAATGAAATATCTAACAGAGCACACGCTAAAGCTAATGCTAGACCACACTACACACTACACTGCTATTATGCGGAGTAGACTGTAAGTGAAACCATGCCTCTATTACCTTCTTGGCGTATGAGTTGTGGGCTTGAGCACTGAGAAGTGAGTTATGACCCGACATTTAATTTTTAACCTAACTAAACCACGCGAAAAACAATGCAGCAACCCTAAAAGTTAAAATCCGTGCTCGCCAAGTCGAGGGCTGAAAATCACCTAAATTGTAATTAATCGGGAGTTGCAAGTCAAACTTGGTCAACGAGAGTTTGACTTGCCGAGAGTTGAATTGGATCGTTTGAGGGAAGAGTAGAGTTTGACTCGTGATTAATCGCGAGTGATCGGAGATTCATGTTTCACTGCTCTAGAGGCCATTTAGAGCCTCAATGTTCAAGTATTTTCACTCAAAACTTTAATTTTATGTTTCTTGGAATATATAGTTTATGTAGCTCAATGATGTTTTGACTATTTGTGCCCTTACATATAATTTAAATCAGTGAACTTTCCATATATGGTGTATAATGGTTTCAATTTACACTGATATACATGAATGAATGAAAATATTTAACATTCGGTCAAGTTGATGACCAGTTTGAATCGAAGTCCAAATCAAGTCATGATTTTGGTGACAATCAATTCCAATCGAAGTCCAAGTTTCATAACTTCGAAATAATCTCTCTTAAATTCAGCCAATATCACTAGCAATTTGTACCACAAAGTAAAAGCTATTCAGATAGGATAAATGTTATTTATTTTTATTAACTTTGTATGTGAATATGGTTTACATTGACTTAACAATTGTTGTTGACAAGATTATCTCTGTGTTTGATGTTGGACATTAGGTTCACCGCTCCCCGTGTGTTTCGTGACATGAACTAACCACCTCTCGTGGATCCTAACTTTGGCACCCTTACATTTAATTTAAATCAGTGAACTTTGCATATTTGGTGTTTAATGGTTTGGATTTACACTATTATACATGAATGAATGAAATATTTAACATTTGGTCAAGTTGATGACCAGTTTGAATCGAAGTCCAAATCAAGTCATGATTTTGGTGACAATCAATTCCAATCCAAGTCCAAGTTTGATAACTTTGAAATAATCTCTCTTAAATTCAACCAATATCACTAGCAATTTGTACCACAAAGTAAAAGCTATTCAGATAGAATAAATGTTATTTATTTTTATTAACTTTGTATGTGAATAGGGTTTACATTGACTTAACAATGTCTGTTGACAACATTATCTATGTGTTTGATGCTGGACATTAGGTTCAACACTCCCCGTGTGTTTTGTGACATGGACTCACCGTCTCTCGTGGATCCTAACTTTGGCGATTGTAACAAAGACTAATGCCTACAAGTTTTGGTCTAAGGCAATCGTAATTCCAATAAGTGGTATCAGAGCCATAGGCTTCGAGTTTGAATCTCACCTAGATCTCGCTGAGGGAGAGATTGTTGGACATTGGTTTCAGACTTCAGTGCTCCCCGTGTGTTTCACGACATGGACTAACTGCCTCTCGTGGATCCTAACTCTAGCGACTGTAGCGAAAACTAATCCCTGCAGGTTTTGGTCTAACGGCAATCCTGATTCCAACATTTGAGAGGAATGATTTGTTAGTAAACATTTCAAACCTTCAATGAAGCTCATCCTTAGGACCAAAAATAGTCCCAATGATGAACTTGACTAACGGTTTGAAACATTGACTAATGAATATTCAATATGGATTCTTCTCGAAATCTTATGGTAAGAAAAGGAAGAATGGTGTCAATTGCATCAAAATGCTTCAAGACCTCTTATAAATCACGCTTGCTTGAAAGTGCAGTGAGAGAAAAAAATTTAGGCATGCTTTCTGAAAGAATGTTATGAAATAACAATATTGAACTGTCCTCCGGTCTATTGGATTCCCTAGAGAATCATGGCCATTTTGATCAAAATTCTTTACAACTTCATTATCCACTATGCCTTAATGTGCTCTAAGTGCACCATGCTCAAATAATCCAAAAGTGAAATGGATCCTATGGGGTGACTTCAACATGATGGAGTCGATAGGGGAGAGGGATGATGGCATCAGCAATGTTATTTCTATGACAGGAAAGTGGGCATGGACTTGATCCAAGGCTACTTTGAAAGTGTTTGACCCTAACTGGAAGAAGAAGAGCATGGATCATGGGGGTTGATTCACATGGTACAACCTCGTGCAGCATCGTGACAAGATGCAAGAGTGGTTAGATCAGTTTTATAAGCCTAAAGATGGTATTGTCTTCTTTGGGAGACTCCACCGTATGGATGCATTGATGGATGCTAAAGACCAAACCACATTCCTACTGTTTGCACTTGAAACTACACCTTTGACAAAATGATACAAAATCAATTCAAGTGATAGAATTTCAGCCTGCAAACATAGAAGAAATATGTTTTCAATGGTCCCTATAGATTCCCCTCTCCTTTTGGACTGGTGCATGCCAGTCACAGGGAGGTGTCCTTGATTTGTTGTTTGCTGTCCTTCAAATCTGAAAAACTACACAGTGAAAAAAGTAACATAAACAGACTTATGACAGCCACTAAAACTGTCAAAGAAAATGGACCTTAAAGAAATTAATAGGAAGAATGTTCTTATAGGAACAGAACTGCTAGAAATGTAAATGATTGTGAATAAGAGACACCTGCAAATGATTATGAATAAGAGGCACCTGCAAAATACAGGGAAAAAACAGTGCTGCAGATCTGCAAGTAAAAATTGGATCTTAACAAGACATAAGAGCTGAGACACCTGCAAATGATTATGAATAAGAGGCACCTGCAAAATACAAGGAAAAAACAGTGCTGCAGATCTGCAAGTAAAAATTGGATCTTAACAAGACATAAGAGCTAAGAATCAAGCATAAGAAATCTTTATTTTGTATTAATCAAAGAGTTGGTTGCACTACAGAGACCAAACACAAAGCCAATCAGCTGATTAACTCCTTGCTAGATGAGAGACTTGTTAGAAATGAGAGAGAAGAAAATGGAGAAATGATGTAGCATGGCTGCCGTTCTGCTCTGCTAAGAAAATCCTACCCTTTGGATGAGCCTTAACACGTGTGCACCTCACAATGCCAAATTTCATTCCCTAAGGAAGCCATTTGTCACCATGTGGAGGCTGCCACTTTTCATATTGTGGAGGTGCCACATGTTAGTTTTTTATTATGATGGTAGCATCGGACAGGTGTTCTAGTCTCACAGATGGTTCGAAGAGACTAAGGAACACAGGATCTCCAATACCCAGAAATGGTTTCGGGAGATATGGCTCCAAAAAAACTTAATTAAATTAATTAGCCAATAATTAAATTATTTCCCAAATTTAAATTAGGAAAGTTATTTAATAAAAGTTAATTAATTAAGGATGTTCGAGATTGCTCTAGAGACTTCAGTCTTCTATTGATGATGTCTAATTGATCTTACCTGTTGATGGAGATTTAATCCTGGTCACTGAAGTCTCAACGAGAGATTATAAGAGCAGCTTGAAGGGATGGAGAGAGAGACAATTGTGAGAGCATCAATTATCTCGGCAAGTCGAGCTACCCAGTTCATAGCTCCAGTGAGGGTATAGTTCGAGCCAAAGGGAGAGCATCGAAGAGAGGTAGTAGCAGAAAATTTGGGAACAAGATTCCAGAGAGTTTTACAGTATTTCTCCATTGAAGAGTAGTAAGAGATAGGAGGTCGAATTATCTGCAGAAGAGGTCGCAGAAGCTAGTGTGAGCAGCAACAAACCCCAGTGCGAGTTGCCGGAAGAGAGGGGATTCAGTGGTCGGAGGCTAGAGTAGCTTCCAGGAGGCAGAACAAGTCACTTACAGAGGCGGAGGGAGGCTAGATGGCTCACTTGGAGCCATCTTGCAGGCAGTGCAAATTATCCAAGCCTAGCAGAGTGAATTCCCGGAAGTGCAAGTTTGCTAGTGTGGGGTTTAAGCAGGCTAGAGGAGGCCGAATTGATTGCAGAGGGAGAAAAACTTCTCCAAATTATTTTGCGAGTATATTTTCAGGAGGATTGCTAGTTGGGCATCCAAATTATTGTACTCTCAAAATTTGTTGCATAATAATAAAATAAACCCTTATCTATTGCATCAGTTTTCCATTCAAGGTTTTTCCAAGGACTATTAGTCCAAAATAATTGTGTCAATTTTTATGTGTGCATCTATTTCTCAGTTCCTGATTTTAATTCTGCAACGTATTTTATTGTAAAGAATTGCAATGTGGTTTATTCATTATTTTCCATATAACAAATAAACTGCTGAAAAATAAACTCCAGTTGTTGCAATTTAAGGAAATTTCACATGGTATCATAGCATAGTTGATCAAATATGAGGCTCAGAGGTGAAAGATCGACAGATTGTGCAATTTTAGGGTGAGATCTGAAGTACAAGGTTCAAATCTGCGCAATCCAAGCCAAGGGTGCGAATTGCAAAGGTAGATGGTTCGATTTCCAGATACAATCTAGAAGAAAATTCGAATAGCCTCAAAAGCAGAATTTGTAGGCAGTGTGGTTGATGGGAAGCAATTCTAGTGAGCAGATCAATTGATTCGCATAACAGATCTGGGCACAGAATATTTGCAGAAAGGGTTGTAGTTGCACATATGCACTAGGAAGGAAGAGAAAAGCACATAGAAGAGATTTCCTCAGAGGGTTTCCAGTTTCCAGTTTTCAGGAGGAGATCCGAGATTTCCAGTAGTAGTAGGTTGAGTTAGACTTTCCAGTCAGCTAGTGCGAGCTTCAGGAGCAGCAATGCGTGTGCTAGATTCCAGAGAAGGGTGCCCAGAAGGTAGAGCGAGTTGCCCAATGGAGGAGTAGAAAGCAATGTGAGTTCCGGTAAGTACACCAGAGGCGAGTGCAGGATCAGTTATGCTAGTACAAGAATAGATTTGCGCATTCCTAAGGGAGTGCGAGTAGCAAAAGAAGGTTGAGCAGGGAAGAGAAGGATATTTACAGATCCAGTCTCTAGTTTATTTGAGTTTCGCAAGGATGGCCACAGCAAGACTCAGGGATCAAGTTAGACTTGACGGAGCCTCTAACTTTGGTGTATGGAAGGCCAGAATGCAATTCCTATTGGATGAGCATGGTGTGAAGGAGTTCATGACAAATATCATGGCAGAGCCAGCAAATTCACAGCATTTGGCAACCTTCAAGAAAGAAATGGCCAAAACTAAGAGAACAGTCCTGGATGGTGTTTGGGATCATGTCGTTCCACATGTTGCAAATAAAAATACGGAAAAGGATATGTGGGATGTCGTCGTAAATTTCTATGAGAATCCATCAGAGAATTGCAAAATGATTCTCAAAGAGAAGCTGAGGACCACTCAGATGCAAAATGAGCTTGCAGCGATTGGGGAGAAACCATCTGAGGATGAACGGGTCCCCACAACTTTGAATGGGTTTTCCAAGGAGTGGCGTACATTCGTCCAAGTAATCTCTGGATGAGACACACTTCCAGATGGGATCGCCTATGGAGTGACTTCACTCAAGAGGAGCTAAGAGTTAGCCTCGCAAAGGGTACTGTCAGCAACGGTAGCAGCAAAGGACCAAAAGTTGAGGAGTAAGAGGAAAACGTAGCCCTTGCAAGTAACGAGAAGGCGAAGAAGGGTCCCAGTCAGGGACAAAACTCAAAAGGAGGCGAGAAGATGAAAAAGGACATGTCAAAGGTCATATGTTTCGGATGTGGTGAGTTCTGTCACCACGTCACCCAGTGTCCAAAGAGAAAGAAGGACAAGAAGGGGCAGGAGCAAATGGCAGCTTCAGCGGAGAAAGATGAGTTGACTTCTCGATTGGAGAACTTTGCATTGATAGCAGCTATACCTCCAGATGGAGGTGGAGCATGATGCTTCAAAGTTGCAGGATCAGGGAGGATCTGTGGGAAGAACATTATTCTTCACATGGATCAATTCCTTTGCTACGGGAGCCCACAGTATAGAGTATCAAGATCAGTGTTCAACAAGCGCAATCAGACCTTGAGGGACAATGCAAATCTAGTTGCAGTCAAATACTAGAGAGGCGCAGAGACAGTTGGACACAGTCAGATGCTCAGTAGACAGTGCAGACCTAGTCAGAAACTCAAGCGACAGTTGCAGATCCAGTTGTAGGGACACAGTAGATCAGTAGAGATCGAGTTTCCAGTTGCAGTTGCTGGAAATTCGTATGATTGGAGGAGGTAGTGCAAATTGCCCAGTTGCAGTATGCAGTGTTGAGAATTTGAAGGGTTGTAGGTTAATACAAATTCTCTTCTTGATAATTACTTGTGAGCTTACTTATGTCTTCTCTTCTTTAGCTTAGTTGATATTTCATCAAGTCAAGTATCAAAGTACACGAGACACAAATTAGGCTTCTAGAGTCAGGGCAAAACCTCTCCCTCTTGGAGACGAAAAACCTGCAAAGAATTCTTCTTATGGATCTTCAAAAGACAAGTACCATGACCAACACTTAGACCCTACACCTAGATATGCTTCTAGGACCTTGAACTTCACCTTGTATATGCTTTGTAGATGAATTGCTTGAATAGTAGGAAGGTAAATCACCTTCCTCACACTAACTGCTTCTTCTCGTCGACTTCTGCTAATTCTATATTGTTGTCACAGCCTTTAACAATATATATATCAGTTACTTGTCCTTGCAATAACTTTCTTAAGTCTGCCCTGCACTTGTTCGCAATCATATGCTGCTCTTATATACTATCTTTCCTGCACTTGTTTCTATACATATCCATACTGATATAATTTCATTTTATTTGCAATAAGGTCTAGTATATGTCCACGTTGTGATCTTATATATGTCCATAATATATGTCCACAATATCTCCTGTAGTGGATACCCATAGTGTGAGGTATATCCGCACGTAGATGCTTGAGTTGATATGCATAAAAACTAACCGCAATCTCTTCTGTATAAGGTTCAGTCTTATCCGCAACATTTCCACACTTCTTACTCTTAAGATTGATTCGCACTTCCAACTGTCTAATCCGCACTTTCAACTGCACTCATAAATTGCCATGTGTCCGCAATGCAGAGTTACCTTCTTTCTTGTTCATACTGTAGTCTCCCTTTGTACGCATTGTTATTTCAGAGATATACGATATCTTCTTTAGGCTATCCACAGTCAGCCTTAGATCATCTACAATCTGCCTTAGGTTGTCCGCTATCATTGTCCCAAATCCGCACCTTAAACCCTGTAACAACCTCAGAGAAATCCGCACAAATCTGTGTCTCAAATGCGCCGCAGGTCTGGGTATATATAGTGATATATCCTTCTGTTTTAGGCCGACCATTCACCATCATGTAGGCCGACTTTAAATTCTGTTCATAGGCCGACATTGAGGAATTTTATACCAGCGTTGAGAGTGCATCTTTGATCCTCATGTAGGAGACATTTATTCATGCTATCATGACAAGGTCTTGGAGCATAATTACATGACACTTAATTATACTTCTATACTTAGAAGACTCAAGCCTAGTAGACATCAAGAAGAAGTCTATCTACATAATAATAAAATATTTCTCATGAAACCCATGAAGCAAGTACACCAAGAATAAATTTCATTATCTTTGACATCTTCTTTACATATACACATAATTACATAGTCAACATGAAGACCGACCTAGTTACACTTTTCAACACTCCCTCTTAACTAGGGAGGTATTCATACAGGTACATGGTCACTTTCAAATTGAAGAATCTCATAAGAAAAATCGGATTGGTAATCACATCTATATAGCATCATATCAACCAGCATTGTCCTAGTGCAAGGCCTTGACTAACAACCCCATCTCTCAACGAGACAATGGGCTACAAGGCTGGTGAGACACATGACTTATAGACACCATCGTCATTGTCTCTCCAAGGTACATACTCCACCCGGGTGTTCCCAAAGTATGACCTTCTTGGACTATTCTTCTCTTAGGTAGCTAGCCCTCAAAGAATATCGGTCCCCGACTACTCTTATCTTGAATGCCCTAATACATTCTCAAAGAGTATCGAATGCCAGATGATTACCCAATCCTCCATTGTGTCTTCCCAAGTGAAGACCAGAATGATGTGTCTATCTCTCCCTTTCAACCAGGGAGGACCTATTCCACAAGGGAATGTACTCATTCCTATACAAGGAATGTACCTAAGCTCATTCTTAGGAATTGCCAAGTTTCTTCCAAGTAAGAAACTCATCATCATGCTCCCTCTTAATCAGGGACCTCCAGCAACAATGGTGAGACACCCAGCTGCTCATGAAGAATTCCTGTCCTTGATGTCATGGATTTCGATATTGAGGAATCTTCAATTTTTAGCTTCATAGGGCACAGATCATCCATCACTTTCATCCTTAGTCATGTCAACTGTCAGAAAGTGATTCATCAAACTTCCTTATCTGGTCCACTATTGTGCCATGCTGCTTTCCTTCAAATCATCTCCCAGGATCATACATCCTTTCTCATAATTAGCAGCCCTGCACAAATTCATCCAGATAAACATATACATATGAACTTTTAAAACAAAAGTTACCTCAGTGATAATCTTTCACCATGACATCTTCCTGTAGGCATCAACATCCTTCATACAAATTGACACATCTCCTAATGATATGTTTTTCCAAGGGTCTTCTTCTTTACCAGACTTTCGTCAGAGTCTACATATCTTTCCAGGAGATCTCCTAGTCACATCTTCTTGGCCTCCAGATGATAACTGCCTCTTGACATGGTTGCATTTCATGATCTCTTCCTCTCTGCACATTCTTGATTCCCAGGAACATACAACTTTTCTAGTTTCTCGTTCATATACAACCACCTCATAGTCCATGAGGACATATTATCTTAATTTCATTTGTTTGTGCACTGAGAGATACTCCTCCACAGATCATACTTCTAAATATAGAAGTTCATTACCTGCAACCATATGACACAACTTCACAGCATCCAATGTTAACATATAAATATATACATACCTCATACCCTTTTTCCCTTGAGCCATCCTATAGAAATTTCTCAAGAATGAAGAGCTTCATTCTCTTGGGTTGCTCCATATTTTAAGGCTTGCATTAGGTAGTTTGATCAAAATTGGGCAATTTTGACTAATGTCCCTAGATAATTAAGGTAGAGGCAAAGGCTAGACAAGAGGAGAAGAATCTAGATTATAGATGGTTGATGCATCTAAATGGTTGATGCTCAAATAATTAATCATTAATGTACAATGGATGTCATATCTATCTTGATTTATGTACAAATATGCATGCTTCCATATCTTCTACAATTAATTTGGTATTTTGGATGTTTTTTTAATATAAATGCAAAAAAATAAAAATAAAAATAAATATATATAGTAGACGCTACGCTTCCTAGATTTTTTGGAAATGACGCTTCCGCGTCCCTGCTTCCAGAAAACATCCCTGCTTATGGGATGGGATGTGATGAATAGAGAACATCCCATATCCCGCTTAATCTTGGTTGTTGAAGTCTTAACGAGAGATTATAAGAACAGATCAAAGGGATTCAAGGAGACACAATTGTGAGAGCATCAATTATCTTTCAAAGTCGAGCTACCCTGTTCAAAGCTTCGGTGAGGACACAGTTCGAGTCAGAGGATGAACATCGAAGAGAAGGAGCAACAGAAAATTTGGGAACGAGATTTCGGAGAGTTTTTTAGCTTTTCTCCAATGCCGAAGTGGAAGGAGATAGGAGGTCGAATTATCTGCAGAAGAGGTCACAAAAGCTAGTGCGAGTAGCCACAAACCACAGTGCAAGTTTCCAGAAGAGAGAGGATTCAGTTGACGGAGGTTCGAGTAGCTTCTAGGAGGCAGAGCGAGTCACTTCCAAAGGCATAGGTAAGTTGGACGGCTCACTTGGAGCCACCTTGCAATCATTGCAAATTATCCAAGCCCGGCAAAGTGAATTCCAGGCAGTGCAATTTTGCCAATGTGGGGTTCAAGCAAGCCAGAGGAGGCCAAATTGATTGCAGAGGGAGAAAATCTTCTCCAGATTATTTTGCCAGTATATTTTCCAGAGGGTTGCCAGTTGGCATCTAGATTATTGTACTCTCAAAATGTGTTGCATAATAATAAAATAAACCCTCATCTGCTGCACCAATTTTCAATTTGAGGTTTTTCCGGGGACTATTAGTCCAAAATAATTGTGTAAATTTTTATGTGTGCATCTATTTCTCAATTCCTGATTTTACTTCCGCAACATATTTTTATTGCAAAAAATTGCAATGTGATTTATATTTGCCATATAACAAATAAACTACTAATCAGTTAGAAGAATAACTTCAATTGCTACAATTGAAGGAAATTTCACACATGTCACTTAGCTACTAAAAATAGAAACTCTTTCGATACCCCCTAATATTATACTCATCGAGCTCGATTTCTCTAGAGAATCCAAGAGTGTGCTCGAAACTGGCATACAAATACCTAAACCTCAAAATGTTGAAAAATAATCCTTTTACCATGACCAAGTTCTATGCAACCTATCTCCAGAATAGGAATAAAATCAATCAGAAGACCTTGTTCCAAGAACTTTGTAATGCAACCAAACACATGACTCATATATCAATTCCTGAAATGTTAATTTCACAGCTTAGGGACAAATTCCCTCCTTTGGACAACCTTCCTCATTCATAGAAGACCCTCTTTGCCCTTGGAAGAATTTAATTTGGTCAAGGAAAAATATATTTTTAATGTGAAAACCCAAAAGTGCACAAAAGTTCAGGTTGGCCTAAAGGACAAATCGGGTCTCCAAAATCACATATAAATACAAGTCAAGTCCACCTCATTTGGAGCATCACATCACTCATCTTCTTCTTCTTCTTGGAGGTTCGTACAATCTGAAAATTGCATGTCTTCTTCTCATACGTGCGAGTAGGAGAGAGAGAATTTCAGAGGGCCGAAAATCTGTCTTGCATCAGCCTTTGACCAGCATTGACTTTTTGGAGATTGGGCTTAGTTTGACTTGGTTTGACTTAGCATCTTGGACTGTCTTTGGAGGTCGAATTCTTTGGCACAGAGATCGAAATTTTCTGGGCACTTTGACTGTATTTGACCGCATACTTTGACTTCAGATCTGACCGCAGACCTTCTCTCTTCATTGACCAAGTTTGACTGTGGATTTTGGCACTATTTTGACTTCATTTTAACCAGCAAAGGAGGCCGAGTATTTTGACCTTTGACCGAGCTATTTGGGAGGTTGTTTGACCATTGACTTTGACTGATTAGGGAATCATTTGTTGATGTTGACTTCTGTTCCCTTTGACCAAATTTGACAATTTGACCAGATTTGACTTTTGGGCTCATCTCTTGAAGTTTTGGATATTGGTTGTACGAAAGTCAAAGTTGTTGGCCCTTGACTCTTGATTGGTGAATTGGATTATTGTACTCACTTTGCTAAACATTTTATTACAATCTAATGAGAAGAAGAATTTGGAAGGGTTTTCCCCCTTGTGGGGTTTTTCCCTTATCTTTGAAAAAATTTGGTGTTTCTCGTTATTTCTCTTGATTGTCTTCTACTGTCATTGTATTTACTATTCTATCTAAAATTGCTATTTATCATTAGAAAATTAAATTCAATTGCTAATTGAAGATAAGATTGGGCTAAAGTGATTGTAACATCATAGCACAGTGGAAAATTAACATGAAATGCATCACTAGTCACCAACAAAGATGATATAAGTTGGCCTTTAACCTTCTAGTTTTCTAGGAAGCAAATCTAGGGGTTAACAATAGTGATCCATGGGGACGATGTCTCATTAGGGACATTGAGAACCTCAACACCTCTAATCGTGAACTGCCATATGAATAAATAGTAGGAAACAATCTATAAGTAAATCAGTGCATGTCCATTGGGAAAATGGAGTCAAAGTATTGTTATGGTGCCTCAGCTGATAGGTTGAACGAAGGTCTTACAAATGCATGGCTGAAGAAAATTGCTACCTACATCCCATTCATCATGTAAAATATGTTCAAGTCGACACATAGGAGGAAGTCACCTAGTCAAATGCCAATGATGGAGACATAAGGCTAATGGGCCCCAGGGTACAAACACAACTCTATTGAGATTTGTAGCTTGGGAGTTACTTCAAACCCTAGGGTTCGGGGTTGTGGAGGAATTGTGTTAAATTTTGTTAACAATGGTATGTTCTATGCTTAGCACAATTACTAGCAACCCAATGACAATTTCCAATTTGGTTTCCAATAGCAATCACATCAATAGTAATTGTAGATAGAACATAAAATAAAATGCAGAAGACAAGACAAGACAAGAGGACACCAAATTTGGCAGGTGCCAGTGAAAAACCCCAATGTGGGAAAACCCTTTGATCAATTCTTCTTATTATTATATAAAATGTTCAGCAAAGAGACAAAGTACAAAAAGTCAAAGTTGGCTTGCCAAATCCAAGTCAAAACAGCCCTATCAAATCTGCAATCAACTGCAATCAAATTCAGCCCTAACCAGAAAGTCAAAGATGGTCAACACAACAGAAAAACTTCTCCTTTGAAGCTTAGTCAAAGGTAATCAAACTCGGCCTCCAACAGTGGTCAAGGTCAGCCCAAAACAGTGACAAAATCTGCGGTCAAACTTGGTCGACCTGAAGTCGACCCTGCAATCAAACAAGCCTGCAGTCAACGCAGGTCTAGCAGCCCAGAAAATTTCAATTTTTGTGCCAGTCGATGCGGCCTGGTCAAACAGAGTCAAACCCTCCAAAATCGTAGTCAAACTTGGTCAAACAGTCCCTAGTCAACGTTGGTCAAACTTCAGTCAAATCCTGAAACTTCTATCTCAAATTCATCCTCCTTGCCACATGTGTGAGAGAAAGAGAATGCCCAATAGTTGTATGAACCAATGAGAGAAGGAGAGAGAAGGACGTGTGAGTGATGATGATGCCAAATGAGGTGAGAGGACACTTGTATTTATCCAAGTCGTTGAGGGTGAAGTGACATGTCTATTGGGCTTCATGAACCTACATGATGATGTGGCCGTGTGTGGGCATAAATTCAAAAACACACTTTTGCTTGTCCAAATTAGATGAAATTTATATCAATTTTGATCCTCTCGAAAAGAGGAATTCGATGCAATCATCATTTCCATCAAATGTGTTGTCCAAAGTGGAATTTGAGTAATGTTCCAAACTATGAATTAATAGTAAAAATCAAGAACACGAACTAAGCTACAACAATTAACAGGGACCATGCAACAAATACAACAATCACAAACTAAAGATACAGATAACAATCAAAATGCTAGAGTGAATGCTCCAACTGCTGAACCATTTTATTAATAATGATAAATCAAAGTACCGAAGTAGGTAGGAACAAGGGAACCTGGGCTTGCTGTGAAAGCTATGCAAACCCCATGTAGTACAACTCTGATCTGGAGGAAATACTAGCCCAAACTGGTACTGCGCACTACCCAGGAAATTACTGTTACTATTGTTGGAATGGGACTGAATATTCTTTCCTGAAGAATGCTCGAATCACACTGAAATTGTAGCCATTGACTCCCCTCCAAAATCCCAAAAATACCCAGAAAGGCTTTGGCCCAACTCTAAGTCAAAACCGAGCCCACCAAATGATGCAAATTCCCCAGCTAACTAGTAACTCGCCCTGCTATAACAATGAGGATTTCATGGCCAAATATCGCCCAGAAAATTCTATGAAATTAATCAGAGACTCCTCTCAATAAACCCACAAAAACCCAAAAAGGGTTTGGGCTAAATCCACCGACCCCCGGTGACCCCCAACAAGTGTAAATTGCTCAATTTGGCTAGACAATGCCCTACAATTTAGATATTGTTGAATTTGGACCAAATCTCCCTCCAAGAAATCCTCCCTAACTCCTGCAAATTTCTCCCCTCAATCACCAAGCAAATCCCAGCTCGAATGCTCCCCAAATTTTGAATCTCTGCAAGTGCACAGAAGTTGCCAGTAAACCCCCGCACAGGCCCCGGAATATATAAATTCGGTCCTCCAAAATGTAGCACTCTCGTCCCTGCAAATCCCCAAGGAAAAACTCGTCCTCCCTACGAATAATTCTCTACAAATTCTCTGGCCAAAACTCCACTATTTGCTAGCTTCTCTCAGCCCCTTTGAATTTCCTTCTGCGCCCTAAGAGAAGCACGCTCCAGTTGGAATTAGTATGCAATGTAGCTCCTAGAGAAGCCCTAAGATGGACTCCTTCTTACTCCCCTAGGGCGACACTCAAAGTTCACCGAAGGTAGAGGTGGAATTGCGCTTGGAATTTGTGGTGCTAAACAACACTTTTCTTCTTGTGCTAAACAGCACGAAGAGAAGATGAAAGGCGAAATGTAATAGTCAAAATATGATTAGCAAATGAGTCCATCCTCTTTAATAATTTCTCCCCATGTTTCTAGACTCCTTTTTTTAATTATTATTTTATTGGTGGGGGCCATTTTCCACTAAGTGACTTTTGCCTCCATTTTAATAAAACAATAATTTGCCACCAATCTTCAATAAAATAATACTTGCCACATTTCTCCAAAATAATATTTGCCTCTTTACTTAATATCACCAAAATTAGGCAAAATTCCCATGCTGACAAAATTGGGGACATTACAGTCCTCCCCGCCAAAAATTGTTTGTCCTCAAGCACCCCCTCTATCTGTTAATCACCACTATCATCGCCAGTAATACCAGGGTTCCAAATGTGCCACTGATTCAGCCCCGATCTCTGCACTGTCTGATCATGAAGGAATCTCTCAATACCAAGATCCCAAGCCATACTAATCAATGTGAAGCACCCATTGCCCCACTCACCGTCCAACTAGGTATAAAGCTCCAGAAGCCCTCTGCATACTATCAATAAGTAGAGCATCATGATAATGTAGGACTCTGTCCAACTCTCCATGAAGTTGCCCTACCAAGTAGTCCACCCATGCACACCAAGAGTAAACTCCTGAAGTTATAGCCCAATCCCTGTGGGAACAAAGTCTCTATCGCATGAGCTCCTCCTGATATCCTCCTACTGACCAACCTTCCATGTTGATGAAGTCCCCCATGCCATCAACGAGTCACTGAAACCCAATGGAAAATATGAGTGATCTCCCCCTATAGCAGCCAACTCATCCCTAAAGGTCATTGAGTTGTCTAGTACTACAATGCTAGGATCCCATGCTCGTCTCAGAAAAGTGCCACCATGTTGTCGCTGCACCACTCTGACTTGAATAGGTTACCCATCGTGTGCCAAGCTCATCCTGCCCAAATGTCTCTATGATGTCAATATCAACCCACCCATCGCTAATCCCGATCCTGAGCTGCAACAGAAGAAGCCTGCCTCGCCAAACAATGGAGGCCTCAATGATCTCGCATGTGTCAACCCCGAAGTGAACTAGATTACCCTCTGTTAAGATCTTGCTCCTCACGAGATGGAGTGGCATGTCAACCAACTGAATCCCTGGATCACCTAGCCAGACCTCCTACGGCATAGCTCTAACAACTACTGGAATATGTTTGTTCCTCGTCCCTAGTCAATGCATGGAACCAACATATATACCCCATATATCATGAACTAATCTGATGCATGCTCAACTTCCCTGTGCCTTCCACTGCATGGTATCGATGACTCCTGGAAGCCACATGTGCCAAATAACTACCCCCTGAAGGCAGCCAATAGATGGGTATCTAATACTTGCAGTCGACTTAGTGTATGCAGACTCGTCTTGTCCTTGCCAACCATCACCACTATGTCTGCCATCCGCCCTCTTGATAATGTGCCAACATAATGTTTGGAGGTCGGACACATACTGGAAAGTTGCCTCAGCCGTACACAGTATCCTCTGCTCATGCATGGTTGTTAAATTTGGACAACTAGGTCCAAACTCCGGGTTGTGCTGCTCAGATGACGATCCCAATATTTTTATTGGATTCCTCTTTCGAAGAGCTGTAAGATTGATCTAAAGATCATCTCGATCAGATGAGCAAAACATGTACTTTGAATTTATTCCACTTATGTGCTAGGTCGGCCTGGAATATAATATAGACTTAAATGTCTTAAAGGACGTGTCACACACCCAAAAGATTCCTATATATTGGAGAGACTTAGAGTTCATTATACACACAATGTGTGGAGGATTTTCTTCTCTTGATGGCGATGGAGCTGCGTTCTTGGGGTTGTGTCTTTGTGGAGTATTCTTTGTCTGGGTTGTCTTGGGGTTGTGTGACACGCTTGGCTGAATGACCTATTGGAGACTTTGTTGGTTGAAGCATCCTGTTGATCATCGTAACGCCATCATTCATTATCTCTGTTTTGGCTTGTCTTCCATCAATATTTTGGTATGTTCTATCTGCTTCAGTATTTTGTGCCCTAATCTGAAATGGCATATAACATGTTCACAAATTAACATGGTATCAGAGCTGAGGTGACGACAAAGCCCAATTTGTGTTGAAACCAATTTCAATCTATAGATCCATTGTGCAACACACAACAAGAAAGGGAGCTCGATAAAGGAGGGAACTTGGCCGCAGCAAGGAGGAAGGAACAGCGTGGGCAAGAGATTGTTTCTAGGGTCGTTTCAGGTGACCAAAGTGCTGTAGGAGGCCGAGGAGAAGCGCTGGAAGGCTGAGACTGTTGTAGATGTTTGCGGCCTTGTTTGAGGGTCAGACAGAGGTATGAGGAGGCTGTTTTGGAGGGCTATTAGGGAGCCGCAGCAAACTGAGGTAGGCTGCAGGCCTAGCCTCTCCAAAACAGGCCAGCGTGAAGGTATTAAGGGCTGCCACTTGCCCAGAACAGCAGCCCACAAGGAGGCCATCTCACCTTGCCTAAGTCACAGCCCTAATTGAGGTTTGTTAGGCAGAAAAGAGGGCTAAGAATAGCCAAAATCTTCAGCATATATGAGCAGCCCTACAGGTGATGAAACCCACAGATATTGGAAGGATTTTTGAGCAAAAGTTTAAGGCTGGAATAATGGTAACTAGCCCTAACCAGGCCGAAATCAATAGCAGAGGAGAAGACCAAACAACGAGCAAATAAGGTATGTTTGAATAAGGTTTATGTGTTATTTATGTGTGAGAAATCTCTGTAACGGGTTGCAGAAAGGAGGCTGCTATAGCAGCAGTATAGGATGCCAGTTTGAAGACGTGAAGCCCTTCTCTCTAGGCCGAGTATCGGTTTGGGTATGCCGTAAAGCCTAAAAAGACATTCAAGTTAGGCCACAATTGATTAAAGCTAGAACGAAGGAATGAAAGACCTGGAATAAAGATTATGCACAAGTTTTATTCAAGGCTGTAATGATCTAATAGAAAACCCTAACCAGGGCCAAGATCAGTGCACAAGTTGATGTGTAATCAAGGGCTAAAATATGTAGTCCAACAAAGGTATGCATTTGTATTTTGATTTCGATTTATTCTGAGTATAGAAAGGCTAAGTTGAACAGTCTAGTATGGAAGCTTATGTACAATTTGGAGAGCTGTTGAAGACCCCTTGTCTGAAAGGCATATTTTTTTAGGACCAATTTACTGTGAAGGGAGGTTGAGGCAGCTTCCTAGAGGGCCGAGTCAATTAAAGGTTGCTTCAGCCTACGTAGAAGTGTTGTTGATGCAAGGAATAGAAGCGTATGCTACTATTGGTGAGCCGCTGCACTTGGAAGGCTACTTCAGCGGCTTATGTTCTATGTTTGGTGGAGATTACAAACTAAGCCGCAACCTCTGCAAGTAAGTGTGGTAACACATAGTGCAGTCTCCTGAAGTAGAATGCAGACAATACAGTGCAGATTATACGTAACAACAAATGCATCAAATGCATAAGCAAGACAATAGTGACATTTAGAAGATGACACACTGTGTTATTTAAGACCACATGTTTAGGAGTTGTGCACTGTGCTTAGAGGGGCCAAGAGGGCAGATGTGTACGGGTCATCTTGAAGAGGAGAAATCAAGATGAGGTATGTTCATAGGTGATGAACAACAATGGTTGATGTGCACTTATGACTGCTAGATCTGCGTAAAAGAAAGGTGTCATATAAGGTATGGACTGGCATGAAGAAGGGTCGATTCAGTGTTTGGAACAACTGTATGATTGGTTCCTAGATCTGTGAAATTTAGGAGACAAATTGCAGAACTCAGATCTGAAGATTTGAAGCCCTACATCAGTCAACCATTAACTGTAGTTGGGCAGATCTTGAAGCCCTAAGAAGCAGCCTTTTAGTGGAGTTGGAAGGATTTTTAGAGGGTTGACTGTGGAAGCCCTTGGTGCAATATTATGAAGCAGTCAGATTGTTAACAAGATGGGCAAATATGTTAGCCCTAGGGAGAGTGACAAGAGAAGTTGATTTGTCATAGAGTTATGCCAATTTTGGTAGCCTTAGGAGCAGTCCTCTGAAATGACCAGAAGAATGACAAATGGGCAGATCTAGAAGATAAGAAGCAGTGCAAGATGCAATGCCAGATGTAGTAGATGAAGACCTCAAGTGCAGGATCATGAGAGAAGGAATCATGATATGTTAGAAGGCAGATTGGGATCCCTAGTTCAGTGAGTTGCAGTAAAGAAAATCTTAAAGGGCTGCTTGAGGAAGCTACAACAGATCTCCACAGAATAACAGGTAGTTACTGTAAGGTAAGTATGAGTACTTCTGACACAAGCTAAGGCTTGTAGATATATTCTCCCTATTTGACAGTGATATATGGCGGTATGACAATGATGAAGAAGATAGTGATGGGTACGATAAAATTATGGCATCATCGTAATCAGCGATATGACAGTGATGATAGTTCTGTAGCCACAAATTTGAGGAGCTAAATCTGTGATTCTATGTCATTGTCATTATCACAGTGACATAGACAAACACCCATGTTTACAAAATTCATAATAGCAGTAAGCTTGTGGCAGTATCAGTATTACATTGGAGCGTAATGATAAACTTGAAAGTGTGAACTGAGAAGTTTTTGCAGCCTTCAGTCACGTTGTTGGAGTCTTGAACCATGATCAGCAAAGCCTGTGAAGTTTTGAACAAATATTGTATATGATACGTGCCAAGATGCATGATAGCTATATGACAGTATATGGCTATGAGTCTTGGATGGCTTTGACTTTGGGAGAATAAGATTCAGGCCCTTGAGTACAAAACTCCTTTCCAAGTTGGTGTCTGGGATGCCCTCATTTAAAATAGATGTCTTCTCTCACAACAGAAGCTGGCATTAAGAGGGAGAATACAACTGTATATGCTCCTGAGCTGATATCATTGCTGAAAGAAAGAAGACCCTCATGGCTCCAAGATATATGGCTTCAAGGGGGAAATTCCAGTAGAAAAACAAGAAGCCATATAAATACCAGAGGTATCTAACTACCATGAGTACAATATGAGCCAGAATCATTTCGATAAAAAAAAAAGATGTAGAGTATCAAGTCTGGAAGGATGTGATACACAAAGAGTACTAGTCCATTATGGAGGGTGATGTTTGGGATATGGTCCCTAGACCATAGGACAAAGCTGTTGTCACCTCGATATAAAATCAAGCATGGATCTGATAGAAAATGTGCTTCCTAAGATTTCTTTCTAGGAAGGCATTGATTATGTTTGCACCTGTAATTTACTATTACCCTTGCTGCTACGCAAGGATGGAATCTTCATCAGATGGATGTGAAGAACGCCTTCCTGCATGGTGCGATAAAGGAAGAGGTGTATGGAGAGCAACCTTTGGGATTCAAAGTCCAGGATCGAGACACCCATGTTTGCAGGTTGGCTAGCCCCCAGGGCTTGGTACGAAAGGATCGATAGCTACCTGATGAAGTTGGGTTTCACTCGTAGTAATGTTGATTCAAACCTTTACTTCAAGGTTGATAAAGAGAAGCCTCTCATTCTGGTGCTGAATGTGGATGACCTCTTCCTGACAAATGCTGACCCTCTCATTCATCAATGCAAGAGGGAGCTCGCTGCTGAATTCGAGATTAAGGACCTAGGACTGATGCACTACTTCCTAGGCCTGGAGGTCTGGCAGAGACCTGGCAAGACTTTTCCTTTCTCAAGGAAAATACATTATGAAGCTTCTGGAAAGAATTGATATGGTGGACTGTAAGTCCGTGTCAACACCGATGAAGCTCAACTTTAAGAAGTTGAGTGAAAGCGTTGTTGGGCCCGTGTTAGAAAATCCTATTGAGTATCGTTAACTCATAGGGGCCCTGATGTTCTTAGTGAACACACATCCGAACATATGTTGTGCAGTGAACACTTTGAGTCAACACATGGTTGATCATATTCACTAGGTTGGTGCCAAGAAACTCTTGAGATATCTCTGTGGCACGATAAACCATGGGCTGAGATATACTGTCGGGAGCATGACACTCCTTGGATATACTAATGTCGATTGGGCTAGCAGTGTGGTGGATCACAAGAGCACATTTGGATGCTGCTTCACACGTAGATCTGCTTCGGGCAAGAAACAGAAGTCGGTAGCTTTGAGCACCGCTGTGGCCGAATACTTTGCAGCATGTATGGCCCGTCGTGAAGTCACTTGGTTGCGAAAGCTCTTCTGAGAGTTGTTCGAGCATGTACTAGATGCCACTGTTATCCCTTGTGATAACCAGAGGGGGATTCATTTGTCATAGAATCCCGGGTTTCACGATTGATCCAAGCATGTTGATGGCTGGTACCACTTTATCCGGGGTATGGTATAGCGAGGCGTCATAAGGCTCAATCATATAGGAACTGATGAGCAGGTCGCAGATATTCTCACAATGCCCTTGGGGAAGGTCATGTTCCTAACCTTCAGTGAGAATCTTGGAATTGTGGAACGACCCTAATTGGAGGGTCTTGTTGGACGATGTGCTCTGGGAGCTCCTAGGGGGCTTTTGGGGATAGCTTCTTGATGCTATAAGCAACCATTGGGCTAGGCTTGCCGAACCTCATTGTTGTGCTTCTACCCCACCGTGATGATATTGAGATGGTTTACCTCTCTCTGATCTATGCCCCGTATGCATCCTACCCATGAAGTTTCGGACTCATGGGAAGTACCTCTCATTTGGCCAATGAGGTGGGAAATGTGAATAGAGACGATAGCAAGACCGATGGATGCATCGGAGATTGTCGTACTCCCTATGTCTAGGATGGCACGTGTCCAACAACTTGATCTGGGATCAAGTTTAGTGAGGTTTCGGACCTCCAACTAACTTCGGGTCAGTGAAACTAACTTCGAGTTAGTATATGACTCTCTTGAGTCCTAGTGAGGTTTCAAACCTCCCACTGACTTCTGGTCAGGTAAACCAACTTTGGGTTGGTATGAGACTCTTTGTGAGTCCTATAGAGGTTTCGGACCTCTAGGTTGAATCTGTCAGCCAGGAATGATGTCTTGGTGACTGACCCACTTTTGTTCTGAAATAAAGAAGCCAGCGAAGCAAGTTACGGTGGGATGATGCACGATGCTTGGATTGCACTAGTGGACAGAGTTCTCCCTAGTTGAGAGAGAGTGTTAAATTTGGACAACTAGGTCCAAACTTCGGGTTGTGCTGCTCAAATGATGATCCCAATATTTTTATTGGATTCCTCTTTCGGAGAGGTGTAAGATTGATCTAAAGATCATCTCGACCGAATGAGCAGAACATGTACTTTGAATTTATTCCATTTATGTGCTAGGTCGGCCTAGAATATAATACAAACTTAAATGTCTTAAAGGACGTGTCACACACCCCCAAAGATGCCTATATATTGGAGAGACTTGGAGTTCATTATACACATAATGTGTGGAGGATTTTCTTCTCTCTTGACGGTGATGGAGCTGCGTTCTTGGTGCTGCGTCTTTGTGGAGTATTCTTTGTCTGGGTTGTCTTGGGGTTGTGTGACACGCTTGGCTGAATGACCTATCGGAGACTTTGCTGGTTGAAGCATCCTGTTGATCGTCATAACGCCATCATTCATTATCTCTGTTTTGGCTTGTCTTCCATCGATCTATTGGTATGTTCTATTTGCTTCAGTATTTTGTGCCCTAATCTGAAATGGCATAGAACATGTTCACAAATTAACAGTGGTCCTAACATGCCCTGTGCAAAGAGTGAAACATGTCTCCCTCGTGACCAGCTCCCCAGGGGTAGGCTCACTGATGAACGATATGCCACCCCTGTAGATGATCACCTCAACCCCCAACCTATTGTTGTCAACTTATGCACTGACCTAATGCCCCTAGCGCATTGGGTGTCATCCCAATATCTTTGGTGAGCTCCTTGTCCCCCGCTGCTCGCACCCAGAGTGTCAAAGGACAACAACCAAATCGTTTGTGCCTGTAAATGATGTATAAGAGGGACAGGTGTGTGAGTCCCCACGGATACCATCAAGTATCACTCATCTACATCCCCGTCGATCCTGGGTGAACTACACCCAAAGGAATGTCCAGGGTCTCCGTCTATAAGTCTCCTTGGAGGAAACCCTCTAAGACCTTGTAGTGCAACACCATATGCCCCTGCATCCCACCGAGTATCCCTGTACTCCTTGACCTGGCACTGTACCCTACAACCTATCCTTGTACACCACTAAATACCCCGTGCTACTTCTGTACCATCCTGTACCATCTCGTATCCTACCTGTGCCACTGTACCTGGCACTCCCCACATGTACTCGATGCGATGTGAATCACTCAATGCAAACCAACATGCTACATCAAACAACCACGCATCTCCATGCTCCTCTGCAAGCCACTGCTCATCACTGCATATGTCTACACAACATTGGATGCTAGGGTGTAAAATTGGGTATGTATGCATCAGGTCACATCCCTCTGTATAACATTGGACTCTGCGGCATATCTCTGTGTACCCTGGGGTACCACTGCCTACTGTCGTACCACCTTGTATCATATGCCATCACACATGCGCCAACGCATCCACCACTCTGCTAGTAAGCCCTCCATGATGTGGGCTACATCTCCCCATCTTCCCCGAAAGACCTGAGCGGCCCAACTCCTCACATGCCAACAGGAATGACACTATTGTGCCTATCCTCGGTAGCTCCGGTGTGTTGATTTTTAATGTACCTTGGACAAGTGGTTTCCCATGGGTTAGTCTCTACCTAGGGCAAAGTGTCCAAAATTATTATTTTCCTAAGTGTGGCTTTATAAGTGGTAAAGTCAATGTTAAATTATAAAGTGAAAAGTGACTTTAGACATAAAGTACAATGTGGGTATTTTATTTAACAGGTGAGTTAAAAAATAGAAAGTGAGAATTAAATGCACATTTATTCTCATCCCTTAATCTAAATGAATCTGAGCCATTGGATCTTAGGGTTGCCCAAGAGTCATTTAGGGAAACAAAAGGGGGAAAAGAAAAGGGACACTGCATTCATTCATTCGTTCTTCATGATCAAATTGGAGAAAGGAGGCTGGGGGCTAGAGAAAAGTTCTGAAGGAGAAATTTGTTGCAGCGAGTTGAAGGAGTGATTTTTGGGCAAAGCTGGGCACGGAAATCAAGGCATAGAAGACAACAGAAGGTACAGTACGAACATCATTTAATGCTATGAGATGCATGCAGTTTGAGAGAAGTTTTTGAGAAAAAAATAAAAAATAAAAATTTGAAAAAAAATATCTATACAGCAGTACGGAAATCCGTACAATACAGTCTACATCTGTATAGTACATATTTTCAGCTTCGATTGGGCATAGAAATCGAGGCAAAGTGGGCACATTTTTCAAGGATTTTTCGGCTAAAGAGATAAGTTGTATTTCGCTGTTTTGTTTTGTCTGCAAATGTATTTTTCTTGAACTTGAAAGATAAGTAAATTTGAAGAGCTCTCTAACAAGTTTTCCTCGGAGAAGATTGAAGGGGTTTTGCCTGGGTCTAAGTTGACCAAAAGTCTGTGTGTATTTTTTTTGTGTTGTTGGTCTGTTTATGTCCATATTTATTTTCAGCATGTGTTGACAGTCCCATGTGTTTTAATCTGAAAAATTCATTTCCAGAATTCTATATGTTGAATGTATGTTTATGGGAAAGGGCATTTAACTGAATGGGAGAGAAGGTTAAACTAAAACCGGGTTGGGATTGAAGGAAAATTTTTAGTCATCAAATTTCAACATGATGTCCAATATTATATATACCAATGAGAGAGCACCGTCTCCATGTAATGCCCTATCTGATGGCCAGTCGATGCCACCTCCTCCTATCGGCTCCTGCCAGAGTAGGCTAATCACCCTATGACTCCACGCACAGTCAATATGCCAAGACAACTCATGAAATCTGTTTGCTCCCCTGTCAATAGTGTTGTCTGAGGCTCTGATGGAAATCTGAAAATGTGTGTGCACCCAAACGTCGAATCCATCACACAGCTACTACCATCACCTACCGGCTCTATGATGTGATGGGAAATCCCACCTGGATCCCGACAACAGTCTGGCCCGCGAGTCCCTTTGTAATCCATGGCCTCTGCTGAAATGTGGCCATGAATGTATCCAACAACCTAGCATGCTTCATTGGGTACCAGCTCAGTACCTCTCACCATCCAATCCCAAAGGAGGGATCAAATGTACAATCCCTTGTGGAAGGAACAAGCCCTCCAAGTTGATGGGGTGTTGTACTCAACTCATGTCACTCAATCCTGCTAACCTGGCCATCCCCTCAGGTATGTCTAGACAACTCTGCCTCCCTCGATCCAATGCGTAAGGGTGGGCTAAGAACGTTGTAAATCCCATCAGTGTGCCTCTGAAACGAACTGTGCTGAAATCCCAAATTGGGTTCCCTATGCTACCCCTCATCAATGGCTAGCACAAAGGATGGATGCACATCCTCCTCCATCATGGACTCAACATGAGCCTCCAACTGCTCCTCCATAGACAACACGCAAGACATGCTTGCTAGTCAGCTACAGGTGACTATCATCTGGTAACTCTGGCATAGATCTGGAGGCCTCTGTACCTATCAGCTCCACATTAGCAGTGGAGATGTCTCCCAGCACCTCATCAACATGTGGTGCACTACTATCACCTGAGTACTCTGTCACAACCCCATATACCTCATCAATGGATACCTCAACAACGGATGGTATCTCATCAACAGGTGTATGCTCAACTGTCTCCTTGCAAACCCTGGCCCCTTCAACTACTTCATCTTCTTCCTTAATTCTCCTCATCATCCCTGTGAAAATTTTTGAATGTTACTTATGTAGAAATCTACTGTTAGATCTGCTTATGCTCCTCCTACTTAATTAAGTTATTAAGCTGAAAATTCAAATTAATATCGAAGCAAAACACATAACAGTATTTCACCAATTCAGATCTAGAAAAAGTACATGCACACATAGACAAAGTGACACAGTGATTTTCTGGACAAATAGTCCCTGGAAAAACCCAATGTGGGAAAACCAGTCTACTAGCTGCTAGAGGGTTTTATTATTAAGAGTTTTCTGAATACAGCAAATCTGGGTTCCAGACTTGGAAAACCCGACCGAGAAAATATAGATCTGCAACTCACCGGTTGTTCTGAAGCCAAAATATTGACTAATCCACACCCTTAAACGAGATTTATAGGACTCAGCCAAATCTAGGCCCTAGAAACCCCAGTGCTGCCCCTGAAACCCCTGCGTCAGCCTCTGTAGCCTTTGTGTCCCTTTGCGCTGGCTTGGAAGGGGTTGCGTAACCCCAGACTGGGTGACGCAGTCCCTACGCTGCCCCTAAAGGTCTTTGCGGAACCTCTGAGGCTTTCTAGCTGCCTAACGCTGCCCTGGGAGTCACTACGTAGCTGAAGCTGCCTCTACGCTGCGCAGCTGCTCCCCTCTCTACTGTTGCTGCCCTTGCTTCTCTGTGTTGCCTCTTCGAGTTGATCTCTGCCTCTTGCTGATTCTAGGCATTGGGATCAGACCATCCCCTTTGCCTAAACTCTCCTCTCTGTAGCTAAAACACTTCTGGAAATTCTTAGCAAACCACACCCTAGAATTCCAACTTAGCTTCAATGCTCTGCCTCTGTGTGTCTTTACAAATAACCTCAAGCCTTTCCTTTATACTTTTCTCGTTGGGGAACCAACGGCCATGATCAGATCTTGAATCAATGGCTAAGATTAAAAGAAAGCTTGATCCATGTGACTTAAGACAATTTCATCACATGTCTAATTTAATTAACTTTAATTATTTCATTTTCCTAAGTTTAGACTTAGGAAATAAATTAATTAATTAATTAAATATCTCCCAAACCAGAAGAAATTTCCCAAACCCCTTTCTGGGTCTTGAGATCATGTGTACTCTAGTCCCTCCACAAATTTTGGGAGCTAGAGCACATCCAATGCTACCCCCACTACACAAAATCTCAACAACCCCTGCATAATTCCACTAAATTCCCATCGATTTGTGCATGTCTCTTAGTTCACAAAACTCCCCAAAAGAGAGGGACGTTTGAATGTCATGTCCCAATGATTAGTATGCCCTCCAATTTGTTGCCAATAACTCCACATTAGTGTCGATCATGTCTTGCCATCTTAAAGCATTATCCGTAATTTTCGGCATACTGGATTTGTTGTATAATTGAGAACGGTGAGTCTGGTCTTGATTCCCAATTGTGGTACGAATCACCTGCTTCCCCACATCAATCATCATTTGTTGTATCCTAATCACCTCATTCAAGGTTACTTCCATGTTTGAATTTAACCTTTCTTTGGATCCCGTGATTTTTTTTCTGCTCTTTTCATAGAATGGAGGGTTTTCCACACGCTGAGCCAAGATTATGGCTTTGATACCACTGTAATGTTCCAAACTAGGAATTAACAGTGAAAATCAAGAACACGAACTAAGCTACAACAATTAGCAAAGACCATGCAACAAATAATATAACCACAAACTGAAGATACAGATAACAATCAAAACACTAGAGTGAATACTCCAACAGCTGAGCTTGTTATGCAATCTATGCAAACCCCATTTAGTAAAACTCTAATATGGAGGAGTACTAGCCCATACTGGAACTGCGCACTACCCAGGAAATTATTGTTACTGTTGTTTGAATGGGACTGAATATTCTGCCCTAAAGAATGCTATGATGACCCTGAAATTGTAGCCACTAACTCCCCTCCAAAACCCCAGAAATACCCAGAAAGGCTTTGGCCCAACTCCAAGCCAAAACTTAGTCCACCAAACGATGCAAATTCCCTGGCTAACTAGTAATTCACCATGCTGTAAGAATGACGATTTCTATAAAATTAGTCAGAGACTCCTCTCAATAAACCCACAAAAACCCAGAAAGGGTTTGGGTTGAATCCACTAACCCCTAGTGACACACAACAAGTGTAAATCACTCAATTTGGCCAGAAAACCCCCGATAGTTTAGATGTTGCTAAATTTGGCCCAAATCTCCCTCCAAGAAATCCTCCCTAGCTCCTGCAAATTTCTCCCCTCAATCACCAAGAAAACCCTAGCTCGAATGCTCCCCAAATTCTGAATCTCTGCAAATGTACAGAAGCTGTCAGTAAACCCGTGCACCGAGGTCCTGGAATATATAAATTCGGTCCTCCAAAATGCAACACTTTCGACCCTGCAAATCCCCAAGGAAAAGCTCGTCCCCCTATGCGTAATTCTCTGTGAATTTTCTTGCCAAAACTCCACTGTTTGCGAGCTTCTCTCAGCCCCTTCTTCAAATTTCCTTTTGCGCCCTAAGAGAAGCACACTCCAGTTGGAAATAGTATGCAATGTAGCTCCTAGAGAAGCCCTGAGATGGACTCATTTTACTCCCCTAGCGTGACACTCAAAGTTCACCGAAGGTAGAGGTGGAATTCTACTTGGAATTCCTGGTGCTAAACAACATTTTTCTTCTTGTGCTAAACAACACCAAGAGAAGATGAAAGGTGAAATGCAATCGTCAAAAGATGATTAGCAAATGAGTCCATCCTCCTTTTATAATTTCTCCCCATGTTTCTAGACTCATTTTTTTAATTATTATTTTATTGCTGGGGGCCATTTTCCACTAAGTGACTTTTGCCTCCATTTTAATAAAATAATAATTTGTCACCAATCTCCAATAAAATAATACTTGCCACCTTTCTCCAAAATAATATTTGCCCCTTTACTTAATATCACCAAAATTAGGCAAAATTCTCATGCTCACAAAATTGGAGACATTACAATTTGGCCCTCGTTGCCAATTTTTACAGTCCCTCTCAACTAGGGAGAATTCCACTTGTCAATCCATCCATCATCATCGGTCATCATGCCATCTTGTCATCATGTACCATCTCTGTATCTCATCTCATCTTTGCTCTACAAAACATTGATATGAATAATGAAGAAGAATCGATTAAGAGTGAGTCACAGGACCTTACCACTCTCCACTGACAAAAGTCAGTCCAGAGGTAGAACATCAATCAGACTTGATCCCAAATCAAGTTTTTAAACATCATGTATCCTAGACATAAGGAGTACGACAGTACACGATGCGTACATCGATAGTGTTATGGTCCCTATCCACTTTTCCCAACTCATTGGCCAGATCAAAGGTACTTCCCATGAGTCCCAGACGACACGAGTAGGATGTATGTTGGGGCATCAGTAGGAGAAGATGAACCACTCATCCTGTTCAAATGCCATAGGAGAAGGTGAACCACTCACCCTATGCATATGTCAATCGTAGGGAAAGGTGAACCACTCACCCTACACACATGTCATCAATCATAGGGGAAGGTGAACCACTCACCCTACACACATGTCAACCATCTTGGGGCATCACAAGGGAAGGTGAACCACTCACTCTATGGTTGCTCATAGCTCCAAGAAGAATCCCAAGCCCTCAGGAGCTCCTAGAGCTCAATGTCCAACTCAAGTGGGACCTTCAAGGGAGGGTCTTTCCATGACTCCAAGTCTCTCTCAAAAGGCTAAGAATTTGACCTTCCCTAAGGGCTTTGTGAAGATGTCTGCAACCTGCTCATCTATCTTGATGTGTTGAAGCCTTATTGCTCCTCATTGTACAATATCCCGAATAAAGTCATTAGAGAAAATTTCAACTCAAAAATAGCCACTTAAGAAAAAAAAAAAATTTAATAAAATAATGCCATGTAGACAATTTTTTAATATATCATTTTTATTATTTTACTTTTATCAAAATTACCCAAATAAATGTCACATTTATCAAAATAACCATATATATGTTTTATATTTAAATTAATTTATTAGCACAAGATTTAATAAAATTTAAATTAAAAAAATAAATTTAAAATATAAATCAAATTTAAATTTAACTTTAAATTACCCAAATTTAAATTCAAGTTAAACTAAATTACTCAAATAAACGTCACTTTTATCTCACACACACACACACACACATATATATACACACACACTAACACAAGATTCAATAAAATTAAAGTTTAAAAAATAAATTTAAATTTAAATTACCCAAATAAATAAACTTTTATCAAAATAACCACATATATATTTTATATTTAAATTAATTTATTAACACAAGATTTAATAAAATTTAAATTAAAAAAGTAAATTTATAATTAAAACACACTAAACCCATATTTTACCCTTCATTAAAATATTCTCTATATTATAACTTTTATAGAATAAGATATTAATTTTATTTTTAATATTTAATGTGGTTTTGGGTTACTTGGGCACCATTCACGCTTAAGGTAGGTAAATTATATTATTAAAAAAATTGTCATTGCCTAATCACACCTATATCTCTTTTGAATTTTAAAGGATTTTGATTGACTTACACATTATGACATGGAAATTCAATGTTAACCTAATATCAATGTGTTTGGAGCAGTCGTGGAGCACAAGATTTTCTGAAAGGCGAATCCCACTCTGGTTGTCGTGGAAGATTACAGTGGTATCTAGCACATGCTCAAATAGCTCACTAAAGAGATTCCTCAACCAAATCGCCTCACAACAGGCCATACTAGCTGCAATGTATTCGACCTTGACGGTGCTTGGAGCAACCAATTTCTGCTCCCTGCTCATCCAAGAAATTGAAGCAGACCCTAATGAGAAGCAACATCCAAACGTGCTTTTACGATCCACCACACTACTAACTCAGTCAGCATCAATAAATCCATGTAGCCTCAAATTCCTGGCAGTGTATCTCAGTCCATAGTTGATTATGCCAAAGAGATATCTCAAGAGATTCTTAGCAGCAATCCAATGTATGAGATGAGGCTTGACCATAAATTGACTCAACGTATTTATAGCGAAGCATATGTCCGAATGGGAGTTTACCAAAAACATTAGGGCCCCCACAAGTTGTCTATTTCAAAAGGGTTTGCCAATGCAGGCCCAGTAGCGCTTCCACATAGCTTCTTGAAGTTGAGTTCCATCGCAGTAGACACAGACTTGCAATCCACCATCCCACATCTGTCGAGCAACTTCACAATGTATTTTCCTTGAGAAAGGAAAATCTCACCTGACTTTTTCCAGACCTCCAAGCCTAGGAGGTAGTGCATCAGACCTAGGTCCTTCATCTCGAACTCGGAAGCCAACTCCCTCTTGCATTGATAAATGAGAGGGTCTGCACCTGTCAGAAAGAGATCATCTACTTAAAGGACCAAAATGAGAGGCATGTCTTTTTCAACCTTGAAGTATAGGTTAGGATCAACATCACTCCTCGTAAATCACAGCTTCATAAAATAGTTATCAATCCTCTCATACCAAGTCCTAGGGGCTTGGTTCAACCCATAGGTTGATTTCTTCAACTTGCATACGTGTCCTTCGATCTTGTATTTCGAATCACTGAGGTTGTTCCAAGTAGACTTCTTCCTTAAGCGAGCCATGCAAGAAGGAAGTCTTAACGTCCATTTGATGTAGGCTCCATCCTTGAGAGACAGCGAGAGCAATAATAGATCCGATAGTGTTATATCGGGCAATAGGGGAAAATATCTCGTGATAGTCCACTCCTTTCTGAGATATGCCTTGAGCAATGAACTTGGCCTTATATTTTTCAGCACTCCCATCGACTTCATGTTTGGTTTTGTAAAGCCATTTAGAAGTGACCATAGGCTTGTCCTTGGTTCCAAGAACCACGTCCCAGACATCATTCTTCATGATTGGCTCGTACTCCTCATTCATCACATCCTTCCATACTTGGTGCTTTACGACTTCTTCGAACGTGCGTGATTCAGCTTAAACAATAATACTCATAGCAGCCAAATATCCTTGGTACCTGTTCGGCTTCTTACTTTCACAAAATGTCCCTCTTGGAACAGTATGTCTTTCAGCATCTTCGAGAGTGTCTTTGAGACACAAAGGTCCTTTCCTTGATCAATGGGATCCATTAGGCCTTCAACATCGAGCATAGGCTCATCTGTCAGAGGTCCATCCTACTTTTTTGCAACATCATCATTATCCTCCCTTAGAATGGGGAGATCTCTAACTTTCCCAAGGGCAGTGTCGTCATCAAAGGTTGTATGGCTTACTTCCACATCTCTTTGACTAGTCACATAGATTCTATATGCCTTTGAATTTTCACTGTAGCCAACAAATGTACCTTTCTCCCCAGATGCTTCCAACCTGTTTCTTTTCTCTTTAAGCACATGAAAATACATGGGACGACCAAATATTCTAAAATGAGAAACATTAGGTTTCTTACCAATAAAAACTTCTTGAAATTCAATGCTTAACGTGGGCTCCTATTTTGAACATATACGGCAGTGCTGGCAACTTCTCCCCATAAGAACTTTGGTAGACCTTGATCATGGAGCATGGCACGAGTAGCTTCCATGATTGTTCGATTCTTCCTTTCAGCAACTCTGTTTTGCTCAAGAGTGTATGGAACGGTTGTCTCCCTTTTAATTCCAACCTCTCTGCAAAAGTCATTGAATTCATTTGATTCGTATTCGGTTCCATTGTCGGTCCTCAATATTTTGATCTTCTTCCCTATTTGATTTTCCACCAAGGCTTTGAAAGAACGAAACCATTTGAACACTTCATCCTTCTTCTTCAAGAAATATATCGATGTTTTGCGAGAGAAGTCATCCACAAAAATTGCATAGTATAAGTATCCTCCCAATGATATTACGGGTAGCATACTAGATAAGTCAGAATGGACCAATTGAAGAATATCAGTAGTTTGGCTTTCACTTGAAGGGAATGGTCCCCTTGTAAGTTTCCCAGTTGCACAACCCTGACAAACACCTTCATGATTCATGTTGAACTTGGGCATACCTGTGACCATGTTCCTTACCACAAGTAAGGCTTTGTAATGAAGGTAGGCAAATCTCTGGTGCCATAATTCAGATTGAAGAGAAGTATTGCAAGTCAAGGCTTCCAAAGGACTTCCTCCAACTTGATAGAGACCATCAACCCTAAATCCAAGTGTGAATGCGTCTTTAGGGTTTCTTTTCCAAATACGTACATTTCCATCAATGAATGTTATCTTGAAGCCTTTATCTTCCATCGCAGAAATAGATACCAGGTTCTTCTTCAAATCGGGCACATATAATACTTTTTGTAGATGAATGGTTTGACTTTGATTCAAGTGAAGAGTGATAGTATCGATCTATTAAATTCTGAAGATGTTCTACGCTAGATGCAAATATACTTTATTCTAAGGCACAATGAAAGTAAGATGCAGATAGAACATACCAATAGATCGATGGAAGACAAGCCAAAAACAGAGATAAAGAATGGTGGCATTACGGTGGTCAACAGGATGCTTCAACTAGCAAAGTCTTCATATGGTCAGCCTCCCACATGTGTCACACAACCCCAAGACGTTTCATCAAGAACACTCCACCAAGACGTTGCACCAAGAAGCCCTAAACGCAGAACTAAGAACGTTGTTCCATCACCATCCAAGAGAGAAGAAAATGCCTCCACAAAAATGTGTCTGTAAAATGAACTCCAAGTCTCTCCAATATATAGGCATCTGTGGGGGTGTGTGACATATCTCTTATGCATGTGGGATAAATCAAGCCGACCTTGCACATGTGGAATAAATTCAAAATACATGTTCTGCTCATCCAATCAAGATGATC
Organism: Pinus albicaulis; assembly: GCA_034641835.2. Taxonomy (NCBI): domain Eukaryota; kingdom Viridiplantae; phylum Streptophyta; class Pinopsida; order Pinales; family Pinaceae; genus Pinus; species Pinus albicaulis. The sequence goes on from CM076579.1 coordinate 973,779,807, forward strand.
TTTAGATCGATCTTGCACCTCTTCGAAAGAGGAATCCAATAAAAATATTAGCATCATCATCTGAGCATCACAACATGGAGTTTGGACCTAGTTGCCCAAAATTAACACCCCCTCTCAACTAGGGAGAATTCCATCCACTAATGCCATCCAAACATCGTGCGTCATCCCGCCGTAACTTGCTTTGCTGGCTTCTTTATTTCAAAACAAAAGGTGAGTCACAAAGACATCACTCCTGGCTAACCCGAAGTCGGCTCAAAGGTTCGAAACCTCCATAGGACTCAAAGGAGTCACATACCAACCCAAAGTTGGTTTAACTAACCCGAAGTCAGTTGGAGGTCCGAAACCTCACTTGGACTCGAGAGTCATATACTAACCCGAAGTTAGTTTAACTGACCCGAAGTCAGTTGGAAGTCCTAAATCTCACTAGACTTGATCCCAGATCAAGTGGTTGGACACGTGCCATCCTAGACATACAGAGTACGACAATCTCCGATGCGTCCATCGGTCTTGCTATGGTCTCTATTCACATTTCCCACCTCATTGGCCAAATGAGAGGTACTTCCCATGAGTCCGAAACTCCATGGGTAGGATGCATATGGGGCACAGATCAGAGAGAGGTAAACCAACTCAATATCATCACGGTAGGGTGGAAGCACACCAACTAGGTTCGGCAAGCCTAGCCCTGTGGTTGCTTATAGCTCCAAAAAGCTATCACCAAGGCCCCCTGGAGCTCCCAGAGCTCATCGTCAAACGAAACCCTCCAAATAGGGTCGTTCCACGATTCCAAGATTCTCACGGAAGGTTAGGAACATGACCTTCCCCAAGGGCTTTGTGAGAATATCCGCGACCTGCTCATCAGTTCCTATATGATCGAGCCTTACGGTGCCTCGCTGTACCATATCCCAGATAAGATGGTACCAGACATCAACATGCTTGGATTGATCATGGAACACGAGATTCTCTGACAAACGAATCCCCCTCTGGTTATCACAAAGAATAATGGTGGCATCTAGCACATGCTCAAACAACTCACTGAAGAGCTTTCGCACCCAAGTGGCTTCACAACAGGCCATACACGCTGCAATGTATTCGACCTCAGTGCTACTCAAAGCTACCGACTTCTGCTTCCTACTTGAAGCAGACCCAAGTGTGAAGCAGCATCTAGATGTGCTCTTGCGATCCACCACACTGCCATCCCAATCAGCGTCAGAATATCCACGGAGTCTCAAACTCCCAGCAGTGTCTCTCAGCCCATGGTCTATCGTACCCCAGAGATATCTCAAGAGATTCTGTAACGACCCATTCCCAAGTTATACGCAAAATAATATTAGCCTGTATACGATATACGCATTTGATAGCTACGCATGCATATATCGCGCACATCGCACTAGTACTCCTACCTACTAATATCAAGATTACCTAAGTTAGAGATTTAATATTAAGATTAAAGATTAATATTAAGATTAACTAAGTATAAATTATATGAAAAATGACTAATAAAAGAAAATAATTTAATTTAATTAAAATATAAAGTTAATTCATTAAGTTAAAAATGAATATTCAAATATTAAAAATTAATCTTAAAGGGTACTTAAATGTAAGTCAAATGCCCCATAAATAAAACAACCATATATCCCACCTTAATATATATATTCATATCCACTTTAATGTGAATCACATCACCATAAATACATATAATATCAACATTAATGCGGATAAGATCTCGAGAGGTAAGAGGCGGTGGAGGAGGGTTATTTAAGTGATGAAATATGGAGGAGAGGGGGTCATGTGTTTTGGGCAAAAACAAATTCTGCTTGAAAGAGATAAATTGTCTGGGAAGGAGACTCGGTGTTCTTGGAATTCTGGGCACGGGGGCAGACGAGGCATCCTCTGGGTTTAGGATTGTTTCCTAAATTGGTTGGGTGGCTGGGAGGAACCGAGTGTTTCTGTAATCTGTCTGCTGCGTTCACGGGAGAACCACCACTCAAGAAATCTTCAGCTCGTTTCAGGTTTTGTTTCTGGTTTTCAGGTATTCCTCTATGTCTAGATAGTTACTTTTGTAAGTTGAAATTTCAATTTAAGTTGTTAAGCTCCTCTCATTAGATTTTATACTTGAAGCAAAAATTAGCTCAGTGCATGTAAGAAATCATAGGAACGAGTCTTTACACATGGTATCAGAGCTCTTGTTCAAACTTTCGGACCTGTTAGATTGAGGTTAAACCTGCTTGAGTCTTCAGTCTTAGTTATGGAAGATAGACAGATTTTAAGTTTAATTAGTAACTGTGTTATAAGCCTCAAACAACCGCATTCAATCCCAGAATAAGTGTTTGATTACTTTGCCTGAAGAGATCTTGGTTAATCCTATAGAGGTTGATCTTCAAACTGGTTTTAAATCCTCTGCTTAAACTTCAATGTCCATACCTATGCAAAAGATTGGTTAACGAATTAAAACATCAAATATTCAGAAGTTTTCTACATGCCTACAAGGTCACTGCCTTTAACATTACAGTAATAATAATTTGGATTTGGGTGTAACCCTCTTCTAGATAGCACTGCTCTGTATATTGCCTTTTGTAATCCCTGCTACAAGACTATTCGACTACAACGTTGTGTTGGAACTCCAACTACTACCCACTCAGGTTTCCTAACTGATTGCAAATATATACATTGTACATCTGTCCTTATTACCAAACGGAGAGGATCATACCGCTGCAACCAACTAGATAATCTGTGTATATAACTGTCCATAAAATCTTCGTTCTTTGTCCAACTTACAGCAAAAGTATCATGTTACAATTATCAACAGTTGAAAGATGTAACGTATCTTGTTGAAGTTGTCAAGGACATTTAATGCAAATCGCCTTGCGAAATTAACCACTTGGGTATATTACTGTGTATTATGTTAGATCACTTGAGTAAAGCCTGACGAATTAATTTCTTCTTCATTGTCTTCAAACTGTTGTTACAGTCGGAATACCCAACCTCACTCTCCAAAAATTGCTTTTTATATACTTCTAAAAACTGCGCTAGTAAATTCAACAATGCTCCCAAACTCAAACCCACGCCGTTTTTTGGTGTACTCGATGAGAGATCTCAGGCAGGCAGCCGCCAACTAAGGGATGAACATCTGAAAACCGTGGAGCTCACGAGCTTCGAACTGTGGACGTAGATGTGCCGCAAGTTCGCCGTCGGCGGACAAATTAAAAGTTGCGAGGGTCCTTCCAGCTCCGATTGGACTTAGATGCAAACAGTGTCAGCGTTATTATCTAACTGAGTTTTGAAGGCAACTTAAAAAAACCTCTGTTTCGTGCAAAATTTATCATCACTGCCCGACTGTGCCCGCGTGAGAAAATCTAAGGAAATACATGGACATCGCTTTGCCATCTGGGTTAAATATGATTCGTTGTCGAAAGCTCAAAATCGACGTGTATTTAAGGAAGCCACGCTAAGGTTTATGCCACCGAAATTAATATATCGTGTCGCCCGAGTAAGGATATAACATTTAACGTGCATCCTTGGGTTTTAGATATAATAGAATGCGAATATATACATATATTAATTTAAATTAAATACTCGACCATATAAATTACTTTGGAACGAAACTTGCCAAGGGAATGTAATAAAATGCAGGTATATATATATTAATTTAAATTAATACTCAAACCATATAACTTACTTTGGAATGAAACTTGCCAAGGGAATGTAATAAAATGCGGGTATATATATATTAATTTAAATTAATACTCAAACCATATAAATTACTTTGAACAGAATGTGCCAAGGGAACTATAAAATTAGTATATGCAAGGTTGGTTGTAATGTTCACCCCTCCAATGTATTAAACTGCCAACGCACATTAAAATGTAATATATCTGATGTCTTAATGTATCCTATATATACGACCCTGCCATATGTTACAAAACCTCCAACCGTAACATATGGAATTTATTATTCAAAAATGAAATTTTAATGATATTTATTACCACATATTATATTATAACTTAAAGAGCGTATATATTCAACTATGGTTAACTTAGACAATAGTTTAAATCACAAAACTAAATACTTCACTTCAAAGATGGGTAGAGATTTGATAGTTTTGTATATGGTGTAAAAGTTTTAATACTTGTATCTATGGCTGAAAAAGTATAGTGTGTATTTGTTTATATACTTGATTAAAGATAGTAATTATTTGTAAAATATATATATAATCAAGCTAATTGTAAATTGAGCAATGCATAAACATTTACCAATATATTTATATAAATTCGTTTGGAAGTTCGATTTTGTATAAAATAAATTTAACAATTGTAGTTTAACTCTTATTTATTTTGTTACAAAAGCAGGTAAAGAAAATCAATATTAAAGTATTAGTTATAGACATAAATAGCTGAAAATTAATAATCCCTTCTATAAACTGCATCTAGGACTGAACATTCTAGACATTTTTCAAACCCACACTATGATCTATGAAAACCCCTGCATCTCACTCTAGAGTTAGTACGCATAAAATACCCTGCATAGGACAAGGAGGTCGCGTTGCCACCCTCCTTGACCTCGGTACCAGTAAGACCTGCCTACAGGTAAAATAGCAAAAGAACTATACCTGTATGCAAGCTCAAAATCTTACGAAAATTATATTCTGTCAGTCTGAAAATTTACCCACTTCTCATAAATTTATTATGTATTTCAGGAAAAGTTACAATGTTTAACACGTACCAAAGGCAGCGGCGCCAGCAAAATGCATCGCCGCCACCTCCACTTTCACCATCACCATCGCCACCATCAAGATCGCCGCCAACACCTGTTGCTCCACCCGATCTTACTACTGTGATGAGCTCATTAGAAGCCATTTTGGAAACATTAAAAGAATCGCAGTCGACGAGGAACAAGGAGGAACGATGTCATCTAGAGGAAAGACATTCAGAAAAGCCTAAGGATTATGATTACAAGCCTCTTAGAGAAGATATTTCACGGGAACTGCAAAAGATTAAACTCCCGGAATTCTCTGGGGGATGAGCTGGAGAACATGCGGAAGCATGGTTGGAAGGGATGATAAGATGCTTCGCACTAAGAGAATATTCTTCCACTTCTAAAACAAAGATCACTGTATTCCAACTCAGGGGGGATGCTCTGATTTGGTGGGGAAATCTGGAAAACCAGCTGCATCTCACGTCAGATGTCGTTCCTTGGGAGTTGTTTGTGGACCGATTCTGTGTGAAATACTTACCACCTTTCTTTCAAGAGTAGCAAGCCGGAGTCTTCCATACTCTAACCCAAGGTGGTAAAACCGTGGAAGAATACGAGATAAAGTTTATGGAACTTGTAAAATATCTTCCTTATCTAGACACGAATGAACGTCAGGCCGAGCGTTTCGTATTTGGATTAAATCCTCGAATCAGGGCCATGGTAAGAATGTGGAAGCCATCAACGGTGGCAAAGGTGGTTGAATGTGCTCGTTATGCAGAAGAACATCTGGGGATTAAAATGGATTTCAGGGCAGCTGAACCAATACCGCAGGCATTTACAGGAAGGACTCCCCGAAATTTCTTCCGAGGAAATAACTCGAGGCCACCTCCTTATGGTAACAGGTTTACCCCAAGAGGAGCGAGAGCAGGAGCTCCCATGACCATAAATGCAATAGCTTCCGAATCCTCAAACATCAGTCCTTGGAGATCTCGAGGGACTGGTAATCGGGGAAGGAATGGGAGAGGAAGTGGCACCAGGGGACAGAGCTCTTGGTCTGGAATTTCTCAGTCAAACTCAAAGGGACTAGCCCAGGTGGACTGTTGGGGGTGTGGAGGACCTCATCTTCGGCGTGATTGTCCGGAGAACTCTCGGCGAACAGGAAAAGGACCATCATCAGATGCCCAAAGCAATCATAGAATCCATGCTGTTGTCAACAACAATCAAGCGTTACATCAATCCACGGTAGTGGAATCTTCAGGTACAATCAACGGAATAAAGCTCAAAATCTTATTTGACACTGGAGCTACTGATAGTTTTATTTTATCTTATACATTAAATAAATCTGGGTTGGCAGCCTGCAAGCAAAACGATTTCAGACACGTAGAAATGGCTTTGGGAGACCTTCAATCGGTAGAATTAAGTGTTGTGGATTGCAAAGTTGATCTAGGAGTCTGTTTGACCAAACTAAAAGTATATGTCACGGCCCTAGGAACTTATGACCTGGTGATAGGAATGGATTGGTTAGAGTCTCATCGAGCATGGGTAGATTGTTCCGGAAAAACAATACTTTGCATAAATGATGAGGGAGAGACAATCCAAATTCAAGGTATTAAGAGAAAAGTACCATTGCGTTTCATCTCAGCTATGCAAATGAAGCGGTGCTTAAGGAAAGGTTGCCAAGTGTATGCAGTGCAGGAAGTAAGCAAAGAGAAAGGGTCTTCCTCAGATCAGTATCCGATTCTGTCAGAATTTCCGGATGTTTTTCCAAAGGAATTACCAGGACTACCTCTTAAGAGAGAGCTAGACCTCTCCATTGAATTGAAACCTGGTACGGAACCTATATCTAAAACCCCATACAAAATGACCGCTCCGGAACTTCAAGAATTAAATATACAGCTGAAGGAACTATTAGATGTAGGACACATTTGGCCTAGTGTTTCACCTTGGGGCGCTCCTGTAATCTTTGTCAAGAAGAAAGATGGCTCATTACGGCTGTGTGTGGACTATCGAGATTTAAACCGGACCACGGTAAAGAATAGGTATCCAATGCCTCGCATTGACGACTTTTTCGTTCAAATGAAAGGAGCTACAGTATTTTCAAAGATCGATCTACGATCGGGTTATCATCAACTCAGGATTAGCGAGAGTGATGTTTCTAAGACTGCATTTCGAACTCGTTTCGGGCATTATGAATCCATTGTGATACCATTTGGGTTGACCAATGCACCTACAGTCTTCATGAACCTTATGAATAGCGTTCTCCGCAAATATCTCGACCAATTTGTACAAGTTTTCCTGGACGATATTCTCATTTACTCTAAGAATGAGAAGGAGCATGAAGAGCATCTTCGAATAGTATTATCCTGTCTCAGAGAACACAAGTTATATGGAAAGTTATCCAAATGCGCTTTCTTTCAGAAGGAAATCCATTACTTAGGTCATATCATATCAGGCGAAGGAATCTCTGTAGATCCTGAAAAGGTAAATACAATCAAGGAGTGGCCGATACCTAAGAATGCACATGAAGTGCGTAGTTTTATGGGTTTAGCAGGTTACTACCGAAGGTTTGTGGAGGGATTCTCCAAAATTGCAAAGCCGATCACAAACCTCCAGCGCAAGGGTGTTAAGTATGAATGGACTGAGGAATGTGATAAATCTTTTTTATGAACTTAAACGATTATTGACTAGTGCACCGATTTTGCGAGTACTGGATATGGATAAATATTTTACTATGTTTACCGATGCATCTAAGCAAGGGTTAGGTGCAGTATTAATGCAGGAAGGAGGCGTAATAGCATACGCTTCAAGAAAATTAAAACCTCATGAAGAACTTTATGCTACGCATGATTTAGAGTTAGCCGCGGTGGTTTTAGCTTTAAAGATATGGAGACACTACTTGGTAAGAAGAAACTTTGTGCTTAAAAGTGACCACCAAAGTTTACAGTACTTGTTCACCCAGACAGACTTAAATGCGAGACAAAGACGATGGAGTGAACTCTTAAGCGAATATGATTTTGTGATTTCATATATAAAAGGGAAGGAGAATGTTGTAGCAGATGCTTTAAGTAGGAGACCTCAAATATTCTCCCTCGTACCTATCAGGGTGAACTTAAGAGATCAAGTACTTGAACATCTGGTAAGAGACAGTTGGTACATAAAAGTAAGGTCGGGGCTTGAAAGCAACCATTCAAAGGAACCTAAGTTCGAAGGATACGAGCTGGGAAAAGACGGAATTCTTCGATTTCATGGAAGGATGTATATACCGGATAGTGGAGATCTCCGAAACACCATTTTAAATAAAGCACACAGAGCAGTGTATTGTGCCCATCCTGGTGTAAAGAAGATGTATGTTGACGCTAAGAGACTCTTCTTCTGGTCAGGCATGAAAAACGACATTGTCCAATTTGTCGCTAAGTGTCTTGAATGTTAGCGGGTAAAAGCTGATCATTGTCACCTAACAGGTCTCTTACAACCTCACGACATCCCTATGACCAAATGGGAGATAATTTCTATGGATTTTATCGTTGGGCTACCTCTTACGCAACAAAAGCATAATGCCATTTTCGTTGTGGTGAATAGATTAACAAAAAGCGTCCATTTCATCCCAATAAGAGATACTTATAAAGTAGCTGATGTAGCTCGGGTATTTATAAATGAAATTATCAGATTTCATGGAGTACCTAAGAAAATCATATTTGACAGAGATCCTCGGTTCACATCGAGATTCTAGAATTATATGCAGTCAGCCTTGGGAACTCAGTTAAATTTGAGTACAGCATATCACCCTGAGACCGATGGGCAAACAGAGAGAGTAAATCAAGTACTTGAGGATATGCTAAGAATGTATGTTATGGACCAACAGTCGCGCTGGGAAAAGTACTTACCCTTGGTGGAATTTGCTTACAATAATAGTTATCACAGCTCAATCGGGATGCCACCATTTGAAGCTTTATATGGGAGACCCTGCAGAACGCCGTTGAGTTGGGACAGGTTAGAAGATCAAGTAATCGTCGGACCAGAATTGATCCAAGAGATGGAGGATCAGGTAAAACTGATTAGGCAACGATTGAAAGAGGCTCAGGATAGACAGAAAAGTTATGCTGACGCTCACTGGACAGATAGAAACTATGTAGTAGGAGATCAGGTTTTCATCCGCATCAGACCAAATAAGAGCACCATTCGGTTTGGGAAGGGAACAAAATTATCCCCTCGGTTTATAGGACCGTTTGAAGTCCTGGAAAAAGTTGGACCTGTCGCTTATCGTCTTGCACTGCCACCCCACCTGCACAAAATTCATAATGTAGTTCATGTATCTACCTTACGACACTATATTACTAACAAATCTCATAATATTCAATGGAAGGAACTGCAGGTATCGAATGAGAGAACCCTTATGGTCGAACCATTACGTATTCTGGAACGTAGGGTTCAACAGCTCAGAAACCGCCGGATAGACAAATTTAAAGTCCAGTGGGACAAATATAGTCCTAGATCAGCGACTTGGGAGGATGCCGAGACCTTATGACAGAATTACCCCAGCCTATGTTAAATTTTGAGAAACTGGGAACTTTTTTTGTATATGACTACTCTATTTTGATACTTGAAACTTTATTTTGAATTATCTCGTAAGAATGAATTTTACTTGCTGGTACATGGATACCCATAAAGAACGGATGTTACTTAACTCTAGTAATACAGAATATATGTTATGGTTTGACTTTACTAGTACAGGGATACCAATATGCAATATGTCATTTAAATTATCATTGCAAGAATATGAAATCTAGATCATAAATCACATTACAAATGACATTATCTATCGATTCATTTCATTACATCTCAAATATGATTGAATGAAATGAAATAGAAGAGTAACTACATTTTAATATCAAAGTGAAACATATTGGTATATAGATTGAAAATAGTTAAAACAATGCATCACAGATGGAACATGTATGAACTAAACAGGAGCAGTATCTAAACGAAAAATTGTATTGGACATATTGATACATATGCGAACAAGTTTTTTAACCAAGTATGTTATGTAAATTCTAGGATCAATATCATAGATAGCAATATATTTGGAATGTGTAGAGATTGTTATATGGGTAATAATTTGTTATGAACAATATATATGCATATGTTGTAATGTGTGTATGAGTGTTTATATTGCAGATTGTGTACAAGTGATTACCTTGCAGAATACAGATTACAGAACCAATCTACGTGATGACAGAATTCCAAGAACACTTGAGACTTCCTGAGATCCCACGATAGAGTGTTGACCCTGGTCCTACTGGGAGGGGTGGAGGTGTTGCCCACCGTTTATCCTCCAATACCTGGAGTCATGGGAGGACTATGTGAATCACGCTCCCCTAGACGTGTGATGATGACTGCCGGATGCCTACAAGCATGTCAAGTCGACGTAATCAACACTGATATCCTTAAGGTCTATGAATGGATCAGTAAAACTGATGCCATGGCATATTCCTGTAGAGGACAGATAGGATGGGAATGGAAGAGATTAGGAAGGATAGGATGATTTTAGAATAGTTTGGAGATGCCTACAAGCATGTCAAGTCGACGTAATCGACACTGATATCCTTAAGGTCTATGAATAGATCAGTAAAACTGATGCCATGGCATATTCCTGTAGAGGACAGATAGGATGGGAGTGGAAGAGATTAGGAAGGATAGGATGATTTTAGAATAGTTTGGAGATTCGGTTGAGATGGGAAGTAACAATTAAATTACAGATACATACTTATTCAAACAGAAACTCAATCTTAAAATACAAGCATTCTACAATCACCCTAATCTCTAAAAACACAATTATTGATATGAGTATATAAAACCCTAAACTTCGGGATGAAGTTTTCTGAAGGGAGGAAGTATGTAACGACCCATTCCCAAGTTATACGCAAAATAATATTAGCGTGTATACGATATACGCATTTGATAGCTACACATGCATATATCGCGCACATCGCACTAGTACACCTACCTACTAATATCAAGATTACCTAAGTTAGAAATTTAATATTAAGATTAAAGATTAATATTAAGATTAACTAAGTATAAATTATATGAAAAATGACTAATAAAAGAAAATAATTTAATTTAATTAAAATATAAAGTTAATTCATTAAGTTAAAAATGAATATTCAAATATTAAAAATTAATCTTAAAGAGTACTTAAATGTAAGTCAAATGCTCCATAAATAAAACAACCGTATATCCCACCTTAATATATATATTCATATCCATGTTAATGTGAATCACATCACCATAAATACATATAATATCAACATTAATGCGGATAAGATCTCGAGAGGTAAGAGGTGGTGGAGGAGGGTTATTTAAGTGATGAAATATGGAGGAGAGGGGGTCATGTGTTTTGGGCAAAAACAAATTCTGCTTGAAAGAGATAAATTGTCTGGGAGGGAGACTCGGTGTTCTTGGAATTCTGGGTACGGGGGCAGAGGAGGCATCCTCTGGGTTTAGGATTGTTTCCTAAATTCGCTGGGAGGAACCGAGTGTTTCTATAATCTGTCTGCTGCATTCACAGGAGAACCACCGCTCAAGAAATCTTCAGCTCGCTTCAGGTTTTGTTTCTGGTTTTCAGGTATTCCTCTATGTCTAGATAGTTACTTTTGTAAGTTGAAATTTCAATTTAAGCTGTTAAGCTCCTCTCATTAGATTTTATACTTGAAGCAAAAATCATATCAGTGCATGTAAGAAATCATAAGAACGAGTCTTTATAGATTCTTGGCACCATCCCAGTGAATGTTATGAGGATCAACCATGTATTGACTCAAAGTGTTCACTACACAACATACGTCCGAACAGATGTTCCCTAAGAACATTAGGGCCCCTACGAGTTAACAATACTTGGTAGGATTTGCTAGCACAGGCCCAGCAGCGCTTTCACTCAACTTCTTAAAGTTGAGTTCCATCGGTGTCAACACGGACTTATAGTCCAACATACCAAATCTTTCTAGCAGCTTCACAATATATTTTCCTTGAGGAAGGAAAATCTCACCAGGTCTCTGTCAGACCTTCAGGCCTAGGAAGTAATGCATCAGTCCTAGAACCTTCATCTCGAACTCTAAAGCGAGCTCCCTCTTACACTAATGAATGAGAGGGTCAGCACTTGTCAGGAAGAGATCGTCCACATAAAGAACCAAAATGAGAGGCTTTTCTCTATCAACCTTGAAGTAAAGGTTCAGATTAGCATTACTTCGAGTGAAGCCCAACTTCATCAAGTAGCTCTTTGTCTTCTTGTACCAGGCCCTGGGGGATTGCTTCAAATCATAGAGGGTTTTCTTCAACCTGCATGCATGAGTCTCTATCTTGGACTTTGAACCCCAGAGGTTGTTCCTCGTACACCTCTTCCTATATCGAACCATGCAGAAAAACAATCTTCACATCCATCTGATGTAGACTCTATCCTTGCGTAGCAGCAAGGGCAATAATAGATCGAATGGTAGTATATTGGACCACAGGTGCAAGTATATCATCATAGTCTAGGCCTTCCTTTAGAGAGAAGCCTCGGGCAACAAATCTTGCCTTGTACTTTTCAACACTCCCATCAGATCCATGCTTGATCTTATAGAGCCATATCGAGGTGACAAAAGCTTTGTCCTCCGATCTCGGGACCATATCCCAGACACCATCCTTCATAATGGACTCGTACTCTTTGTGTATAGCATCCTTCCAGACTTGATACTTTACAACTTCTTCAAATGATCCAGGCTCATATTGTACTCATGGCTGCTAGATACCTTTGGTATCTATATGGCTTCTTGCTTTCACGGAATGTCCACCTTTGGGGCCATATGTCTCTCGGCATCCTCGAGTGTACCCCTGAGCCATGAGGATCTTTTCTTCTTTCTTCCAGCTACGTCATTTGCTCAGGAGCATATACGATTGAGGTCTCCCTCTTAATGCCAGCTCCTCTTACGAGAGAAGTCATCTATAAGAGTCATGAAATAAGATCATCCTCCCAAGGATTTCATAGGCAACATATCAGATAAGTCAAAAAGTATCAGATGTCTTTGTGATACTTGAGGAATGAAGAAAGTCCCCTTGTATGCTTTCCTTCCATCTTCTTACTGCTCTGCATTTTCCTTAGCAACTTTCTTTCTAATTCTTTTGGCATTCTTGCCATTTATTAATCTTCTTCTTCTTCTTCTTCTTCTTCTTCCTTTTTTGTCCTTGGTTCGGGTGGTTATTCGAAAAAATGACTCTTCAAACCATACTTTGTGGTAAGGTTAATAACAGCTCTCAGGGCAGCCCCCAACTTAATATCTGCAATAGTCTGGAGTCTTGCAATATAATCTGGTGCCTGAGAAGCAGTCATGCCTTGTCCATTTCTCCAACTTCCTTTCCAGCGTTCTCCACATCTCTCAAATATGATGTCAACAAATCCTCCACATGATCTACTTTGTCCAACATGCCAAATGCATCAGCATATCTAATGACCTCTAACTGTTTACCACCTTTGGAAAGCATATCGATAAATTCTGATACGTTAGGAGACAATCCAAGAGAAAGACACACCTCTAGAGTTTCATCATTCCTTGAAATGGTGAACAATAGTCTCCAAAGCTCATCCCTCTCGTAATCCACAGCGATCCTAAACGAGGCCAAGAGCTTCAGAAGGGCCATAACATTCACCCTGCTATCATGGCAATCTTCCGGACCGAATCCTTCACATCTGAGGGGAAAACACAACTGTCATTATTACCAAAAGAAAGGTAAAGGCATTCAAAGGACACTCCCGTGAAATCTTTAGGATTTGTACTTCGACGCGGCTAAATAGATAGATAAATGGGCATATTGAGATGCTCACTCCATATTTTCATTGCGGCATGCCCATGAAGACCACTATCACACTCTTCTCAATATAAAACCCTCATACTCAGGTCTTTCCTAACAAGAGGTTGGCTTCTGCATCCGACTCAGCCAAAGGTTTTAAATTTTACGGTGACAGAAATGGTATTTTCTGTGGATTTTGGTGGAGCCGAGAAAGCACATGCAATACTATTATTCAAAAAAAAAATATGTGGGCTCCGGAGCACTTGTTACCAGCTTTGCCGCATCGGGGGCTTTAAGGAATGCCATCAATTCGTTCTGCAGGGTTTTCGCATCTTTCATGTGATGCATTATGTAATTTCTGAGGCCATGGCCGTCGGCTTTATCGTGGAGGATTTCGATCTCTAAGCGGACGCCAACGGGTGAGAGAACATTATTGAATACAGGATTTGAACCCCTTTAATGTTTTGTTCTCGTAGTTACGGGTTCTTCTAGAATTTTTTTTTTTCTTTATCTGATTGTGATAAATCATTTTGGCGTCGATTGATTTCGGAGATTTACCAGCATTGTAGAACGAAATTTCAGAAATGACTTTCCTCTTTGCCATCAAAAGTTTTAATTCTAAGTCTTTTGTTACCCCTCGAATCGCGGATTCAAGCCCCCCCATCTGTCGCCATTTACCGCATACACATGCTCTACAGGGGAAGCTAGAATTTCCAATGTTCATGTGGGACTCACAAACTGTTAGGTCAGGACGCAGAACCGGTCCCAACCCCATGCCAGAAACCAGTTAATCAAAATACTGAAAATTCAAGCACATTACAACTTACTTGACCTTTTCGAGCTGAAGCTCTTACTTGCAATTAACCATAGACCATTCGCCCAAATTCAATCTGCAGAACTCAGAAAAACACTAATCTTCCTCCCGCTTCTGATATTCTGCATATCTCCTTGTAGTGACCACGGCTAGGCCCATTCACACGATGTTACCAACAGAAAATTGCGGCTTCCTTATTAGTGACAGCGGATCAAAGAGGAGGCCCTAAACTGGGTCTTTCATCCATCAAACGATTTCCGTCGATTGTTGTAACTTCAACTCCTACCTGCGGCCTTCAAAACCCACACAAATATGCATAGCAGAAACACACGAAACGCGCCTCTACACAACTCATCTGGTGCGGCCTTATCTCCACAACAAATCTGAATGTTTTGCTTCCAAAACGATGCCCTATCTCAGGCTTGGATTCACGGCAAAGCACCAGTGCTTTCATCTCCACGTTGTCACCTACAGCACTTAGAAATGCCATGCTGCCCTTGTTGGCTCCTCCGCGCTGAAGGTTAGGGCACAAAACAACCCTAAATCTGCCCATGCTATCACTTGTTTTGGTGGTGTGGCCTGCGGCCTACCACACAGCCTTGCTATAGCTTACAACACCCTTATTAGCCCTGAAAACAGTGCTTATCTCGCTGCCCTAGATTCTCAACAAGATGGGCTTTGTCTTCTCCTTACCTATGATTCCATGTTAAATTTTGAAGATGTTCTATGCTAGATGCAAATATACTTTAAACTTCTAGGGCACAATGAAAGTAAGATGCAAATAGAACATACCAATAGATCGATGGAAGACAAGCCAAAAACAGAGATAAACAATGGCGGCGTTACGACGGTCAGTAGGATGCTTCAACCAGCAAAGTCTTCATACGATCAACCTCCCACGTGTGTCACACAACCCTAAGACGTTTCATCAAGAACACTCCACCAAGACGTTGCACCAAGAAGCCCTAAACGCAGAACCAAGAACGTTGTTCCATCACCATCCAAGAGAGAACAAAATGCCTCCACAAAAATGTGTGTGTAAAATGAACTCCAAGTCTCTCCAATATATAGGCATTTGTGGGGGTGTGTGACACATCTCTTATGCATGTGGGATAAATCAGGCCGACCTTACACATGTGGAATAAATTCAAAATACATGTTTTTCTCATCCGATCAAGATGATCTTTAGATCGATCTTGCACCTTTCTGAAAGAGGAATCCAATAAAAATATTGGCATCGTCATCTGAGCATCACAACATGGAGTTTGGACCTAGTTTCCCAAAATTAACACTATCCCTTACACGAGATAGGTGGCATTATCTCCAAGTATGATCTCCGAAATAGTCTTCTTTTCAATCAAATTTGAGAGGGCCTTTTTGAACCCAATGAAGTGCCTTGAGGCTCCACTATCAATCAACCAATGATCTAAAGTATCTGGAGGAGAGGCAGTAGATAGAGAAAAAATAAGATAAAACACCTTTTGTTTTTCTACAACATTACTTTCCACATACATGGAATTTCTCATCCTTTTGGGAGGTAGACCATTTCCATATTGAGCAGTGGGAGCATTCCTCTTTCCTTTATTGTTGAACCTGTTGTTCCTTTGATTTCCATTGCCTTTGAAATTGTTGTTGTTTTGTTGCATCCCTTAGAGAATCCTTCTTGTGAAGATAATCTCTAGCATAGTAGCCAAACCTGTTACAATTATAGCACCTTCCTTTTCTTCCTTCTTTGAATCCATGCTTGAATCCTTGACCCTGTCTCCTTGGACCAACATTATTTTTCCTCTTAGCATGAGTAGAGAAAATAGTAGGTTAATCTCCATTTGAAGGCTTGTCTCTCTCCATCATCCTTGTCTCCTCTTGAGTGCATCTAGTCAATAATTCATTGAAACTAGGAATCCTGTCATTGTTGAGAATGGTGGCAGTGGTGTTAAACACATCCCATGCTCTTGAAAGACCTCTAAGTGCAATGAGAGTGAGCTCCCTGTTAGCAATAACTTCTCCAATAGATAGTAGGTCACTCTTGATTTGTGTTATTCTCATAAAGTAGGATTGGATAGACTCCCCTTTATCCATCTTGATGTCCTTCAACTTGTTCTTGAGAAAGAGGATTTGATTTGCATTTTTTCTTTGAACATCCCAACCAGCTTATCATACATTTCCTTAGATGTTCCCAAATCAGAAATATAGGCAACCAAATGCTTTTGAATCAAGTCTATGATAATTTTTTTAGCTTTGACCTCACCTTTCTTGTACTTTGTCTTTGCAGTAGCAGGTGCATTTGAAGGAGGCTCCACCACTCTTCCCTGCACATAGTACATGGCATCATGCTCTTCCAAAGTCAAATCCAAAGTCATCTTCCATGCATGATAGTCAGATTTGTCCTTGAGCTTATCCTCAGATTTGAAGTAAGATGTAGTAGCCATTGAGGCTAGTCCAATAATCTTGTCTAACAGATTTCCCTTGGTGATTACTTTTCTCTGTCTTTCTAGGGCTTTGTCTTCACCTAGGCTCTGATACCATGTTAAATTTCGTTAACAATGGTATGTTTTATGCTTAGCACAATTACTTCAATGTCCTTTTAGCAGCCCAATGACAATTTTCAATTTGGTTTCCAATACCAATCACATTGATAGTAAACTATAGATAAAACATAAAATAAAATGCAGAAGACAAGCCAAGACAAGAGGACACCAGATTTGGCAAATGCCAGGGAAAAACCCCAATGTGGGGAAAACGCTTTGATCAATTCTTCTTCTTATTATATCAAATGTTCAGCAGAGAGAGAGAGTACAAAAACTAAAAGTTGACTTGCCAAATCCAAGTCAAAACAACCCTGTCAAATCTGCAGTCAACTACCGTCAAATTCAGCACTAACCAGAAAGTCAAAGATGGTCAACGCAGCAACAAAACTTCTCCTTTGAAGCTCAGTCAAAGGCATTCAAACTTGGCCTCCAGCAGTGGTCAAAGTCTGCCCAAAATAGTCACAAAATCTACGGTCAAACTTGGTCAACTTGAAGTCAACCCTAGAGTCAAACATGTCTGCGGTCAACATAGGTCAAACAGCCCAAAAAATCTCGGTTTCTGTGACAATCAATGCGGCCTGGTCAAATAGAGTCAAACCCTCCAAAATCGCAATCAAACTTGATCAAACCATCCTTTGTCAACACTGGTCAAACTTTGGTCAACTCCTGAAATTTTCGGCCCTGTACTTCTGTCTGAAATTCATCCTCTTTGCCACACATGTGAGAGAAAGAGAATGCCCAATAGTTGTATGAACCAATGAGAGAAGGAGAGAGAAGAATGTGTGAGTGATGATGATGCCAAATGAGATGAGAGGACACTTGTATTTATACAAGTCGTTGAGGGTGAAGTGACATGTCTATTAGGCTTCATGAGCCTACATGATGATGTGGCCCACCTGAACAATTTTCACATGTGTGGGCATAAATTCAAAAACACACTTCTGCTTGTCCAAATTAGATGATCTTTAGATCTATTTTGGTCCTCTCGAACACAGGAATTCAATGCCATCATCTTCTCCATCAAATGAGCTGTCCAAAATGGAATTTGGCCCTAGTTTCCAATTTTAACAAATTGGCACTATAAAAGTGTGAAAATTTCTGAATACAAAATTACAAAAATCCTACTGCAGTATCTTGATTTACTTCTCCTACTTGTGATTTAATTACACAAGTTATTTTCAAAAATATTCAGAAAATATCGAAGTAAACACAACTAGCAGCCTACACATATACAAATCATTTCATGAAACATAGCGCACATATGACAAAGGACCCACATGATTTTTCGGACAAATGTCCCTGAAAAACCTAATGCGGGAAAGCTGGTGAAGCAACTCTTTCAGGGTTTTATTTATTATGTAGAATATCTGAATACATCTAGGGAACCAGTAGTAGTTTGCCCCACAGAGAAATTCACAGCAGTTGTACCTTATCACTCGGAAACAGAAAATATGGTTGATTCAAACCCTTTACGAATTACTAAATACAAGTCCTTTCTGGCCCACTGGAACCCTCAGTGCAGCTCTTCCAGCCTCTGTGTCAGCCCCTTTTGCCCAACACAGCCTCTGCACAGCAAACCCCTGCATCACTCTGAAGGCCTCTGCATAACACAGGCTGCCCCTGCGTTACTCTGAAGGCCTTTGCATTGCCTCTGTGTCACCCAGAAGGGTCTGCGTGATCTCTACGTCAACCTGGTTGGGCTGCATCCTTCATGCTGGCCTCTGCGCTGCCTAGTACTGAACTACCTCTCTGATGTATGTATTCTCGGCCTCGTCTCAGAACATCCCTTGCCGATCTACCTCTCACTAGCACTGCAAGCTCACTCGAAAATTCTCAGCAAACCGCGCCCCAGAATTTTGACTTAACTCAAGTGCTGCTACTCTGTGTGTTTTCTCCAACTGACCTCAAGCCTTCCTTTAATACTTTTCTCATTGGCAAATCAACAGTCGTGATCTAATCACTAAACAACGACTAAGATGAGAGAAATCTTGATCCACATCACTTAGAACATTCTCACCACATGGGTAAATTAATTCACTTTAATTTTTCAATTTCACTAAAGTTAGACTTAGGGTCCCCATTAAAAAATTTAATTATTTGAATAACTTTTATACCAGGTAGAATTTCTTCAAACGATTTCTGGGTCGTGGAGATCTCATGTATTATAGCCCCTCAACAAAGTTTCAAAGCTAGAGCACATCCAATGCTAACCAAAATCTCAACACTCCCTCTTAGCGAGGAATGTGCTCTAGCAACACTTCACCACTAAAGCATCACCCTGATCTTTGGCATCGATCTTCGCGCTATTGATGCTTAGCCTGCTGCCCTCCATCCACTGCACTACTGCTTTCTGTACTGCTGCCCATGTCACTGCCACATTTGTACTGCAACTCCCTCTCAAATTGCTGCATCATGCTACCTATAGCACTACCACTGTTAACTAATGCACTGCAACTTAGTTGCTGAGAAGTAAGCAAATGAAAGACATCACCCAAAAACTGACAGACAAGTCATTTTGGCTGCATCTCATCACTGAAGCACCCTTTGTTGTTGCTCTACGTTGTCTCTATGAAGCTCTGCGTTGTCTGCTACACTACACTGTGTAAGCACTGCCTCTGCACTGCTGAAATCCCATCAGCCTCTACGTTGCTGCTTCCTCCCACTGTGTTACTCCTCCCCAGTGTACTAGCACTACCATTGTGCCTCCCATGATCTTTTGCACCACTGAATTCAGTCATCCTGCTACGGTCTTTAGGCTCTCGTAGCTCATAAGTGATCCAAGAGTTTGCGCACCTCAAGGATCCTCCCTTCCACCATCTACAGATCTATGTCGCCCCACCCCTTCTCTCAAGGTACATGAGCACTCATGGCCACATCATCTTCGCTGCCATTGTCCCCTCTTCTTGTTGTCGCCTTGGAATCTGAAGCTTCCTTGTCCTTCCTCTTAGGACAAGTGTTGGCGAAGTGTCCAAGTTCACCACATCTGAAGCACCGGACCTTGGATAGGTCCTTCTTCTTCCCTTGCTGTCGTTGTCCCTTAGATGCTAGGGATGCATCTTCCTCCTCCTTAATCTTGACTCCTCCGCTACTGAATTCCCTCTTGGTCACCCTCCGGATCTCCTCCTATCGAAGGATTGCCACATGTCTCCCAAATTTGGGAGTTGTGCTCTGCCCAAGATACTTTGGACAAAGGTCTCACTCATCTATGACTGCATTCAGGGTAGTCCTCACCATGAGTCCATCATCTGGATTTGCCCCCATGGCAATTAGCTGGTCTCGAATAGTCTGTAATCTGAAGAGGGAGGGATCGATCTCCTCTTTATTGTGCATCTGGAACATCCGCATCTGATTCTCCAGAAGCATCTTCCGCTGGATGGAGCTACCTTGATACAGCGTGGTCAGAGTTATCCACACCTCATTTGTCGTCTTCTTCTTGGCAATGTGTGGGACCACGTGATCCTTTACTCCATCCATGATCAAGCGCTTTGCCTGCACCTGATTTTCGTTGAACTTTTTCAGAGCATCCGC
The DNA here is from genome assembly GCA_034641835.2 of Pinus albicaulis. NCBI lineage: Eukaryota > Viridiplantae > Streptophyta > Pinopsida > Pinales > Pinaceae > Pinus > Pinus albicaulis. The sequence continues at coordinate 973,800,186 of CM076579.1, forward strand.
ATCGGTCGGCACAGCTACGACATTCTCTGCGTGATCTCTGATACCGTACTCCTCCAAGACTGTCAGGATTCTAGCTTTCTAGATCGCAAAGTTAGACACACCGTCTAACCTATCCTGATCTCTCATTCCGTATGGAGCCATCTATGCTCAAACAGTCGAAACAGGTGTTCTTCTCCCTTCTACTACTACTACACTCAGCACAAGACTGGATCTAGGTTTCTTGGAGATAGAAACCCTCTAGAGAATCTGCTCCCTCTGACAACTAATTTCCCTCCCGGAAATCCTCCGCCAATTCAGATGAATCGGCCCTCTATGATCACCCTCCTGATCGAATCTCAGATTCCTTGGCAAGAAAACCTGTTGAGGGACTGTTTCCCCTTACTTTTTCAACTTTGCTAGGCATTGTTCTGCACCGACAGAACCAATGCCCCACCAGCAACTTTTGAAAATCAGAAGTTGCACTTTCGGCCATGGCAACTAGCACAGCTTCACTCTCTCTTGGACTACGTCACCCTCCTAGTGTTGCGTGAGCAGACTGGCTCTTCATCACTTTCCTGATGCTGCGACAGCCTTTGCGTGAGCAAGCTGGCTCTGCGTCACCTTCCCGATGTTGCGTCAACCTTTGCGTGAGCAGACTGGCATTGCGTCACCCCTGTTGGGTATGTGATGTCCCTCTGGTGCTGCACTGCCTCTTTCCGAATCTATGCTTGCTTCAGCTGCCCTTCCTGCAGCAGAAATCTGCAACCCCTTGTTGATGGCTTCAGCTTGATCTGCAATGCTTTGATACCATATGAAAAATTTTGAATACAAAATTACAGAAACCCTACTGCAGTATCTTGAGGTACTTCTCCTACTTGTGATTTAATTATACAAGTTATTTTCAGAAATATTCAGAAGTAAACACAACTAGCAGCCTACATATATACATATCACTTATTGAAACATAATGCACATATGACAAAGGACACACATGAATTTTCGGACAAATGTCCCTGGAAAAACCCAATGCGGGAAAACCGGAGCAACAGCGTTTTGAGGGTTTCATTTATTATGAAGAATATCTGAATACATCTAGGGCACCAGTAGTGGTTTTCCTCACAAAGAAATTCATGGCAATTGTAACTTGTACCTTATCACTCGGAGACATAGAATATGGTTGATTCAAACCCTTCAGGAATTACTAAATATGAGCCCTTTCTAGCCCACTGGAACCCTCAGTGAAACTCTTCCAACCTTTGTGTTAGCCTCTCCTGCCCAGCGCAGCCTCTGCGCAGCACAAGCTACCCTTGCATCACTCTAAAGGCCTCTGCGCTGCCTCTGCGTCCCTCTCCGTGTGATCTTTGCGTCAGCCTAGCTTGGCTGCGTCCCTCCTACTGGCCTCTGCGCTGCCTGGTACGGAATTGCCTCTCTGATGTATGTATTCTCGACCTTGGACCAGAACAACCCTTGTTGATCTGCCCCTCACTAGCACTACAAGCTCACTCAAAAATTCTCAGCAAACTGCGCCCCAAAATTTCGACTTAGCTCAAGTGTTGCTACTCTGTGTGTTTTCTCCAACTGACCCAAACCCTTCCTTTAATACTCTTCTCGTTGACAAATCAATGGTCGTGATCTAATCACTAATCAACGGCTAAGATTAGAGAAATCTTGATCCACGTCACTTAGAACATTCTCACCACATGTGTAAATTAATTCACTTTAAGTTTTCAATTTCCCTAAGTTAGACTTAGGGTCCCCGTTAAAAAATTTAATTATTTGAATAACTTTTATACCATATGGAATTTCTCCAAAGGATTTCTGGGTCTTGGAAATCTCCGGTGTTCTAGCCCCTCCACAAAGTTTCGGAGCTAGAGCACATCCGATGCTACCCAAAATCTCAACAAAAAGTGCTTTGTGGGCTAAGAACCCAATATGTGGGCTTTGTACCCAAGCTTGTGGGTGTGAAACCAAAGATGATTTTGTTGATTGGACACTTGGAGATGGAAGAGCACCCTCTTAAGGACAAGCAAACTAACTAGTGCTTGTAATGAAATTTTCTAGGAGAGGAAGTTTTGGCATTGTAAGGATTCAACATCAAGAGTAGAAGTGGTTGCCTCAAAATCATTCCTTTTGGTGGCTAATCTCTCCATTTTTCTCAAAAATTTCTTTTGCCCTAGCTATTTTGCAGTAGGTTAAACCCCACCTTGGCTAAACTTCAACTTTAGGGCTTCTTGAAGGTTTCAAATTCCATTTGATTGCCAATACTCATTACTAGAAATCGTTTCCTTGGTACCTTGACCTTAGGATGCTCCATTTGCATGCTATCAAGCAAACCCTAGGTCTAGCATGCCCTAGATTGCCCTTTCTATGGGAAGTGAATTGCTTCTTCATCCTTATTTGAACCTTGTACTTAAGTTAAGCCATCCTTTGGAAGCCTCTTGTGTTGTTGAAATGTATAACTAGGTTCAGTCTTCATAATGACATGTAATCATGATTTTATGTATTTGTTGTAAAAAGAAAAATAAATTTATTATTGTTATTCTTGAGGCATGGGTTTCATGCTCAAGGGAAATTTATTTTTAGGTTAAGCACCCATTGAGTGCTTCTAGGGCTTGTCATTTAGTCTACGAGTCAATTGGGTCATTATCATGTATTGAAGACCCATTTGGGCATGTTACATATTGTAAAGAAAAATTTATTTGAGTCAAACTAGAGTCAAAGACCCTCCAAGACCTTGTCATGTGCTAGCAATCAAGTCGTCCTTCAAAAGGAGAAGTCAGCTTATTAGAAGCCTATATATAGAGCACTCAGCCTCACTTTAAGAGAGCATCCATCTATCATCCAAGAAGTTTGATCAAGGCAAGAAAGAAGACCTAAGAACAGCGAGGAAGAGGAGGTGAAACCAACAGAAGAAAATCGAAGATTTTGGCTCTGTTTTGGGTTGAAGTCTCTCACACATGCGAGGTTAATTAGGGCTTCCCATCTATTGCAAGAAAGTCGAGTTGCAGTCCCTATAGGAAGTCATTTTTGGTGTCAATAAGATCTATTTGGAGGACTGAATTACCAAAAATAAAGAAGATAGCCCGACGAAGGTAAAAGGGAGGCTATCCCAGCTACAATCCACTCATACGTGCGAGTTGCAGGCAGGCTGAGAATTGCAGAGAAGCAGGCCGAAGTTGCAGTCATCATCACAAGTACAAAATATTGATCAAAAGTGACGTTGCATCAACTATAAGGCAAGCTTGACTTGGGTTGAAGAAAGAGCAGTCTAACTTGGTCTTGGAGGGATCTTGGTCAAGGGTCATAGGTCTTGGAATTCGTCAATTGAGGTTCTATAAGAAAAGAAGAGTTCTTGTGGGTTTTCCTCTCAAGAGAAGAGGTTTGGCCCTGGCTGATCGCCTATATCTTGTGTCCTCTTGTCTAATTGTTCTTTATGGTTTGGTAGTTGTTTGATGAAAAGAACACTAAATACAATCAAGTGAAAGAAGATGCTAATTATGTTAAGTAAAATACATCACAAGCAGTTATCAAAGTAAAAGAAATCACCTAAATTGCTGCCCCTAGATTTCTCAACATGTGTCACCTTAAACCTCAGCCTAGAATATCTCTTATAGGTAACCTATATACCAAGACTCCTCCCATTAGTGAAATTTCATAAAGAGAAGGGGCTAATGGCTATTGTGACAGTGGGCCACTACATTATTGTTGTCACTTGGTCTAGTGCTTGCCTTGTAGGGTACCCCTCAACAAGACCTGCTAGATTTTGCGGCAACAGGGTTGTTGGCTAGTTGGGTATCCAAGGAGGAGAAAAGTTTTCTACTATGACTTACCCACTTTTTGGTGGGTAACAATAACCACCAAGGTGAAGCAAGGGAACAAGTGTACAATCAATAGCAGTTTATTATCCAATTCAACCTGTGATCCATACTAGAATGCCCTTAAACATTAAAATGAAAACACTTGAATACAAAAATGGTTAATGAGCCTCATAATAGATGACCCACCTTCACCATATGAGCAAGCTAGATGGATGAAAGCACTAACACGATAGTGGACGAGAAGCATTTGAGGTTGGTTATTTGTGTATCATGATAGGGTTATTGGCTGGCAAGCAGAAACAATAGGAGAAAAAAATTCGGTTAGTGGTTACCCGTTGTTGGAACTGTGAACAATATTGAGAAGGGGGGGGGGAGGTGAATCAGTATTGTGCCCTTATACCAATTTTTGCATTTTATTCCAAACCCTGATTCGTCATTTACTTGCAGCGCATCACAATATGAATAGCAACAAATCTATGCACAATATATAAGAAGATCATGCATGCATTGTTGATTTGTATAGCTTGGGAGGTACTCCAAGTCCTAGGGTTCAGGGTTTGGAGGACAAAGCGCCGCAAGGGCAGCTTGTGGGCCTGGAACCCAAGTGAGGGGTTTTGCACCCATCCTTATTTGGGCCAAAACCAAGATGAAGACACAACATGTGATGGATGAGGATGATAGTGCTCGACGATACGATTCCAACGCATCGAGAATCGTCCGAATCCGAGTTGTCGTTAAAGAGAAATGAATTTTTGAAGTTGACTATGTGATTATTGGTACCAAGTTAGGGTGGCTTGGTGTAAATAGTACCAATAGGAGGGTCACTTCAAAGGAATTTGTGGAGGCCTTAAGGGCTATAAATAGAGGACGTATTGGTGTCATTTAGGCATCCATTTGTGAGTGCAATACACAAGAGGTGCCTCTGAAATTTTCGGTGAAGCTAGAAGCCGCAACAAGGAGCAAATAAACAGCGTGGAGGAGGTCTGAAACAGCGTGGAGGCTTCTGTGATTGGGCCACAGTCATGTAGGTGACTGCATGTACTTTTGAAGGGTTGTTTGGGCTAATTTCAAGGGTTATTCAGGCTCGGATTGGTGGGCAGCTTAGGCCGCAACAAGGAGAGGCAATATTGGATTGTGTTAAGGGTCTTTTCATCACTGGAACATCTGCATAGATAGCTGGGAGAAACCTGTGGTAGGCCGCAAGCCCTAACTCCATAATCAGATCACTGCGTGGGTTGTTTTGGGGATGGTTTGACCCCTATATGACAACGTGGAGGCAGAGGGTATTGGCAAGGGAAGACCGCAGCTTTTGGAGGATTGTTTGATGGTTGGTTGAGGGTTTTTACATCACTGTTTGGTGCCCTAACCAGTGACTGTGGTAACAACAGTAAAGGCAAACTTGGAGCAGCAGTTGGAGGTGTATTGGGTCCGTGTTTTCGAACCAATTTTGGATCATTTGACAAGCAGCCTGTGGATAACAATTGGAGGATCTTCCATGGTGGTGAATATTTCATCTTAGGTGCAGATTTCGCAGTGACGAGATTGGGAGTCATTGGACTGTTGGAGGGCATCATGTTGGCTACCCAAAGTAGCCCTAGACAAGCTATCTTGAAGGACAAAGAGCAGTTGAAGGTTGGGTGAAGGACGATGCCGAGTGCAAAACTCTGATGGACAAGAGTTGTTGCTAGCCTGGCAGATTAAAGCTCGGGTGTTGGCCAGCCTAGAGAGTAGATTGGATCAGCCCAAGTACACTCTACAGAAGGACGTGCAACAATGTTAGAAGGTAGCCCTCGTGGAGTCTCATGTGTAAATGCCTTGATGGACTAAGGCACTACTAGTGAGCAGTTCGGAAGCGAAAGACCGGCAAGATGAGATACAACATTGTGTTTGTCATTGTATCTTGTAACCATAGACTGTTGTATTAATCAGATTTGGTTTAATATAAGGAAGATTGGTGATTGTACATTATTGTACAATTTTGATTAAAACCGTGTATATTGTGCATGTGTGATTTATTGCTTTATATTTTCCGTTGTGCAAAGTAGTTTATGGTTGAGATTCTTGGTTTGGTAGCATCGGTGATTTAAGACTCAAACCTAGACCCAAGGTCACGGAAATTCAACATGGTATCAGAGCATGTCTAAACTACTTTGGAAGCTAGTAAATCAGAGTTTGTGCAGCGAAGTACAGCTTGAGAGGGAGTTGGTCACATTGTGAGTGAAGGAGTCACTACAATTTCGAAGTTGCAGGTAGGTCTCTGATATGAGGACAGGTTGGAAGGGTTGTCCAACTACATGTACCCCTTGGAAGGAAAGGATCAAGTTGGTCTTGCAGGTCAACGGGATCTAGGATTTTGCCGAGAAAGAGGTCAAGTAGCCAACCGACCCTAAGGAGCTGGAAATATGGGAAGATTTGGATACGAAAGCGAGGATGATCATCCTCGCTATCGTATCCAAATCCTAGGTCAACGGGATCTAGGATTTTGCCGAGAAAGAGGTCAAGTAGCCAACCGACCCTAAGGAGCTGGAAATATGGGAAGATTTGGATACGAAAGCGAGGATGATCATCCTCGCTTTCATATCCAAATCTTCCCATATTTCCAGCTCCTTAGGGTCTGGAAATATGGGAAGATTTGGATAAGAAATGAATTTTGAAGCAAACGATTAAATCGGCGATTTTTTCCCCAATTTTTTCAAAAAATCGCTAATCGCCAAAAAATCACGATTTTTACCAAAAAATCACGATTTTTACCAAAAAATCGCGATTCGATCTATAAAAATCGTGGCAAAGGAAAACAGCGGGTTTAAAGTGCGATTTTGATGTTTTTTTTTGTCATTTTTACATGGACAGGTTTGGTTATGAGAGCTAAGGAGTGAAGGAGGAGAGCCAAGGAGGGAGATACGTGATCTACAAGCCCAAGATTGGACAAAAGTGAAGAATTTCTTGCAAGCCAAGCAAACAAAAATTGAATTTGGACCAAGTGTCTCCGGCAAAACGTTTTTTCCAGGTATGGGCATCAAATTTGACCCATTTTTTTTTGTTTTTTTCTTGTTCTTCCATGGGTTTCTATCACCCATGTATTTTTCATCATTTGTGATTGCATTTGGTTGTGTTTTTTTTTTCTTTCTTTCTTTTTTTTCTTTTTTTTTTTTTTTTACAGAGAGGAGAGGGTTTATTTTGGTCAAAAATGCAAAAAATTGTTTGTTAAATTTTGTTTTTTATATTTCTTCTTGTGCTCTTAGTTTCTTCCCATTATTTTTGCTTCTGTTTCAACATGTATTTTTTCCCATTATTTTTGCATTGAGTTGAGGGTTTTTTTTTAAACGGTGTTGACATGATCGACCATGTCATCATCATCATCAATTATGTCATTTTCAATAATATCCTCATCGACATCATCATCGATAATTGTTGCCTCATCTCCTATGCCTGGTTCATCTTCTAAGATATCTTCTTCATCTGTCAATGCATCTTCCTGCTCATCTGCCACTGCATCATCTTCTTCTTGATCAATATCATCTTCTTCCTCTACAGTATACTCTACTGGCCTTCCTCTTGGATCATATCTAATAGCAAATGACCATTCCTTCTCACCTGGAACCTCTGAGTAAAAGACTTGTTCGCATTGGCTTGGAAAAACATAGCGATCTTTTCCTGCTTCAAACTGCGATGTTTAAACCATTGGAAATCCATTGTCATGTTGAATAACTGTTCTATCATCATCACGTACATTCATTCATAGCCTATACCATTTGACATCGAACAAAACTATTTTGAAGGAATTAAAGTCACACTCAACTATATCATCTAAGAACCCATAATATCTATTTTCAGATTCTCGAGGATGTTTGTCACTCCTGGAGGAAACATTAGTGACCTGGAATACTGCAGTTATCCCACTATCAGAATTTTTCTTGTTATCATCCAACTGTTTAACGCGAAATTGACGACCATTGCACCACATAGCCTTGTGGTGTTTCAACTACAATATGCCAAACATGAAAAAGATGCATTCTCAATTAATAATTAAACATATAATTTACAAAACATGAAAATTAACTGAAAAATCAAACTTCTTGTCACATTATAAATAGGTGAATTAATTGCTTACCTTTCTATCTTTCAAACCATATGCTAAATCGATTTCCCTGTCTGTAATGTTCCCATCTCCACTACGATATGCTTCTCTAATCAATTAATACAGTATTTGCCATGATAACCTACCGTCGTTACGTGCTTTACATGTTTCAATCCATTCACTCATCCACTCAAGATTGTTTGCAATGTATAAAAGTAGTGCCTCATAATCTTGAGCACCTGAATAAAATAACAATAATTCACCAATATTAATAAATATTACTTATTACCATGGTAAATTATATTAATTAATAAACTATGAAAGAATAAAACCTGAATGAATATAATGATCATATACATGATGTAAAAAAATGAAACATTATATGTATTATACATAATAAATCTTTTACCTCTCACTTTCTTCATTCTACCTTTTCCCAACAGGTGCTCCTCTTCAAATTTTTTGATGGAGTTCACATCCCAAATGCAATCCACCGCCTTCATGACTGGCGTAGCTAATTTAGGAAGATAATGACTAATATACACCATGGATTGATATACCACATATCCCTCCACCATAGAACCCTCAGGTCGTGCTCTTTGTTTAACCAAAGCCTTCAAGGATTTCAGGTGCCTCTCGACCATCCACATTGACCTTGTGTGTACTGGTCCACACATTTCAATCTCCTCAACTTGGTGTATCAAGTAGTGTTCTTGTGCATTGAAAAATGCTGTAGGTAGATACTTTTGCATTTCACACATTAGCCGAGGAATTTCTCTCTTCCAATACTTTATTTCATCTTTATGGATTTCTTTCAATGACAACCATCTGCAAATCATTACGCAAGGTTATTTCAATGAAACATAATATATATTTCATTACAAGTCAATTAATACATCATTTCATCAAGTACAAAAATAAATTGTAGCAATTAGATTTTGCGTATAAATCAAAACTACTTACCTCATGTATTTACTAAGACCATATATAACTTGTTTGACATTGTTGTCGAAGTCATTTGGGAGAGATATAGGTAGAACATACTATAAAAATAAAAAATGAATCATTATTGGTTTCCAAATTAAACAGAAAAAAGGAAAATTTAAAATATGTATTCAAGCAATAACAAACAAAAGCGTATACCAAAAAAATTACCTTAATAAAGGTATGCCAATCATGTGTTTTCACCCCACTGAAGTCACCTTTCTTCGTTAAGATATTATTTATGTTTGAAGCAAAACCTGTTGGAAATTTAATTCTTCTAACGACCTCTTTTACATCATTGCTTTGTTGTTCTATTAATAACCATGGAATATTATTATAATTTCAACCTCCATTGTTATTTGATCCGTCGATCACACTTTTCATTGCATGATTTGATTTCTCAATGTCAGCACAAATTTTGTCAATTTTATCTCTCTCATGTGCACCATCTATGGTTCGCCATAACATTTTTGTCACATTCTTCCCGACATGCATTGTATCAAACAAATGAGCTATTTTTAGGTCCTCATAGTAGGGCAACCTCGCGAATTGAGAAGGATAACATTTCATTCCGGGTGGAAGTACAATATTAGTACCTTCACGGCGACGATGACCTTGATATCAAAGAATAAAATAAATCAGAACAATATTAATTATAAAATACAATAAAATAAATTCATTAGTTAAAACAAAAATTCCAAACATTACATAAACAAATAATATAGATATATATATATATATATATATACACACACATTACGTACCTGCTGCTCGACGATTATTAATTCTGTTATATTCCAACATCCACAACTGAGGTGTCATTCTTCGTGGTTTTAATCTAGTTTCTTCTTTATCATTGAAAAGATGTTTTTCAGTAGTACGATACTTATGGTTCCTAGGGAGGAAGTGCCTAAAATCATCAAACACCATCTTTTTTAAGTCTGTTGAATGACGATACTTCATCTTAGGGCCACAAACTGGACATGCAAATCTACCCTTTGTTTGAAGACCTGCAATAGATGGATCAATAACAATTAATATACTATGAGATCATTTTTAAAACATACAATATGGTATATCTAATTTAGATAATTATGTATCATATTAAAGTGCAATGAAATATTACATACCACAAACATGTGTTAGTCCTGGGGCATCATGAATTGTCCATACAAGCATTCCACGACATTGAAATCTCTTCTGCTTGATTGGCTTAGTGATGTCATACATAATGATGCCATGCCATAACTGTATTAGCTCATCGATAAGAGGCTCAATATATACATTCATATCTTTGACCTGGTACTTACCTAATTGTTCAAAATTACGGAACATAATAATTACTCCCATGATATATGTATATATAAGTAAATAAATAAAATATATATTTATTCAAACGAGAGAAATGAAAATGTTACATTCAAAGAAATAATGTATCAAATACCTGGAATAATCATAGTCAACATTATGTGCTCCCTCTTTATTGACATCCAAGGAGGAATGTTATTGTTGATAACGAAAATAGGCCACACTGAGTAAGTAGATCTAAGCTCTTCGAATGGATTAACACCATCAGCTGCCAATGAAAGCTTGACATTACGAGGTTCATTTTTAAAATCTACATATTTTTCCTCGATTTCTCTAAATGCAGAACCATCTGTAGGCATTCGAAGAACACCATCTCCACTTCTATTCTTTGCATGGAAATCCATAAACTGTGCTATGCTGTTACACCTGAACATTCGCTGCAAACGTGGAATTATGGGAATATGACAAAGAACCTTTTGAGGCACCTTTTTGGTTAGTTGATCTATTCGATATCTACTGGTACCACATTTCGGACATTCTGTTTTCAACGCATGTTCTCCATAATATATAATATGATCTTTAGGACATGCATCTATAGTGTTATATTCCATTCCAAAGTGTTTCATAATAGCACGTAGATCTCAATATGTTCGAGGTAAAGTATTTGGCGATGGTAACAAATATTCACCCAACAATCTACAACAGAAACAAAAAGTAGTGTCTTGTAAAGATTATTAATCATATATCTATATATATATATATATATATATATATATATATATATATATATATAATAGTTATTAAAACCGGAACCGGTGACCGGATCGGTGGAGCTAATGAACCGGGTTTCGAGAGAGAGGGTCTGACAGTTCCTAGCTGAGTGTGAAATAAGGTTGCTGCTGATTGTTTTGAGAACAGAAATTGTCATCAAGTACACTTGATGAGTTGCATGCTGCCGGGGATTTTATGCTAGCCAGCCTTGTATTTATCAGTCATCATGTGTCTTGTTGCTACTATAAGGTGTTGAGTATGAGTTATTAGAGAAGTTTGTTGCTATTATAATAGAGGAATTTGCAGCTCATGGAGGAGACACTGAGGAATTTGCAACTCATGGAGGAGCACCTAACCGGCCGGTTAAGTACGGAACTGACCGGTTTATGCATAAACTGGCCGGTTCCTTACTTAACCAGCCGGTTAGGTCTGGTTAACCGGCCAAAACAGGTGAGAATAGGCTATTGACCGGGTTGCAAGGCCGGTTCCAACCGGCCGCTGTCCTGACTGGCCAGTTTTGATAACTATGATATATATATATATATATATATAAGTTATTATTTTACACATTTATTACAATTAAAAAAAAGGGAAAATAATCAACATTTACATATATGTGATCATATATACATATTTCATACCCTAGGAGTTGTGTCATACATCTTTTCGACAAATTATTTATAACCTTTAAGTTCACCAGCTCTCTGCTATTGTTGCTGGTGAACTTAAAGGTTATGAATAATTTGTCGAACAGATGTATGACACAACTCCTAAGGTATGTAATATGTATATATGATCACATATATGTAAATGCTGATTATTTTCCCTTTTTTTAGTTGTAATAAATGTGTAAAATAATAACTTATATATAAGTTATTATTTTACACATTTATTACAATTAAAAAAAGGGAAAATAATCAACATTTACATATATGTGATCATATATACATATTGCATACCTTAGGAGTTGTGTCATACATCTGTTCGACAAATTATTCATAACCTTTAAGTTTACCAGCAACAATGTAGCAGAGAGAAGAGTTGCATTTGAGTGTTCAAAAAGTCGTTCACTTGACCTTTCAATCAGAGGTACATCATAAATACCGTCATTGCTATCTCCACCATCATCATCTGACTCACCATACAAGTCTTGGAGCATTTGATTTGTCCCATCATTAATGTGAACTGTCTCATTATTGTCATCGTGATCTACCTCCATGGGATCATTAAAATTACCTTCATCATTCGCTTCATGTTCTTCACCTTGTACAACATCATTTCCAATACTAATATTTGCTGCAATATTCTCTTGTACTGGTGCAACATCATCTAATCTACTACTATTTTGCCGTGGAAGCTGGTTGATCATCTGCAGAAAGTTGGGGGGCAACTGTGCCTTCATGAAAATTACAAACATTAATAATTAAACATTAGTGCGCATATAAAAAATATTAAAATAATATAAAATTTTACGATATAATCAAAATGAAGATAGATAATTAATTACCATGGGATGATAGTCATTCAATCCACCATCAATGTGCCCATATTTCCTACAATGCACTGTTGCTGTTGCTATTAAAACTCTAACATTATTTCTCATACAACATTTTTTACAAGGGCAATAAACTTTGCCATCACCCCTTTCACCCTTTTAAATTTTTTTTCCAGCTCCAATGTTTTCTTCCATTGATGCAAATTATCCTATAAAGAAAACAATAAATCTCTCTCAATGGTGTAGAAAACCCAAGACTTGTTGAACTCAATGGGAGCTCAATATATAAGCAAAAGGAAAATAAAAGTGGGCATTTTACAAATTGTGAGCTTTTTACAAAATGTGGGCTTTTTACAAAATTGTGGGCTTTTTACAAATTGTGGGCCTTTTTTATTCTTAATGCATTTTCTGTAGAATACTAAACAGATTTGTCCAAAATTTCAGATGCAAACTGTAGTCTCTACTACTTTTGGAAAATTGGAGGTTTATAAAAGATAAACTGCGGACAGAATTGTACCACTATGATAAGAAGCTGTCAGAAGCATTCCTTCTGCTTCACAAATGTGGAACTACCTTAAGAATGCTTATGGTTGATATAAATATTAGAGCATGGCAGTTAAATGTAGTAGTTATGCTAAAATGCTGAATAACAGCTTGAGAGTGCTCTTCAGATACTGTACGAATGCACCAAATTAAGGTTGTACCATTACTAAAGATAAATGGCCAAAAATAGTCAATTTTGATATCGTGAAGTTATGTCTTTCTCGGTAGAAAACTGGGGATAGGATGGAAAATATGAGAGACCTAAGTTCCAAGGACTAAAAAACCAAGGCCAACATAGTTCTGCCTTGAATCAGAGACAAAACAAAGCTGCCCAAAAAAGTGTTTGAGAGCACCCATTGAAGCTCCTATATATAGGAGAGTCAACATTTTCCTATTGAACACGTTTGTATAGTCAAAGCCACAACAAGATCAGATAGCCACGATCCTAAATGAGAACCAGAGCCAAAGCTAAGACAGATCCACGTTTAGCAGAACAAGACAGCCATAGCAAAGGATTTGACCACAGAACCAGATCATGAGAGATAGAAAGATTCTTGCTTCCACTGTGGAAATGTAGAAACTGTACAAGGGCTTTGCTTCCAGCAGATTTCATTGTGACAGTAATTTCTATGGTGTTGTAAGCGCTCATTAGTAGAATCTTAAAGCCATTCCAGAATTCTTTTAACCTGGAGAGGGTTTTCTGTGGTTATAAATCCTCATGTTCAAATTCCATTGTCGATTGGTTGTGTTTGATATTATGTTTTTACTATCCGCAGTTGAATTTTCGCACAAAAAATTATCAGTCTAAAGCGGAGAAATTTTGTGATGTTTCTTTTGCTTCCTATTGTGAAGTATTTCGCTCAGAACTCTACTCGTTGTAACAGAGGTCTTGGGCATAGAACAGGGGACTTGGGTTTTTTGGAATCAAACTTCAGGTTAAGATGCTCATCTGAAGAATGGCACAATGAGCCTTAGCATGGAGTTGGGAGTACCAATTTGAAGTGCAGGTAAGGCATTGTACAATAGACCAGTTAGATTTCTGGACCCTAATACAAAAGTTTCTTCTTCTTTCAAAACGTGTTTCTCCTTTTCTGTAACCAATGTGGGTCCTGTTCTTATTTCAATTAGGGATGGATGAGCATTTTTTATTGCTCCAGATGATCACACTCTGGGTAGCCCTGGAGGCTATTTGGGGGTGATGAGTCCAATAGGTCTCAATGAACTGTTGCCCTCGCTGGGGAATACTATTGCAGTGGAATTTGATACTATTTTTGATGTTGAATTCCACGATCCTAATGGAAACCAGTACCTTCAGCTCCAGTACCTGTTCACAAAAGAGGGTGCCATAGTCATTCATGCGTGCAGAGAGGGTGAATTGCAGGCATTGCAACACGAGGTGTTGTTGTTGTTGTTGAATTTTAAATTCAACTGCAGCAACGCTACAGGAATTTCCGTGGAGAAAACACATGAAATCGCGTTGATTTTGAAGCTTACGTCAGCAAGCAAAATCCGGACCCGAAATTTTACAGGGTGGATTTAATTTGAATTTCGCGTCACACATTGGGCCTACGTCAGTGTTCGATTTTGGAACGCGAAAAGCTTTTTTCAAAAGGATTTTTATTTACTTTTTGAAATCCGTAAAGGTTCATAAAGTTTTTAAAAGACCTTCGGTAAATTTTTTTTACTAAGGATAATATATATTATAAATATTTTTAATATTTATAATATATATAAATAATGTTTTATTTTTAAATGAAATGTTCTGGAAAGTTTAAAGGCCCGAAAGCCAAAACAAAAAAGAGGGCCGTGGCTGTAATTTTTATTTTACAGTGTAATTTTTTTAAAAAAAAGAGAACAGTTTCATTGCACAGCAGTGCGGAAAGGAAGAAAGAACAGCGGTGCCACAAATTCAATTTGCCATCAATGCCAATTGTAAGCGGTGCTGACAGAAGTTAATGGAGACCATTAATGTTTTTCCAAGCGGTGAATTTTGTGGTTGAATGTCAGTTAATGGCATTAATTGAATCTGGGATATTTTGTTAATATACAGAGGCAGAGAGTTGTAATTTTTTTTAATTATTACACACAGCAGAGTATTTTTTTCAAACAGAGACAGAAAAACAGAGTGTTTTATATTTTACACAGCAGTGTGAAATATTTTGTAACAGCAGTGAATGATAGAGTGATATTTCTGAACTGTGTTTGCAGCAGTCAGATTTTGTTTTGTAATCCCTCTTTTGAGGAAGAATATGTAACAGCAGTTTTTTTTTAATAGAAATTTTTCTATGTGAAACTCTGTCACTGTTGAATGAAATTTTAAATGTTTTCTCTGTGTTAAGCAAGGCAGTTTTATTATTTTGTAATTTAGCAAAATTCCAACATAGTATCAGAGCCAATCCAGGCTATTTGAAGGTCAAATAAGCTGAAGGAAACGAATTCTTTGTTGCAACAGCTTCTCCAGCAGTGTGAAGACTCGGCCATAAAGGATTTAAGGTATTTCTCTATATAGTTTTGTGTTACTGTTGTAGTACAGTTGGTTAGTTTTAAACACACAGTCAAGTGTTTTTATCATAGTTAAGAGTGCAGAATGGCTGGAGCCAGCACAGGTATGGGTATGGGAAATATCCATCTCCCAATGTTTAATGCGAAAAATTATGACTACTAGTCAATAAATATGAAGGCATTATTTGTCTCCCAAGACTTATGGGAATTAGTTGAGGATGGCTTTGAAGAGCCAGCAAATGAAGTGGAGTTTCTTCTTTTAACTCAGGCAGAAAGAGAGATTCTGAAGAGAAATAGGAAGAAAGATGCCAAGGCTCTTTTCTTCTTATATCAAGCTGTGCATGAGAGTGTGTTTCCAAGGATAGCAGCAGCCAAGAAATCCAGTGAAGCATGGGAAACTCTCAAGACATCTTATCAGGGTATGGAGAAAGTGAAGACAGCTTATCAGGGTATGGAGAAAGTGAAGACAGCAAAACTTCAGTTGTTGAGGAGAGACTTTGAGACTCTCTGTATGAAGGAGTCAGATAACATTGACTCATTCTTCACTCATGTTATTGGAATGGTCACACAAATAAGATCTCATGGAGAGACTCTTGAAGATAAAAGGATTGTGGAAAAACTCTTGAGAAGTTTACCCTCAAGATTCGATGTGATTGTCACCACCATAGAGGAGACTAGGGATCTCACAAAGTTTTTAGTGGATGAACTACATGCATCACTGATGACCCATGAACAGAGACTGTGTAGGAGTGAAAACTCATCTCTTGAGCAAGCCTTTAAGACCCAGATGTCTTTCAGAAGAGGAAGAGGGCAAGGCAGAGGAAACAAGAGAGGAAGAGGCAGAAGCCAAAACAGAGGTGGAAGGAACAGTCCAGCAAATGCTCAAGGAAGGGGCAAAAATCCAAATCAGCATCAAGGCCAAGGCAGCAGCCAACAGAATGGTCAGCAGGATGCACAAGGACAAAGGTATGACAAATCCAATGTCCAATGTTACCATTGTAAAAAATATGGTCATTATGCTAACGAATGTAGAAAGAAGAAGCATAATGATATGAGAAGTGAAACTAGTGCCAATTTCACAAAAGAAAATAGCAGTCAAAGTAATTTGTTTTTAGCTTGTAATATGGCTGAAGAAAAGAGTGAAGACTTATGGTTTCTAGACTCCGGTTGTAGTAACCATATGACAGAAAACTTAGCAATGTTTTCTATGTTAGATGAAAGTGTGCAGTCACAAGTCACACTAGGAACTGATAGCAAAGTTTCTGTTATGGGAAAAGGAGATGTAAATGTTTTAACAAGATTAGGTGCAAAGAAAACCATACCAGATGTTTATTATGTTCCAGGAATGAAGTGTAACCTCTTAAGTGTTGGACAACTTGTCCATAAGGGGTATAATGTTTTCTTTGATAATGATGTTTGTACCATCATGGATAAACCACCCAGCAAACAGTGTATTGCTGAAGTGAAGATGACAAGGAATAGGATGTTCCCTCTCAGAATGAGAGCAGATCTGATGAATGGTGAAGAGAAAGTAGCAGTAGTACAAGAGACATTCCAAAGCGAACCAAAAGATGATAATTGGTTATGGCACTTGAGATTTGGTCATCTCAACTTTGGAGGTCTTAATCTGTTGAACATAAAAGGGATGGTAAGTGGTTTACCATTGATAGAGAAACCGGACAGCCTTTGTGAAGGTTGTATTCTTGGGAAACAACATAGAGAAAGTTTTCCTTCCGGGAAAAGCATAAGGGCAAAAGCACCCTTAGAACTTGTCCACTCAGATGTATGTGGACCGATGCAAACTCCATCGCTTGCTAGCAGCCACTATATCTTAACATTCATAGATGATTTTACAATAAAAACTTGGGTTTACTTTTTGAAAAAGAAAAGTGAAGTGTTTGAAAAATTTTGCAATTTCAAAGCACTTGTTGAGAATCAGAGTGGGCTGCATATCAAAGTCTTAAGGACTGATAGAGGAGGTGAGTATATATCTAAAGATTTTCTACGGTTTTGTAGAGAAAATGGTATTCAAAAGAAGTTTACAACTAGATATACTCCACAGCAAAATGGAGTAGCCGAAAGGAAGAACCGAACCATAATGGACATGGCGAGGAGTATGCTTAAGGCAAAGCATTTGCCTAATGATTATTGGGCTGAAGCTGTACATTATATTTTGAACAGGTGCCCTACAAAAGCTGTTATGAACAAAGTGCCGGAAGAGGCATGGAGTGGCACCAAAGTGTCACACATATGAAGGTTTTTGGATGTGTGGCTTATGCACATATTCCGGATCAGCTAAGGAAGAATTGTAACAGCAGTTTTTTTATACATGGAATATAAATTTTTCTGAGTTGAAACTCTGTCTGTGAATGAAATTTTAAAAAAAATTTCTCTGTGTTAAGAAGGGGAGTTTTATTCTCCAATTATGTTCTGGAATTTGTAAAATTCCAACAGTTGTTGCATTGGCCACTAGATTGTTTGTCTGGTTCTGTTACAAGCACAGAGTATTGAAAAGGACAGACAAATTTAGTTCAGATATTGTGAAATTGCCTCGGAAATTCACCTACAAAGAGCTCGGCAATGCTACGAAAGACTTTTTTTGAATGTGATTGATAATCGATAATTGCAAGCAAGGGTAATCCCCTTGTGAAACCCAAATTTCTGAGCATTTTCTAAAACCTGATGACGGAGACATTGTAATGAACAAGCGCCTAGGTCCATATTACGTCCAAATCTACCAAGCACCAAGATCTATAAAAGAAAATCCACAGTATCTGCGAACTAAGAAGAAGAGGCAGAAAATGTGTTCTGCTTACCTGTTCGAATAGTGGTTGGGGTTTACCACGGCAAAAATTTTACAGAGCCCATGTACAATTTCGTATCATTGAAATTCTGGCAGTATCATTCAACTGGGCAAGCACCTGCCTCGGAGCTCCATGACTAAGGGAAAGATCCCTAAATGTTGCAGAGTCTCCGGCAATATTTCCCAAAGCCCAAACAGCCTTACACGAACACCAGTTGAACTCAAAGTTGCCCAAACAGCCTTACACGAACACCAGTTGAACTCAAAGTTGGGTAGTAGTTTTTTAAATCAAATTCCAAAATTACAGACGTATAAAGATAGTTGGGAATAATAATTTTATGCCTCTAAAATTAACGTGCTACCTGTTCTCGAACATTATCATTCCCAGAGGCAAGAAGTTCCACAAATATAGGCAGTGCCCCGTAATCAATCACAACCTTTGTATTCTTAGAGGCTCCAAAAAAACCCAAATAGGGTCAACCCTACTACAGGAGGAAGGGCCTGCAGTAAGAACTTACCATTTTGCAAGAACTGAGGGCGAATGCTGCTCTGCAAGAGCTGAGGGCGAATGCTGAGAGTGAATGCTGTTCTGCAAGAGCTGAGGGCGAATGCGCGCGTGATATCAGACATTAATGTAGTTTTTAAAAAAATCATTTTTATGTAGCCCGCATTTGAATTTTCTGTTTTCCTTATTTTATTGGGCTGAACTGGATAAAATTGAATATGAATAGTGAGTTAATTGTAAGATCAATGGGCCAAGGCCATACATCAACATTGACCATAGTGGGGAATTATAAAAGCATGGATATTCATGCAAGTATAGTTATTAATGTAAGATCTAGCATCAACTGAAATTCACGTGAAAAAGTACATGAAAAATGTACAATCATCCATTGGAGAGGTAATCTATAATTAGCCAGTAAGACTCTTGGCTATGCCTTGAGATTAAACTAATTCTCAATATTTTTGAATAATCATCCATTGGAATTTAGTAGGAAAACCATAGTAAATCATTGTCCAATGGCCATGCAAAAATCGGGTGAAGTTGGTGGTGTTTAACGTCATGGGATGGGGGAGGGGAAGCCACTGGCCCACCCGCAAGAGTGTTGTCATTCAGTTCTTAATGTCGACTGATCGGCGTTTAATGCCATTTACTCGCTCGAATAAACCGTAGTCCCGCTCCTCGATACACATTCGCATGCCGCGACATGACTCAGCCTCCAGTTCATATTTATGGTGGTTTATTGCAGTCGGTTCACAGTTGCAAGGTAGACTGGGTTGTTATTATGGAACGTCCCTCTGGTCTGAACAGAATTCCCCGCCTGTGAATCTGTGGTGCGCTCCAGGAGCAGGGCTTTCTAATGTTCGCACTGTAACTGGTAAGAGGAGCTGTCTCAATTGTTGTTTGGATTTTGGAGAAAATATCCACTTCTGCCACGCTGGTTCCTGCAAGCTTGCTTCAATTGCCCTGTTGCCCCTCTCGCCTCAGTCTTCTGTCCATCTTTTGCCTCCTTTCCCTGCTGTCTCGAGTGTGACTATGCCGCGCCTCAGGCATAGAATGCGCTGCCGAAGAGGCTCCACGAGGCGCCAAATTCGACGCTCTCCCTCCACCTCTGGCACCTCCTCTGCGTCTATCTCCCACTCTGACAGTCAACCTAGAGGGCGCCTTCTCCGCTCGGGCCGTCGCCTTGCTTCCCCCACTCCTTCCGCTCCTCCTGCTCAAACCCACACCGCGCATTTTTCCTTTAACAGCACTCTCAATCAACCCAGGGTGACTGCCTCAATTACGGTCGTCTTTCGTGAAGAGCCTCGGGAAATTGTTCCCAGTTCTCGCCCGGCGGAATGTAGCCTCTCAGCGGCTCAGGATTCGGCGCAGTTTGTTGGGCTGAAGCAACCTGATAGTGCGAACGTGCAGGGTCAGATGGGCAAGGCCACGCAGGACCAGGCGAACAAGGAAGCGGTGGGTCAACCTACTGAGAGGCAGGACGCAGTGCAAGCGAGCGAGGCGCAGATTAATCCTCCTCCTCGCGGGAAGGTGATCCATTCTGTTGCTGACCTGTATAATTCTGACGGGGAACCAGATGAATTCTGGTGCAGAGTTGTCTACGAACCTGATCCTGATGAATAGTTCCTCCTCTTCACTCTGGTTTTTTGCTCTATTTCTGCCCATTCTCACGGGCTTGTTCATGTGTTTCCTGCTGTCTCTGAAAATGCATCTGTTTTTTTTGCTTCGATATGGTCTCCAGTACTACAATTCTCTGGTTCCCCTGCGCGGGATTTTTCAAATGAACTGTTTCAGACTGGTTTCCCTCTTGCAAGGCAGTCTTCAAACTATGGTTTTTTGTTTCAAATGCCACAGCACTCGGGAATGATCAGGCTTCGGCCCGCTGTACTGTACTCCTTTTGTTAATATAATTACTTTTACTTAGAAAAAAAAAAACTTTCATACATGAGAAAATAGATACTGACAAATGGTACATCATGGCCTGATTAATTTCGCTCAGCAATTTCAAATGGTATAACATTTAGTCAATAGTAATCATCAATTTCTACACACAGAGACTAATTTCTCTGGAAGCCTCAGATTTCTTTGGCTTGTTATTCTTATAACTACATAGACATAATTAATAGAGAGATTGAGGACAGAAAATAATCTAGGGCTTAGTCTCCACTACTCAACATGTTTTGTGAGAAATAATACATAGATTGATTTCTCTGAGTGCCTTAGCGTTCTTTGGCTCATTTTTTTAATCACAACAACAATAAAAAAATGCACTGAGGATTTGTTCTTAGTCCGATTATGCAATTTTTATAAGACAGATTATGCAATATTAATAATAAACATAAATTTATTGCAATTTAGGGAAAGCTCGTTCATGTTCTTTTCTTTATATTGGAAGGTTTACTTGATTTTTGAAGTAATTTTTAGTAGATCATAGTGTTGGAATATTTAAAATTCCAGAACAACAATGGAGAATAAAACTCCCCTCTTCAATACGGAGAAAATATAAAAAAAAAATTCTTCACTGGAAACAGAGTTTTCACTGTAAAAACTATTTCATTAAACTTCAAAACTTTGGTTACAAAATCTCCTCTGACTGAGGGAATAAAAAAACTTTGACTGCTTCAAAACACAGTTCAACACAAAACTCACACTCTAAAATTTCACTCTAACTCACACTCTAAAATTTCACTCTATCTGTGCATTTACAACTCACTGCTTTGAATTGTGCATATGATGTATATATGTAAAACATATATATATGGACCTGTACGCACGACATTTTTAAAACAAACATTAAAGAACTTTGACCACCGGACGTCAACCAAAAATTAAACTCTCCTTCAATCAATTTCGGGTGCCAAAAAAATTTGCTGACGTCATCAAAAATGTGACGCGAAATTTCTATTCAATCTGCTTTATGAATTTTTTGCGTCCGATTTTGGGCACTCGTGTGGACGGCTGAGTGTGATGCGAAATTTCTATTAAATGCGCCTCAGTGAGATTTCAAATCCGGAAATTTCAATTTCGGGTGCCAAAAAAATTTGCTGACGTCATCAAAAATGTGACGCGAAATTTCTATTCAATCTGCTTTATGAATTTTTCATGTCCGATTTTGGGCACTCGTACGGACGGCTGAGTGTGATGCGAAATTTCTATTAAATCCACCTCAGTGAGATTTCAAATCCGGAAATTTCAGTTCTGGGACCACTGTCCTTCAATTTTTTAAACTCTGATCAATCAAAAATGGCAAGCGGCTCTCTGCAACGTTTTTGTTATACTGCGATCTTGATTGATCGCTGGAAATGGAAGGCGGCTGCCTGTACATCAGCTGTAAGTAATTTCAACACATAGAATAAGATGTGTTGAAATAAGTTGTATGACAATTGTTATGGCAGATATAAGATGTGTATTATAGCTTATATTTCAATTTTTCTAGCATGCATGTGCGGTCCATATAGTGACTACAATTACCAATATATTTCAGTGAAGATGTGAAGATGATCTCTCATTAAGTCCTAATTACTTAAAGCATCATTAATTAGCTTTCCAAATGAATAAAATATGTTAACAAATGAGTAAAAACTAGGAAAACAAATCATGCTTTAAAAAAATATGGCACAATGAGTCACACTCTTAGATTTATTTAATTACTCATCAAGTGTCGCTACAACATATATATGATCACCATTACCATAGAAATGGGACATGTGACCATCATTTTGGTTTTTCCAATGACATTCCACATCATGAGCATTGTTTAGGGTTGAAATGGGACATGTGACCATCATTTTGGTTTCGCCAATGACATTCCACATCATGAGCATTGTTTAGGGTTGATTGTGTTGATTTTTTTTAAACAAATCATTTATACATGTATGGATATTCCTTATCATTTCTTAGATACTCAAAACTTACCAAAACCTAATAGATTGATATACACATCATATAGAATTTACCCCTAGAATGCCACATGTATCCTAAAACAAATTAGTTGTATGGCAATTGTTATGGTGCATATATAATGTGTATTACAGTTTATCTTATAATTTTGTTGAATTAGCATACAAAAATTTACTTTGTGATATGAGAACCACTCTCTAGAGTATACATCGATTTTGTACACATGGCTTTTCAGTTGATTTTTAAGATATATCATTGGTGATGCTCACATGATTATATAATGAACCATTAAGTTGAACTATGAAATTATTCCTCACAACACACACATATTGATGACTTAATAATTTTTCTCATACAATTTTTTTAATCTATTTTGAAAATAAAAATAAAAATTATATATAATTATTTCTACGAAGAACAAGAGAGAGTTACTTACCATATCTTCGTAAAACATATAATAGCGAGGTTTGGAGGAAGCCGTCTAACGACGCTTTGGGGCATAGTGTCGCAATTGCGACACCTTTTATAAGTGTCGGTATTGCGACACATTTCTCTAAAGGTCGGTATAGCGACGGTTTCCCAAGATCAATGACCCAAAGTGAACCCGATAACTTACCTTTCACCTTTTCGGTAAGCGTCGCTCTTACTGACGTTTTGAACGATTTCCATTTTCGTCGGTCTTGTGACACTTTTGCAATAGTATCGCACTGAACCCGATAACTTACCTTTTCCCCGCACCTTTCCTTTTCATTGTGGCCGTTCGCTCGTTGAATCCAGATCCGACGGCGCTAATACATTTCCGCGCTCATAAAGTACTCGTTTGATGTTTTGGCAAAGCCGCGCGAAATGGGTGGTTTTTCCAAACCACCCGCGCTTACGTGTCGCCACCACGTTGTATCGCGTTCGAAAAGCTAGTTTCCGCTTACCACCATTTACCCTCACGAATACCAATGGCGGTATTCCCTAAACCTCACCCGTTTAACCTGAGTTTAATGTCATTTAACTATGGTTATACCATCGAAGGATAACATTAAAATTATTATTTGCATTCAAATTTTCACCTTTTCGCTTTAAACCTGTAAAAACATTGCAGAACCGTTTTCCTCAAAATCACGCCGTTTGAACCCTCAGAAACTTTGCAGAGCCATTTTCAACCTACCAGTACCATTTTTCGATGCCCATTGCCCTGAATTTCCATTACAAAGTACTACATTGTCCTCTGCGAAGCCATTTTCAAAAAATTGAAGACTGAGCACCTCTGCAACGTCTTCAACCGAATTTCGCTGGTTCTCCAGGTACTTTTATTCGAAGTTGCCCTCTGAGATTTCAAAATTCCTGTCGATTTCAAATAATTACCAAAGTTACTGCAAAAAAGTGTCCATTTTTCATGGAAAACTCTGTCAAAATTTCCCTGGAATCCCCTAATTTCCCTTTCTCGCAGTTTTTTCCATACCCTGGTCCGTTTTGCTGTTGAAATCGATTTTAAATACACGTCCTGAGCTTTAAATTCCTTGCATTTCCTAAAAACCCTGCTCAGAAACCCCATTTTCAGTAGAAATTCACCAAGAAACCCCTGTTTCTCGTAAAGGAACTTAGCAAACCGTTTAAGCTTTCTTCGTTCATTATTAAAAATGACCAAGAAGCAGGTAACCCCCAAGAATGGAGGCCCAAAATCTGAAAAGAAGTCTTCTGCAAAGTTTCCTCAGCTTATGTCCTTCAAAATCGACAAACCAACTCCTGCACTCACGGCTGATTCTACAAAAGTGGTCAGACCAGTCCAGCCTCCAGTCATTTCTCCAGAGAAGAGCCCTTTAGTTGATCAGGACTGTCTAATAATAGACCCTAATGTAGAATTTAACGCGCTTGATGTCTATAATTGGTGCTATGGCAAATCAGTGGAAAAGGGTGACAAAGATATTCCAATTTGGGAATCCAATCTGCCTAGATATATTGTCCCTCTCACTCATTATGTTCCTGACTTTATCAGATTATGCCAAGCCTATTATATGCTAGAAAAAAGATGTATTGTAAACAAAGAAAAAGAAACCCTGTTTTACATCACTGAAGAGTCGATAAATTCCATGTTGCAAATGAATCATGACCCCGATTCTGCTACCCTAACAAGAGAAGATTTAACCCAACTATATCTTGACTTGGATTTCAATGCTAGATTCAAAATATACCAGACTTTTTGTCCAAATCAAGTTGATATTCCTAAGTTAGATCCTCCTTTCGACACCGTTGATTTCCCAGATGAAACTAGACAGATTGTCTCAATGCTCTCCTTCATACTAGGATACGCCAGTGATGAATTCACTGATGTGCCTATCCTAGGTTTTCTGTCAACTCTAAACCCTGGTCAATCACCATCCATTCAATTCAATTTTGCTAGATGTATTGCTGATAATATGCATTATCAGTTATCCAAATTATCAGAAGAAGGAGTTTTCAGATACTCCTCTTATCTACTACACCTCTTCCTATATTATCAAACAGATAAGTTTCCAATTGAATGTCAGAAAGTGGATGCAGAAGGAAAAGTTCTATCAGTAGTATTTTGGTCATATATTCTAAGGAAATGGAACAAAGAGTATAGTTTTACAGATTTCAATGACTCATTTATAGCCCCTGCTATGTATCTCTTGGAAAAACAACAGATCCCTAGGATCAATGATGAGACAAGAAGAATTCTGCAGTTATCAGAGAGCTACAAAATTGGAGATTGGTATTTATATCAAAATCATACAGAAATCAGAGTGTATGGCTCATCCCTGGCCCCATATAAGTTACCCAAATTTGTAACTACAAGAATATTTGCTTTAGAATATCCGAGACAACTATTGAATGTAGATGAAATCCACTTCATAGCTTTCAAGAAAAAGACCCAATTTAAGCTGAAAAATCAAATTGGGCCATTCATTGTGAATAACAGAGAAGCTGCCAATGAGATAAATGTCAAACTTAAAGAGTATAAATTCCCATGTAGTTTTACATGGAAGTATGACCCACAAGGTATTTTGAGTGCAATAAGGGTAAAATGTAAGTTGCCTGTTTACTTGCATGATCCTAAGCCCCATATTGAAAGATATGTAAATAAAATTGAATGGGAGCCAAACACCCTATCTGATGATGATTCACAGGCAGTACAGGTAATATAGGTGGATAGTGGCAAAGGCAAACAGATTGAACAGACAGTACAGGTGGCTTCTACAAGAAAAGATACTTATAATGTACATAAAAGAGACAAAGAAGGAGATAGTTTCATAGCTGAGACTATTGAGGACATAAAATTTAGAACTCCTTATAGTAAAAGAAGCAAGTCAACAGAAGAAGAAAAGGATAAGGCTGTAAATATTGATATAAATGATGAAGCAACAAGAATAGTCACTCAAACATTAGAAGAGCTTCAAAATGTAAAAATTGGAACAGAACAAAAAGATACAGTCATGAAGGAAAACCAGGCTACTGTCGATTTGCCTCCTTCTTCTCACGAAACTGACAATACAGAGTCAGAGATTCAGATCAGATTCAGACAGATTAAAGAGAAGAATGAAGAGCTCAAGAATCAAGCTCATTCTAGATTTCTTAAAGAAAAGCCTGGAAACAAAGACAGGATTCTTTCAACATTTGATTATTCATCCAATAAATTGGTAATGTCATTATTGAAGCCTACAGTGGCTGAGCCAAAATCAGTGGCAGATTATTCCAAAACAGATCTTGAACTGGATGCAGATGCCATTCATGAATTAGATCAAATTGAATTTCATAGGAGCAATACTGAAATGCTATATTCCAAAATTGTCGGTAAAACTATGAAATCAATTAGGCTTGAGAAAACAGTGCTCAACCTCCAAAATCAAATGAGGTTGGACAAAGCCTCACTGTATGCTAATAATTTAAGAATAAAAGCACTAAAAGATATAGTGATTGAAGCAGGGGGTGACCCAGCCAACATTGACGGGGCAAAAGTCTTAATTAAACAGAAAAATGAGGATATAGCTGCTCTTAGAAAACAATTGAAGTTGCCTCAGAGTGAAAACTCTCAAGCAAAAGAAATTCTACAGCAAAAAACAGAGAATGATGATTTAAAGGAGCTTGTACATCAAATGTCAGGTCAGATAAAAACAATGGAAAGTCAAATGGAAGCTCTAATGAAAGAGAATGAAGAACTAAGAAAAGCACAACCAATGGTCATTCCTACAGTGATCCCCACTGTAAACACTGCTATACCATCTACTTTGGCAGAACACTTGGCACCAAAC
Organism: Pinus albicaulis; assembly: GCA_034641835.2. Classification (NCBI taxonomy): domain Eukaryota; kingdom Viridiplantae; phylum Streptophyta; class Pinopsida; order Pinales; family Pinaceae; genus Pinus; species Pinus albicaulis. Next base: position 973,827,134 of record CM076579.1, read on the forward strand.
GGAGTACTGCCAACTGCAGTGCCAATTACTTCTCTAATCTCTGCCTCTTCTTCTTCATCCTCACAGAGGACCACACCACAAGACCAAGATAAAGAGATTCTTAGTTTGAGAGGCACTATTAAAAATTTGGAAAAATCCAAAAATGATGCCTTGATTACTTCTAGAGGACATGAGCAAAGGGTTGATCGACTACAAGAACAGGTAAAGATTCTACAAGCACAAGTAAATCTTACAGATCAAGTGGCCTTTATAAAAAGTCATTTATGGACCAAAATTATTGATGGCATTCATTCTCAATGGCCTTCAATTCGGATAATTTATGAACAGAGGGAGTTACTTCAAGTTGCTAGTGAAGAGATTGACAAGACTAAGAGGGAAATTGAAAAAAAACCATCCCAAGCAATCCAAATCATAGCTTTTTTAAATAGTAAGACTAGGGAAGAGTTGGAAGAATTGAAAATTGTTGATAGAACAGAAACCATTCTTCAAATCAAAAAGGTCCTGAACAAAAGAAACATAATGAGTACTCTAGAGGAACGGTGTAAAGACATGAATTTATCCATCTCAAGATTTTTAGCCAAATACAAAACATTGTCAGAAGCAGGTTTGCCTGATATTCACGCATTGAATGACAAGTTAATGCCTCAGAAAGAGTATGATCTAAAAATCAGAAATCATGCAAAAGAGCAAGCCAGACAACAACTGCCTCAAGGATCACCAACAGGCAGAATACTTCTTCAGTATTTTGAAAATTTGTTTTTTTTAGATAATGAGATCAGGCATATGTTCACTATAAAGCCTAAATTTGCCAAGTATACAGAGGCAGATGAAAGTTACAGAAAATTGAAGACTATGAAGATCCCCTCTGCAGAAAAGTGGCAAGAATTCACAGATCTGCTGTGAATTTAATGGATAAAAAATAGGAAATTCACTTGGAAATTCATTTTTTATTGTTACCTCAAATGGTAAAAATACAGGGTTAAAGTGCACAACAACAATCAGTTCAAATTAGAATAATCAGTTCTATTTTTGCTTGTAAAAAGGTAACAACTTGCAAACTGTTTTGCAGCTGTCCCTCTTTTTAAGTTTTCTTTCCTATTTTTGATTAAAACATCATCTCAATTCCTAAGATATTTTGTAAACATTTTTTTGTATAAATACTTCACAATTCAAAGTATTCAGTGTGAATAAAATTTCTCAAGACAACTATAGTTCGTGCTCTCTACTTGGCATTTTAATGTTTTCTACTTTGTTCGTGCTCTCTACTTGGCCATTGGCCTGTGGGTGATATGGAGTTGTAATTTTGTGTTGAATGTGGTAGTTTTGCAATGTTTCAGCTAATTTATTACCTACAAATTATGGTCCTCCATCTGTGATTATGTCCCTTGGGAGACCATAGCGCACAAAGATTTGGAAAAGAAACTGTACTAAAGAGTCCTCTGTAGCTTTTGAAACTGCCTCTGCTTCGACCCACTTAGTGACATATTCGGTTGCAACTAGGATGTATGTTTTTTGGTTTGAGGGAGGACTAATAGGGCCAACAAAATCAAGTGCCCAGCATTCAAATGGTTCAATCACTAGTTGAGGTTTCAAAGGCATTTCATCAGACTGCCCAGGGCGTCCTGCCCTTTGGCAGCTATCACAGGCCTGCACGAATTTTTTGGCATCCTTAAAGATGGTAGGCCAGTAATAACCTGTTCGTAAAACCTTATGGGCAGTTCTACGGTTCCCAGTTAGATCCCCTTCTTCAATCTTCTTATCTGTAGCTTAAGGATTCTTAAATGCCCTTTTGCTCAGATTCCATCCAATCCATCAAATCAAGCCTATACATAGCCTTAGAAGGTCACCTATCTTGCCCTTAGCACATTTGCATCTCTGAGCCTTATTTCTTAGTTCTGCTTGCCTAGAGAGTTGACTCCATTGCCCAATATTTTGGTAGATCCTTCTCGTTAACCTTGAAATCTCTTTATTCCCACCAATCTTTTAAAATCAAACCCAAATACACAATCATAGCTAGCCTAATATCTGTTACTAAAACGAAGCTAAATCATACGGAGAGATCCCTCTCTAGAGTTCAAGAAGGCTAGATCTTGAATTCCCAAAGCGGTTCTTGGTTACCCTTGGTGTTCTTAACTACAAAAATCCCTATCCCACAACCTGAGAATTACTAGGGTGATAACAGGCCTTGGGGGTATTATGATCCTTGAAGGAAACTCCCAGAGCTAGAAGAGTTGACAGAGAAAATCGGATCGAGTACAAAGGTGTGGCAGGTGGGTTTTACCCTCTACCAATTGTTATGGTGCATATATGATGTGTATTACAGTTTATCTTATAATTTTGTTGAAGTAGCGTACAAAAATTTACATAGTGATATGAGAGCCACTCTCTAGAGTTTACATCGATTTTGTACACATGGCTTTTCAGTTGCTTTTTAAGATATATCATTGGTGATGATCACATGATTATATAATGAACCATTAAGTTGAACTATATAATTATTCCTCACAACACATACACACAAAGCGTCGCTATTGCGCCGGATGCCTCCAAACGTCGCAATTGCAACTTAGACATTGTGTTACAATTGCGACGTTTGGACGCATCTGTCGCAATAGCGACCCCGTGGAGAATAGGGTCGCCATTGCGACGTCTTCCTTCAGACGTCTCCACTGCGACACTTTGTCTAAGTGTCGGTATTACAACCAATCTCTCTAATCGTCGGTATAGCGACGGCTTCGGGTGAGATTGAAAAAATTTGCGGAAATTTCCGACATTTGGTCAAAAGCGTCGGAAGCGAGTGTCGGAATTTCCGCCAAATGTAGTAGTTTAGCGACGCTTAGGGTCATGGTGTCGCAATTGCGACAGGGTTTAGGTGTCGGTATTGCGATAGGTTTCTATAGATGTCGGTATAGCGACGGTTGCGGGCCGGATGGAAAAAATTTGGGAAAATTTCCGACATTTGGTCAAAAGCGTCGGAAGCAAGTGTCGGAATTTCCGCCAAATGTAGTAGTTTAGCGACGCTTTGGGCCATGGTGTCGCAATTGCGACGTATTCCTCTAAACGTCGCAATTGCGACAGATTTTAGGCGTCGGTATTGCGACAGCATTCTATAGATGTCGCTATAGCGACGGTTCCGGGCGGGATGGAAATAAT